>OX439049.1:48891329-49491329 GCA_949317995.1 Acholoe squamosa | reverse complement strand
ATCGATCTTTTCCTGTTTTTTTACATACATTTCATGGTCAAACTCACCATATTTGGTATTGGTGTGAAGCTTGGATGTAGTAGAATCAACTGACGACCCTCCTGAAGACGACCGAGGTCTGTGACGAGTAGAATAAGATGATTTCGATCTCCGACGACGACCACGATGCCCGACTTCGTCCCATTTCGAACCGTCGCTAAGGACGCTGGGGGACCGCTGCCTGGATACGCGGCTGCGCATTTGATGCGATGACGTCACGGGCCGTTGACAAACATTCGCACGTGTGTTATGCCACGCCCCCTCCGTAGGTTTCGTCTCGTCTTTCCTGTCCCCTCCAGCAACCAAATCCTGTAGTAGATTTTTAATGGTGCACAACTCGCCCTCCAATAGGTCGATCCTACTCGTCTGGTCAGTGAATTGATTGTCTTCCAACCCCTTAGCATGGTGGGGCGATGTAGATCTCCGATCCACAAAAGACGAATCCAACTCACTCGAAAGTCCTAAATTGGCCGATTTCACCGTTTTCTTCGCCGATTTGGCCGATTTTTTAGAAGTAGTAGTACTTCTAGTTGATTTCCTCCCCATCTTGATCCAAAAATCAAGTATCAACCAAGAAAAACCGTTAAAAAACAAGGAAACACCCAGCGTGGTGTTACCTGTACAGGTGAATCAATCCAATTGACCGTTACCTTGAAACTTCTCCTTATATACTGGAGGAGTGTTGACCATGACGTCATGCTATGACATCATAGATACCAATGCGCGCTGCAAGTAGTCCCTAACCGTTCGCGAATAATTATATAAATATACACGAGTGTATATAGTTCCATATTAGTATTAGTTAAATGAGGTACAGCCAGACATTTGTTGATACATCTATTTTGTGCATATTGCAGGGGGTCTATATATGCGCATATGGTTCCCCAAACTAAAATAGTAGTGAATGTAGCAATCCTGCAATTTTTTCTTCAAAAATTGTTTATGGTTGCTATATTCTAGGGTAAGGCTGCACTGCCAGTCAGTAATGATATTTATGGGGTTCTATTCATACACAATCTTTTGGTCCTACTTACTTCTCATCCCTCATTGATAAACTGTAAATATTAGAGCATAATTGCTTGATGTTACTCACCTTAGTTGTTCAACAATTGTATTCAATCTTTTGCAGTCTGTAAGTTTTCTGAGGAGATCAGGATGACCAATGAGAATGGCATGCACTCAGAGTGAGATGGAAATGACCTATAATATAGTCTAATGTGTTAAGATATGCCTTTGAACTACTAATTTAACAAGTCATGTACAGGAAATAGTGAAGCAGATGATCTGTGATGTTTAAAAGTATTGCTCTATCCGATTCCTCACATATACTTTTTTTTCTTTGGTATTCAGAAGTGCCTTTTGAGATCTGGACCAAAATGTATATATATATATATATATATATATATATATATATATATATATATATAGTTAAAAAAGAGTGACATCTCTTGAAAGTAGGAACACTCTAGATAATAGAGAGTATTTTTCATAAAGATCTAGTTATATTTAAATGTATGAGGGAAAAGTTAAGAATGCTAGGTTACATATTCAAAACTTTCACTGATCTCCATATTTAGCGATGAGGTGTAATCAAAAGTTCTTGGTTCAGGGATTTCATTTTTGCTACACCTTAAGGCATGTATTGTAACATTTTGGACATGAAATCTGATGTATATAGGATGATATTTGACAGCTTTTATGACTGTTTGTTTAAAAACGTTACATATGTGAGGGTAAAGAATAATGGTTTTATCCCACAGGCTATAAAATCTGATGCATTAGGAGTTGGTGACTTGAATCTACCTTTCTAACAAGCCAAGATATTGGGCTTTCAATCAAATAAAGTGTTGTTAAATAATATTGAGTTTATGATTTCATTGGTTCTCAGGCTGGTGAACATCCTTCACTGAATCACACCATATTAATCAAAAGTAGTAGCAAAACAGATATCAGCGTATTCCATGTATGGGTGAACAGTAGCTTTGTAAATTCTTAGAGCCAACTTAACATTAAGGTACCTGCGTAACAGAATTAATTTATATGTTTTAAAAGCAATTGTCTTAAACTGGTTGGCTAAATAGAGATTACAGTGAAGTAATGGGTCAAGTATAACACCAAGGTATTTATAACTAGGAACCACTTTGAGTAGTCGGTCATTAAGATGTATATCTGCTGATAAAGTGTGTAGCTTTTTGGTGCTTCAGGAAAAAATTATAGTCTTCATTTTGGCTACATTAATAGAAAGCTTGCTTTGTATAGACCATGTTTCATAAGATCCAAGATCAAATTGAAGGTGACCCTTTGCAATATCAAAATTGTTACCTGATGCATAAATAACAGTGTCATCAGCATAAAGTTTAATTTTACAATATTTTATACGATGGGTGACGTCATTCACATATAACAGAAATAGGAGAGGACCTAAAATTGATCCTTGGGGGACACTGCAGACCATCTGTGCCCTCCCAGACAACTTTCCGTTAGCAAAAGTTGTCTGAAACCTATTATAGGTAATTTTCAAACCAGTGGTAATTATCATATCTAATCCCATAATGGTTAAGTTTAACTAGAAGCACAGAGTGGTCCACGGTGTCAAACGCCTACCTTAGATCAATAAAGACTGCTATGGTTAACTGTCCCACATTAAGGCATTGTTTAATATCATCAGTAAAAGAAGCTATAGTATCCGCTGTGCTAAATCCTGATCAAAAGCCACCCTGGTGGGGCGTTAAGATATTCTCCTTCACCAAGAAACCATAAACTCGATTATGAACAATCAGTTTACAGGGTAGAGGTAATAGGGAGATGAATCTATAGTTGTTTACTAGTTTAGTATCACCAGATTTGGGTATAGGGGTAACTTTGGAGATTTTCGAAGAATCCGGGACAGTATTTGTGGCAAAAGATAAATTAAATATCTTGTCTCGTTTATCAGGAGCATGTTTGAAAACCTTTTTTAATACTGATGTAGAGATATTAGTGATCATAAGGTTTCCAGGGTATATATAAATCTTTGGCTAGTGTTGGGCCAATATTAGCAAAGTATTGATTAATAAACTCCGGTACATCTTCATTAACAATGTGGCTGTTGTTATTATTATGGTCCACTAAGACAATATCCTTAGACTTATTTGGATGACCCAGAATCAGGTTGTTAATCACTTGCCAAAATTTTCTATGGTCATTTTTATAAACTTCAGCCTGTTCCTTAAAGAAATTCTTTCTGGCTTTGTCAATAACTTTGTTAGCTTTATTTCTGGTAATTGTAGCTATATACCAGTGTCCTTCACCACCAATGCATCTAGCTTTTCATAACCTGGTATTTTTGTCTCTAATAATTTCATAAACATTCTGGGTCATCCAGGGATCCCTGTGTTTCTTGAGGAGAAATTTATGAACAGGACAATGATTATCAATGATCCCTCTTACAGCAGTCTCTAATTGGGACCAAGCTATGTTAACATCATTAGTGTTATTAAAAATCTCCCAATCAAAGTTGTCAAAGTCAAATAACAATGTTTCATCAGACAACCTTCAATATAAATCTTTTCTTCTGTAATTTTCCATTTCTTTCTAATTAGAAAGACAGGCAGATGGTCAGAAATAATATTTTTTACAGACACCAGTTTTAATGAAGTTTGGTCGTAAATTAGTAGAAACCAGGTCTAGAATAGTTTTTTTTCCTAGCACAGTTTTTAATTCCCTGATTCATGCCAAAGCCTTTCATCCTGTTGAGTAATTCATTAACAATGTCCGAGTCCTTAACCACATTGAAATTGAAATCACGCTTATTAATACTTATACGCTTATTAATACTTATATCACACTTGGGTGGAAAGACAATGGAAAAGCACACGTAATATATTGCGTATAGCTGTTGTAAGTTGATGCGGTCCACTGAGCACACACACCTTCCTCCATTCCCCAGCTTGTAAATGGTTTTGGGTGGGTGATATGTATGGCATAAGTGAGATAAACACCTCGTTGAGCAGTGTAGCCAGTATATAGACAACAGGCTGTATGACAGCCTGTTGTCTATATTGTGAATACAGAGACCAAACTCGGTGTTTATCTACCACATATACACCGAATTTCAATATCCCCATCAGATCTGTTAAGATGAGAATAAAGAAATGAGTCATGTGGTACATACTCCACCCCCAATCTTGTTATTACCTTTTTCATCCAAAACCTGGCGATCAAGACGAAGGGTACTAAGATCACAGTACATCCTAAGACTGTGCATGGTACTAGTTCTTAGTACAGACTAAAATCAGATGGTTGTACTATGATCCTGGTGTGTCCTAACAAGATATTCCCATCCCCAACCTGTATACTGCTCAGATTTTACAGGTTCCACTGTGAGTCAATGTCTACTTTTCCTATACTACTTAGGTTTTACATTGTGCCCTCTTGGTCATCATTCACTTTCATGCACTACTCAGGATTTTACACGACACACAATATCCACTCCCTCTATGCTGATGATGATTATGCAGGGTCATTTATAGTGTTGGCTGTAAGCGGATTGGGGCGGGTTCAAATGATGTGCACTGATAACAGCTGAGAGCCTAGAGGTGGGTGTTACCAGGGGCCAGGTACACACATTGGAATGGCATTTCAGTGGGTTTTACCAGACCCAGAAAAGTTCAAAGTGTTGTGCCTGCATTAGTGTAGACTCTCAGTATTTGACTTAATGCAGTAGGACTGTGAACTGCTTGAAATTGATTTTATAAGCTTGCAGAGCACTCATTATTACTAAATCCAAAAGGTAAATGTGATGTAGCAAGAGCAATCATGAGCTCTGAAGAAGCTTTGTTTATTATTGTCAGTCGAAGTGTATTATTGTAGGATGTAAGTTCGACATAAATACTAAATCATTATCCACTTTTGGATTCTTTCTATGTAGAAAAAAAAAACATCAGTTTCCTATATACTTCGATCTATAGAATAGACACTTAAATTAGATAAGGCAAGATTAGATTCATGTTAATTACTACCTCATTTATGTGCAGACATGTCTGTCCAGTAATTATTTGTATCTGTTTATTATCAGCAATGCATGATTAGAAGTATTTAAATACTGCCAGAAACAGACCTTTATCTTTGTTATTTCAGTGAACAGGCTGTATTATAAATACAAGTGTGACCTAATGTACAACCAGTGTCTGCTGGAATTACACATGGTTTTAGATATAACGAGTGCATTGCATATGAAGCTTAGACTATTAAAAGCTACTGACAGTTGTGCTAGAATGGTACAAGATATTGCAAAGGTTCTAGAACCAAAACCATTGCTGTTACAAATTTCAATTATACTCCCAGCTCAGGCACCCACACCTGGGGACTCCACTGTATTACTAAGGGCATACTTCCATAACAGAATGGGGCCAATGTAACTTCTTTTTAACATTCATGATATACAGTAAGGTCAATATAAGTATGACTGTGACTGTATGGGTAAGTGTAAGTATAAGTGTAAATGTAAATGCACAGCTCAGTCACCCAAACCTGTGCTTCATTCAGACATTTTAATTAGTTATAACTTCTCTTCATGTTGGCCCTAAGTCCTTAATTTTTGCTAAACCCTCCTTAAACTTGCTTATTGTTGCCCTCTGGATTCCTGCAGGAATAAGATCCCACATAACCACCCCTCTGTAATAAGGGGACCTCTTGTAGGTTCTAGTAATATAGCTACTGAGCGGAAACTTCATTTTGTTTACTAGCTTTTGTGTCATATTCCCTCTCCTCTTTGTACATTTTCAATATCCCAGATTTCATGGAGCTCATCAACATGATACTTTCTAATGTTACACTGTAGGCATATCCTTAGAGTTCTATTTTGTAAACGGTGTAGGAGTTTTATGCCTTCATCAGTACAGCTAGACATAATGAAACAACAGTGGTCAAGAATAGGACTGCTAGTTGTTTTATAGACAATAATACGGTATTCTTGTGTTAGGAATTTCCGTATTCTAGTAAATCTGAATGATTTTTTACAAATGTTTATTTTCAATACCCTAATTTGGTTTTCAAATGATAATCTGGTATCTAGTGTAAGACATAAATATGGGAAATGATTTAACAGTAATGCCATATGAGAAGATTAAACTGTCAGGACACCTTTTGATTATATGTCCACTGGAAAACAACATGACCTCTGTTTTCTTGGCATTAACAGTTAACCTGGTTGAAAATACCCACTCTTTGAATAAATCCACTTCTGAATGCAAAACCTTACTTACCTTTACTGGTGTTTTATCAGCATAATAGATTACGAAACCATCTGTGTACATCTTTAAACTAACACTTTTAATAACACTACATATATCATTAATATATAAACAAATAATATGGGGCCCAACATGGACCCTTTGGGGACTCCACATTTCCCTTCTGCTGGGGCCTTCCATGCAAATAAAGTTCTCTGTATCCTATTAGCTTAGTAACTCTCGAACCATTTTTAATTATTGTAAGTAAACCCATGTGCCTATTTTCTCGAGTAATTTACAGTGAATGACACCTTAATAAACTTAATAATCAATGAACCTGCTATTAAACCCTCATTTCTGTATTTAAACAGATCATTTACAATATCAAAAATAGCATCACCAGTTCCCCTCCGTTGACAATACCCATACTGATTAATACTCCCAGTTCCCAGTTTTCTTTATAATGTCACTCAAATGTATATACATAACATTTTCAATTATTTTATAGGGTAAAGGGAGCTGGGAGATAGGGATACAGTTCTTAACAAGGCTTAGATCTCCATCCTTAGGGAGAGGCTGAACTAGAGTATATGTAATTGCCCAATCTGATGATGAGCAAATGTAATTTCAATATTGGTCTCACTATGTTTTCTTTGGATGTTATTTATTATTACAAAGAGTCATATGAATGAGCCCCATACTACCATATTTTGTGCATATCCCCAAGCAATGCAGAATAAATCAGAACCTATTTGAATGATGCATTAAAACAGGCTATGGAGCCCCAGGGACGGTGTGAATAGTGTCTCTCTTTGTTTAGGGCAAGGCAATGTATTCTATCAAGTAAGGGGGACTTTACTCAGTTAGCAGTCATATTCTAAGGTTAAATATCAAGAGATTTTTGAAAGTGGTTAAGCGCTGGTTCCACAGGCATAAACCTGTTGGATTAGCTCTAATCCAGCCAATTTTTTTCTATACTTTTAATATATCATAATAAATCATCAAATTAGGGATATTCCAACCGGACACACCTGTCGCTAACCAACCGCTTAAGAAACAAATGTCTGCCTGCCTGCACCTCAGGTCAATGTATAACAACTAGACATGTGTTACCTTGTTAAACATTGGAATACACCTTAATTATGAGAAAGAAAGATCCAGCACTGCAGTAACAATCCGCTCACTATTTCACTACAAAGGCCTACTGTAAACATTCCCTTTGAGGTCAATGTATCTAGAGCTACTCTGTGCTTAATTAGGCAGAGTCCACCTTTTCTCACATGAATCCCACAGTTGTTTAATGATAGATGGGGTGGCAAGGGTGATACTGTACCACTGAACCCTCTTTGGACAGCCTTTGTGACGTAGAAATCCAATGCTGGTCACCTCTATGGTAAACCCAGGAACTTGAGCTGTTGGCATAATCTATAGTTTTTATGACCATTCCATAATAAGGCATCTTCTATGACAAAGAATGGCACATTGGGGGAAGCACTCAAAACGTTTAAGATAGCATTCCTGTGAAACACAAAAGCTGTTCCCATGCAGTACAGATAGAATGTCTTCCATTTCATGCTCAATTCATTTGCTGATATGTACCATTTTTTTGTTGGACTTCTCAAAATATTTAAGGCGGCTAATACCCGACCAATCTGTGCATGATCCATTCGGTGGCCTCCAATGGTTTGATCCTTTTTCTGCAGTACTTAGCTTCAGCACCATCAGGATATGGATAAAGTTATCACAAGCTGTGCGCATGATAAACTTGGCACCCATCGGTATCCCATGATGGTTTATAGCTGAGGTTGTAATAATTATCCCAGAAGTCTTCTTAGAGGATATATTGTTTCTGGTAATCAAACCCTTCTGAAAAGAAGAAAAAGGATATCAATGAATGTGATTTTGCCAAATCAACTCCCCATGGTTTCATATATGCATATAGATGACCTTTGGGAATTCCCATATCAAGCTTACAGCGTCAGAATGATGCATGAAGGTTGCCGAGGCAAGTAGACAAATCAAGGCTTCATTCATGTATCACAACAACCAGTGGGACTGATGGACTAATGTTCTATGCGATCCTTAAAGAGTTTATACCATAGTGGAATGTATAAGTACCAGGGCACTCAATGAATTCAATCCCACTCTAGCCCAGCTGCTTATACAATGGAGACAAGTGGTGCTTATTTGAATGTTGCTTTTGGTGTTTAACCCTTTATGCCTCAAAACGGCCATACACAGCCGTGTCTAATCTCCTCAAAACGGCCAATAACGGCTGATCTTTTGCCAATTTTCTGATTTCTGATGACATGACAGGAGCAGATAATATTAATGAAAAATCATTAAAAATGGTTGTTTTTGTTTGATACTGTTCAGCCTAATTTAAGATGTTATCATCATCTGTGCAATAGAAAATCTTTTACACAGATTTAAAGTGAGATGAGGGGGTTATAAAGGATTGATTTTTGGCCAAAGTCGGAGACATCCTGAGGAAACTAAGCACTATTTTTTGCAATTTTTTGAGGTCTATAGGATTAAGGATAATTTTAATACTCCTTATTCAATACCAGCACTTCTTCGAGACTGGTACTTATTTGAAACCCTGACGCTTGAATGGGTCATTACTGTAGACTAGAATACAATTATGAAATAGTGGCCTACAACCTTCTAGAGGCAGTTTTTCGTAGGTGTTGTAAAAGTAGTTCTGAATGTTATTTTTAGCCTCCCAAATCCAGAAGTATGCTTTTTGAAAAGCTGCTGATATCTTAAGAAAATGATTAAGAGATATGTCCTAAAATCCTTATTCCTAGATGGTGAAGTAATAGCTGAAATCAAAGGTCTCACTGTGTTTCATTCTTTTGTC
This sequence comes from Acholoe squamosa, assembly GCA_949317995.1. Classification (NCBI taxonomy): domain Eukaryota; kingdom Metazoa; phylum Annelida; class Polychaeta; order Phyllodocida; family Polynoidae; genus Acholoe; species Acholoe squamosa. Next base: position 49,482,215 of record OX439049.1, on the reverse strand, counting down.
CCTGTAAAGGTACTTACTAGTCTCACTGGTTGCCATGATACATGAATACAGCTACTAGATCAATTCCCATGTAGCAAGCCCGCTCAGGGCCAAATTGGTTTTACCCGGGATAAGGTGGTTCAAAGCGGGCAGTATTCAGTACATGGGTTTTAGGTTCGGCAGATGCTGGGTTTCCAATCAGGGCCACACAGGGCAGCCCAAATCGGGCAAACCCACTTGAGCCTGTTGGGCTCCCAACGGGTTTTGTCCTCAGCATACGGTCTAGGCCACATTGGGCCGCCCAATTTGGGCACTGGTCAGCTTTAAAATGGGCAACCACATTGGGCCCAGGATGGTTTCAAAATGGGCATCCCAAGATGGGTACTTAGCTGCATAAAGTCTTCCCAGTCTGGGGTGAGAGTGGGTTTGGACAGGGCAGCCTCATCTTCTGAACTGTTCTAAACTCTGTGATAAGTGTTCCCCCTCCCTCTCTCTTTTTTGTTCGTCCCTCCCCTATCCATCCCCTACCCCTTCCATCTCCTCCTCATTCCACTCAACCTGCCCTGCACTTTCCCCCTCTCACCCCGCTCTGCCCTGCCCTTCTGTCACCCTGCCCTCACTGGGCCTCCCTAGCCCACTTAAAAGGGTCTATTTCTCCTCTTTCCTATCCCCTCAGGATGTGTGTGGTGCACATATGTGCAGGCACTGACACATTCCTCTGTGAATTTGTGTAATGAGGATCTCACCATGAATATGACCTTAGCTGTTGAAATGGTGTTAAACATCTATTACTCACTCACTCTCACTCCCAGCCCTCACCCTGCCTTGCCCTGCCCTACTCTCACCCTGCCCTGCCCTGCTCTCGCCCTGCCCTGCCCTGCTCTTGTCCTGCCCTGCCCTACCCTCATCCTGCCCTGCCCTCCTCTCACCCTGCCCTGCCCTGCTCTCACCCTTGCCCTGCCCTGCTCTCACCCTGCCCTGACCTGCTCTCGCCCTGCCCTGCCCAGCTCTCACCCTGCCATGCCCTACTCTCACCCTGCACTGCCCTGGCATCTCCTTCGCTCACATGCCCTGCCCTGCCCTGCCCTGCTCTCACCCTGCCCTGCCCTGCTCTTACCCTGTCCTGCTCTAACCCTGCCCTGCCCTCTCACCCTGCCCTGTCCTACTCTCACCCTGCACTGCCCTGGCATCTCCTTTGCTCACATGCCCTGCCCTGCCCTCATCTCACCCTGCCTTGCCCTCTTCTCACCCTGCCCTGCCCTCCTCTCACCCTGCCCTGCCCTCCCCCCTCCCTTCCCTCCACCACTGCTGTAGGACACTTTCCCTATACCATTAATACACAGGTAGGTTCATAGTAGGGATCCAGATATTTCATGTAAAAGGCAACACTGACTAGTCCTGGAAAGAACAGCTTCATGTCTTTCTTTGTACTAGTAGGCTTGCAAGGTGTATTTGTGGTGTGGGGGCAAACAGGTCCCACACTTAGCCAGGTATAAGAGGACTATATATAGAGGTAATTGAGAAACCAAAAATATCCCCTGCCACTGTAGGCCAGTCCATGGCAGACTCACTACAAAGTGGTTTCACAGCACTCCAGGCAGAATTCTACTACCCATACCAAACTTATTTCTTTTAGACATAGGACAACTGGAATAGACTACTAAATCAGATATGAAGTAATAATGTGCAGACTTTCTCATAGTCTGGAAATACTTAGATGTTTCTAGTCAAAAGTGCAAATCAAGGTCATCTGAGTAGTAGTGCAATGGCAACACCATTTCTATTGCACTGAACTTGGAACAAGAGCAGATATGCAGAGGGGAAGATTGAGGCCAGAATGTCACTTTAATGAATCAAAGTGCCTTGTGTTGGCTGAATGAGTTTGATTCAAATGAATGGTACTGCTCTGCCTTTCCACTTGGGTAGATATTGCATTTACTGCTTTGGTGATGGGGGGGGGGGGGTTAGATTAGCTCAAGGATTTGTTGCTTATTGACCTTTAAAAAAAAGAAAAGATTTTGGATAAATTTCTCAAAAAGAATTTTTAACATTTCACCACTAATTTTTCATCAAATCGGGCAGCCCACTTTAGGCCACACCAAAAACCCATGTTAAACTCACTTTGAGCCCAAATCGGTGAGCCCAATTTCAAACAGATCTGTGCCCGAATCGGTTAGCCCAGTGTGGCCCAGACCCTTTGCTGAGGACAAAACCCATTGGGCGCCCACTGTGTTAACCCAGTGTGGCCCACATCAGGAGCCCGCTCTGGCCCAGACTCGGGCCACACCATTTTTGCTACCTGGGTTATAGTCTATTGCCAGGTCGACATTCATACCTCATGCCAATCCAATTTAGGCGCTAACAAAAACTACCTGAATAAGGTGAGATATGTTGCCTCAAGGCTATCATGACACACAGGATTAGAGTTGATGTAATTAAATTAAATCTTTCCAGTCGGCTAGTGCATTAATGCACTACAAGGGGAAATATGGTTAGTGCATTAATGAACTATGAGGATGAAAGTTATAGTCTGTAGTAGCCCATCAATAATTATTTTCAATGAACAATACCAGGTATTATTCCACGATTTCTGGGATTCTCAGTGCCATGCACATACCTGTCGATATTGCACACCCTGTAGGCTGTAACATCAATTTTGTAAGGCGTGCGGTTATCCATGGATAACCTGCAGGCTGTGCGGTTATCCATGGAGGAGGAGACACGGTGGTCTAGTGGTTAGCGCATTGCTCTCAGCTGTCAGAGGTATGCGGGTCGAGTCCTGGTCCGGGCGCTTCTTGTGTCTGTTAGCAAAGGCTAATTACACTTGGGCTACTGGGCTGTATGGTTGTGTTGGATGTGTATATTAGGGGGTGTTACTTGTGTTGGGGTTAGCTAGACTCAAGTGTCTCTCTGTAGACCAGCCCACTCTTAATCCACAGATGAGTACTGCTCTGGATGTGTTTACTGGGTTTTATTGTCCATTCACACATAGATATGATAGGTTACAATCCTCAATAGTCCATGGCAATGTCAGCAGCAGAACAGGGTGACTGGCAAGGTGTGTGCAGATAGATGTGGCTGTGTGGTGAGATAGTGGCTCCAGGCCTAGCTGAGCTGCTCTACTCGTAGTCCATGGTTCGACACCAGGCCCTAGCCTAGCGTCCGCTCTTCATGCCGGCTCCCGCACTTCTGCGCGGCTCATCCTGCTTGTCTCTACCTGGGTTTCTCTCTGCTCGGTTATTGGCTGAATCCCTCATCACGTGTCCACCGCATGCACACCCCCCAAGTCCCTGCCTTGGTGTAGGACCTATCCTACCCCAATCGTCGCTGCTTACCTCATGCTCACAGAATCCTCCTGACCAGATCTCGTCGACTCCATCCGTCTGCAACATTCCACAGCCTACCATAAACTCTAGCCACCATAAACCCTACACAGGATTCCCATAGCACTCTCTCATATAGCACACAATAAATACAGACATAATTGTACCCTGTTATACCCGTTCATTATAATTATTGGCTATTGATGACAAGACAGGTGCGGGCGCTCCCCCTCTGTGACTCGAGCCACCGCAAATATGGGTCTTGTCATGCTACCCTGATATTCTCTATAATGCAGTTTCACATCAGTGTCTTCACATACATCTTATCCATATACATACTATACAATTATATCATCCTCAGATAAGACAGAGCACAATGACATGTGATACAAAAGTATGCAATCATAACATTGATTACCTCATAGTTTTCTTACTTAGATACATGCTTATTTAGTTTCAACAATACATTTCACACTGCTCCCAGTAACATTATAAAGCGCACAACACACTAATATAAATGTCCTTGCCATTAATACTTTCATACATGTGACAAGATCTGCAAAAAGGGACTCCCACTTCAGGAGGAATAATGTCCCTCTTCCCAGTGCAGGACACACATGTTTCTTCGATCATTCTTCTAATATTTCTCCTTTTTGGTCCAAAACTATAGCCAATTAGCATGCTTGACTTAACATTTAAATCAACTCATTCAAGTCACTACAATAGCCCTTCTTGGCTGTAAAAATACCCTGGTTCTCCAGTTAACAAACCCGGCTCTTCAGAAATAACCCTTTTTACATTCATTTAGGCATAAGAATAATAAATTCCAAATAATATCATTGCTTGAATGAAATACTACATGCAGCATATTCTATTTGCCCTAACGACTACATGAGCTGTCCTCCTTTCTCTCATTCCAGGTGACTTACTTGTTCACCCTGCACTTAGTCCTACCCTACCAAAACATAGCAGTGTCCATTCACCAATCACTTAAATGTTCAGTGCCTATTGTCTTATTGCAGAGTTTATCAGACAGTCACTTGTGTGGTCTTCCTTCATAGTCTCCTTTTTTTGCACATCTTTTGCTGTTACCATATATATTACATGTTACACAGAGTTTAACACTAACTGCCAACCAACGTACTCCTGTCAGCAGCTTAGTGCTATGCCCAAACCGATTCTCAGTACAGGTAGTCCCCAAGATTGTACACATAATTCTAATATGACTCATTAAAAGATAAACATTCAATACATATGTTTTTCTACATTTCTCTTTAGATCTCAGTTCTGGGTCTCCCTAACCTTCCACCCCTTTTAAAACTCCCAAATGGACCTGGGATAAGATCAATACACACTGGGTGGGTGGAGGATAGAGAAGTCCTTTCATAGACCCCAGAGTCTCTTTTTATGGGCGTTCCTAATGTAATATGGCATCACTCATCTTTCTCAGTCATTGTTAATGAATATATCATAGACCACTCTTAAGTCAATATAAAAGTCAACATCCTAGGAATGTGTAATTACCGCCACTCCTAATTAACTTAAATGATGTATACATGCTCTGTTACCATCCTAGAAATAGGTGCGACTGTTCCTCAGCAACTTTGCATCAAAAACTTATACTGATGTATGCCTTGTTAACATCCTAGGAACAGCTAATACTGTGTCTGTCCCTCATTAACTTAGCATTGAAAACTTATATTGGTGTGTGCCCTGTTAACATCCTAGGTACAGCTGGTGGTTTGGCTGTCCCTCATTAACCTAGCAGTTGACATCCTAGGAACAACTATTACACCTAGCCCGGTACCATGGCTGGCTGTCCCTCATCAACTTGAACCAATGTTTGCCTATAACAGTTACTTCTAATATGTCCCCAGTGCTTGGGCTGATTCACTTATATAATTCCAGTGTCTTCACCATCAACAATACCCTGGTGGGTACATTATGAATCAGGAACTCAGTCCTACCATGAAATACCCCAGTGGGTGCATTACAGCTCACCATCCTTGCCTTCATTGCTAATAATTCAAGTGTCTGTACTACAAATACTTCTGTGGGTACACTATGATCCTGAGAATACACACACTAGTGAGTTCCATCCAATAGATTTGGGTTACCAAGTAGAATACACAGTACTGAAAGTGGTAGATAGTGGATGGATGTGTGTCCAGCATCAGTGGCTAGCTGTGCTGACCCACTCAATGCCAGTAACACCAGACGTTTGTCCTGGCTGCTCTGAGAGCTCCTCCCGGAGATCATGTGACTACTATACATCAAACCTGTCTTCATGTTCTCACACTGTCATCTTCTCCCACTAGCTTTCTCCCTCTTCTATTCAATGTTCGTTTAATGCACACTATTGTTATGAATCCTCTTCTCAGCAATAGATTATGAAACTCACAGTGAAATACAGATTTTTCACAGAAAGACAAAGATATCTGACCAGCCCCCTACTTCCCTACTCAATCCAGGAAGAGGTAGCAGTAGCCCTACACCTTATATCATTCCTGTGGCTGCCTCTCTCCTCCATTTATTAGATGGATCAGATAGAAGCTGACACTTAGCACACTATGAGAGCCTCCTCTCGTCATGGTCTGCTCCTAGTGCTGCCCCGCACTGCTCACCATAGGGCAAGCACCCCGTGCTCAGCTGTTGGCTGTTACTCCATGTGTGCTCTGAGCCACTCCCATCACTGAGAGTTGCTCCTGGTGCTGCCCCTGCCTGCTCACCACGGGGCGTGCACTCCGTGCACCGCTGTTGGGTCTCACCCAGCACACACAATAGCCCTGCAGCGGTTGATTCTGTACCTATACCTTCATATTGCACCTGCATTATAACCATGTTAATTATCTCTCTTCATATCAGTGTGAGCTGCTCTTATCTTCATGTACATGTGAGCTGCTCTTATCTTCATGTACATGTGAGCTGCTCCCCTCCTTACCAGTGTCTACTGATGCTAGCTGGCCACTCACAATCCCACAGTTGGGTATGAGCTGCTCCCTGTGTGCATTGATGCTGTGCTGATCATGTCCAATACATGTACAATCGTTCCCAAGAATCGCTCCATTCAAATGACCACTGCACAATGTCATCTGAAATAGATCTGTTACTGATTCTGCTCCCAGTCAGGTATTTGATATAGATGATCAACTTTCATTGATATGCATATAAAGCAGATTTCTAAGGATTTCCTGCCTTAATAATACATCACTGCCTTCCTTTTTTTGCCAATATTGTAAAGATACATGCGGACATTTTCCTCTACATTCTATACGGGAATCACTCCTTCTGCACCAAAATTATTAAGCTCATGTCTTTTTAAGTATCAGCATAAAGGTTTTGAATGTCATCAACCCTACAAGGAACTCATTTTGTCATTGAGGTGGGGCTGAGTTCATAAGCAACTTAAGTGTACTTTTCCTTATTGCAGACCATTGTCCTTTACAGAATATATGCACAACATATGTATCTTGTGTATCCTGAAGTTTAAAGGAGAAATATTGATCCGTTCCATGTGAAATGATGGTCGTTTGATCGGCTAAAAACATCGCGAATTGACGCTATTTATACTGCAGGATCAGTCTTTTGTGACCAGTCTCTTGTGACAATGTATGAAACTTTTACCCTAGTATGATATATATGTGCTTATATGTTTCCACAAGACTATAGTTCTATACAGCATAATACTTCCAATATCAGCTTCTCTTCTGCAGAGTAATTCTTCATTTGGTTGCTTCTGTTAGATAGGCCTACCTGTGGGGTATGTAATCTGTCTTACTGCCAAACCCTACACCATTGACAGATTCAGGTTATCTTTATGTAGGCCCGCACTTCATGTGTCCGCACTTTCACCGAGCTGCTCCTCCCGTAAGTGCATCCATCGTGAACACCTGTTTGTGAGTTGCTCCCCTAATAAAAACAATTAGGTGAGCGGCTTCGGACAGTCACTACTGAGCCACTCCTGTGGCCTTCCTGATGTCTACATGGGGTGTTCCTTACACAGCCTCCCCATCTATTACCAGATATACCAGTAACTGAGTACTAGCCTATTGCATTGATATGATATAATATAGTACTGTAGTGTGCTAATGGTATCATCCATAGTAGTGCTGCAGTGTATATTGTGTGATGTATAGTACTGGGCAGTCACAGTGCACAGTGTCTATTATCTCTGTGCATTTCCTAACTTCTTGCTTCTAGCAATCCTGCAGTCAATGGCTATGATAGTTCAGGAACTAGCATTTAACGATGGTTTGTTTTTGTTGTTGTTGTTGTTTTTTTTTTTTGTCTGGAGCTCCTTCCTAGGCCCGCTCTGTAGTAGGTGGCCAATGTGGGGGCTGTGCTTCCTGTGAGCAGAGTCTGCCTGTATGACGGACACCCACACCGAGTGACTCACCAGCACTTCATTCATACATTATCTGTAGCTAAGGCTGCTTACTCAGGCAGTATGCTGGGCTGTCCCTCTCTATCCCTACTGCTATCAGTAGCTGTCTGCCTCATACTATCTGCTTATTTCTTTTAACATGAGTCATGATACCTCTACTTGGTTGAACGTTGCTGTGGGGTTGAGCTGCTCCTTGTCGACATTACTAGCCCTTTGTGAGCAGCAGTCAATAAAGTATGTCATCATGCCAACTGTGCACTCCTTCTGCTGTGTACCAAATGCAAATGTGTACCCCCGCTGCTACTTCAACACTACAGATATTGTCTATCAGTCTTCTCACAATCTTCTACCAATATCCACATCTACTTCTTTAAATAATTGTCTTGATGTAACGAAGAAAGGTAAGGCACATGGCACACAATAGCCCTTCCAGTCTAACTCCCTACCTTCATTCAGCAGTCAACTAGAGGGAAATAAATGTGCCTCTCCTGTTCCAATACCTCCTCGTACATTGCGCTTGCCTGATAACATCAAAGTCTTATGGATATAGGCATCCCTCCTGGTGGTTGTACTGTACATTTTTTTACTAAAACTGAGCACAAAACCATGTAAGGTCTGTGGGCATCCTCCCTCAGTAGACTTGTTCCTGACCATGTTTTCTATCCATCACAGCATATGCTTTTAAACAAAGGTAATTAGTATTATGCATAATGATTATGCCTACTCGGTTAGCTAGATGGAGCATGCAGGTTTCTATAGTGACCTAGTAGAGTAATCTATAGTAGAGGCAAGGTACCCCAGTGAGCCCCTGCCGCTGTCAGTGCTGAGCTGCTCATGTTGTGAGTCATCCTGCCTACGTGACCCTGAACAGCTCCTCTCACTAAAAAAAAAAACCAACAAGCGATGAGCTGCTCTCTAGACACACCCCTATTTCAGTAGACTGCCTGTAGGGTAGAGTAAGGTGGAAGTCCTTGGTCATTACTGCATTCCTCACCTCCTGTTTCCACTAAGTGTATAACCACTTTACTGCTGATCTGCATTCACACTGCTTATCCAGGCAGCATGGTGGGCTGCCCCTCTCTGTGCCCTTCTGCTATTGTGGCTGTCTACCTCTACCCATGATAGGTTGTTTCAGTGGGCACTCACATTAATGGCTCACATGCTGTTACTCCCATATACCTTTGTTTGGTTCAATTACATTTTAATCATTAGGCCCATACTGCTGTTTGTGGAAGGTTCACATACATATATCAGGCCTACCTGTCAGTGTCCCAACTGTCTGCTGTCTCCCCTGTTAGGGTATACATAAATCACATTGTATGGATATTGTAGAGGAATCACTGGTTATCAAATGGTCCATCCCTAGTATTACAGTGAGTAACCACCTTGCATGGTGGCTGCTCCACCAGTACCTGCCGAGTCACTAATCTAGGCACAGCATGCCAGCTGTTACACAAAAAAAAAAACAAACACACATACCACACATACACCCTGTATGTTACTCGAGCAGCTCCCCTGGCTGCGGGCCGATATCCCTTTTTATCAGTCTTGCGGTTTGAGTGAGGGAGGGTGGTGTGCTCTGGCCCCCGGACCCCTAGGTGTACCAGGTGCAGGGGGTAGGCCGAGCCATTCATCACCTCTCTCCCCAGCCTATGCACTACAGATTCAGAATCCCAGCTACACGTGCCTTCTGGAATTCTGTATGATTTAATCTGTCCATCTGTTTATACAGTTGCTTCAATGCCTTGATTGGATCCCTGTTTTTCTGCTTCTGATACTGCATCCATATAGCACATTTCTCTGTAGCATGTGTTGTAGCTTTGTGTATGTGGCAATATATGCTGGGTTGATTACTAGTGGTCTGCTCTGAGGCATAGTGTCCATTCTCCAATGCCTTCTGTCCTTTCTTTCCAATGGCTTCTATTTTCTCCCTACACTTCACAATATATGTCTCAACCATTGATTTGAACTGTTCCTGCATATAACTCTGCATATCCTTCACTCCAGCTTGTGGTACTTCTTCACCCTCTTCATAAGGCTTGTCCAATATTCTCTCCTTCTCAATTATCTCCAGCATAGATGTGAGTTTCACTGCTTCTTCCAGGGTTGTCAGCTGATCCTTCTTAACATGCTCATCAATAGGTGGAAGCAATCCATTAATGAAGACTGCTAACTTGACGTCTTCAGGTGCAATGCCATTGTCATATTGCTTGATTTTGAGTGCAAAATCTAATACAGATTCTCCCTTCTCTTGCTTCAGATTGTTCAGATCTTTGTATTTCTTCCATGATGGTCTACTGTCTCCAAATACTGCCTTGATTATTTCCTTTACTTTGTCTACTGTGTTTTTATCACCCTCAGGCACTGTCCTGAGCCATGTATCTGCTCTTTCTTTGAGTCCCAACTTGATAAGTCCCAGATATTCCTGCTCCTTCCAATGGCAGATACCTCTCATTGTCTCCATGACAGAGAAATAGCCATCAGCATCCTCTCCTTCTAGCCCTGCAAATGATGGTAATGTTAGATATGGCATTGCCATGATTCTTTCCATCTAGCTTAGTACAGACTAGTTAAGGTTTGGATGTCTGTCTGTGTCTGTCTGCTGCTTTTGAGAGTACATCGAAGTGAGTGCTGCACATCATATGCTACCAGTCACTAGTCACTCACCGTCTGCATGGCTGCCACCGGGACGGGTTGCGGTGGGTTGTATGGTGGGCATCCCCTCCTGTATCTGCTGTCTGTCTCCATGAGCAGTAGAGCTATGGGCTACCGGGTCGGTAATCCACTAATCAGTGAGCTTAATTAGCAATCACACCACTGTTCTCCACCATCTGGGCTGTATGGTTGTGTTGGATGTGTATATTAGGGGGTGTTACTTGTGTTGGGGTTAGCTAGACTCAAGTGTCTCTCTGTAGACCAGCCCACTCTTAATCCACAGATGAGTACTGCTCTGGATGTGTTTACTGGGTTTTATTGTCCATTCACACATAGATATGATAGGTTACAATCCTCAATAGTCCATGGCAATGTCAGCAGCAGAACAGGGTGACTGGCAAGGTGTGTGCAGATAGATGTGGCTGTGTGGTGAGACAGTGGCTCCAGGCCTAGCTGAGCTGCTCTACTCGTAGTCCATGGTTCGACACCAGGCCCTAGCCTAGCGTCCGCTCTTCATGCCGGCTCCCGCACTTCTGCGCGGCTCATCCTGCTTGTCTCTACCTGGGTTTCTCTCTGCTCGGTTATTGGCTGAATCCCTCATCACGTGTCCACCGCATGCACACCCCCCAAGTCCCTGCCTTGGTGTAGGACCTATCCTACCCCAATCGTCGCTGCTTACCTCATGCTCACAGAATCCTCCTGACCAGATCTCGTCGACTCCATCCGTCTGCAACATTCCACAGCCTACCATAAACTCTAGCCACCATAAACCCTACACAGGATTCCCATAGCACTCTCTCATATAGCACACAATAAATACAGACATAATTGTACCCTGTTATACCCGTTCATTATAATTATTGGCTATTGATGACAAGACACTACGCCCTCATGTAATTATCCTTCACTAACACACATGCGTCATGAATTATCCATAGATTACTTGTTCAATATGGTATCATATAAAAGGAAAGTATGTACAGTTTTCAAATCAGTCATTCTAGAATACATTTTGCAAAGATTGATACTTTCCCTATGGTGACTACAAGCCCATGTATGTTAATATGGGTTTGCAAGAGTCTGAAAGGATTGCAAAGTAAATTAGTCCAGATAACATTATCTGGTACAGAGATAAGCTACACTGAACATTCATATATCAAATATATTATCTAGATGGCTAATAGTAATAAAAACATAATGCGAAAGATGGGAGTATTGTGGGACTGAAAGACACACTGATATTAAGGGGGCAGTCCACCTGGATTCAGAAAAATACATTTTCCTGTGCTAAACAAAAACATTCTTTTTCAGCTTCTTTTTTGGAAAGTAAGCAAACCGTCATATCTATAAACAGGTGCAGCTGCAGCTCCGAAATTTATCAGGAGAGCGTAGTTCATACAATGTACTATATCATTTCTTTTATATCCTTCTTATTCAGGGTATATCTATCTGGTGAAATTTACAAACCTGGATTCAAAAGGAGTAGCAGGTAGGCCTATCCACCATTTAAGTCTACTTCATGGTTGTGTGGATCCCTCCAGTTCCACATCGCTTCTTTCTAAGAATAATGCCTACAAACGTTTGTTGTGAACTCGAAGGTCGGGGAGGCGTTAATTAGGTCATGCAGTACCATATGCAGGGTAAAATAGATGTTGCTATTGCAGGGACTTCTTGACCGGGGGAATCAAAAATCTTTTAATCTCCTGGTGGCTCTGAGGGAGGAGTCAACATTTTTTTTACATCTTGACCAGGGGAATCAAAATTCTTTTGATCCCCCCTGAGGAAGGGGGGAATGATTTTACCTGTTTTCAGTGAAAAACACTGTGTTAAGTAATGTAGTTTGAAAGGGAGCATTTGCACGCAATTTCAGCCTCACCTCACCCTTTTTGTACAGGTTTTTGGATCATATAGGCTTCCTAGAGGAAAAGCCAAACACACAGCCATGTTGCAGCTCATTCCCTAAGCAACAGATGGTTTTTACACTAAGCAAACATGTGTATAGCTTATCTATGTGTAAGCAAATGCCAGTTGTGATTATCACAAAACTAGCGACATCTTCATGAGAGTAACAATAGGGCTAGGGCCTGGACCATATTGACAGGTCATTTTTACCACATAGCCGTAGGCTGCAGGTATTTGCCTCTTTGTCTGCAGGTAGCTGTCAAGAGACTTTGAAAATTACACATTTGTGCACTAGGCTCAGAAGTGAAAAAAGATCTAGACACCCTGCATTGTGATTGTGGTATGTTCATAGCTCAGTATGCGCAAACAATGTGCGCGATTTTTCGTCCTCTGTAAGGTGGTAAAAAAAACGTCACCCCCAAGAGAGGGAAGTCAAAATATTTGAAAGGTAGTGGAAACATAAAGAACAGCACAATGCTATAATGGTTTTTAATTTTGTTTTACTTTGTATATAACGTTTATTTACTGAAAGGTCATGATATGTTTCATATGCATATATATATATAGCAGACACATTGAATGTCATCACAACGATTTTCTTTTTTTTTATTGCTTATGGGGCCCAAAGTTGGTAAAATCAACGAGGGGGCATGAGACAAATGACAAGTCACTTAATAAGATAAGAGGACAAGGACACCTTTTTAAATCGACAAGGAGACAAGGGCATATCTTTAAAATTTACAAGGGATTTGGACCCCCTTGTCTAGGACCCTACTTATTAGGTATTGATGACTCCACAAAATGCTCCAGAAGGCATTGGGTGACATAGGCAAAATAGCAAAGCAAAAAAGGAGACACAAAGACTGGAGTATGCGTATAAAACCCAACCATTATTTATCAATTTTTCTGAAGAAGACTAGGCTGGAAGTACAAGTGCATGTAAAACAGTCCATCTTTTAAATGTAGGACATAGGGAAGTGTATACAAAGATATTTCGCATGACAAATAGTAGCAATAAGGAGGAGCTATATTGCAGATGCAAGGCCACTTACAGCATCAGTATAGATCTAGTCAGTCTAGCTGGAGTATGAGGGGAACATGGGAAAAGTACAAGCTGCCTACAAACTAGGAAACTTGACAGTATTAAATATCAATGGCGTATACATGCTGTACAGGTGGGTTAATGCGGTGTGTACCTCTTCTAACCACTACCGCATGAATGACCGAGCTGACTGGCTGGCTCTGCCTCCACTGGAGGTTAATTCAAAACATCCTCGGATCCCAACCTCAGCGATCTTAGGAATTATTCTACCTTATCCTATTAAGCGATCTTAAGATTAGACTGCTTTCACATTTCCTAGTCAGCACTAAGATCGCATCGATCTTAGCCTCAGCCCTCCTACACTATTCCAAGAAGAACTGACTAGGCACAGGGGTAAGAATCCCAAAATAAAGGAATAGCTGTGAAGTCACTCTTCTTCACAAGAGTGCTTATACCATCGTTCCCCATCCCCATATGGGCTAACAAAAGAGCACAGGGTGCAGTTGACCCCCATACAGTATTCAAGAGTTGTTCACATGAATGTATGATTTATGCTTGCCTATTAGAAGCATTGTGCCCTCCACCCAGGACAAAGAGAGAGAAGGGAAGAATTACCTTACAGTGCACTTAACGCATGAGTAGCCCTAAGAGCCCTCAAGGACACTCAGCAAATGTCCTCCCTCCCCTCTTTATGTATGCAGCAGGCTATTCATTCTTTCGATCAGGAGTGTTCCCTGTAAGTGCTCTTGTACTCAGGTGAAACCACTATGCAATTCTTTCACTAAGATCGCAGTGATCTTAGTGGTGGAAATGGAATAGTGAACTGAACCCAGGACTAGCTATTCTGGACAGGCCTGCAACCACTGCATTACATAGGGTAGACCAGCCAGGTCTTATGATATGTGCCTACACTAAGATCGCTGGGGTTGGGATCCCAGGATGTTTTGAATTAAGCTCCTGTTGCCACCCCTAGACTCCTAGGTGTGTGACCTGGTCAGGAGGTTAATTTAAAAGGTCCTGGGATCGCTACCTCAGCGATCTTAGGAATTATCCTGCCTTTTCCAATTAAGCAATCTTAAGATTAGACTGTCTTGCCTTTTCACAGCCAGCACTAAGATCGCAGTGATCTTAGCCTCAGCCCTCTTACACCATTCCAAGTAGAACACACTGTGGGGCAGGAGGCCAATACTGAAAGAATATCAGTGGAAACACTCCCCCTTTATGAGCCACTTATAGAGTATAGGGTGCAGTTGCCCTCAAGGACTCTCAGCAAACGTCCTCCCTCCCCTCTATATGTATACAGCAGGAGTATTCACTCTTGGGAGCAGGAGTGTTCCCTGTGAGTGCTCTTGTACTCAGGTGAATCCACTATGCAATTATTTCACGAAGATTGCAGTGATGTTAGTGCTGGAAAAGAAATAGTGAAGTGATCTCAGGACTTGCTGTGCCTGACTGGCCTGCAACCACTGCATTAGATAGGGTAGACTGGCTAGGTCTTATGATATGTGCCTAGTGGTAGAAATCCCAGGACCTTTTGAATTAACCTCCAGGAGCTTAATTCAAAACATCCTGGGATCACGACCCCAGCGATCTTAGGAATAAATCAGCCTTATCCTATTAAGCGATCTTAAGAGTTGACTGGGTTCACATATCCTAGCCAGCACTAAGATCCCATCGATCTTAGCCTCAGCCCTCCTATACTATTCCAAGAAGAACTGACTAGGCACAGGGGTAAGAGTCCCAAAATAAAGGAATAGCTGTGGAGTCACTCTTCTTCACAAGAGTGCTTATACCACCGTTCCCCGTCCCCATATGGGCTAACAAAAGAGCACAGGGTGCAGTTGACCCCTGTACAGTATTCAAGAGTTGTTCCCATGAATGTATGATTTATGCTTGCCTATTAGAAGCATTGTGCCCTCCCCCCAGGACAAAGAGAGAGAAGGGAGGAATTACCTTACAGTGCACTTTACGCATGAGTAGCCCTAAGAGCCCTCAAGGACACTCAGCAAACGTCCTCCCTCCCCTGTTTATGTAATCAGCAGGCTATTCACTCTTTCGATCAGGAGTGTTCCCTGTAAGTGCTCTTGTTCTCAGGTGAAACCACTATGCATTTCTTTTACTAAGATCGCAGTGATCTTAGTGGTGGAAATGGAATAGTGAAGTGATCCCAGGACTAGCTATTCTGGACAGGCCTGCAACTACTGCATTACATAGGGTAGACCAGTCAGGTCTTATGATATGTGCCTACACTAAGATCGCTGAGGTTGGGATCCCAGGATGTTTTGAATTAAGCTCCAGGTGAGCCTACCACCCTGTATGGGGATGGGTGGGTGTTGGGCACCTGGAGGGTCTTGCCAAAACATGACGAGGAAGAACCTCTTAAATCTTTTCAGAGATTACTAATGGAAACGTGTATGGGTAAACTCGTTTTCACAGTATTGCAAAATTATATAACTGCTCAATTATGGGATATAAAGAAAATAGAGAATGGACAAATAACTCCTCTACCCCATGTGGTATGTCTAAAAATATTGATTTATTCAATTCAATTGCCAATACAGCTTATCAATACACTTCCATCACACATTTAGTTTTAACCATCCGTGCACGTTTTTCCCCTTGAACTGACGAGAATACTTTTAGCAATACGAAAACGTGCACGTTTTATTTTTGGGGTTCACGTTTGTGTTTTGGCAAGACCCTCCTGGTCTCACCAGGGACCTGTTTTCTCGCATATATACGGGTGGGGATTATGTCTATATGGGGTTCATGTATGATTAGCATCGTTCCCCTATAAAGGAGGTCTAGCTCGGACATGCGGTTTTGACCCTATAGGTGTCTCATCAGGTGGGACTGACAGAGGTATTCAAGCCAATAATCAGTGACTATCTGGCTACTGATCCAATACAGTGAAACTGTGTATATATTCAAGAATGCCTGTTCTGAAAAAAAAAACATTGTGTAAGCAGGGCCCCTTTTAAAAGTCAGTGGTAATTTTGAGTAATGTACAACTATACACCATGGTTTGGGATGGGGTTTGTCAATGTGGCTTTTCTAGGTGTTTAGCCGTATTTGCCGTCCATCGTATTCATGCCTTGTTGGCATTTCATATGATGTTTCTCTATCCATTTATACTCTATGAACGCCAGAAGTCGTATCCCCTCATCACTCTTAGGGAATTCTATGATGTAGAATTTCACATGCTCAGATTCGGCTTATGGCCTTTCTGATTGAAATGACAAGCTACATCAATTTTGCCTGTTTCAATGTCTAGGGCTCCTATATACTCCTGAATATGTTTCTTTATAGGGTGTTCTGTCTTGCCCATATACTGAGTTTTGCATCTAGTGCATTCCAGAGAGTAGATGACATTGGAGCTCAGACAAGTCACATTGGTTTTAGTGGCATGTTTTCTTCATTTTGTTTTCGATGTGATATGACTATTCTTTTCGATTCCTTGACATTTGTCACAATATGCAGTTTTAGATCGATCTTTCTGTTTTTGTTTTTTCCACTCAGTTTGTGTTGAGTCATCCTCATCATCTGACATGTTGTTGCTGCTTTCACGAGGTAGTTTTCAGATTTTAGGACTGGCACTTGCCTTTTGCAAGTCCACAACAATGTAGTATCTGGTCTGTATGTGATTATCAGGTATGCAGATTCTGATTTCTCACCACGTTTTGGCCTAGGTTGGATTACATATGTATTTTGCTGTATGTAAATAAGATGCCGTCCATCGTATTCATGCCTTGTCTGCAGTTTCTCTATATGTATTGTAGCTGAGAAGCTGGCTCACTGGACTGCTTCTCGGCAGTTGCTCGGAGGGCAGTCTCCATTCGGGGGAAAGCTCTGCTGGAGGTAGCGTCTCGGCGGAGAGTTGTATATAAGAGATATCCCACCGAAGACAGATCCAGCCAACAAGATACCAGTTCCCTGTTGGGCTCTTAGATGGTGTGACCAAGAGTGCTAGGCAATAAAGAGTCACACTTATATTTCACTTGCTGGGAATTTTGAATAATACTGTGCAGGAATGTGAGTAGAGCTATAACATGGAAGATGAAGGTGGTGGGTTATGAAAGTTATGTAATTAACAAATGGTCAAGGACATCCTCGCTATAGATGATATATTTCCTAAATAGTGGTATTGTAGCCTACATGGCATGGCGATTTATCACAACAGTCGCCAACATGATCTCACTCACTGCATGAGTATGTGCCACCCCTTGTCATCCCTCACAAAGCATGGCGATTTATCACAACAGTCGCCAACAGGATCTAACTCACTGCGTGAGTATGTGCCACTGCCTGTCAACTCTCACTCAGAATGGTGACTTATCACCAACATTGCTAATATGGATCTCACTCCCTGTGTGATTATGCGCCACTCCCAGTCAACTCTCACTCAGAATGGCAGCTTATCACCACCATCGCCAACATGGATCTCACTCACTCCGTCAATATGTGCCACTGTTTGTGAACTCTCAATCAGAATGGCAACTTTTCACCTGCATTGCCACATGGCTCTCACTCACTGCGTGAGTTTGTATCACTCCTAGTTAATCTTCTCTCAAAATGGCGACTTATCACCACCATTGCCAACATTGGTCTCACTCAATACGTGAATTTGTGTCACTCCAAGTCAATGCTCTCTGAGGATTGCATCATCTGTCACTCACTCTCACTCACAGTGGAAACTTATCACCACCATTGCCAAAGTTGTTGAGATAGCACCACTGTTCAACATGTAGCCTATCTAGGAAGTGTGGGCATGAAGTATAAGTACCATACATATCAAATGCTCTTTGTTTCACACTGATTTCCATGTAATACTTCAGAGTTGAATCAAACAAGATTATATAGAGAGAATATCAATTGAAATTAGATAGAGGTATCTCTAAAATGAAAGCAACTATCCATAAACACCTTTTCTCTGGTTACAGGAAAAATACATAGGGAAATATCAACATGAACACCTTGTCTGTGGTTAGAGGGAAGATACATATGCAATACCTTCTCTGGCAAAACATACTTTGATCTGGCAGATGTGAGGCTGCATGATTACCAATGTCGATGATCATGAGCTTTTCATCTAACAAGGTGAGTGATCACCAGCGTCACCATCACTGGTGAGTCTGAGTGATCACCACTCTCGCCATCCATGGTGAACCTGCGCTATGACGTGGTGCGCGTTTCATCTAGCGAGGTGAGTGATCAACCGCCTTGCCATCCCTGGTGAGTGTGAGTCATCACGATCCTCGCCAACCGTGGTGAACATGCGCTATGGCATGGTGTGCGTTTCATCTAGCCAGGTGAGTGATCACTCGTGTCACCATCCCTGGTGAGTGTGGGTGATCAAGATCCTTACCATCTGTGGTGAACCTGTGCTATCACGAGGTACGCGTTTTATCTAGCGATGTGACCGATCACAATCCTTGCCATCCATGGTGAATGTGCATTATGACGTGGTGTGCATCTCATCTAGCAAAGTGAGTGATCACTCATGTCGCCATCCCTGATGAGGATGAGTGATCACTCATGTCGCCATCCCTGGTGAGGATGAGTGATCATGATCCTCGCCATCTGAGGTGAGGCCATGTGATCACCACCATTGCTATTCCTGGTGATCTTGTGCTATAGCGATGTCATGTTCCATCTAGCGACATGTGTGAGCCACTTCACACAGGTTGACGAGGAGTCACGACAATTTGCTGGGTAAGATGCCATTTCTCTATAAGGGGTTTGGTGCCTTGAATTGGATAAACTTTGTCTTTATAATCATAGTATTCCCAAGAAGACGGGATTCCAAGCAGTCCCCCTTGAGTCATTGTACGCTTTTCCTATCCTACTCATGCAAGAATGAAGTGCTTCCGGAGCTTACTAGTCTATATGGAGTCAATTCTTGACCAGCACCCTACTTTTGCTATACTACTACTTCATATTGCATGTATGGGTGAATCCAAGCTAATTCATATTTGTTCATACTGAGCATCTATTTTTCCTCTGCTATAGTACATTTGTGCAGAGTTCATCCTGGGCAAGTCTCTGCTTTCAATATATATGCTTGTCCATGCAGACTGGAAACTGGTCACTTTAATCAGTTTAGACAAAATAAAGATAAATATTCATGAGAGAGAGAGCTGTTTCATATGCAAGTATATGTTTCAGTCTTGTTATGTACGCTGTAAAAGATGTTGTCAAAATAACAGCAATATCCTTGTCCAAAATTTCCATTTATGCTACATATATTAGGTGGTCAGACATTGTATCAGGAACAAAAATCCCCCACCTGGGCCTTTTTCTTGTATATGCTGAGAGCATTTGAAGTTTGCAATTGGTGCAGGTCTATGTCTTGGCAAGTGATTCAGCCTTATACCACCCCCTAAATAAATCAGAGAGGGAAATGGGTTCAAAACTGCCTTTAAGAAATAGAGTCAGGTTATAACTAATGCATGTCAAAAAGAAAATAAGATCCGTTGATAAACATAGAAATGAGAAGCCAATACCTGGTGTTGGCAAGACAAGCCATTTTCGGGAAGACATTTTCATCCAGATAGAATAAAATGATTTTTCCTGCTCCTGTGCAGGGTTTAAATATTTAACTATCCTAATTATGTTGGTTTTTTACCCCCCAGATGTGCTCAATTCGCCATGTAGAAAATTTGGTCATTGCTCACCCTTTGCACCAGCAGAGCTGGCAAGTTGATTTTTGTCTTCCCTATTTTTGCCTTCCCTAGTGATTGATTTCCCTAGCTATTTTTTTAAATAAAATGCCAGGTTCAGGACTTGATTTCCTACATAAATAATTGTTGCTATATTATGAAATTCGCAGATTTAGACCATTTCGACGTGTAGATCATGGAAATCAAGTTTTCATCAATGTCAGATTTGTCTTTATCATCATAAAATACACATACTTTTAAAGGGAAACAGCATCCTACTTCCATGATATCGTATTTTGATAGCCCTCGTATTTAAGAGATCATGGCATAATCAGTCAAATATGTATCATCATAGAGGAGAGCTACAAGCCTATCTGATGCATCTGTAGTGGTCAGTGAAAACGTCTTTTTGGAGAAACCGGGACTCGAACCTGGGGCCCTCCAACTTCGAAGCGGCTGCTCTTCCTCTGAGCTATTTCCCCTGGCCTGACATTTCCTACCTTCCAACTACCCTGGATCGGTATGGTATACATAGGGGGAGTGACACAATCAAGTGAACAGTCCCTCTGAAGGCTCTGCGTACCCGACGGGGGAACGAACCCCTACACTCCTCCCAACCAGCTTCAACCGTATCCCGCCAGAACCAGTCCTCCAGTCCAGTCTGAACGGTACCAGTACTGAGTCACACACAGCACAACAGAACTTCAGCTCCTGTTCCCAGGACCTACTGTGGGTGCCACCTGTTTCCAAGTCTCCCAGCACTAGCAAGTTGAAGCGCTTGTCTATACCATACCGGCCCAGGTACCGAGCTCTCTAAAGATCCCCCTTGTGAGGCGGGACCACTCGGTTTCTCCACCACTGTAGTGGTCAGTGAAAACGTCTTTTTAGAGAAACCGGGACTCGAACCCGGGGCCCTCCAACTTCGAAGCGGCTGCTCTTCCTCTGAGCTATTTCCCCTGGCCTGACATTTCCTACCTTCCAACTACCCTGGATCGGTATGGTATACATAGGGGGAGTGACACAATCAAGTGAACAGTCCCTCTGAAGGCTCTGCACACCCGACGGGGGAACGAACCCCTACACATCTGATAATGTCACAATTGGGCAAATTGCATCTGATTTATACTTGCTAAGCACTGCTAGCCTATAATCATAATATGTGTAGAGGTAAGGAGAAAGGGTGGTCCGTGCTAAAAGTCAACTTTAAAATTCAGATCACTAGCTTTCCAGTGATATATTGCAAGAGACGATACTCCTGTTAGTTTCAGGGGAATGGCTTGCTGAATATGGGTAGGTATGACCATTTCTGAATGGCAATAAGCTCTATGCCTAATTGGTCGTGAGATACATCTATAATTAGCATAATCTATGCTAATTAGCTAAATTAGCATAATTTTCTTATTGTTTTGCCTATAACTTTTGATCTAGAAATGGTATTTTCGTTCTGTTTTCACCATAGTAAACCTGGTGAAAAATTCTTTCGAATGGGATCATTGATTTTCCTATTTAGAATGGAAATCATGTTTCCATGGCAACAGAAATCAACAAAAATGCCTATTTAGTCCCAAAAACGTTCTTTTTACAAGCCTAATTTGGAACCTTTTCACCCAAAATATAACATTCTATCAAAAATCATTGAATTCTCCATAGAAAATTACCCTATACTTGTTTTAGGCATATCTTTCCTATTCTAGCCCATACCCTGCTAGCACAACTCATCCAAATGATGTCTCTTTTACGTAAAAATTATGTAAATTGCACAAGCTGTGCTAGCTGGGTAGTGGTGCCCCCTGGTGGCTGAAACAGGTACTAAATCCCGCAGGAACCCCCATTTCTGCTTGCTGGCTCACATATGGTTTGTGATATTTGTGAAATCCCTTTGAGATATATTACAAGATAACACTATGGATGGTTCCGGTATAAGATCATGATGGTATATAATTAACTGTTCTAATTATAATATGTTTTGCCACACCCTCGATTTATAACCAATGCAGCACCTGTTGCATTTTGCCCAATCGTGACATCATCAAATGCATCAGATAAGCTTGCTGTTTGCCTCTACGGTGATACATATTACAATAACTGTGCCATAATCTTTTTATCTGAAACAAAGGCTATCAAAATATGAAATCATGAAACTAGGGTGCTATTTAATGTTTATCTGACTGAGCATGC
Source organism: Acholoe squamosa (assembly GCA_949317995.1). Taxonomy (NCBI): domain Eukaryota; kingdom Metazoa; phylum Annelida; class Polychaeta; order Phyllodocida; family Polynoidae; genus Acholoe; species Acholoe squamosa. Next base: position 49,460,093 of record OX439049.1, on the reverse strand, counting down.
GCGTCTCCACCTCTCGTCTATTCCCCTGAAACCCACGGGTTCCCTCGGAATAACTACAATTCTACTTCAACTTAGGAGAGTGGTTAGTCTCGTATAATTATAAAGTTTCGAATAACAGTGACAGAAAGACCACTTTTTGACCCAGAATCACACCCAAAATAGCCTAAAATACATCACTTAGTCATTCTTGTGTTACCCCTGCTTTCAGTGATGGTTCATATTATGGTAACCGTGATGCCATATTTTATTAGAAGATTTGGAACACTAGAAATGTGACAGTAAGGTGGCTTTGGACATCAATCCAGTGTATAATATACTGCCTTGGGATCCACAAAGAGTCAATATTCTATGCTACCTTAGGAAACCTAGCTGTGATACCTTTTTACAAGGTTCCCTCTGAGTCAATTTCTACTTTCCCTATACTACTCATGATTTGCAGGGACCACTTTAAGTCAATGTCTACTTTCCCTATACTACTCAGGATCTGCAGGGACCACTCTGAGTCAATTTCTACTTTCCCTATACTACTCATGATTTGCAGGGACCACTTCAAGTCAATGTCTACTTTCCCTATACTACGCAGTATCTGCAGGGACCACTCTGAGTCAATGTCTACTTTCCCTATACTACTCAGATTTAACAGGGACCACTCTGAGTCAATGTCTACTTTCCCTACGCTCCTCAGATTTAACAGGGACCACTCTGAGTCAATGTCCACATTCCTTATACTGCTCAGGAGCTTAATTCAAAAGATCCTGGGATCACGACCCCAGCGATCTTAGGAATAAATCAGCCTTATCCTATTAAGCGATCTTAAGAGTTGACTGGGCTCACATATCCTAGCCAGCACTAAGATCGCATTGATCTTAGCCTCAGCCCTCCTACACTATTCCAAGAAGTACTGACTAGGCACAGGGGTAAGAGTCCCAAAATAAAGGAATAGCTGTGGAGTCACTCTTCTTCACAAGAGTGCTTATACCATCGTTCCCCGTCCCCATATGGGCTAACAAAAGAGCACAGGGTGCAGTTGACCCCCATACAGTATTCAAGAGTTGTTCCCATGAATGTATGATTTATGCTATTAGAATGTATGATTTATGCCTATTAGAAGCATTGTGCCCTCCCCCCCAGGACAAAGAGAGAGAAGGGAAGAATTACCTTACAGTGCACTTAACGCATGAGTAGCCCTAAGAGCCCTCAAGGACACTCAGCAAACGTCCTCCCTCCCCTCTTTATGTATGCAGCAGGCTATTCACTCTTTCAATCAGGAGTGTTCCCTGTAAGTGCTCTTGTACCCTGGTGAAACCACTATGCATTTCTTTCACTAAGATCGCAGTGATCTTAGTGGTGGAAATGGAATAGTGAAGTGATCCCAGGACTAGCTATTCTGGACAGGCCTGCAACCACTGCATTACATAGGGTAGACCAGCCAGGTCTTATGATATGTGCCTACACTAAGATCGCTGGGGTTGGGATCCCAGGATCTTTTGAATTAAGCTCCAGGTTTAACAGGCTCCACTCTGGTTCAATGTCCACTTTCCCTATACCGGTACTGCTCAGGTGCTACAGCTTCCACTCAGAGTCAAAATTCACTTTCATTTATACTACTCAGGATTTTACACGACACACAATGAGACAATGTCCACTCCCTCTATGTTACCTGTACTAATATTTATATAGGATCATTTATAGTGTGGCTATAAGCAATTTGTGACTTGTTCTGGCAACATCATTGATAACGGCTCTTAACTGTCCCTCGAAATGGGTGTTACCCGCAGACTACTTACCCATCCTGGAATGTCATTTCAGTGGTTTTTACCGGGCCAGCAAAATTAAAAATATTGAGTCCACATTAGTGTAGACTCCTAGTACATTAGCCATTTGCCTTAATACAGTAGGTCTGTGAACTACTTGACATTGACTTTATAAGGAGCTTCCAGAGCACTAATAATACTAAATCCCAAAGGCATATGTAGTGTAGCAAGAGCCATCATGAGCTCTGAAGGAGCAATGTTCAATATTGTCAATGTTTTTTTATAGTCATGTAGTATGTCAGTTTGACATAAATAGTAAATCATTATCCACTTTTGCATTCCTTCTAGGCATATGAAACATTTGTGTCCTTGGTCTACAGAACAGACACCAGAATTAGATAAGCCAAGATTATATCCCTGTTATTAACTAGGCCCACCTTATGAATGTGCAGACATAGCTGTCAGGTAATGTTACATTTAATAATGACTTGTGGATGAGGCCACCTTTTTAGCCTCTAATGACATTAACATAAGTCCCTGATGCAGTATGTCCATTAGCCACCATAATAAGACTACCTTAAACTCCCTTATATAAGCAACACTCACATAGTAAGCTGCACACCCCGAATTAGGGTTTGAAAAATGCTGGGTTAGTATTGTTCTTTAGTGCTAAATACCTGCCAATATATGTTGGTGCATTATGGTAAGATTGAGCATGAGGTTTCTTGGCAATGTGTTTCTTTAACTGAAGAGCTGTATTTCAGGTAGCTAACACCTATACTGTCAAGTATGTAGAAAGGGAAATTCCAACGTGATGCAAAATAATGAGCAAAGGGTATTTGTAAATTGGTGTTACTTTGTTTCTTTGGACATTAATTCTTATCACAAAGTGGCATCTGAGCCCCGTACTACCATATTTTGTGCACATTCCCAAGCAATACAGAATAAATCAGAACCTGTCTGTATGATGCATTAAGACAGGGCATGGAGCCCTAGGGTTGGTGTGAATATTGCCTCTCTTGTAATCTATCAAGTAAGGGGGCTTTACTTCTTTAAGGTAATATCAAGAGAGCCTGGTATGATACAAATTTCTTATATCCCCTTTAAAAGTGGATAAAGCACTGGTTCCACAGGCATACACCTGTCAGACTAGCCCTAATACAAACAATTTTTCTTTACTTTTGACATATCATAATAAATCATCAAAATTAGGGCTATTCAGACTAATTGTACGCCTTTGGAACCACCTCTTAAGAAGCAAATGTCAGCCTGCCTCCACATCAGGTATATTTCTACACCAAACAGTACCAAACCAGATGTGTTTTTGGCCTTAGGGTATGAGGAGAGCACCTCATGAGACACTGGGTGAGCAGCTCCTGCTCGGATGAGCAACTCACTGGGTGGGAGGGGCAGGTTTCTGTCAGTGACAGAGTGGTCTCATCATGGATAGCGCCTCCAAGTCCCAAACAGACTGGCCATGGAAAGCAGGGTTACTAGTATAAAACAAAAAATGCTGAGAAGTAAAAATGGGGAGAAAATTATGGGAGAGCTGTGTAGTGAAAGTATATTGTAGATTGCGAACTGTATGGGGTGGTATGTCAGCTGCTTATTTATTTTCAAGTATCTTAAAATATTTCGGGATAGACAGGAATACATGGTCTCGTCATAATACAAAGTAGTCATTAGCAATTATCATAATGAATGTTATCAGTGTAAAATGTGAATAGTCTCTTCCCTTTTCTGGCTGTGTCTGCCTATCTGTCTCGTCTATTTGATTTTGTATCTGACTGTGTCTGTCTGTCTATCTATCTCTATCTCTCCCCCCTCTGTCCTGTTCTGTCCATCTGTTTAGCTGTCTGGGTTTTATCTCTGTCTCTGTTTCTCTGTCTCTCTCTTCCTGTCCTTCTATGTTCTCTCCTCTATATATGTTTTTTACCCCCAACCCTGCTCTCTACAAACACGTTCAATACTCCCACGCCAAACGCAAACATCCTATAATCTATCCTCAGCCCTGCCTACCAAAACACAGCCCACCTCCTTCCAAACCTTCTCCCCAGTCTTCCCCTTCTCCTTCCCCTTCAGGGTCCACTCCGCCCTCCTCCTTGGCTGCCCTCTATGTGCATGCCGCAGGGTAGGACTCTCCGTCCAATCAATAATCGGCTCTGATCGTGTATGTCCAACCACTGCCAAGAGGGGGAGTCACCAGCAGCATCAGCAGCAATAGTGGCGCCACCACAGGCCGCTGGGCGTACTACCAGAAAGAAGCCACTACTCCAGACCCTGGAGAACAGCCACCACCGGGTACCACCAGCGTGCGGTCACAGCACCACCGCAATCACCACCGCCAAATGGGGAATAGGGTGAGTACCACTGACTTCTTCTAACTACATAATCAATATACAAAGCTTATCAATATTAACCCAAATGTCCAGTTTGACACATAAAGCTCTTTTTATCTTCCTCGCCCTCTCTGGGCTTCCCTATCCCACTTAAAAGGGGTCAATCTCTTCTTTCCTACCCCACTCGGATGTGTGTGGCGCACATTATGTGAGGGCACAGATGCATTCCTCTGTGAAATTGTGTAATTTAGTTCTCACTATGAATATGACCATAGCTGTGGAAATGGCATTAAACATTTATAACTCACTCACTCCTTACCTCCTCTATACATTGGATCCCTGCATCAGCCAAGTTCTCCATACAGACCATCATGCCACCCGTCTCCTATATATCTCTTATATTCCTATACAACCTGAGTCCATCCCTCCATGCAGTCAGCACAACTCCTCCAGGCCAGACCAGTACCCTTACTCCCCCCCCCCACCCCATACCTCCTCCAGTGTCAGCTGGGACAACATCCAGTGGACGAGTTCCAAACACACCCATCCACTCGTCCCCCTCCTCCACTGTTCTACTGCAATTCATTGGTGGCGTCCTGGCCGAGGCAATTGCAAACTAAAGTCTGTAGTCCTGTCCCGACCACTGTGAGCGGTGCAGCGGCGGTGGCAAAGGCTGTGGGAGTTAAGGCAGGAGGGACCATGCCTGCTAAGGTCCTCTAGGGTTGTGTTCTTAAATTCCCCATGTCGGGTTAGTCCCCCTCCAGGAGGAGTAGGGGAAGAAGGGGCCGCCAGGAGGAACCGTGCTCCCATTCTGCCCGACAGAGCAGCACATCGCCGCCGACGGAGACAAGAGTCAGACACGGCTGTACTCACCGACCCCCTGTCCCACCCCTTATACTCCAGGGTTGTGTTTCCAGACTTCACTGAGCATACAAGCCCCTCCCCCCACCTTACTCACCCTATCTCCAACTAACTCCTCTCTCACACAATCACAGGCACCGACCCAGATAAGGAAACTAATCTCCGGACAAGAGGACAAGGCGTCGGCCACGTGCGTGATAAGGGTAAGGAGTACTGTGCACACTTTGAGGATATCAAGGAGCTCTTTCTTAATGGATATATTAAACACTTTCCATTCAAATATATGCTGAGAGGATCATCTCAGAGGAGATTGGGAAGTTTGATTTTCGGATGTATTTTTGGAAAACTGTCTCGACTTTAATTGGCCTCTCTCACATGCCGCCGCGGCTCTACGGAATCTCATCGGAACTCATCTTCGGAATACCAAACAACTTTCTTTTTTTTTTCTTTTCCTCATAAAAACATTGAATGGAAACTTCTCTTAGTATGCTGCCTTCATCTAAGGAAATAAACTGTCTGCAATAGATATGCTGCTTTATTACTACTTTATCTACTCTTGTAAAATGGATGTCAAAAAGTCTCATTGGTGCACCATTTGACAGGATTTCTTTTAATATACCGATTTATTCCTTTTGAGGACTGCCTGGATATCTAGTCAGTCTGGATGGACGTTGAAATGATCTATTTGAGGCAAACTGAGTTGAGCTGCTCTATCGACTTCTACCAGTGCACTGCATAGGCACTGGCCCTATATATATATATATATATATATATATATATATATATATATATATATATATATATATATATATACCATATGGGAATTGAATGTGCTATCTGTCTGCAAGATAAGAAATCGATAAATTCACTACAACTGCATTGGTGCTACTGTATGTACTATGCTATCTGACTTTCTGTAGTATCCCCAGGCTTGTATCAGTGTGTGAGTAGATAGTATAGGCCACTGATACAACATGAAAATAACTGATCGATGATATCAATACTGAAGATACCCAGACCATCCCAATTTGGACACACCCTATCATGTGGACATCTAACGGATTGTACACTCCATAAAACAACAAGAGAAGCAGTGTACAGACCAACTGATGTAACCTCCATATGCATAGCCCTGGACCATGTCTATCAGCCCATGTTAAATGGCTGTAGTCGCTGAAGGGGCCGGAACATGGGCAAGTTGCGTCAATACAGAGGGTTGTGAGGGTCCCTTATCTGGTGTCGGGAGTCGCCGGTAGATGGCTCTGTTTATCAGGTCTCTGCCGGAAACCAATATAAAAATGTCAGTAGGGCGGATGGACTGAGCCCCTCTGTCCGAGCTACTCACTTGTATGGTTATACCGCCATGGGCCGCGTGTATTGGGGTGTATGGTTTTAACCCTTCAGAGGCCACAGGGCGCATTATTGTGGGTTTTTTTTCTATTTATCATCATGATGAATTTAAACGTAGTAATGAGTATCTCACTCGGACTGCATTCATGCATCAAGTCAACCCAATGGGGTCAATCCTCTCCAGAATCAAGGGTTGGCATGATAACTATGCAGGGATGGCGCAGCTAGACTCTAGCACTGTATTACTCAGTCATGACGAACAAAGAGGCACGTAATCTATCAACATACCTCCAAGGACATTTTTAACTTTTGGATTATATTGAATTTCCACAGCTCATCCCCACATTTTTTCAGCTGCTCCGCTCCAGCTGGACTCTCTCTGTTATTGAATCCATGAGTCATGTTGACTAAAGGAAAGAACAGAAGGGAATTGTATTTACATGGGCGGGCTGACAGTGTTGTCTTAAAAGGGTTATAGGGGAAGGGATGGATGGTGGTATATGGACGAATGGTTATTCAACTGTCGGGGTCTTACAGCCTATTGACGTATGAATGGCAGATATAGGCCTGGTCTGGATCCTTCATGGAGAATGGATGGTGGGGGGTGCTATGGTTCACTTTAGCCACGCTACGCATATTGTCCACATCACATTTTTTCACAATACATCCACAACGGCCCAGCGCAAGGTTTCCAAAAAAATGTACTGTCCACAAATTATATTTTGGCAACATGCTAAAATATGTCCACATAGACACTTTGTGATGGTTTGTGTGGAAAATGTGTGCCCTGTGGACATTTTGTAGCACATTGTGTGGACATTTCTTTTTTTGTCAAAACCCTGTGGTGCCTGGCAATAATGTGAACAATTTGTGATGGTTTGCTGTTGACAAGGGGTATATTTTAAATATTTATAGGTACAGCAAGGACACACAGTGGGTACTTGGTGATTCTTAACAGTGAGACCACCCTGAATATGTATCTGATGTTGCCAAGCTGGCATTGGGGGGCTAATTTCATACAGCATGATTTATTTAAGGGGTCATGAGGGGGAGATTCCATAAAATCAATTTTTCATGAAAAATAAGACTGTGTAATAAATAGGTGGGCAAAGGATACATTTGCTGTATAAAAATGGTTGAATTAGCAAAGAATTGCCCAACCAGCATTATTGGAACCATTTCTTCAGGACCCTGAAAAAAAAATAATACTTTCAGAAAGCACCCACACTATTTATATGCTAGTGACCAACCTTTATATTTAATTTTTCAGCTTCTGAGAATTACTAGAGATGCAAGGGTTTGCATATGTAGGAGATGACCAGGATAAATTTACTTAGCATTCTGGGTAATTGGAAAAGTTGTGTTTACACTGAGAAACAATTATTGAAAAAGATTTCTATGTACCGGATGATATTTTACTTAGAATTAATAAAACTTGACAGTTTCACCTTTCCCTGAAACACCTGCATTAATTTCTACAGATTCTATATATCATGCTACTTTTGTAAGCTGAGAGAAGACACTATCATGCCAGAATTATCCAAAATACCAAGATTTTTAACAAAGTTTGATGGACCAATTCTAAAATATCTATACTGAACTTTATGTCAGAAGTCTCTGTTGAACAGTTGTGGAATGTCTGAAATGTTGAGAAAAGATCTATTGAAAACTTAAGTTGAAGATAAGGAAAGGCTTCATAACTCGATATATATAAGAATATATGCTTTATTGTCAGTTTTATTAAGAAGGTAGAGTAGCTGTGGCACCTTAAGGGTATTTCATTCCAGATGGCTTTACAATGAATATTTTTTTCAAATTTCTTTTTACATTTTGATAAAGGAAGGTCTTTTACACATGACCCATGGGGTATAAGAGAAAATTGACTGCGATATATTTAATTGGTTGATCATTACTGGTATAGATAAACATATTCCTGGAACCCCTAACCTTAGCCATTGTAATGCCATTAATTTTATGAGGCACCTGTGTCATAACTACCATAAAGAGGATCTGCCAATCTATTTTTATATAGATCTAGATTGAGATAAAGGTAGTCCAAATAGGGTATTAGTAGTTGTTGAATATTCTGGAAACTGCCAAGATCAAAATTCATCTTCCTGATTTCATGAGACCAATGAAAGATACAATGAGGACAATGATCAATTATAGGTGAGAGGACAGCTTTTGAGCTACATTAATCAGCCTGCATATATATGTGTCCAGCCAAGGCAAAAGGGTCCCCCAAGGGGAAAAGTCAATTTCTAAATCCAAGTTATGAGCTTTTCAATGATGTATTACATAAGAAAATATCTCTGCTAGTTTTTGAGTTATGGCTCTATGCATTTGGGTGGTCATTGACCTATCGATATCCCAAATAAGCTCTAACTTGCATATTTCCCAAGATATATCAAGATAAGTTTAAGTATGCATAATTATGCAAATTAGGAAAATTATCATATTCTTTAAATTCATTTTCTCATAGAATTTTACCTAAAAATAGGATTTTTACCATTTTTTGAGTACATTCATCCCTGTGAGTGGGACTATCAATGGGCTTTTTCGATTCCTCTATTTTGAGTGGAAATCTTGTTTCCATGGCAACACTTATCAACAAATACACTGATTTATGCTCTGAAATGACCTAAAAACGTCCTATTTGCTTTCCAAATTTGGAAGGTTTGGACCAAAAATGGAAATTTCCCTGTATGACTATTGAAATCCTCATGAAAAACTAGTATAATATAATTTTCTGTCTGGTTTCCCCTTTTTAAGTCTTAGTGGTGTCCCCCTGGTGGCCAGGATTGGTACTAATCCCCCTTGGACGGTCCTTTTAGCTTGCTGGCTCACATATAATGCCCATAATCTCAATCATGAGGGGCCTAGGTTCTAATTAGCATTACCATACAGAAATCTTAAATCTATCAGACTGCAATAACCAGCATGTCATTCGATGGGCCATGTTGAGAGCATTACAGATCTTTTGAAATTTTGATTCTATCTTTCTTAGATTTGATTTTATTCACAAAAATGTGATCAGAATTGGCAGTCAATTTTGGAAGTATTTGTAATAGAAACATACTGTAACAGGCAGACCCCCTAATTTGAGAACACTGATAAAGAATTTAGTATTAAGAGCCTTATATTAGGCACAATTACCTGAAACTTGGTATATAGGGATTACTTGGTGAGCTGATTATGAAAATTACATCTAAAATTGCATAACCTAATTACTAATTAGGTCATGGCAGCCATTTTGAATAAATTACTATATGGAATATGATCGGAAATTGGGAATAAAATGTTTAATATTAGGCTCACACAACTGAAACTTGGGATTTAGGGGTTATTTTGTGTGCTGATTATGAAAATTACATCTAAAATTGCATAACCTAATTACTAATTAGGTCATGGCAGCCATTTTGAATAAATTACTATATGGAATATGATGGGAAATTGGGAATAAAATGTTTTATATTAGGCTCACACAACTGAAACTTGGGATTTAGGGGTTATTCTGTGTGCTGATTATGAAAATCACATCTAAAATGCATAACTTAATTACTAATTGGGTCATGGCAGCCATTTTGAATAAATTACTATATGGAATATGATCGGAAATTGGGAATAAAATGTATAATATTAGGCTCACACAACTGAAACTTGGGATTTAGGGGTTATTTTGTGTGCTGATTATGAAAATCACATCTAAAAATACATAACTTAATCATCAATTGGGTCATGGCAGCCATTTTGAATAAATTACTATATGGAATATGATTGGAAATTGGGAATATCATGTTTAATATTAGGCTCATATCCATAGAGCAGTATGAATAGTGAATATGGATGACAAAACACATGGCCTCTCATTCAATCATATTTTGACAGTGAAGTTAATTCTGTATGTTTATTTACTGGATTGAAATTACTATAATTGTAGTATTTGTACAGATATTAGCACCTTGTGGGTTTAGCTGGCTCATGGCCTTAATGATAGACTAGAATTTAACAGCCCCGTTCTGCTTCCTCCTTGTGGGTCTGTGACCAGTACAAATCAGTAGATGGTGAAACAGATGGATATGTGGATCCTATCTGTGTAGTAATTTTATGGTGTCCATCAGTGATCCAGGGTGTCCGGTCACCACTGGACTTCCAACATGATGAGGTGACTCCTTACCAGTACCTGAAAAGACATATGCATGCTATTTTGAAAAAGAATTATCCAATGTAGTAAAAACATGTACATTCTAATAGGTGCACAATAATTATTACACAGTGGACTATGTTTATCCTAGAAAGTGAGTATTTTTTTCTATGAAATATTTAATATAGTATAGGAAAGACCAACTGACAACTACAGAACCTACCTTTCCTGGAATCTTTCATACTGCTCATTTAGTTCCTCAAAGTGCTCAATCTTGTACCTTTTACGGCGGCCAAGAGGCACAGGTCCTTCTATGTTTGCAAAGACAAACTCTGGCTCCACATCCACAATGTCAGCCTTTTCTGGTCTTTTGAAGTTTGGCCCTCGTGCATGGTGTAGGAAGTTGACTTTAAGAAGCTCATCATCTCCTCCGACAATTTTGCCTGAAAATAGAATTGGAATAATCATACATCTATAGATCATTTGGAGCATTTGAAAATGTTACAGACTATAGGGCATTAGCACATTAGGCTATGGAGGCCACCATTAGACCCCGACTGCACTATGACTAACACCTTCAGCCCCGTCTCCGCAGTAAATGCCAGGGATGCTTCCCATTGGTCAATAATACAATAGCCATGTGCCGTATAGATCTATACTTGTTTGTAGGGATAAAGTTGGAATAATAGTTTATCAGAAATTAGAACAATAGTTGCAACTAATTTGATAGGGAAGATATACATATATATTATATACCAGTATACTTACCAGGATACCAGTTCCTTTCATAGGCCACTGCAACCCAGGTTCCCTCTGAAAGACAATGTTTCTCCTCTGGTGGAGTGGCAGCTGGGACTGTCAATGTACTTTGTCTCTTGCGCTTCTGTTCTGGTGCTGATGCTTTCCGTACTGCAACCGCTATTTTCCTTGCTTCTTTTGCTTGCTTTTTGGCAATTGCTTCCTTTGTGATCTCACCCAATGCTTGTTTTTCCTTTTTTTCTTGAGCCAGATGTCTGCATCTAAGACTCTTCCCAAACATACGAGCGTTGCTCCACAGTTTACTGTCCTTTTGATTTTCAAGCCATGGGAAGAATGTTTTTCTCGATGTTTTGAGCATCAGTAGCGTGGAATGGTAGTGTAGGGAGGCATTTCGTCTGCGTCCCATACTAGCATCGAGGGAACCAATCTGGCGTTCAACCTCGAGACTTGTCGCTCCACTCTTAGAAGTCCGATTGAGGTCTTTGTCATTTGGGACTGATCCCAACTTTCCATCTTTGAGAAAATCAGACAGTTGTTTCTCACAACAACGCAGCAGCCCATTGGCTATCGCCTTTATACATGTATACAGGATATCCTTATCCACTGTAGCCTGTATACAGGACTCCAGTTGTGGTCTGTCAGACATTGGGAAGTCCTCAAACAGAGAATCTTGGTTTACGAGAAGGCCCTCCGGATTTTGCTGCCACTGTTGAAGTGTCGTGTGGACTTTTTGGATGTAGGGGTACAACTGTAGGTACTCTACCTTATCAGAGGTCACAACTTGCCAGTACGGATGTGTTAGGTGGCAGTATGTAAGTCCGAGGGCACATGTAAAAGACATAGCTTTGTCATCTTGCAAGTCCATCAGCACTGCTTTCACTTTTAGATTTGTATTACCAGCTTCGCGCAGACGACTAAGGCAACTGATCAACTCAGTTCGATGGTGAACAACTGCTGCTGCACTTTCAAACAAGGCATTGAAGCGATTGTCTCTATAGTTTTGGACAATAGATTGAATTGCATTCTCCAGACAGTGGGCTTCCCATTTGTCCCGTACACCATTCTTCTCATCCCCCATTGGTCCAATGATGTCACAAGCCAAGAGAGGTACTCGGGTAGCTACATACTGCTTGCCAAATCGCCTATATACTGATTCGGCATCAAGTCCAAAGATGACCTCTTTAGACTCTATTTCTAATTGAGCCTTCTTGAGGTCAGCAACTGAATAGCTATGAAACCCAAGTAGGGGATGTGCCATGCAGTGAAAATGGTGCAATGGTTCAGCATCATAAACCTCCTCATGTCTCCACTCATCCAACAAACGGTTTGATGCCTTCTCATTGGCAGCACGATCCGACATTGTGAAGGACATCTTACTTAGGATGTCCTTATCCACAGTGTCAACCTCCTCTTGGTCCAGGTTACTCTGGCCACACTGTGCTACCTCCAGAAGGTCATTTTGGACATTCTTAGCTATTGTCTCTGCTGTTTCTTGGGCAACTTGCTTAAAGTCACAAGGAAGATTTTCTCCAGTGTCTAATTTAATTGAAGTTGTTATAATCTTCCTCTTCTGCCTTGTGGTACCATCCTTTTTGATACCATAATGGTGGCACTCTTTTAGTCTCTCATCATAATATTTCTTGACTAGGAACTGTGCTTCATCAACAATATTTTGAACACTCTGACGTCCTGGTAACTCAGTGAGTGAGAAGCAACATTCAAAAATGTAGTACCCAACAGCCCTGATCACCTCAGCAACTTTATCAGCCGCCACCTCTAGTGCTGTGAGTACCATGCAGCAGATGCGTACACTTACTGTGAAGACGGTTTTGGACTTTAAAGCAACATGCTTCTGGGGAGAGTCATCTTCTGCAATGCAATCCTCCTTCTCAACCAGCTTCTCCTTGAGGGACTTAATTTCTCCTTTCAATTTTCCTATCTCAGACAAATCAGTTGTGCTGGTTTCCCATTTACGCTTGTAGTATGATTTCATTCGCTGTTCATCTGTCACTTTCTTTTTTAGTGATTTTATTGTGCCTGACATCATCCTGCATTTTGACCTGAGAGATAGACTCTCCTCCTGCAAGTCTTCTATCTTTTTTTCAAAGTTTTCATTCTCAACTTTAACTTGGGCAAGATTAATCTGGTGCCTTTTCTCTCTGCGTTTGACATTTTTGGGTTTATATAAACCAACTTTGCCATTTAGTTTTTGTTGCTGGGCAGCTGCCATGGTGATTTTGCTTTTGATTCTGCTGAGGTGAGTTTTCTTTTTGTTGACCTCATATTGCAGAGAATTCCTTTCTGCATTACAACTTCGACACCTGACTTGGAATTTAGGCTGAGGCTGTGGAGGACTGTTTTTTCTGGTGGTTTCACACGCTACTTCTGATGTGGCAACTGATAGGTTACCAGAGGAAGTCTCACAGGTTTTATGGTCATTATCTCCAGAGTCACTCTCATTTTCTGTAGTTGGTTTTTCATTTTGACTACCTGGGCACTCAGATATTGAGGTTGGTATATCATTGAGACGACTTACGCAACTGGGTGTATGAATCTCACTGAACACAAACAGTTTGCTCTCAAACTCTTTAATCTCTTTTTTCAGCTTGCCACGTCTCAAAACGTCCCTTTTACTATGGAGGTTTCTTGTAACAGCTAGCCATATAGTATCTACAGATGCCTCTGGTGGAATGGACGAGGGAAGAAGTGCTCGCAGCCAGTTGACAAACCTTGCTTGAGGGAGCTTTTTCTGGTTGTTGAAACGATACAGCTCTAAGACGAGTCCATTGGTACAATTTTCAAGTGTTTGTATGTTGTCTACAAGTAGATTATCTCCTGAGATGCCAAACCTCTTAAACCAACTTGGTGGCGCCATGGTTAAACTGAAATTGAAGAATGGGGGGGTCAAAAAAATTATGATCCTCAAAAGGGGGGGCAGAATGTTTTTTGCATGCAAACCCTCCAGCCCCCCACCTCCTTGTTAAAAAAATATCATTACCTAATTTACCTTCAGGTTCCTTCCAAGGGTCACATCTAGAAGAAAGTTACACAAAACATTTGATAAAAATATTATTTCGACCTAATTTTGAGTCTATATTTATGTAATTTGTGATTGGAACATTCATTCATTTACCAACTTAGGCCATGTTATTCTAATAACTTGGATTATGGGATTTTAGAGCCAGGATTCCCGTTGGCCCTCGGGAAAAAAATGAAAATAAAAATCCCTCAGACAACTCTAAGCAACACCGAGACTTCCCATCGGAGGTCGGCAAAAAAAGAGAAAAAAAGGTCATGTAAAGTCATCTTTTTTGGCCACCAAAGAAGCTTTTAGGAAACTATTTTGGTATAATCTTTCAAAATATGGCAAAATACTGAATGTTTTGTGGTCACATGGATTTTTTTTTTTTTTTTGGGCTTAGACCCTAAAAATCCTGTCCGCCTTCGGCAAATAATAATAATTTTTTTTTTGAAAAAGACTAAGATCTTGCTGCCGGACCCGTAATCCCAGTTGTTAGAAATAAACAGCCTTACTTCCGTAAATTCTCTCGTATAAGCCGCACCCCTCATATAAGCTGCACCACTTGTATAAGCTGCACCCCTTGTATAAGCCGCACCCCCTACTTTGGAGGGGGCTATGAGGTGCATCTGGTGCTTTAAAATGGTAGATTAAGTACTGTTCTACAGTGCCAAATACCCTCATATAAGCCCCACCCCTTCTTTGGAGTGATCCTATAAGCCTAACTTTCATTTGGGTTCTGGTATAAACCGTGGCTTATACGAGAGAACTTACGGTAGTAACGTTTTTCTAACATCAAAATCATATTGTGTTCACTGTGATTCCTGAAATAGATATCTATATCATGATTTATATATACAAAAAAAAACGAAATCTATAAAATGATTTCCCAAAAACAAAACTGCTACATATTACAGGTGGAAATACTTGCCTTAGGATTAAATAACCAAGATATTCAGATTCTCTGACGATTCTTATGCTAGACACTCAATTGATTAGACATTCTTTGTTGGGAAAGTGTCCGAATTTTACTTACTTTATATCATGGTTGAAAAAAAAAACGAAAATGTTTTCCGTACATTGAAACTGCTGATAAATGCATTATTACGGGTTGAACTACATCTCCTATGCCTAAATAACCAAGATATTCGGATTCTGTGATACTTTTTATATAAGATCCCCAATCAAATACCTAATCTGTTGATGGGAAGTGTCCAAATTCCATTTTAGAAAAAAAAAAGAAAATATTATGACAGTGGCAGATACAGGGGCGGCCAGTGCTGCACCAGGGCACTTACCCCCATCTCACTGCCGACCCCCCTGGCCTCACAGGCCGCCTACACTCACTCCCGTGGCCCTACTGCTCACTGCTGCTCCCCCCTGCTCAGCCAAGTCCCAACTTGGGGCAGAGGATGGTTCACAAAATGATAAATCCGCAGTATTTAATTTCAACTTAGGTTGTCCATGTTAGCATTAATGGAAAGCCACTTTTCTCCCCTATCCAATCTACCCATGAGATAATGGCCGCAGGAAAGACATTTTGAACAGCTGGTGAAATCCTAACAAAGTTCACTTACCAAGTTCATATCTTTGGTTTGAAGCATAGCTCTAGAGAGTGACGTATACCAATCCATGGCAAATGATGTCCTCTCATTGGCTGAGGGGTTTCCAGAGATGAATGACGTCAGGGGATACCCTTTCCATCAGGAATAAGTCCAGGGAAACCCCTAGAGCAGACAACAAACGCTGCCTGCGCGAGGAGTAGTTACAGAGGCTCTGGGCATCTAACTGATATGGGGGACTAATTGGCGATGCTATTCTAATACAGAATTAATTGCACACCAACCTGCACATAGCTGTGTTTATAACACAGCTGCTGGCATTTATTCAAGAAACCAAGCACATTCTTAGTTTCTGCTGTAGGAATATATGGGCCAACGGGGGGAAACGCACCTTTAGATCTTCTCCTCGGGGATGCCATGTTATAAATAGCACATGGGGACACGACACTTATCTGCTTAACCTTGCATATCTTGACTGTCACGTTTCCTTCATTACATCTGGATGTTAGGGGGGGTTTCTAGACTGTGACCCAAACTCTTTGCTTATACACCGTATGCTCTTTCGCTTTTTCTCTCTCTACTTTTATGTAAACATGATGCATAAACATGAAGATAACAGGTAATGTAAGTACTTTCTTTCACCTCAGTATAAGACACGACACACCACTTGTCCATTTATTTATGGACATCTTAATTATACACTGTATTCTGTTTCACTTTCTCTCTCTCTAGTTATATGTAAACATCATGTATAGAATAGTCAAGTATTACTTAAAGTAATAAAATTATTGCCAACCTAGAGTTGTCCATTACACAACGGCTAGGTACAAGAAACTGCAGACCTCAGACATGCTCTTTGTTGCTGGCCACTCTCTCCCTGCCTCCACCTTGGATGGATAAGTGACCTCAACCCCCTCTCTAACTGTGTGCCCAAGGAACATCACTCTTCACAATTAGATGGTTTCACTTTTAGCCCTGCTGCAATTAGTTGATATAGGACCTAAGCCCATGGATTCAGCCATGCCAGGCAGATAAATTAAAAGAATGCCTGTTGCTAAGCAAATGATGACCATAGCGTGAGGGGAATAACAGAAATGAATTTCCCAGACTTGAGTTTTTGAGAGTAGTAGGAGCGCAGCAGAAGCTGCCTCAGAAGTGATTTAATTCAGGTTCATTACTAATGGCTACAACTTGCTTTTCTATGTTTATGCATATCTTAGGATTCAGCAAAGTGCTGTTGTACTAATGAAATCATGTCCATATAATATGAAACTTGCACTTTTTGAAACCCAATTATAGTGATGAGAGATGTGGTTGGACAGGGATGTTTCCTTGCCGTGCATATATTGGGTTATATAGGCATGGCAGTCTAGTGGATGCACAGCTCCTCTAATTGGTCTGCTGTGCAATTGGTAGCCATGAATATATGATTTAATAATGCAGGGCAGTGGTATCTTTTGACACCTTGTTATAACAGGAATAAGGCCACTTTGAAGGGGAGGGAGTGTGAATCTATTCCCAAATAAAGACCTTGGGATAACCCCCAGTCTTTATTGGGTAATAGATGCACACCTGCATACTACTTCTGCTAATGTTGTATTCACCTTTGGCCATCATGAACAGCATATGTTATTATGATTGATTGACCAATAACTATTTTCAAACTCAAAACTCTTCTATGTGCCTTATTCCTTAAGTACCCTATATCTCCAGAACAAAACAAGAATGTATAAAAGGAACTTTGTTAATCTATGAAACATGTACAGTCCAGTGACAAATAGAGAGAAAACATGCAGTATGTACCCTGAAACAATGTCAACTACACGGCAGAATGATAGGGTGCCATTAATACCAACGACTGCGCAGATCTGTTGTTGGTCGAAAAATCATAGAAAGTTGGCAGATGGGGCCTCCAGTGGAGTTTTGGGGCCTGAGATTAAACCCTCGAGTATCTGAAAGATATTTTTTGTGGATAATGTATAGGTGTTGGGGTAACTACCCACGGAATATTTTCAGTTAAATATGAAATCCGTTGCTGTGGCAACACCCTCTATACATCTATACTGTGGAAGACCCTGGAAAGTTGTCGTCTTGCCGAATGACATTAGGGGGATATTTTCCCTTAAGCCATGCAAAATTAGTTCTTTATGTATTTGGTCAACTTTTATGTTAACTTTTGTTGACTACTGGGTCTAAGGATAGGATTCAGAGAGCTGCAGCTAAAGGACTTGGACTTTTGTCCTACACTTGAATCCTTTTTCTTCAGGCCTGAAATGGCATTTTCACTGAATTCCTTGAAATTCCTGGTTGAGGAAATTTCAAAACTTGCTGGTATACATAAAAGTGACACAGTCTTAGGTAGTTACTTTTAATCATGTGGAAGACAATGCCCATCATGTGTACTTTCAGGTGGTATATAGGTTTAATGGGCCAAAAATATGTGAACAACTCACAATCGAGGTCCTCAGCATGGCATGTAACTCAAATGTCATTCGGGAAGACAGATTCCCAGAATTGTGACAAAAGTTTATCACAAAAACGTTCATTCTAGGATAGGAAGATCACATAAACACTGATACAATTTCCATAATCTACAGGTCAAAATGGTCCAGACCAGAGATTTCCATGGAAATATGATGATAATTTCTCTAGGAAACCAAGCCCTCACCATGGCTGTACCTCAAATGTCATTCGGAAAGACAGATCCACAGATTCGCGATAAAGGTTTATCACAAGAACGTTCATTCTATGATAAGAAGAATGCATTCTATGATAAGAAGAACACATCTGACATAAATGCTAATACAATTAATATAATCTACAGGTCAGAATGGTCCAGACTAGAGATTTCCATGGAGGTATGATGATAATATCTTTAGGAAATGAACCACTCAACATAGCATGTAACTAAAATGTCATTCGGCAAGACATGTCATTCGGCAAGACATTTTTTAGACTTTTCCCCCTGCTATTCCAAACCATGAGGGATAATTTATCTGTTTTACACTATGGCACTTAGATATATGTGGGGGGTAAATAACTGACATAGTTAATATAGTTAAATATGTAAACCCCAGCCAGGATGAGAAGGAATGTGCTATTTCGGGAAGACACCAAAAGAAGGGCTGTCTGGCTGAAAAAATACTCATGGCCTGCTCACAGCCAAGATAATGGAGCAATTCCAATTATTTTTCCAGATTACTTTAGCATGGGACTAACTCTAAATGTTAGCACAGAAAATTAACCCATATACATTATAGATATTTTAGGAGAGGGTCATATGCCCTAAAATTTTCGCCCAGACAAACTGCTTTACAAAAAGTTACATTCTCAAAAAATATAGACCAACTGCCCCTAGCAAGGCAATCTTAGGTCCAAAATTTCGGTGTCCCTTCAGATTTAAGTGGTCATAAATGGAAGGACCCATTCCTATTGTCAAATTTTTAAAAAATTATGAAAAATGACGGATTTATTGATTTTTCCCTACAAAATTGGTCATTTTGGGCCTATTTTAACCCCCTGGTGCCCAAAATATGCATATTGGACCATCAAAACCAATATGTAACATGAAGATCTCAATGAGTCCTACATTTTGAGCCGAAAGAATTAGGGGGGAAACTAAAATCCTAAGTGTAGGAGCTGGAATACATCCAAATTTGTCATATGCAAACCTTCTATGATTTGTGACCTGTTATTACTGGCACCCCCTATCAAATCCACAATTTTTTACATTAATTTCAAATTGACTGTTTTGGGAGGCAAATGACATTCTTAGATATGGGAAATAACCCTAACCCTAACCCTAACTCCAATTTGAATGGAGTAAACATTGGCATCAAGTTGAGCACAAACTTAGCAAAAGTCATAAAACCTCATTTCTGCTGGTTGCTGAACCAGTAACTGCAAAATCAATGGGGAAAACCTGATTTTCTCACTTTTCTGCACAAAATCTGGGAGAGAAAAGTCTAAAGAATGGGCTCGAAGTGAGAAAATATCTAAAAACTCATTTGCATATTGCTAAATCAGCTGCACAATGTTAGGGTGCCAGTAATACCCCCCCCCCCATGCCAGTAATACCCACAGCTGCTCTAACCCAGTTGTAACCTTAACTCTTTCCAGCCAGCTAGGGCATTATTGCACTACCAGGTAAAATATGGCTAGTGCATTGATGCACTATGAGAAGGGCATTTTATAGTACCTGATAGCATTAGCCTGGTCCCATCAATAAATATTTCCAATAAATAATACCAGGTATTATGGTAGCATTTGAAAGGAAATTGCATATAGATTTCAAATCAGTCATTTTTGCATACATTTAAAAAAAATTGATTCTTTCCCGATGGTCACTTTAACCTGATGTATCAATATTCCTGGGTCTGCGCCCTCAATCTGCCGTATTCTAGGGACTTTTAACCATGACAGAGCCAGCTAGAAAGAATTAATACACCTGATCTCTTTGTTCAAGACATTTTGACTAGTTCATTTTGACCTTACCTAGAGTTTCAGCCATTCAGATTTATCATTTGCTTTTTCTTGTAGCCATTTTCAAAAATCACATTTTACAAAAAAATCAACATAGATGCCGACATCATTTGCATTTATTAGGATTTTTTTATCAAATTCTTCAGATAACACCCAGCGTTTCCTTCATGGCAAGGCCAGGTTGTCTGCATACCAGATTGTATTTTAGAGTGTAATGTTAAAAATACCCCCTTTGCCACACAAAGCCATACAAACAACTTTCTGTCTAGCTCTACAAAGTGTTATATTCATATTGAGGTTTTCTGTCACAATATGTCCACAGAATGTGGTACCAGATATCCACAGAGCACACATTCTCCACACAAACTATCACAATGTGCCATAGATAAATTGTACCTTGTTATCAAAATGTAAAATGTGGAGACTTTGTTAATATATCTGGTGGACAAAATGTATTATGTGGACACTTTGTTACCATGCACTGTGGACAAAATGTGTTTTATGGATACTTTGCGATCAAAACTTGTGTTCAAAATTTGTTTTGTGGACAATTTGGGATGATAGATTGTGGACAATTTGTAATTTATGGACACCTTGCTAAAGTTGAATTTGGACAGTGTGGTTTTTGTGGATGCTCTGTGGTAAAATCTTGTGGACTAGTAGTGTTTTTTGACATTTTTTTGACAAAGATATGTGGATGAACCAAGGTTTGTGGATACTTTATGATGATAGATTGTGGACAGAGTGTATTTTGTGGATACCATGATATTGTTGGTTGTGGACAAAATTTATTTTGTGGACACTCTGTAAAAATAATCTGTGGACAGTACATTTTTATGGACATCTTTCACTGGGCCTTTGTGGACAAAATGTGAAAAAAAATGTGTCGTGGACAATATGTGTCTCGTGGCTAAAGTGAAGCACAACAGGGGGGCTTCCATATAATACACCTAGCTGTCCCTCTCTCTGAATGCCTTTCTCATACGCCATGAACCTAACATTGGCCCATATAGATTTTGTTGGGTTGCTGTACATCTTCCCTTCTCTATGCCATGCACTATTCCACTCTGCCCTCCACCCCCCCCCCCCACCCCCAATCGCTCTGCCCCTTATTCTCCGCCCCTATCCCCCTGCCTGAGTCTCTCAATCCCTCTCTCCCTGACATGCAGTGGTCACTCTTATCTATTCTTAGCCCTTGGTACTTGCTCTATTTCTCTTTCTCATCCCAGTCTATGAGTGGTCAGTCAGAGACATTATAGACCATAACAATGCCCATATCGTCTATTGCTAAAGATAGTCAGTTCCTTTGGGTCACAATAGGTTGTGTAGTAGACTCTATTCACTATAGCCTCTATTTACTATATTCTCTATTGTATAGGTCTGACCTGCCACCCAAGTAATTCTATCCTCCAATTTTCCAGGAATCATGCGCTAGGTATCCTTATTTAACAAAGAGTGTAAAGTGATTAATGCCAACTACATTGTCGCTGAGAAAGTAAGAACAAAGCCAGGTCCATAAAATATACCCACATAGACCAATGTGAGCCATTGGCAGGTGAACTGGCCCTTAAGCTGAGCTCAATGGCCAGCATCTAGACTTCCCTTGGTGTAGAATAGGGCCCCTGAGGGACTTCGCATCCCATACACTGAGCTGAATAGACCAGCTTAAAATTCAATTTGAGGGTGACACTGGAGCGGACGGGCAGGAATGGCCTGCTTCATGCAGGTTGAAAAGCAATGGTTGAATGACCGCCATGCTCCGGCGGCCATTCTCTGAGGGTCTCAGGGCCCACGTGACCCAGGGACGAGATCTCTATTAGTGCTGGCACCTAGCGACAACAACTGGCGTCCTTTTGGCGGGAACTGCATGAGAAGTAGATGACATACAGCCCTTCATGCCCCAGTCTGCATTGTTTACTTCCGCTACGGGAGTGGTCATTATTTATCAACAGGGGGGATGGTGGGTTTGAGGGTGGGGCGTAAAAATTTCAGACCCCTCCCGTGGGGGGGGGGGTAAAAAAATGTTGACCTCTCTTGATGGGGGGGCTAAAAAACTTTACCCTCTTTTGAGCAAAAAAGCCTATGTGCTACTATAGCTCAAAGAGGGGCGCGAAAATTCTCCGCGCCTCGGGTTTGGGGGGGCGCAAAGAATTTTGACTGTTGTAGAGGGGGGGGCATAAAAAATGTTCGCTTGTCCACACAGAAAACCTACCACCCGCCCCCTGCTGATAGATAATGACCACTCCCTAACCTCTCCTTTCCCCCCACCCTCAACTCCCGGTTCTCATAAACTGTATTGGGTCACTTTGGAAGGATGCCACGTTGTCTCCTGAACACATTTGTTCTTGTATCTAACGATTAGGTATCGTGCATATCATCTGATTATAACGAGGTTAACCCGATATGGATCCTACCTTACCTAGGCCTACATGCCTGTTTTAATATAAACGTCATTGGCCACGGTGAAAGAGAACCGGCTTCAAATTCTCTCTGAAAATCAGAAGAATGTAATGGATGAGTATGCAATATGCTGATATGTACAGTTACAAGTGCAATTGCAAGACCTGTGTGTATTAACCAAAATCCCCAAAGCCCATCATCACTATTTTTTGCAATATAATGTCTGCAATTATGTAGATATCTTCCTGATTTCAGTCCAAATGTCTTAAATTACAACGAGACATGGTAGAGATGTGGTAGATCCTGAAACTTAAAATACAATTTATCTAGATATCTAGATCCTACTATGAGCTCACTTTGTAAAAATATGCCTACCCTCTGTGGCCAAATCTTGCGATTTGGAGTTGACCTTTCATCAAATCATGCAGTTTCCACAATGGCAGGACGTTTTAATCAAAATTGCATCCTTATCCATATTGCTGTAGTGAAGAGTACTTTTGCTACCCTAAAGCTACACTCTACTTAAAATGCCCTACAACCTTACGTTATACCCCCTTAACCCCACGCCTTCAGTAACCAGCCATTGTCCATGCTGTCTTTTAGTCCCCTGCTTTCTTCCTTTCTGGGATTATCGCCCATTCACTCATTGATGTTTTCTCTCCTGCAGGCACCTTCTCACCACCCAGGCCGATCACTGAAGCCACAAAACGCTCTCCTGTCAGAGGAGGGGTACCATGACGGTACGTCCAAGGTCATGATGACGTCACGGCAGTGACAGGAGGACGTAGAAAGGAGGAAGAGAGAAGTAGAATAGATAAGGAAGACAAGGAGACATGATGGGAGGCCTGCTAGACCGTCCAGCCTGGTCTAAGGCCGAGCGGGAGGTCATCACTGAATGGATTGCCATGGACGCTAAGCAGCGACCTCTGGGGAAGATCTTCCGGTGCCCACTCTGTTGTTATAACGTAAGTACTGAAATCTGATATAATATCAACACTTATGCATGTATACTTTGATACAGTATTGTTTTGTCAGGTCAACTCAAAGTTGTGGAAGGACCATGGTTTATATATTCGCTATTGTTTCCAATTGTAATGGGGATTCGCTGCCCAATGCCATTTCATTTATAGTTTCAAAATTATAATCAGTGTTGTTGGCAATCTTTTCTTCCCGTTGATAGGGAAAAGGGAGATTGAGTGAAAAAGGAAAAGCACTTTTTTCTAGCTTTATAGTTCTAGCTCAGGAAAGGTAATCAATTGAACAGTGATACCGAGATGAAATATGCTTCATAACCAGCTCTAACATGAAAATAGAGGGTAGTTAAGACGATGATGGGATGTTAATCTAAATTAATTTCCCCTTGACAGTATTATAACGATGATGCCTGGTCCAAAGTTCACCTTCATATACTACTCACTCAGTATACGTTCTTCGTTAACACACTTAGCTATACTACTAGTACTTACTGCAGAGCCAAGTGTTTACCAGTAGGTTCGACCTGTTGTATGACATCTGAAAAAGAAAACAGATGGGTAATTGTTCTTCTGCGTTTTCTCACTTATGAAGATGCTTCTAGAACCACAGGATGATACAGAACATTCTGAGAGGAAGCCAATCCTCAATGCATCAGTCTCACAACAATACGACTTTGGCTTTCACCAGTCAACCTTTTTTGGGTCAATGTCAGCTTTTTGGATGTCATTGAGGCTTAAGTCTTGACGACATTAAAAAAAAAAAGAGTTGTAAATCAACATTATTTTGAAATAACCCCCAGAGGAATTTTGCTGAACAGAAATTGCTACAGCGATCCTCTTTATAAACAGTAACATTGTTCGGGTGTTACTTTATGACGGAATTATAGTGATAAATAAAAGAAATATCTACGACGCACCCTTTAGGTGTATTTTTATCAATCCGTGTGACCTTTACTCGGTGGGTGTTCACTCCCCTCTGTGAAAACACCTGTTGGTAAAGCCACAGAATGTGAGCGGTTTGAGCAGCTCATTTACCGAGCTAGTAAGCTCAACACGTTTCTGTACGGAAATGGACTCTGGGGTTGGCTATTCGAATTACTTCACAATGAAATGAGACTAGATGTTCTTTAAGTTTTTTTTAAAAAGAAGTTTACTTTATGTATTGTGCAACGGGGTTTCAAATTATTAGTCTTTCCCATCAGTTACGGAACCAAACTCAAGGTTATTTGGGAATAAATGGTTGTATTGTAGTTTTGCTAAAAGAAACTTTGAACCTATTGAAATTTGAAAACTACTGATATAGATAGTAGTGAGATAAAGATACAGGCTATACGTGTGTCTGAAGTAAAACAAAAAGTAGCATCATTTAAATGAAAAGCTATAATAAGCAATAGCTCTTACTTGTGTAAGTGTTTGTTTTGTTGCATTTCTTCCTGTGTTTTAGGGGATATCAAAATGAGGAGTTCATAGTAATCCCAACAGGTTTGAGCTAGACTTTGATATCCGCATGAATGAACCTGTTTAGATACCACAACTGATACACGATTGTTCCATTACCCCTACCCAATTCCCCCATCCCTTTACCAGGAGAGATGTAAGATGTAGATCTAGTAGGGCGGGAGAAGACTCGAGGGTGTTTCCAAAAGATTGGAATCAAGTTCTGGCGGAGGGGCACGCTATTCCCGAAACGGAACCTTAGGGAGTTGATTCTCTGTTGTGTTGCCAAAAGGTAATTGGTTAGAGAAGTGGTTCGGGAGTGGTTCCAGAAACCCTGTGTACTTCCAAAGTAAGAACCCATTCCTGGCAAGGGCATTCCTTCATTTCCCTGGTCTAAGTAGTATATAATTTGAACCCTGAAACATTCAATGTGACCAATCATGGAATCACTCACCGACTTTTTGCATCACTGTCTAATTCAGAGGAAGTAAATTACATTACAGTAAAATATGGGAAATCACTTCTCAGGGTGGAAAAGAGTGGGGAACTTGAAGGTGATTTAGCTACAGTGAGATTCCAAATCCCAATATTTTCGAAACACCCTCCTGGAGACTTCTCACCACCCCACAGCATGTCAGAGTTTCAGATTTTCTCTGATTTCAGAGGTTCAAAGGTGATATTTTACTATAGAAATAATAAGATTTTTTTAAAATGAATATTTTATGATTCTGATATTTCTTTAAGATACACCCAACCCTAAGTGATTAATTTTGAAGGTATTTGTCACTCTGATTAGAGTATAACCCCCCTTTTGAAGTGCCCCAAAATAATTTTCAGAGTTTCGCCAAATATCGAACTGACATCTCTGTGGATGGTGACAAGAAGGTGGTGATCCACTTAACTGAGCAGCTCAGTGAACAGTTGGGGCCTGGAGAGCAGCTCACAAGTGGACGGGGATGAAATAGGAGAGACTCATCGTGAGGCGAATAACACCCAATCTCTGACTCGTTTTCACTGTCCCTGGGGAGTTTTGGGGGTGGACGCAGCTACACTTTAAGGCCAGCACGGTTCTTTACACCAACATGAAGTCATGGTGTATGAATAATGTAGTATTGGGTGTCTATGCGGGACTGGGTCTGGTTTCTGGTGACATGCATTGATAAGAGCTGATAAGACGGGAAGTAGCTTCTCCCTGGGAGTAGGTCTTATCCAGGGAAAATCCAGGTTATGATTGACATGTATTATCTGCCTGTATTTTGTTTTAGCAGGACCAGCAAAATTCAAAATGGTGAACCCCCCGGGGATGGGCCTACACTTGTATAGATCTGTGGATTTTTTTGCATTCGCGCACTATGCATAAAGAATCAGTCATACATAGTCCCATCTTTAAAGGGTTAAGATAGAGGGACTGGTGATGAGGTAGGGAGGTTCGATCGAGATAAAAGTGTGTGGGTGAGCAGAGTTGGGCATAAAGATTGGTCAGAGCTATGTTCTTCAGGATGGAAAGGGCAGTTGAGCAGTAAGCGGGTTGAATAGTGATATGGTTTCAATGACTGTTGATGAATATTTGGCAATTGTGGTGGCTAAGAATATTGCAGCAGAGAGGGTATTAATGCCAAACTGTTAATGCATGGAGTCAAAACACTGTCCTTAAGGGTTTACAAAGTCGGAATGTGAGCCTAGGAGAGTTGGAGGGGAGTTATGGAAAAGGATTGGGAATGGGAATTGGAAAGAGAAGGAGGTTATGACTAGAAAATGGGATAATATGTCAGAATTGAATTCTGAGAAAGAGTAGCATTAGATAAGGATAGAAATAGATTCCAGAATAATAGTTTGTGATGATGACATAATGGTCTCACATCATCTGCAATAATGAATGCATGATATCTTGAAAGTATCAAATTTGCTGTGTAATCAGCTAATGTAAATCAGAAATACAAGACAATGAGAATTATTCTTGCCGATTCTTAAATCTACTGGGAAAGCAATGAGTATGCTTTGGAATGAGAGGATCAAGATTTGCAAAGCATCGTTTTCGCTGCTGCGTGTGGGAATCTTATTACAAAAGGAAATGATGGGATTTGCAGGGGAGAAGTAGCTCCCTGAGAACAGCCATAGAACTTAAGATGTGCTATCAGTGAGTGCATTGATACTCCATGCATTCTGTGTACAACTGATAGCTAATGTGAGCCATGGGCCATACCATTTTCTGTGACAATATCAATAGGACTCTCGTGTGGGAGATTAGAGGCAAGGGGATGGGGAGGTTTTAGCTGTCAGGGATTTGGGGATGGGAATAAAGAAGATAAAAGATATTGGATGGCAGGAACTGGGTGGGGAAACCAAAGATTCTGCTTTTGCTCCAAGCTCCTGAGGGACAGGGTAGGGTACATAGTTTGGCGGGAGAGGGAGACTATGGCAATCCAAATGGGTAACCTTCACTTAAAATGGGTTTAAGACACATAAACACACCCTATATACCCTTAGACCCGGGATATCTCATTTATACCAGGTCTAACTGACTTATACAAAGTTTATGTACACCAAGACCCAGCTTTAGCTCTTAAAACCACCCTTATACCGAGTTTAACTATTCATAAACCAGGATTAACTCACCTATCCTGGGTTACAGTCCTTATACCAGGTTTAACTACACAAAGCAAGGGTTGACCAAAGGCTGGGTTCAATACTGACTTAAACCCAGTGTAAGTGACATAGTATGAGTTATCTACCAATACCCCTGCTTTGTACAAAAAGGATGGGTATAGGCCAACATAAACCAGGTTTATGTATCAAAAACCAGATATAAGTGACATAGTGTGAGTAAACTGCAGATAACCCATCCTTACTAGACAAATCATGGGTTTTATTTGAAACCCAAGTTAGGAGGGGTACTACCCGACTTAGGAGGGGTAAACCTGACTTAGGAGGGGTAATACCCCTCTTAGGTGGAGTAGGCTAGACTTAGGAGGGGTAAACCCATCTTAGGAGAGGTAACCTGACTTAGGAGGGGTAATACCCCTCTTAGGAGAGATAACCTGACTTAGGAGGAGGGGTAAACCCAACTTAGGAGGGGTAATACCCATCCATATCATCCATACCAATCTTAGGAGGACTATTCTTGACTTAGGAGGGATTTATCCAACTTAGGAGGGGTAATACCCCTCTTAGGAGGGTTAACTCGACTTAGGAGAGGGAATAGCTGAGCTGCCATGTCCGACTTAGGAGGGTTTGTTATCCATCCTAAGAGGGATTGAGCTGCCATACCCGAATGAGGAGGGATTGTTACCCATACTAAGAGGGGTTGAGTTCCCTTACCCAACTTAAGAGAGGTTAAACCCT
Organism: Acholoe squamosa; assembly: GCA_949317995.1. Classification (NCBI taxonomy): domain Eukaryota; kingdom Metazoa; phylum Annelida; class Polychaeta; order Phyllodocida; family Polynoidae; genus Acholoe; species Acholoe squamosa. The sequence continues at coordinate 49,431,670 of OX439049.1, read as the reverse complement.
CCTAAGATGGGTTGAACCCCTATACCTGACTTAGGATTGGTTATCCCACCCTAAGAGGGGGTAAACCCGACTTAGGAGAGGTTTATCCATACTTAAATGAGAAATTATGAGTTAGAGTAGATAAGACAGGTATTTGCTAGATAAGATGGGTAGAATTGAAAGCCATCCTATGTACAAAAAGCATGGGTTAAGGACCTGAACCAGGTTATAGCTCTTGAAACCCACACTTTGTGAGTTAAACCCAGTGTAAGTCCCTAAAGGGTGGATAAACTATACTTATGGAACAAGTAATTAATGGATATGTCATGACCATTATACCATCGGTACAGGCATGTTAGAGTTGTCGCGACGTATCCATGTGGCCACCCACCAGTAGTGTAGTGTGAACGCGTCCAGCACCTTGACCCATAACCAGGCCAGTCGTGCACAGTACTGCAAGCTGTCAGAGAGGTAGGGAGGGGGGGGGGTCACAACCAAGACTGCAGGATATTTTCACACAATGAATGTATGCTAGTTATATGTGAGTGACCTCCCCGGGCTTTATATCATAGAGACCTGGTTCTAGCCAACCACTTCTCGTCAGTCCCTGTGGCGCAATGCATAGGGAGATGGTCTTGGGATCAGTAGAGTATGGGTTTGACCCCTGCCTCTGGCAAATCTCATAGGTTTTAATATGTGACATATGACATGTAAGGTCTGTCTGTTATCCATGGATAACTGCACTGGGTGCCTGTTATCCTTGGATAACCGCACACCTTACAAAAGTCTTGATGCATGCATCATGCCATGCAATATCGATAGGTATGTGCATGGGAATATCCAGGAAAAGCACTCATAATCACAGAAATTGTGTAATAACCTGGGATATACCACGGTTATCACATTTCAGAACGATTTTGGGTGCCCAAACTGGATCATCTGAGTGCTTTTATCACAGGATAAAGGCACTGAGAGTTGACACTTGAATATTGACAGTGTTCTTTTTAGGTACTGATAGAGGCACTCGGCTCCGCCTCTTGCCTCTATCAGTACCTAAAAGCCACTAGTGCAAGCATAATAATCATATATTACATTCTTGTAGTCTCTTAAACCCGATTCAATTATTCTGAAACCAGGATTAAGAGTAGTATCATGGGTATGGAGGAGTTATACCTGGTCAAACCCAGGATAAGTCACTTAATCCTGGTCATAGATGCTCAATACCTTTACCAGAGTATTCTAGGACAGATTTTGGGTTGTAGTGTGTGGCATGACCCGTCAGAAACCGTTGGAATTATGTGAATATTCCAATTAGAAAGAAAATGGTGATGGATTAAGCTGACTAGTTGATCAGAAAGTGCAAGACCCAAATCTCATTATCTACATTAATTACTGAGGAATGTCATCATCAATGTAAGGTTCTGATGAGAAAAAGTGATCATTCAACCAAAATTCAAATTGTAATATCTCAGCATTCCCTGTATCAATGGTGATGAAATTAAATGCATATTGTAGAATGCATTATTTTTTTCTGGAATTATGGTAAATGATGAATTTAGAAAACATTCTTTTAGGTTACCAAGGTAATCAAAAGTATGCAAATTTGAAATTTTTAGCATATATGTTGCCATGGTAACCAGCCAATATGAGCAATAATGCATCAGAATACACTGAAAGTTTCGATGTCATTTTGTTCAGCATGAAAAAATGTACAAAGTCAATTTTCACCAAAATCTTTTTTATTTTTTAACATTTCTCATGATCTTTAGCTTTAGCTTAAATATTGATTAAATCCATGGAAAACTTTCATGCTAATTCAAATTTCTATATCAGGTTTGCAAGACTGACATATAAAAGGTATGAGAGGCCAAAATCGGCCCAAACTACGTGTAGGGGCCGGTATCGTCGTATATATATTAGTGCCGTTCATCCGAGAGACGTGTTCGTGTGGTGCCTGTTCCTTCTATGCCAGCTAGGTGTCGCTTTGTGATACCCCGTTGGTACAAGAGGGGGCGGTACCATGCCTCGCGTCCAGCTTCTACTAAGAAGCCGGACGAGCGGCAGAAGGTGACTGGACCTGGTCCAGTCCAGACGCGCAACTTAACCTGTAGACCAGAGTTGAATAAAGTCCTACCCGAGAGGTAGGGGTTTCTGGGGCTTTGCCCAACCTGAACTACTCGTGTTGTGTTGGTATTTCTAGTGGTAAGCGAGCCAAAGAGCCACCCAACATATAAGTCAATACGAACCATTACACTGGTGCCGTGACCAGTTGGTTCGGGGGTGGTGCGCGGCCACATTGGCCGAAAGCCTCGGGAAACCCGAAGCGGATCCCCCAGCCCTGGGCTAGAGGGATTCGAAGAGGATGACTTCACATCCCAGCATCTGTTGTTAGACTGGAAGCCCGGTCAACAACAAATGTATAATCCAGGGGGTGTCCGAACTGTTTTTTCGACACCCGGTCTGATGGACGGTGCCACGGGTGATGGTATCGTAAAATTGTATCCGGGTACACCACAAACGGGAGTACCGGATACGGGATTGTTTAGGGGAGTATTAAAACCCCCAACTTTAGACTTGAGTGATTGGTCCCAAGCTATAACTAGCAGACGCCAGCTGTGTCCTATTGTACCAGCAGGCTCGGCTAGTAACTTGGGTGTCCCAGTAGCACAGAGCCCTGGGAGGCGTACTGCAACCCCCCCGGAAGCGGTACCAGATGGTGCAAGCAAAGTAGCCCCATTAATGACATCGTCGGATCATGACAGCGACGATAGTAAAGCCATAAGGGACCCAGTGGTCCCAGAATTGAATGCGAAGATTAAGCCTAGGGATGCTGAACCGAAATGCTCGGAAAGGCATCACCTAGGCCGATCTCTGGACGAAGGCTTGTCTGACTCCATGTTCAACCCTGGAGGCAGCCGCAGGTCTATATACGGACGTCGGATGGGTCCCGGATATAAAACTACCCCGGTCTATTTGAAAGCCAAAGAACAGGTAGAGTTACAGGCTAAGAGGCAACATGAACAATTCATGGCGGCCCAATTAAAAATAGAAGAGGAAACTAAGTCTCGGATCGGAAAATTACGGTCCGTGGAACAGGAGGCGATTCTAAAAGAATCTGACCTGAAATATCGTCTAACTTCTGTAACCCATCGCTTGGAGCGGAAGGAGAGAGACGAACGTGAAAAAGAGAAAAGATTGGCCGAGTTAGAACTCGAAGAAGCCAATAGACTTAGAGCAATCGAAAAGGCTAGAGCCGAGGAGGTTGCTAAGGCCCGGGATGTAAGCAGACTACAATCCGAGTTGCATGCCATGGAGGAGAAGCTAAAGAAACTTCAACTCCGGAAGGCGGAGACAGAGGCCAGAATGGTCTCGGAACAAGCAGAGATAAGGAAAGAGACCAATGAGTACCAAAGGTCTCAGAAAGAGAAGGGTGAAAAGTACCGCCTACTAAAGGCCGTGAAGAAGCGAACGATGTTAGCTGGGGACATACCTAATGCCAGCAGCTCGGCTCCCCTGGCATCAGTAGTCCAGCAGTCTGAGGTAAAAGTTCCCTCAGACGATTTCGAATTGATTGAAATCGAACAGGAGGACGGTACCTTCTGTTCGGTTCAATTAAGGAAAAATACTACAGGCAGGAAGTATATTCCAAGGAAGGCGTTCAATAAGCCAAGGGACTCTAGACCATCACCCAAGGTCAAGAGTGACCGGAAGGTCGGCGAAAAGGCAGCCAAACCTCTTGTAAGCACTGATAAAGTGAAGGGTCAGTCTCCGGACATGACCAAACTTATGGAGGACATGTGTAAGAAAATTACAGATGCCATCCAAGCCAGTCGGCAAAGACCCAGAGTGGATCGCCGAACTGTTAAGTGTTTCAGGTGTCAGCGCATGGGACACTACTCATCTGAATGTACCGCTGCTAAGCCGGTAATGGCTGCCTTCTATGAAGCCGAGGACAATGGCGAAGGAAGGGAGAACACTACGGATTCCACTGATGTGGAAAACTAGTGGGGGTTGTATCAACGGCATCTGATATGACCCCGAGGAAGAACGAATGCCAAAATGCTACCGGGGGTGACCCGGTGGAAGATTTCGAATCAATTACACCTGGAGGCCGGGTGGCTGTGGGTGCGCACCCCTGCACCTTGGCCGGGGCCAGGGACCCTAGTGCTTGTATGTACGGGAGTGAACATATGGAGGCGAGTGGCCGCACTAGGGGAGAGGAAGGATGGATCAAAGAGTTGATCCGAGTGTGTGGGACACGCCTTCCCCCAAGTCATCCGTGTCTGGAATTCCTGAGAGGACTCGGATTGAATCTTGGTGATTCGGGAGACTTTCACCAGTTTACCAGTAACCCCTCACCTTTAGGGGGGAGACGGTGGTATGTACCCATATCTGTGGAAGGCCAGGTAGGAGAATTCTTGGTGGATACCGGAGCCAGCCACTCCTGTGTGTCCAAAAGATTTTTCGACTCGGTGGCCGGCAGCCATGAGAACCTCAAAACGGGGGTAAATGCTTGCACGGCCGACGGAAGCAGTATGCGTACATTTGGTAGGACGTTTATGCCTATCCGTATAGGAGGCAAAGAATTTGTTCTTTCGCCGACTATAGCAGAGGTTAGTGATGACGGAATCCTCGGACTGGATTTTGCAAGCTTATACGGGGCCGTCTTGGACCCGAGGGATGGTATGATGAGTATACGGAACCCGTATGGCTTGCATGTCCAATGCGTATTGAGACAGGTGTCTTCGGTTGCATCAGTGATACACACGGTGAAGATCCCACCGGGTACCACTTGCGATGTCCTTTGTGGCGGATCCATGGCCCAAAGGAATGAAACTGGAGTCTATGAACCCGATATGGTGTACTTGTCGAGCATCGGGTTGGACTCAGGGGATACATTAGTGGCTAATGCAGCTTGGACTGTATTACCCATGACTAACCGAAGTGGTTCGGTGGTTTATTTGAAGCGAGGCGACAGTATAGGTAGGATGAGTTCGGTAGAACATGTCGCCGAGGCTAAATTCAATAAACCACTGAACCCTGTTAGTAAGCATCCTTTGGATGAAGAATTCCGAAAGCTGATTGATCAGTCTGATTTAGAGAATACGGAGGATAAGGATTGCCTAGCGAAACTCCTACAAAAGTACGAGAGTGCTTTTGGTAGGGAGGGAGGACCGGTGGGTAGATCCGATAAGGTGTTGCAACGAGAAACCTTTTAAAATTCCGTATCGTAGACTTCCTCTAAAGAAGAAGTTAATTTGTGAAGAGGAAATACAAAAACAGTTGGACCTAGGGGTCATCGTGCCTAGCTCGAGTCCCTGGTCCAGCCCTGTTTGTATGACCACTAAGAAAGACGGTACAATCCGCTTTTGTGTCGACTACCGGAAACTGAATGGTATAACAAAGAAGAACTCGTATCCTTTACCAAGGATAGACGAGACTTTAGATAGCTTGGGCGGAAACCAATGGTTCTGTACCTTGGACTTACAGTCCGGGTATTGGCAAATACCGATGCACCCCGATGACAAGGAGAAAACAGCGTTCTCCAGTCATATGGGGCTATTCGAGTATAATGTCTTACCCTTCGGATTGTGTAACGCCCCCGCTACATTCGAGGCTATGATGGAATCCTTACTGAGTGATCTTTTGTGGAAGAAATGCTTGGTCTACTTGGACGACGTGGTCGTGTTCGGCAAGTCGTTCAAGCAATGCCTGGCGAATCTGCAATTGGTCCTCGACCGGATACTATCAAACGGTCTTAAACTTAAACCCAAGAAGTGTAATTTGTTTAAGAAAACAATCACATACTTGGGAAGGATCATTACTCCTAACGGGGTGAGCGCAGATCCGGAAAAATTAGAAGCTGTGGAAAATTGGGAGAGACCCATGAGTGCTAAGGAGGTGAGATCATTTTTAGGATTCTGTTCCTATTACCGTGATTTCATACCGAATTACTCTCGTGTTCGCTTCCCCATGCAGTGCTTAGCTCACTGGACCCCGGGTAGGGCACGGGACCCATTCCCATGGACCAGCGAGCAAGAAGAATCTTTTAATAAAATAAAAGATTTGTTTAGGAATACACCCCTGTTGAAATATCCCACTCCCGAGGGACATTTCATCTTAGACACCGATGCGAGCAATGATGCGATTGGGGCAGCTCTCTCTCAGGTCCAGGAGGGAGTCGAAGTCCCAATAGCATTTGCTAGCAACACGCTAAGCAAGACCCAGCGAAATTATTGTACCACCAAGCGAGAACTCCTCGCTGTGGTGGTGTATGCGAAGAAGTTCAAGCATTTCCTTTGGGGAAGTGACTTTACCTTAAGAACAGACCATTCGTCTCTTAGGTGGCTCCTTAACTTTAAGGACGCCGAGGGGATGATTGGACGATGGTTAGCTCATCTATCCGAATTCGGATTAGAGCATAAACAAATAGAGCACCGACCCGGTGCTAAACACATCAATGCGGATGCCTTGTCGAGACGACCTATCCGAAGGTGCCAAAATGCCACTTGTGAAGACTGCGGGGCCCACAATGCTGTGGTAGCCGGGTTGGTATTTAATTATACCACCCCCCGTATTCCCTGGGAGGAGGCTGTGTGTAGCTATCTCGACTGGTCCCCGGAGACCATCAAGAAGTTCCAACAGTCGGATCCCACCACTGCGCGCATAATGGAATAGCTACGGTCAGGTATTAAACCGGCAAGGCCGCTAGTATCCCTAGAAGATAGGGAGGCGAGGCGATTGCTAGCCCAATGGACCGAGCTAGAGATCCGAGATGGCATACTATGTAGGTGGAAGACAACTCCCACCAATGGTAGGCTGTTGCAAATAGTGATACCCACCCCGATGAGGAGGGATATCATGTATTATTGCCATGGTCATCAAACGAGTGGCCATTTCGGTAAGAAAAGGTCAATAGAGCGCCTACAAAGGCGTTACTACTGGCCCGGTATGAGAGGCGACCTGCTCCGGTGGATCGCCACTTGCCCGGATTGTTGTAAAAACAAGCCGGGACCCGGCCTGGGTAAGCAACCCCTATCCCAGGAATTGTTTGGTATCGGATTCGCTCGAGTGGCGATAGATATCATCAGCGGAATTAAAACGACGCCTCGAGACAATACTTGTATGATGGTCGTAACCGACTATTATACCAAGTACACTCGGGTGTTCCCCCTTCCTAACCACAAAGCCGCCACGTGTGCGGAGGCATTTGTGAAAGGCTGGGTGCTCCATTTGGGTGTTCCCCTTATGATGCACAGCGACCAAGGAAGGGAGTTCGAGTCGGAGCTCTGGCAGGAAATGTGCCATTACCTAGCCATTTGCAAGACCCGAACGAATCCATACCGACCACAGTCGGATGGGCAGGTAGAGTGTTTCAACAGAACCCTTATACAAGTGCTAAAGCCCCTGGTTAATACCCACCAGGACAACTGGGATGAACAGTGCGAGTTTGTGGTACATGCCTACAACAACACTGTCCATTCATCCACTAATTGCACCCCCAACATGCTAGTGTTCGGCGAGGACATCATAATGCCCGCCGACTTAATGTATGGAGTGGTTGGGATAGACCCGGAGGCGCCCTGCACTGTGTTGTTTGTGGAGTCATTAAGGGATAGGTTCAAACAGGCATATGAGGCCGTTCGGAAAGAACTGCTGAAGAGTGCGAAGTGGCAGAAGGTGGGCTATGACACCAATGCTAAACGAATTCGTTTTAATGTTGGGGACAAAGTACTAAGGTACTACGAGCCGCTAGAGAAGCTGAAGCTTGTAACACCTTGGGAAGGTCCGTTTAAAATTATTCGCGTCATCTCCGAGTCCACGGTGATGATGGAGGACTGCCTAACTGGTAGGAAATGGAAGACGAATGTCGGAAAACTTCGGCCCTGGAAGGGGCGCGAAGAGGCGGAGAGGGAGTTCGGTTACAAACCACCTGTATCTGTCCCTAGCGGACCGAGCGTGGTAGTACCGATGAAGCGCCCTAGAGGCCAGCCGAGAAAGACGCCGGGAGACGAAGTTATGGTGAAAAAGAAGACGAAGGCCAGGAAACGACCTAACCGTAAGAAAAGGAAAAATGTCTCGCTGAGTGAAGGCATTACATATGGGAAGGGGCCCGCAGTGGCTAAGCGGAATCCGGAAAAGGCCGTACGTAAAGCCGGGAATAATAAAAGGCTAACCGAAGGCGTTAGACGCAGTCCCCGGTTGAGGTCTGCCGTAACCTAACTCAGTACACAACGAGCTGCTGCGTGTTGTCCGCCATAGGCGGGTAACATACGTTCCACGGCTGGAGATGCCGAACGCGCCCTCCCTGAGTAGCTGTATCCCGTGAGCGGCGGTCGGATTAACCGGTACATTCGCTTTGAAGCGTTGTATACACCGCCAAACTCCAGAAGATAGCACTCGGGTGGTAGGCCGCGTCTCGCATGTCGAGTCGAATGTTAGTTCGGATCTAGTTCCCTAGGTGGCGCCGCGGGTGCGGCGGGAAAGCGCGGAACTAGGTCACCGGATAGCCATGGCGGGATCTCGCGAGACGAGAGGTCTGACGTCATACTGGTCATAACTAGAGCGGACTCGTGGTGGTTAGACGCCACCCGTTTTTGCTCTAGTTAGTGTTGGTGGTTTACAGGCCTTAGCTGTCGGGTTAGCTTGCCTAACTATACCCTTTTGTTGGACGAATCCTTCGGGAGGAGTCCAACACAGACGCCAATTTATTTGGAAGTCGCCCTCAGTGCCATGGCACAGGGGACGATTGACGCTGCGCGTCAAACTGCCAACGTTCTGTTGGAGCTAGGCGAGGACCCGAAGGTCCCGTCTCGGGTCGAGGAATCTATGGATTCCTCGACAGAGGAGGCCGCCCGGACGCTCCTGGCTATGGCCGAGGCCACCGACCGGGAGAGGATGCCACCTCCACCACCACGCCCGGAGCGCTCGTCTACAGCAGCAGCTTCGGGTAGCAAAGTGGATGTCTTGGACATTCCAATGTATCCTCCGGGATTCAAGACTCGCATCGAACGTATGGCACACGTCGATTGCGAGGCCGGTGTTGTGTACACCTCCTGGGGGACCTACATCCCCATGCACGCCTCCATGTTCGGATGTGGACCGTTGGCGGCGAAGCAAGGCGTGCCCGAGCCCATACCAGATGACTTCAAGACTCTGGTTATGGACTCGTGCAGTGACGAGTTGGCTGACAATATGCCAGTCTCCTGGCTCCGCAACTACCTGAGGTTAGCGGAGAAGATGGCGGTCAATGAGAGTTTGGCCCGAGCCGTGCTGATCTCCGAGGGCATCACCCGAAAGGCCTCGGAGTTAAGAGAGTCTGAATCCGACATGGATACAGACTCCACAGTCCGCTGTCCTCGGTGGAAACCGAACGGGTCAAGCGATTGACCCGCAAGCCTGCGCCGAAGGGTCCTCTCACCGAGAGTGACCTGGAGGCTGAGGATGTACGCATCGCCGTCGAGAGGTCCACAACCGAGACTGATCCAGCTGCCGACATTCCGGACGCGCCTGGTGAGATCTCGGAAGAGGACATCTCGCGCCAACAGGCTGCTGTCGAGGCCAAGCGAGCCGAGCTCGCCAAGCAGCAGAAGCAGCTCACCGCAGCTCGCCGGGCCCATCGCAAACAGCAGGCCCAACTGAAATCCAAGGTCTCTTCCGACTCTGACTCCCCGGTCAGCGGTAGGAGGAGCCCTCGTACAGAGGACAGGAATCCACGGGAGTCGGATTCCAGTCCTGAGGTGCCGGCGCAGCCAACCAAGGTTCAGCGCCGGAAGAAGAAAAATGGAGCGAAAGCGTCTCCGGCAGAGCCCACGCCCCCCACCAAGCCGAGGGGTAAGGGCCAACCGAAGGCGCCCGCCTCCACCACCACAACCACCACAGTAGCCACCTCGGTTACTGCAGCTTCCACTGCCAGCACCAGCGGGAAAAGCGCCAAGTCCTCTACCAAGGCTTCGGCTGGTACTACCACCACCAGCCGAGCCAACCGTAGGGGAGCAGGTATCTACACGGACAGTGAGGAAAGCGAAAGCGATCCAGAACTGCCCGAGTCGGCCAAATCTGATTTGGAGTCCGTGACAACGTGGGAAGAGATGACCACGGATGTCCCAAAGGACGACAATCAGAAATGGATGTGGAAGAATGCAGCCGAGGGGTTCAAGGAACGGACTCCCCGCTGCTTCGCGGACTGTGCCTATGACACGGTCCACTACATGTGTCCCGGCGCCGTCAATAAGGACGGCGACAGCGATGACGAGGAGTGGATGAAATCCGGCCCCTCGGATACGCCAGTAGGTAAATTCTACCTCATTTGGATTGACCAGCTGAAATCCAAATTGGGGTCAATTTATAGCTACGAGGCCCGGACGAAAGTCCAGTGGGCAATGACCCAATGGGGACCAACCGGCAACCACCGAAGGTGCCCATTCGAGTCGTGCCAGCTGGCTCTCACGGGTGAGAAGATGTTCGAGACGAAGCCTCGTTTCGCTCGGCACATCGTAGAACATCACATGCACCACAAGCCTGTGATGATGTGTGTGCTCGGAGACCGCCCGAGCAAACAGTGTGATGGCTCGTTCAGCACTCACCGGCGCCGAGACATGGCTCTGCACTTGCAGAAAGCTCATGGTATCGGCCTGGAGAAAACCAGGAAACGAGCCATCAAGTGCTTCAACGAGCTCCTAGCTAACTGGGCCTCGTTGAGCGTCAAAGACATTAAGGAGCAGGCATTCGAGACCGGATTCTGCTCATGGAAGAGTGGCAACTTGTTGACCTTCTTCCAAATCAACTTCTCGTCCACAAAGTTCGGGATGCCCAGTGAGGTGCACCTGAAGGTGAAAAAGTGGCGAGGGGATGATAAGCGGGAGAAGGCCAAGGCCCGCTCGAAGGGTCCCGGCGGAGGCACAGCCACGGCTACCGGTGCTTCCAAAAGGACCCGAGCAGACCGGTCCGTAAGCCCTTCGGGTAGCAAGGACCAGCCAAGACCAGCCAACCCAGCTGATCGTCGTGAGTCGGGACAACAAGTCTCGGCTCTGGATATGCCCAGCAACCAGGCCCGTAGGGCGGTTAGCCAGGCGGCCACCCCGGCCACAACTTCCACTTCCACACCTGCACCCGCGGAACAACGCCCGGGCGAAGCCTCTGGCAGCCATGATGATGGGGACGAAATCTTCGCTCCCCCATCTGCGTATTCTTCCTACTGGGCTGGAGAGGGATCTTCCGGCAAGCGCCCCACGTATAGTGAGTACGCGGCGAAGTTCCCTGCTATGGGACCGGCTGGACCCGAGTCGCAGGTCCTAACCTCCCTGGGCCGGACCAAACCCCGTGGTAGAGGCCGTGGTGGGCTGGAGTCCACCCGAGCTTCCCCGGGTGGTGGCCGAGGCCGGGGTGGTATTACGGTTGAGGGCCCGTCTGCTCCTCCAGCAGGCACTCCGCCTGCCTCAGTGGAAGTCACCGCGCCTCCACCAGCAATAGCTCCACCAACGGGCCCTCGGGCGCCCCTGATGGAGCTGATTTCGGATACACTGTCAGGTCTTCAGGATCCGAACACGTTTGTTGACCACCGGGATGTCCAAACGGTTCAGATCCAGAAAGAGCTGATGGCAGAGTGGCAGGCATTGCACCGCCAGAAGTCGGTCGACTACTGGCGTGTGATGACTGAAGCCACCCTCAATCTGGTTTACGAAGTCCAGAAGAGGGAGGAAGAGAAAATCAGGCAGCTGGAAAGGAAGAAAGTCGAGGAGGCTCTCGAGTCCTGCCGGCGTCAGCAGATGGAAGCTGAAAAGCTTAAGGAGTTCCACCAAGCTGAGAACGCCAGGTACATCCACAGGTTCAAGGAGGCTGACCTCAAATTCTTCCTGGCATTCGGGAAACACCTGGAGGAGTGGGACGGCTTACCGTCGTCCCTTATCTTCATCCCGGATGCCCCACCGGTCCTGGCTGCTCCACCGGTCCCGGCTGCTCCGTCGGTTCCAGCAGCTCCCCCACTCCCGGCCGCTCTTGTCACCCGGACTGCCCCAACTGCCACGGTTGCTTCACCTGCATCCGAGGCAATGGACAGTCCATCCGCGGTGATGAGCGCCTTGAGCTTGGGGAGCGATACGCCCAGCGAGGCTTCCGCGGCGCTCTCTGCGAGCAGCTGTAGCAGCTCGGCTCCATCTGCCTTAGTGGAGTCGGCTGAGAAGATGGACACGGATCCGGAAGATCTCTAAGTGTCCATCTGATGGTGTCTTCTTTGTACCCAAGGGTAAAAGCATTTAATATGCCAGAGGCACTGATCCTTACGCTGGACCCTTAATCTGGAACGGAACCTGCAGTGAAGATGGACGCTAACCCGAAACACCAAAAGGATAACCACACCTAACCGGGGCTCCATCTTCCCATCTTCATCAGGGCACAACATAACAGCAACGTGGCTTGCCACCACACACATGGCGCCGGGTGGAGCTGCAGAAACCAGTCGTTCCAGATTCGCCGGAAGTCCGGTATATTGTAAGGGCGATCCTGCTACCCTGGTAGGACGCCTATATTTATCAGTATTATTTTTGTACAAATCTATTTTTATATCATATCTATATTCTTATAATTAAAACAAACAAAATTTTTCTCGGGTTATCTACCCCAACTCGGGTCGGTTGGTTAATACTGTAAAATTTTATTCATATCATCTGATTGCTCGTCTACAACTTTTAAATGCGTCTCGTTTATAATAATAACATCATTGTAACATTGTTACTATCTACCACCATAGGTCGATGGTGCATAAGGCGCCACTTCCTATTTGTTATTATTAGTTATCATTACTTCGGGTTATATGCGACGATGCCTCATTATGTACATATTATTTATAATGCCCCTTAAATGTTCTATATTCTATACGAACTGTATATATAGACTTACCTATTTGTGTATAATATTACTGTATAAAGTTAACAATAGGTACTTGTTAATTACACCCAACCCTAGGTATAGTCTAGTGGGGGTGGTGTAGGGGCCGGTATCGTCGTATATATATTAGTGCCGTTCATCCGAGAGACGTGTTCGTGTGGTGCCTGTTCCTTCTATGCCAGCTAGGTGTCGCTTTGTGATACCCCGTTGGTACAAGAGGGGGCGGCACCATGCCTCGCGTCCAGCTTCTACTAAGAAGCCGGACGAGCGGCAGAAGGTGACTGGACCTGGTCCAGTCCAGATGCGCAACTTAACCTGTAGACCAGAGTTGAATAAAGTCCTACCCGAGAGGTAGGGGTTTCTGGGGCTTTGCCCAACCCGAACTACTCGTGTTGTGTTGGTATTTCTAGTGGTAAGCGAGCCAAAGAGCCACCCAACATATAAGTCAATACGAACCATTACATACGCATTAATGCGTAATCGGTAAAGTAAGAGTTTAAACCAGGTTTCAGATGACTTAAGCTGGGTATAAGACTGTGAAACCCAGTTTAAGTGATGTTTATCCATTTGGCTTGCCGTAATAGTCTTGGGGTTGCTGGCTGGCTGGGAGATGGGTTGGGGGAGAGGAGCATCTCAGGATCTTCAATCAGACTGGTCAATGAGATAGATGTATAGGGGTCAGCCAGAGGGTAACCAACACCACCCTCTTGACACCCCTTACATCTATTCCCAGTAAGGAGGTAGGATTCTCTTCCATCTCATTTACTGTGATTCAAACATGATTACTCCCCTCAATCCCCACCAGGGATGACTCTGAGAGGTCATGGGGCTGGTCAACAGTTGGAATAATTGTCACTGTGAAATGGCACTTATTATAGTTGGTTTCATGAAGCATTGCCCATTTGTTTCTAGTTCTCATGCCGGGAAAAATTATTTGTAGATTTAGGTCGCATCGGGGATCAATCAGGCCACATGATTGGAAGATTCCCTTCAGTTTTTATGTCTGGCATTTTTCCAGAAGAGCATGAACTAAAAGACCAGTAGGGGTATAATTTGAACAGAGAACCTTATAGTTAGTTAGACAGCAAGGCACTGCAGGTGTTTGGGACCACAGAGTGTCATAAACTCTGAAATTGTCTGTTCCTATAGGACAAATCTCCTTAGCCGGTCATAGAAAAGCAAATATATGGGATAGCATCTATATCAATACAATATAATAACATTTTTCTCTTTTTATTTTCTAAATGTCCAGACCCAGAACATTATATATCAAAGGGCAATTATGAACGCTTCATCAAGACGTTCTTTACTTGTTTTATGGCATATCCAGGTCCTTGGAAAACAAATAACAGTGGAATCCCTTTGTTCTTCTTTTTCCATTCCCAATGAGAATAGGATTATTTATGAAGCACCAGAACAAATCTGATGACAATGCACAAAATATCCTATAATCCGATGCTTTCATCTTTTGATCATAACAACTCTGCGAAGAGACTATCCAAAGAGACGCCTCCCTGCTATGAAAGAGCACAGGAGATGGAACATGGTTAATATTCTCACTAGAAAAGAAAATGTTCAGCTTGTTAGTTCACACAAATAGGAGAAATAATATGAGTAGTTTCTTTTTGTTTTTGTTGCTACTGTTTTTTTCTTTTCTTTGGAGCTGTGGGTGCTTAAACTAGCCAAGTGATGCTCACAACGTCTGTCGTCAATGGACCTCAGCCCGTCCATTATTAAATCCCTAGTTAATGCTCAGGCACTTAAAATATAGAATAGTTAATCATAAAATGTGTCATCCAGAGAATATGGGTTATATTACCCAATGCAGATATGTCTGAAACGGTGAGACTGAGAGGGGCGATACAAATATATAAGTGGCTTAGATGTCCATAAGAAATCTTATGAGCTATATTGAAAATATAGATCGCCGTCCATTAGTATAGAGCTCTTAGGCTGAAGGAGGACACGTTAGTTCTGTCTTCAGGAGGTGGGACGGAAAGAGGTAGGTTTTATCTCCAATGTAAATTTAAGTGTTGCTCTCAGCACTTACACATGCAATATCATGAAGGCCTCCGTAATGTAATGATCTGAAGTCTGCATGTCTCAGTTACATATAAGAATCGACGTGATCCTGGATATTTAAGCAAATAACATGGCAATCAAAAACAGAAGAGGCAGTACACAACAGAATAAACATGACAGATTAGAGTGGCATACCATTAGTGTTTGAATTAATCGTTATCAACCAGAACGAGAAGTAAGAACAGCGAATACACACTAGGACATGTATGAAACCCAGTGTAATGTATAATTCACCACGGGATAGATGATTTGAGATTGTTCCATTCTGAATATATTATGTGCATCATCAAATTGCTGTATACCGTACTTTGTAAGTCGTCCCAAAGTTACATATATACATAGGAAAATCCACTGCTCCTTGTTCCTCTCTTTTCTATTTGCTTTCAATCTAACTTTCGTATCTCTGGTTGAAAGTTAAGACTTTATCCATTGTGTGCTGTCAAAACACAGTGACCAATTGCCCTTATATTGCTGTTATATGATGAGATAAATAATACCATGATGAGATAAATAATACCATGTAAACCATCTGGTTTTCTTCTTCTTATAATTGTTGGCTCCTCATTTAATGTCACCTTTCCTTTCATGTGACTAATTCTGCTCCTTGTGTTACAAAAATAGCTCAGCAGATTAATCCCATGTAACAAAGATATTTTGTGATCCCATCCTCTCAGTGACGCCTTTGATCAGGGTGAATCTCCATGACAAGTAGCCATCCAAGTAGACACAGTTCTGATAAGAAAGAGCTGGGTGGAGACG
Source organism: Acholoe squamosa (assembly GCA_949317995.1). NCBI lineage: Eukaryota > Metazoa > Annelida > Polychaeta > Phyllodocida > Polynoidae > Acholoe > Acholoe squamosa. The sequence goes on along the minus strand of OX439049.1, from coordinate 49,415,965 downwards.
GGCTAACACCCATCTCACTGAGGAATGGCCAGATTATTAGAACAAGGAAATAATGAGGACTTAATATTGAATGTTATAAATCCCAGGTTTTATTTTCCCCCAATGGGGGAACTCAATCTCTGGTTATTAAGTTTATATCTGAAGGAAATGAGTTCTGTGCTAACAGACGGCAGTTCTCAGCACTGCTTTAATAGCAAGGTTGTAAATATTCGGTCTCAAGGATCGATAGTAATTCTGAATTGCAAACATTGGACTACCATGTAGTAAATCTGTATTTATTATCAGATAATAGGAGCTAATCTTCCATTGAGAATATCTATGTTTCCCTAGGCCAGTGAGTGTCAATTCACTGAATCGAAGATTCTATCATTTGGAGGGAACAGATGAGTTTCCCCCCTCATAACTCACAAAGAAATGCCTTTCAGGCCTACAACATTTCTGTAATATCTAAGTCTTTCTTATTTCGATAATGCCATTTTCCAAATACCCCCAGCGGGATTTGATTGATCTGTATAATATGACATTCCGATAATGATAAGCTCCGGGTGTCTAATTATCATTGCCACGTCGCTCCTGCATTGCCCCTCACTCCTTATATTAAGAAGCTTATAGTCTCTGCAGTATCCTTCCTTGGCTGTTCACTATCTCTTTATGTCGCATCCCTCATATAATCAGCCTCAATATTTAATCTCAAAATGTCCACAAGGAGTGTATAATCTGTCTTTGTGCCATAGAGCATGATGTCTACATAATTCATCTCCAATCCCTATATTCTTGTATCATATAATAAAGAGTTAAGCTCACTAGTGAGTTTAAGATCACGAAGTGTGTGGCAAGGGATTTCACCTCACATAAAATAGAATATGGATCTTGAGTGTTCTCTCTATCTGAACCAGCCTCTACTGAGAGGAGTTTAATTACAAGCAGCATGGGACTGTAAAGGGAGGGACGTTCTCCTCTCTTCTGGCCTAAGAGGAAAGATAGAATCTAAGCTACCATGTTTTTTGTATTGGGCAATAGGCAACAGGATCTCAAACAAGTGTATGGGGTAAAGAGATATAGATATAGGCAATAAGCACTATAAAGCATCTCTAGATATAAGTGGTGGTGTTATATACAGCAGCACATGCAGTAGAAAGAGTTGTATTGACATTTTTGAATGCCGGAGCACTTACATTTCACTTTTAGTTTGATCTAAAATTTAAATAATGTCGGTGTCTGACAATGCTCCTGTATGGATAAACCTATTTGAGATCATGTATATAGGCATAGGTTTACGATAATCTGAACAAATAACAGTTCCTTCATGAGCAGGAGGTTAGATTGTATCACACTAGTCGAATCCGAGTGTGATGCAATCTAGATAGACTTCTGTGGGTGAAGAAAGATTTGAGTGGATCTCTGTATTTATTTCAGGTTCTTACAGAGTAAATCTATAAAAGAATAAGTCACTTTTTGATAAGGGGTTTGAGACTGGTTGTTTGACGTACGTCACAGTCAAGAAAAGGAGCAGTTGAGAATGGGATGTGTTTCTTCATGCTCCTGTTGAGAATGGTGCCCCCTGTGTTTAACTAGAGAGTCTATCGTTCTCAACATAAAATAATAATCCCTATTCCTCAAACTAACAGTAAGAGTTGCCTTTTCAGTAGCCATAATTCCCACAGAGCAGATATCCCCTTCATTCTACAAGCTTCTACATGTAAACACAAATCTACTTTTCCCCTCTACAGAGGCTGTGTCCCATCTTGAGTTATGTCTACTTCGCCGGCTTCGGGCTGGTGGCGCTGGTGCTGCTTGCCTTCTTTGGGGTGATGATCGTCAGGCCCCATCTGTATGCACGACAGTTTGTACAGGGATCCTGTGAGACGGTGGGGTCCAGGTGAGTCAACAGATAATAAGTTTAAAACTTACTAAGGGTGGATAAACAGAAAACTGTGATTTAAATTGGTACAGGTGAGGTTATGTAGTTCTATATGTTTCCCAGTCATCTTGAGATTAACTTAGATTGACTTATCTTTCAGAATTAAGGGAATATTACATAAGCTACCTGTTTAACTGTCTGCCACTCAAGATGAACTGTGCCCATTGATCTATTGACGTTTACTACAATGCAATTATTATTACAAGCATTTCGAGGAGTGATCAAAATGTTTGTATAGGAGATATCCCTTAACATGAGAACATATAATGTTAAATATCTCCTACACACTAAAAAGATGGCTGTCAAATACGCTTGGCATGTAAACTGTACAGTAAACCACCATGGTTGTGATGCCCTTTTTGGTATCTACAGTATTGAAGGGGACTCCAAAAGCCCTCTAAAGCTGTCGCTTATAGCCTCCTGAACCTGTTGTGCTGCATTGTAATGACAGTCAGGGGAGGCATTGGTTCTAACACAGAGAAAGAGGAGGCAGACACTTGCAGCCTACATATTGCTAGAAACCTTTGATATTGGACATCTGGGATTAAAAAGACACTGCTAGGTCTTCTTAGATGTCCACAGTTAACCTCAAAGATGTACAGTTTACCCAGACTATTGGGTACCCCTATAGAGATTAAGACATGAAAAGATACAATCATTCTGTATAGAATCATTCTATTCATAAGTGTGTGTTGATACTACACTAACCAGTATTAAAGGAGTCATTTACCTAACGTTCTGTTTTACCTGACGTTCTCTTTTATTTTTCCTATCCCACCAACCATTACATTATTCTCTTGCACCACTGTTTTTCTCCCTTTTGATTTTCCTTTAAATGAGTGGGGGGGGGGGGATTCTGTCGTTCAAGATGTTGGCTGAATGACTAATTTGCTTCTCAAATAGTTTCTTTTTCTGATCTTTCTAAATCTAACGACCTTACATGCTGAGATTGTATAGATATTATTGGGCATGAATGAAAAAAAAAATGAAAAGTCCACCATAAGAACCATAAGCAGAAAATTTGTCTACATAGAACCAACATCAGCAGTCTCCAATACAAACCATTAGCCCAGGGATTCATGTTGCTGACACTGTAGAACCACTCAGTTATACCCCTCAGGACATTCTGCCTAAATGTCAGAATGCCCCTTAAGACTAGAACCTAGAGATCTCCTGTAGAAATGTAAGGGGGAGGCAGGCCTGGGAGAACTGGAGGGTCTTGCCAAATAATAAACGTGAACCAAAAATTAAAACGTGCACGTTTTTATATTGCTAAAAGATTGTCTGGATAATCGTTTGGATGAAACGTGCACGGTTTTTTACACCTCAAAAAGAGTTTCCCTTGCATTCTGGTGTACATTTTTTGTCAATACTATGAAAACGATTTATGCCATACTCGTTTTCATCATCACTCTCTGAAAGAATTTACAGACACACTTCCTCGTTTTCTTTTGGCAAGACCCTCCAGATCACTTTGTGTTTTAGAGCTGGGCTTCTGCAAGTGAGCAATTGATTGATTGATTGATTGATTCAATTGACATAGTTTCACAGGAAAAAATGAGGGGCGCTTTCCAAAAGATGTCAATCGACTGCAACAAGTAATTACAGTCACACATAATAGTAGTAATAAGAATAGTTACTCTTGACAATAATTCAAACAGTCTTTCATCAGTGTCCATTAGTTCTTTGTCAATATATCTAATTTACTGATCATTTCTGATTAGCTTTAAGAAGTCAATGAGATTCTCAGAATGTTGTGCTTTACTACTTAGATTATTCGAAAGAGCATGACCTCTGTATGCGGGACACCTTGCAAATATGTCCTTCTTTAATCTGGGTAGCTTTAACTTGATTTGTTCATTGTTCCTGGAGCTTAATTCAAAACATCCTGGGATCGCAACCTCAGTGATCTTAGGAATTATTCTACCTTATCCTATTAAGCGATCTTAAGATTTGACTGCGTTCACATTTCCTAGCCAGCACTAAGATCGCATCGATCCTAGGCTCAGACCTCCTACACTATTCCAAGAAGTTTATACCATCGTTCCCCGTCCCCATATGGGCTAACAAAAGAGCACAGCGTGCAGTTGACCCCTGTACAGTATTCAAGAGTTGTTCCCATGAATCTATGATTTATGCTTGCCTATTAGAAGCATTGTGCCCTCCCTCCAGGACAAAGAGAGAGAAGGGAAGAATTACCTTACAGTGCACTTACCGCATGAGTAGCCCTAAGAGCCCTCAAGGACACTCAGCAAACGTCCTCCCTCCCCTCTATATGTATGCAGCAGGCTATTCACTCTTTCGATCAGGAGTGTTCCCTGTAAGTGCTCTTGTACTCAGGTGAAACCACTGTTCAATTCTTTCACTAAGATCGCAGTGATCTTAGTGCTGGAAAAGGAATAGTGAAGTGATCCCAGGACTTGCTATTCTTGGCAGGCCTGCAACCACTGCATTAGATAGGGTAGACCGGCCAGGTCTTATGATATGTGCCTACACTAAGATCGCTGGGGTTGCAATCCCAGGATGTTTTGAATTAAGCTCCAGAGGACCCTTACAGGCATCAAGACACTGTCTGGGTTTTTGCTGGATTCAAAGACATGAGTTAGCAGTTGTATGTTCCAGGTCTTTTTTCATTTCTCCACTCGACAGTATATATGCAGATCATCCACTGCAATGTCTCTAGCGTCTCGGTTTTTTCTACCGCTCTCAGTCCATGGGCTTGCATTCTCTGCAGTTTCCTACTGGCCCATACTGGACCACCCTCACTCAGGAAGCCCCCATATTCCATGACGGGTCACACCATCTGTATGCACACCTTCAGTGCAGTCTCTCTATTGGTTCTCGCCCTTATCCTCCGGAGTTGTGCCAGTCTCAGCCTCATCAAGTTTATCACTTTCAGCAGCTGCATTCTCATGCTCATGTAGGTGTCTGTTAATACTCACAGGTAGTTGAACACTGTCACTCTAGATAATGTTTGATAACTTCCTCAGCATCATCATCATCACATAGTGAACCAATGCTTTAAAAGGGAGAATTCTATGAAGGCATATATTCATAATTTGAAATAATGTGCACGTTCCTGCGTTATATTTGCATTAATTGCTATTGGAATAATGTAGAAATAACTGCATATCTTACCTAGATGTCCGGATTGTAAATAGGACTTGGGACACTCTTTTCTATCAACAGGAGGCTAAAACCTTTATAAAACTCTCTGTAAAAAGAGGTAGTAGAAACATTTCCAGCTTTATTGCGGAAAGAGCAGGGGGTAGATGTATTGCCAGGGCTCCACTAGGCGGCATGGGGCGGCAGCATCACAGGCGGCACAGGTTTAGGGTATCCTTTCTGCTTGCCAGTACAGGAATGCAGTGTTTCGCGGCAAAGTAGCAGCAATTTCACAACCTGTGCCGCCTGTGACGCTGCCAGTCCATGCCGCCTAGTGGAGCTCGGGCTTAAGTAACCATAGAGGAAAAAGGTTCCTTCAGGAGGCAATTATGCTTCGGTCAGTAAAGGCCAAGCTCCACTATAGCGGCACTGGCGTAGCAGCGTTACATGCGGCACAAGTTTTGTTCTGATCTGTTATGTTAACATTCTATAGTACATTAGAGTATCTTTTCTGCTTGTTCCCTCAATGCAAAATGTAAACAATAACATATATAACAAAGAAAACTATGTGCCGCATGTAACGCTGCCACAGTTGTGCCATTATAGTGGAGCCCTGGCTTATTCTGAGGACCTGGAGCCTTGTTTATACCTGAATCCTTTGACCTTTGTACATCCCCTGGAACAAGAAACTGAATAGGCAATGCTGTCAGACATGAATGCAGGGAACCAGCGCTTGGTCTGCTGTATAGCTGCTGGCGGTGATGTGCAGAGATCCTTTTTTAAAGTAATTAAGTGAGGAATTCCATGTGAATTGTGCCTACAATATTGAAAATCACACTGTTTATTTCATGCCAAATAAAAACCCTCATTTAACCAGTCACTAGCTTGTATGGGCTGCCTAAGGTTGGTACAATAATTTGAGGGTGCTGTTATCATGTCTTTTCATGAATACGTTCACTTCTATTTCCCCGTACAAAGCCACAGTAACTTTACGTCATCGCTGCGACAATTTATGTCATCACGCAGATTATGAGAGGCCAGTCCTCCTGGTGTTAAAGAATAGATTTAAAATGCACATTTAATCATATTCAAGTCTACTTCCTTTTGCCGATGCAGAGGGACTCTCCAATTGGTAATGAAATATACGGGAACTATAGCGATGTTATCAAATTTGAGGTCTAGTAAAATAGGTCAAAAGACTATTAAATACGTAAATCAAATTTGACATCAATTTGTATGTCTATTGAATCAAAAAGTATAATTATTTGGGAAATCCAAAAGTCAGTCACTGAAAGAAATGGCAATAACATAACTAATATTAAATTTGGCGAACAAAGACTCTTTTCCAAAAGTTCTCTGTTAAGGCATCCAAAAGGTGTAGTTGAGATTTTGCTTGCTGAATGCAGTAATGATGGAATTTCACACTAAAATCTTATTGAAATAGCAGTGTGTAATCTTTTTCCTATCTAGTGATATACAGGATGGACATTTTTTATAACTAAGACACTAACTTCAGACATGTAATATGGCCTCAAAACTTTACTTTTGCAATGTTTTTGCATTTGAAACAGGTGCAACATGTATCTGAAATATATTCCTAAAATTATTGCTATGTAATACAAAGAGATGTGTTTTCGCCATTATCAATGTTGTGTATGAACAAGAGGCTTTATTGAGAAGTCTGTAATCCAGATGAGGCCATATACATCCCAGTGTCCAACAAGTGGAGAAAAGCAAAATCATGAATTTCTTCACATGGTATCTTTCTGGTCTTTAACACTATTTAAGCTTAAACATGAAATTAAGCAGCTTTGATCCTCTGGTTTTAATACCGTTGGTCATGCAGAAGGATAAGGGCCTATCTCCGGTATACGAATCTTTTCAGACAGCACTGAGGGAAACATGCATGGCCTAACTCGTTGTCATAGTATTGGCAAATAATTTACAGCAGTATGTATGAAAAAAGCTCTTTTAGTAGTAAGTAACGTGCATATTTTATCTAAACGGCTTTATTAAAATTTATTAGCAATACAAAATCATGCACGTTTTGTTTTTTCATTCTCATTTCCTTTCGAAAAGACCCCCTCCCCTTCCCGCGAACATATTGACAAATGAAAAGAAAGTAACCAGGTTATATTGATATGACCAGCATATGATGATGAGGAAAGATACAATCCCTTCCCTTGCAAAGATAAACAAGAGGGTAAAAACGGTGGTGCAATGTCTCCAGGGATAGAAAATACAAAAGCCAATAGAAAACGGCAAACAAGTGCCTCCTTTAATATTGGTTGGTGAAGTATCATCATATGTTTCTGAATAGATGATTCTATTTGTCAGATGATTGTACCTTCTCATGTCTGAATATTTATTCCTGTGCGCACTAGTATGAGAGAACTCTACGGCCTTCAAGCTAACTCTGAACATTAAAGAAGACCTACTGGGGCCATTTTCTGTTCTGAAAACGAAGATTCTATATAATCTTTAGATGTTTCAAGATTATAAAACGAATTTGTTTGATCTTAAAAGAGTAGGCTTTTCTGAATGGATTCCCGTTTGACACTCTTTAGAGAATTCTAAATGGAGAAATGGTTTATACAAAACAGAAATAGATTACAAAAGATTATTTGAAATACCTCAAATAATCTAGAAGTTTTCTTTGAGAATTTTGGTGCAATGAAATTTGTGCCAAATTGTATATAATTGATGGGGATATACCCCTGTGACATCATAAAAGGAAGGGAATTCCCTGGTCATGTGATCTTTGTAAGATTATCCTTCAGAATTCTCTAGAATCTGTAACGATTATTGTTTCCGGAATGCCTTAGAAAATAAACTACAGTAAAATATAGTTAACTACAAAATTATGATGGCATTGAAATCTAATATCTTACAATTATTACACTATGATCATGTGATACCTCAAGATTTTCTTTTAAACGTGTTTCCATTTCCCACTGCAGGATTCAAAATAATATACATTCACAATCATGCTAATTTGGCTAAAAGAATTTAAAACCATTATTGTTCAGTATTCTTTAAAACACAAATAATAGTAAACTTAATAAAAGCGTAATGAATGAGTACATTTTTCATTTCAGCACTTCTATGGACTTAAAACAAAACATACTTTTACCCTGAACTGTTATGTCTAAGAAATATACATTTTAAAGCATTTTGATATATTTAGTCCCACCTATTTTGCTCTGACCAAAACAGCCTTAAGAAAGACTTTTTAGCCAAATGATTTTCTTAGATCATACCGAAAATTCAAAGATAATCTTGAAAACCTTTTTAGAAATGCCAAAAATCGTTTACCAAAAGAACATTTTGAATAATCTTTTGCACAAATGAATAGATTATTATATTTCCTTGAAAACACATTTAGAAACACAAAATCAAAACGAATTCATTTATAATTCTCGTTTTAAAAACAGAAAAAGGCCCCAGTTGTCTTTTGAATCCCAGATGTCAGTATAAAAGGCTTCTAGCAATACGGGAGCTAAAGGTTCCTGCCTCTTTCCCTTTTTTCCAGCAGATTTTGAGACAAAGATTTCACTGTTATTTTAATGGATGCTTCTGTCAACACAGTACTGTACTGTTTGCTGTGGCATTATTGTAGAAAACCAAATGCTTCAGGACATCACAATTATTATGATGGTTCACTCTACAGTTAACATGCCTGATATATTCAGGAGCCATTTCTTAGAGTGTAGGAAATAAACGTATCTATCATCGCATGCTCTAATATTAAGGGTTATTCTCTATACCAACATCTTGATCACACATTAGGTAAGGCTCCACTATGCGATTTTTTGGTACATTCTCACATAATTCTATCCCTATAGTGCCTAAGGTATAGGTTGTTGACATTCCTATATTGTAAACATGAGATTCAAAATTGTAAACATGAGATTTCAGGTGTTATTTTATGGGTGATTTCTCTCCTTGTGTGCCATATTTACCAACTAACCTGCATCTGCACAGACTCTGTGATTGGGTAGGAGTTCAATATGTAAACATCAACACAGCAAAATATAAATAACAACACAGCAGTCACACAGATCGCAGGGTCTTGTACTGTAAAAATCAAACCTGTCTGATATTGAGTTGCAGAGAGTCATCAGTGTAAAAGTCTGCAACATTTACATTAGGTCAACTTGATTTAGTAAACAAAAACATCTTTTGGCAACAAAAATGTGCCTGAGATTGTACACAAAGCCTTCCCCACATAAACAAAAAGCTCTCTAAATCTTCTATTTACACCTTGAAATAATAACAAATATTACTCTATAATCTGTGTTTGTGTCTGCTTTTGTGAGAATAGCTCCGATTTTCAACAAAAATCGCGTAGTGGAGCCTCACCTATATAAACACTTTTTATAATAATTGCATTGTTGTAAATGTATAGATTAATGCGCACAGGGGGTCAATTCATAACATGGAAAGGAGATTCCTTCAATAAAATGATAAGATTAATATGATCGTTTCAAGCTGAGAATAATACGTTCATTGAAACGAAAATCTTTCATGGAAATCGTCTACCAATTTTCATGGTAAAAATCAATTCAGTATAAAAACGATCATGACTATAGGTGAGGCTTCACTACGTGATTGTTTGGTACATTCTCACCTAATTCTATCCCTGTAGTGCCTAAGGTATAGGGTGTTGACATTCCTATATTGTAAACTTGAGATTCAAAATTGTAAACATGAGATTTCAGGGGTTATTTTATGGGTGATCTCTCTCCTTGTGTGCCATATTTACCAACTAACCTGCACCTGCACAGACTCTGTGATTGGGTGGGAGTTCAATATGTAAACATCAACACAGCAAAATATAAATAACAACACAGCAGTCACACAGATCGCAGGGTCTTGTACTGTAAAAATCAAACCTGTCTGATATTGAGTTGCAGAGAGTCATCAGTGTGAAAGTCTGCAATATTTACATTAGGTCAACTTGATTTAGTAAACAAAAACATCTTTTGGCAACAAAAATGTGCCTGAGATTGTACACAATGCCTTCCCCACATAAACAAAAAAACTTTTTCAATCTTATATTTACACCTTGAAATAATGACAAATACCACTCTATAACCTGTGTTTGTGTCTGCTTTTGTGAGAATAGCTCCGATTTTCAACAAAAATCGTGTAGTTGAGCCTCACCTTATGTTCCTCACAAATCGGATCATTTTCCTAGAAAATCTAAACCTCAAAATTCTATAACTTATGAATCGCCATCCAGTTCCTCTTGAGTGCCATACAGCTAAACAGGTAGTTAAATCAATGTCCCCTTATTCTGAAAGAACGGTCGTTCTGGCTAAATATTGCCTATTGGAAAATGACCCTTACACTGTAGTTTCTCAATTGCACTACATAGCCACACCAATGCTTTACTTTGAGACAGAGTTGGTATATCGACAACGTAGCTTCACCCCTGCCAGGTTCTAGTGGTGAATCCCTGTTGGACATATTGATCGGCTTTTATACTGACAGTAGACCAGGGGCCTTATTCAGAACTTCTGAGGAAGAACAAGATCATTTTTATTCAAAAAGACCAATGTGAAAAGATCATATTTGAAGAATCCTTCCAAGGGATATTCGAAACAGGATCCTATGTTCCCATACAACCACAATACACAATAGTCAATAGAATGGATATGCTGAAAAAAAAGTGTTTAACATTAAATTTGTTTCTAAACCGGCATGTTTTGTATTAAAATTTTTTTCTCAAAGTGGCTTCTTTGGATCACAATACTATTCTCAATTTAGACTCCTATACATCCAAGATTGTATTTTGCCAACAAAAGACCTTCTTCAAGAGTTCTGAATAAGGCCCCTGATATGCTATGATCCTATTGCAGATACACGGGTTCCATAGAGAAGTGTTCGTGTGGCACATACTGTGAATCATCCTTCCCCTGCTTAGAGATAACCATCCAACTGTCTACACCTGCACGGGAACGATTTGAAACCTGCCTCTATTATAGTCCATCAGAGCTACAACAGACAAGGGTAAGCGGCTTAAACAGGGCTACAATATAGAGGAGGGGGGGGCAGTCTCTGTTATAGAGCTACAGGTTGTATGTCCGAGTCTGCTGACTAGCACAATTATAGTTATTTCTTATCATTATAACTCATTATTGTCTTTTAAATTGTGAACTTCACTAGCACTGTTCCCTAATGAAGTACTGTGAATAATGGTTTAACTCCCTTTTTTGTACACACAGACTTCTTACTTCTATTTGTCAGATTTGTCCTCAGCAGCTCACATTCTGTAGGAGGATTATCCTCTTCATCATGGCCACCTTGTAGAAGGATCTGCTTGGAGACTTCTCATGTTGCTACAGATTAGATGAGATTAGCAGGGCTGACAGGGGATCTACTGCATGTGCCAGGCCAAGAACAGTATATTTGTTTAAATCACCCCACACTGTAAAAAAGAAATGTCATCAAAATAACGGTGGAATCCTCGTCCCAAAGTTGCCAGAGCTCTGCCGTTATTTTCACAGAGATTTCTTGCGCCATTGTACTGCCACCTGGGGTTTCCTGTAAAAGCTACACTGGTTCACTGCTACACATAATTATGCTGCTCCCCTTTTACGAGGATCCCTGGTAGAGTCAACAGTTATTTTGAAAGTAGTATTGTGTTGAGATGCTATCATATTATATACTTTCTTTGTAAAATCTAGATATCACTTGGTTAACTATGATACCTGAATCAGATATCGAAAAGTGGGTTGGTCGTTTTGTCTAAGCCCCATGAGACCCAGGGGAATTTAACACGTTTAATCTACCTCGAAGCTCCGTCAGTCAGTGAAGCCTCATCTCAGGTGTCTTCAGAAGATGCGATTAGATGGGAAGACAAATGGCAGACAGACGCTGTAGCTATCAGATCACATCCTACATTTGATGGCACTTCAGTGTTTAAAAAGGCATAGTTTGTGAAACTTAAAACTTGATGCATAAGAATAAGGACAGACATTGCTGTTGAATTTAAATTAAAGATTAAAAACTAGCTCCTTCCACCATTAGCTATTTGCTCTCAGGATAAAATGCTTTATTTGTGTGAATTCTAGGAAATAGCATTTCTTGGTGTTCATAGAGTTCAGTGCTGTAAAATTCTTAATAAGTTTTTTTTATTATTATTATTATTATTGGTAATATGACTTGATATCTACATTGAGATAGTTCTTCCATATATACAGGTGAACATACAACCTTCCTACTGAACAGGACTCGAGTTGGGAATGTTCTCAACTTGGGCAAGAGAATGTGATTATCCTTGGAAATTTGGACACGCCAAAACATCTTATACACAAGAAGAAAAAAAAACAAGGCTAGTTCCTGGGAATATCCCGAGTATATCCCGAGAAATTCCTGAGTATTTCCTGAGAAATTCCTGAGCCATTCTCGAGATCTAGACTAGAAAACTTTCTCGAGTGTAAGATGTTATGGCGTGTCCAAATTTCCAGGGAAAATCACGTTCTCTATTCTTGTTGTATTCACAAGTCGGGACTCCAGAAATTCCTGAGTAATTCTCGAGATCTTGTTCAGTGGGTTTAGAGTGTTTACAGAAGTGTATTTGGAACTGAAATTGAGTCGACTGCATAAGAGCGATGATTAGCTGTATAGCTGTGCTTCAGTTACATATACAATTTATTCCAACAAACACTCTGAGTATTTCTTCTACGAAATTGTCCGCAGTGGATCGAGCACGTAATGTCCATGATTATGGGTACAATATGGCCAAGCAGACTGTGGATATGATACCCATAGTCCATTTGGCCTCTGTCATCGGCAGATGCTACAACTCAGTCTGATGACAGAGGCCAAGTGGACTATGGATGTTATACCCATAGTCCACTTGGCCTCTATGACGTGAATGAGCCATACAAAGCATATATAAAATCTAGCGATAGAGGCCCAGTGGACTTTGGGTATTAAATATTATGAAGTTAGATATCACATTCATCTGACTCATTTGGGCAAATGAGGGGAAAGGGCCCTCCCTGCGGGATTTTAGTACTAGGTTTGGCCACTAGGGGAGCTACAGAGGCTGACATTGGGGAAAATAGACCAAAAACTATATAAATGTACTTTTTTACACAGATGGTTTTCTCAAAAACGTTCTATTTTCTGGCACTTTCTATCTATTTGGAATGTAAATGGAATGTTTTGAATCCAGAAAAAAGACCTAAATAAGGGTTGTCAGAGATATGTGTTGTCATGGCAACCAAAATTATATTCCAAATAAAAAGAAAAATAATGTCAGTCAATAGAATGATTCATGGCGATTCATACACTAAAAAAAGGATATAGATACCATTTCTAGATCCAAAGCTATGCCCAAATATGTAAGAATGTTTGGTCATTTTTATTCAAATCATTACGCTAATTAGATGCCTGATTTAATCAAAACAATAAATGATAGAGCCTATTGGCTATATCAATACAGTTTTATCATTTCATTTTTGTGAAGCAATATTTCCAAGACCAGAAGGGCTATCTGCAAGTGTTATACCTCATTTTAAAGCTGATAACTTCAATTTTAAATGTCACATTTTACCTCGGAGGACCCTTTCCCCTCCCCTTCTAGGTGGACACAGTGGACCTTTGCCGTATGGCTTTTGGCACATCTGAAGCATTATCAGAAGCCCACATTTTTCGAGTTGTTTGAACACAAGAAACTGAATGCCAAAAATATCATTAATGTAAAGAACCCAATAGTAAATCCTACATTATTATATATTATTTTCACCGAAACCTATCAAAGGTTATATACAATATTGTTTCATGTGTTCCTCCCTATAATCACCACATGAACGCCACTTTTTAAAAGCCATGGCCTAGATTTCTTCCAAGGTTGAGAACAAAAACATCGTAGAACATATTTTCCTCCTTTCATATTTTCTTTCTGCTTCCCTTTTCTTTGTGATTCTGACATAACCCTCATGCACATGAAAGAGCATCTCTGGAGAATTTTCTTTTTATCTATGTATTACCCCATCATAATCTTATCTGGCAGGAGGTGCATGGATCAGCACATGGGTAGGAAATAACCTGACAATGTTATCATGCCTTTGGGAACAGATAACGGCCAAGAAGGGACAAAGGGTTATGGATGACAGAAAGGGACATTTAGAGAAGGAGGATGCGATATAGAGCAGACAGATAGGCAAAAGAAATGAGCACTATAGAGGCAAACTGACAGGAGTTTGAGTTTTTTGAGTTTTAACAAGTTTATTGGCAGAAATCATGCAAGTAAGATTTTCAGGTCGACCAAAATACAGCAAAGAAAGGATAGTATGTATAGCGCTCAGTGAGAGTGTACAGTATATCTGACAGGTTATAACATATATATGGGTGTCAATTCTGAAACAGTATTACTATACACAACTTGGAACTATGCCATAGGATCATCAGTATACTAGAGGGACAGGTCATCACATTTATATCAGGAAGTGTATCTAAATGGCTATCACTATGAATGTAACATATAATGACTAGACTTGAACTCGTTGGCTTCAGGGGGTGATAGAAGCATGAGCTGGAGGCGAATGCTTCTATCAAACCCACCCAGCAAATTGTCGTTATCTGTCGCCATGATTGGTCATCAATGGTGACTCCTTTTTGAGTGATAACTCACTGCATCATCTTTACCACTGTGTGTCAGACTCACATGGCATGGCGATTTATCACAACAGTCGCCAACATGATCTCACTCACTGCGTGAGTATGTGCCATCCCTTGTCATCCCTCACAAAGCATGGTGACTAATCAGCACCATCACCAACATGGATATAACTCACCGCGTGAGTATGTGCCACTGCCTGTCAACTCTGACTCAGAATGGCGGCTTATCACAACCATCGCAAAAATGGATCTGACTCACTGTGTGATTATGTGCCACTCCCAGTCAGTTCTCACTCAGAATGGCGACTTATCACCAACATCGCTAATATTGATCTCACTCCCTGCGTAAGTATGTGCCACTCCCAGTCAACTCTCACTCAGAATGGCAGCTTATCAACACCATCGCCAACATGGATCTCACTCACTCCGTCAATATGTGCCACTGTCTGTCAACTCTCACTCAGAATGGCGACTTTTCACTGCATTGCCACATAGCTCTCACTCACTGCGTGAGTTTGTGTCACTCCTAGTTAATCTTCTCTCAAAATGGCCACTTATCACCACCATCGCTGACATGGATGTCACTTGCTGTGTGAGTGTGTGGCACTGTCATCAACTCTCACACAAAATGGCGACTTATCACCACCATTGCCAACATTGGTCTCACTCAATGCGTGAATTTGTGTCACTCCAAGTCAATGCTCTCTGAGGATTGCATCATCTGTCACTCACTCTCACTCAGAATGGCAACTTATCACCACCATTGCCAAAGTTGTTGAGACGGCACCACTGTTCAACATGTAGCCTATCTAGGAAGTGTGGGCATGAAGTATAAGTCCCATACACATTAAATGTGCTTTGTTTCACACTGATTTCCATGTAATACTTCAGAGTTGAATCAAACAAAATTATATAGTGAGGCGAAGTGAGTGATCACTCATGTCGCCATCCCTGGTGATGATGAGTGATCACTCATGTCACCATCCCTGGTGAGGATGAGTGATCACTCATGTCGCCATCCCTGGTGAGGATGAGTGATCACTAATGTCGCCATCCCTGGTGAGGATGAGTGATCACCATCCTTGCCACCTGAGGTGAGGCCATTGTGATCACCACCAATGTGTGAGATCGCAGACATGTCTTAAATAACGTATATTTTAATACGCCAGTTTTGCAAGGATTAGCAATTTACAATGAAAAAAATGCATTGGGAAAGGCAAGAGTCTGATGTCTATATCTCTAGGTTATGATATTAGCTGCTACAATGGACCTTCATACTTATTTACACAGAGATGTGAAAGGCCTTGTCATTTAAACGTTGAATAAAACTGATATGCTGAGATAAATCAAAGCTCAGTTCAATTTACAACACGTGCATTTATCCTGTATCGACGACTGTGCACTTTACAAATTGGCTACAGAATAGACTCCTATTTGATACCGTAAAAATCAGGAGCTGAACTGTTATATGTTGTTACACACCTCATCCCTATTTACGAAACCTGCAGATACAGGATAAGTAATAATACCTTATCAAAGTCTTTGTAAGCAATTTGGCGTTTTCGTTTAATCACTATTTCGCATACTTCTCGATTTGGGAAAATCTACCTGTAACCTCAAAAAAGCCAAAACGATCCTGATTTCTCATAGAATTTACAGGATGCAAATTTTATGCAACGCATTGATATGGTGTAATGTAATTTATATTTAGATTTTCTATGAATCAAATATTACAGGAGACAAATTGTATAACAAAAGTGAGGTTTATTCCAGATATTTATTTCATAACATATATATCATATACACCATGTACACAGGTTATTTCAAAATAACAGTAGAATAGCACTACATGCATTCTGAAGTAACCTCTAGGACACCAATGAGAATTAGAAAATAATCGCAGAATAACAGTACTTTGAAGATAAAATCTATTAGTAGAAATCAGAAAATAATGACAATCCTGCACCCAAAAAAGAAATAAAAGAAAGTCTTACAATATCATATTGATTAGATGTCGGGTCGAACCAGATACAACATGGGTGATGTTTGTTTCTGCTTTTTACTTTTAACCAGTGTTCTTATCGGCCCCGATGCGAGGCGTTTACACATAGGATGTCGGACGAGATCTCGCGATACGAGAGCAAGTTTAGCCCCGTGGGACAGATCTATCCATGCCTATATAACCCTAACAACCCTATGGAGGTCGTAAAACGTGTACACACTGTTAGTGACGAGATGGTGGTTAGTGTGGTGCTTTGGCCGATGGTGGCAGCACTGACCTGCCTCATGTTCCTGCTCATCACCTACCTGATATGTGGCTGTAAGTTAATGTTCCAGAACTATTATCTGGAGGCTGTTTCTCAATGATTCGATTTAACATTATTGGATAATGCCAATTCAGGGAGTGATCTTTTTTTAACAACAAGGGGGTGGTAGGCTTACATGCAAACACATGAAAAAACATTTAGCCCGTTCCACTCTTGAGGGTTAAAATTCTGACCACCTGGAGGGCCCAAAATTGCATGCAAACACGCCTTTTTAACCTATTGTGCGCAGGCATTTTCACTGAAAACAGGTCAAATAATTTTGTCCCCCTCTCAGAGTGGTTGACCAAACCCCCCCCCTGGTCAATGGGTCAAACAAATTTCCCCTGCCCCCCTCAAACCCACAAGCCCCCCTTGCCCCTGCTGTTAAAAAAGATCGCTCCCTTAGTCTACATTTTCTGATTGTAGTGGTATTTTTGATGATCATACCGCTATTTGGTGATTTTGGAATGTTGTGAAATCGCACGTAGTCGTGTTGTCATCTGCCTATTTCATAAGACATTTATCTATCAGTAAGTCAGATTGTCTTGGAGCAGCAAGCAGGAAAAAAAAATCATTGCTCGCGGAATTCCTCTACTTGATTTTATAGTTTCAAAAAAGGAACTTACTTTACGTACACGGTGATCTTTGGTTAACATTTTATGGAGCAGCTCTCTTTTAGAAAAGAAGGTCTTGTATGTCTGTCTGAACAGGGAAATTGAAATCTTTTACCAAAACTGTAACAAGTTACTGTCTCAAAACAGGTATTAAATTGCATGACATTCATAAAACAGAAGTGTTGGCATTTATGAATGCGCCCTCAGGCATATTGATGTACCTTTTCCTGTGTTCATATAAAACATGTCCTCTTCTTGCCCATGTTATTGAAAATGTTATAGTACCTGTCGAAATTTTTATAGACTGAGAATTAAACAAGACAGCGTGTAACCTGAGGTATGTTTCAGAAAAATAAAGGATTTGGTCCTTTTTAACACGTTGTACAATCACAATCAAAACATTTGTATAATCATGATCGTACTTTTCAATTGCACAACACAAAATTGTACTGATTTCTCTACAATGCCAAAGACTATCTACAACTATAGAATAAGTAGTGCTGTTGTACATAATGTATGCCTATTTGTACAATCACCTTTTGCGGTTTGATTTGTACAACATAGTTGGAGATTGTCTAGAGGGCTTACTTTCAAGTAGAATCTAAAAGTGGTGGTCGCAGGGCCATTTGGTGATCGTTAATCACTCTGAAACATACCCCAGATCATGTAGGTGGCTCTAGGCCCTTCAAAGACGGCATAATTCCCCTCATGTCCTCATTGTGCGGAAATGCAAAACCATGTAAGACAGTGCCCGGTGTGTTGTTCTTTTGGGAGAGTAGTTTCAAAACTGTATGTAACATGAATATGGTGAACGAAAGCAGCAATACTGAAGTAGGGTAAGTTGCCCCTGACTCGGCAACTGGGTATATATACTGGGTCCTTAAGTCGACCACCCTATAGGCAATTAAGGCTCATTCAGAAAACACACAACTATACTAAGCGCTGATCCATAAAGTATGTCACGCTTTTTATGGGTTTTTGAATACCCATCAACCCTTTGTTACACTTTTACTATAGAAATGTATAGGTGACACGATCTGCGAAAAGGGCCCTTAGTGCAGGGGGTAATAAGGGCCCCTTTCCCAGTACAATTTAGGAGTCATGGAAACCCCCACCTCCTCTGGTGTGACATACTTTATAGATCGGCCCTAATTCGTTGTACCCCATATGCTACAATAGGAAGGCCTTGCTCTTGACCAGAACTTTAGGCTCGTAAATAGGTTATGAAAATAAAATGGCCTGAACATAGAGAGGTCAACTGAAGTTCCCAATATGTCCAGTGGTCGAGCTATGGTGGGCTTACCTGCACACCACAATGGCAATTCTAGGATAGGTTTAGGATTTTCCACTGTCTCTTGTGTGTGTAAGGGGAAGTACGGTTGCCCTGCACCTCCCAGTGACTGATCTGTACAAGGTTCCCAAGTATGGAAAGTGGACGAGCCAGATTAGTGTAGTGGTTAGCACACTGGACTCTGGATGAAGGTAGCGCAGGTTCAAGTCCCGCATCTGGTGAAACACTTTTCACTTGGTACCCATTTCTCCCTTTAAATTCCTTTCAGTATATTTCAATGTATTTTGAAAAAATAATGAACATGTAAAGAATATAGAAAGAAAATCTGTTTCATTCTTTGGATTTTCTTTAGAATACTAAAATCTTAATTAGATTCTCAGAGAATGAATTCTATGTTGTTTCTTTGCTGATACGTACATTCTGATGAACAGACTTGGGAAACACCCTATGATGTCATGATGTCAGGAGGGGATCCCTTCAATCATTGGCTCTCAGGGATCATGTGACAAAAATTAAATATTCATGTAATGATTTTCTTTGTATTTTCTTTTTCAAATGAGAAAGGCTATATTTCTCTTTGTAATTTCGTTTTTCACCTTTGAAGATTATAGAGGTAAAATTTGCTTAACGATTTTAAAAAGATTATCTATAGACCAACCATCCATAGGGGGGTCACATGACCCTATTTGCAAATCCATAAAAAGATTTTGGTGAGATTTTATAAAGAACAAAAATATAAAGAAAATATGGAGAAAATCTTACACATGACTTGAGTCTTTCTAAAACAAAACACTACCAAATTCATTGTTGTGGATCCTCTTATGTTTATAGCCTTTGTAAAGTCATACTCTTTGATAACCTGACGAAAAATATATTTAAAAATGTATGTGGAAGTTTCCGAATTCCTTATCCCCACCTCAAGAGGTGGCCCTAACTTGACCCTGAGCAACAGGATTTGACAAACAAAAATACCAAAATATTTTCTTTTCACTAAAAGAAAATAAAAAGATTTTGTAAAGATTACAAAGAGCAATACTCCAAATCTTTCTTCAAACGGATTCGTTTGGACCATTTTACATGGTTTTGTGAAGAATGAAAATTTGAAAAGAAAATAGAAAGAGAAATGGTTTTGAAAACGATTTTTAAAAGATTAAACTAAGTATATTCTTTTTAAAAAGAGAAAAACCAACCTGGGGATACTACTCAAAGTTATAGGGAAATGCTGGGCTGAGTTTCTTGACCATTGATGGGACATTGATTTTGATAACCCAGATTGCTGTCGAAAGTTGACAGATCTGACGGGCCAATGGCTATTACACAAATTGATGGATAACCTGTGTTCTGGTTCATACTATTCACGAGAATCTTGCCAAACTATGCTCATTTTCTATGAATTGCTAGGATCTAACACCATCCTTAATCTCTGAGATTAATTGGCATTTAGAAAAGGAATCCATCTCAACCGTATCTTTAAACTGAAAGCAATTTGCAATAGGTCTTCATTAAACCAGACGCAATGCCTGTGAAATGTGAAATCTATTAGTGAAGTAGTCTTCTGGCACTATAAAGATGACTTTATACTGTCGATACTAATTATCGGTTAGTTATCTGCTCTATCAAGCGGGGTGCCGACATCAATGCTTTTAAGCTAATTGTTCTATGAATTTCTCAGCCAGTCTAGATGCTAGAGAGGTTGATAAGTCTCGGTCTAGCCAAATGTGTGCCTTCAGCTAAATTACTTCTTCTAGACCTAATAAGTATAATAATGTATTGATGGATCGTTTAAAACTTCTGAGCTATTTCTATGGGATATCAGATGATATAATTATGTAATTTTTTTTTTGAATTTGTGGTATTTGCTCCTAAAATCATTGCCTATGACTTTGATGATTAAGGAATATAAAATTCATATCCCTCTCGCATCAATACACAAAAAAGACCAACTACTCTAGAGTTATTTCCTGGAGCATTGCTTTATAACCTTGAACCACCCCAGACAATATTTGAGATCTAGGGTGGTTAAAGTGGATATATGTGTAATCACTTGTGTGCCCTATAATATTATCAAATTTTGTATAGCTACCATATATTATTTTGTAGCTCGCATCAATAGTAAAGGAAGTTCCTTTTTTTCAATCTACCTCTTCTGCCTTCTCCTCTGTGCAATGAAGCATTTAACTAACACATCCGATTGTGTCCTCCTAGGTAAGCCCTATGTCTGTATACGACACCCGCCGCCGGAAGTGACGGCAGAAGCGCGCAGACGCGAGGAGATGAGCCTAGCTCACCGGAAGCGGAAGCAGGACGAACGCACCCATCTCAAGGAAGTTGATGAATCAGGGGCTTCGACACAACAGGAGAACTACCAATCAGGAGGCAGTTTACTTCACGAGCCTTCTGAGCTACAAGCAATCATTGACAAGGCTAGTTAACGTAAAGTTACAGTGGCCAAGTTTTTCTTATAATTATAGTTACCAAAGTTATGAACAGTCAATATCTTTGGTGATATCTCAAGGCTTACTTCTCCCTGATCTTTCTGATCGTCGTGGAAATTATCATGCTCAAGGATGATAACACATCTGTAACATTCTATGACCAAGCCACGTACTAGGCATTGTGCAATGAGTACCAAATTCCAAAAACTAGAGTTGTTGGCCGTGAAAAACTTAATTCTGCATACATGACTGAATCAGTTTGGATGCACATGTACCGACCGAGAAAAGTCTGATTGCTGTGGTGAATAGAAATTGCATGGGATATGTGGATAACCAGATAAAAAACCTACAAAACCCCCTGAAAATCTGCATTGGGGCAGTGAGCTTATGCTAGAATTGAGACAGATTCATCAAGAACACAGCCCAGAGTGTCAAACAGTGTAATAGCATTGCCTGTTAGGGCCTACAGGATACATTAAAGCCAAGGGCTGACCATTGTTAAATAAAATATTAGGAAAACCATATGCTCATCTTCATGAACTAATGTGGATAATCAGAGTGGAGAATTGGAACGCAAGGACTATGGAATACCGTGGAATATACCATGTTATAGCCGTGTGGTTGTCGTATTTTGCAGTGGCTGTGGGTGTCATAACCCGACTTCTCTCTCATCCTTCACAAACGTAGACACTCTCATTCAATTTTAAAGAGCTGAAGCACGGAAGGGCCACGTGTTTCTGACACATGCGCATAGGTCGCTCAGACAGGAAGCAGGAGGCGTGCTGTTCAACCTGGAAGTGCTCCTGTTTCAGACCGTGATGCACTCTGGGTATAAGCAATAGATTCCTGAGGGGCCTTCTTCTTGTGTAGCAGAGTTAAGAAGGTCCAAGGGTGATGCTTCAACTGGTAGTTAATTTTAATTGGCTCTGCCCTACACAAGATTTGTGTGTGAACGAAGTCAATTTTGGTATACCACTTAAGCTGTTAATGACAAAAGTCATATGGGTGGAGGGAAATTAGTGTATCATAGCCGTCATATTAACATTCCTTTGTCCATATGGTTAGATATTGTTTATTAAATATTAATCTAATGTCATATCTTACAAACAAACAAAAACAAAATAACTTAGATGTTTATTTGATATGATTATTTCTATGACCATATTACTTATGTTGTATGTTGATTCATGTGTTCTCATTTGCCTAGATTTCCAAGGATAAGGGTGAAATTAGATGATCTAATTTATACTATAAGACGATTGCTTTCTACATGCGTTAGTAACTGGTCACTCTTGATTATAAAATATATAATATTAAGGGGGTGTTATCAGTATGTTGTTACATCAACTGTTTCAGAAATACTTGTATTCGTAAAGTGTTTCTGATCCCTCTCATGTCCTGAACCAAGAGGGAAACTTAAAGTAGAAATACTAGAATGGGTCCTCTGTGAGTTCTACGCCATAAAATGCCCAAAAACAAAGAGGTTTGTGGATAGCATCTAAAAAGGTATTATACTTATACATTTTATTTCTTCCACATTTTTCCCACGAAATGTGAGGTTCCCATAGGACCCTAAATGGTTAATGGAATACATGTACATATATATATGATATTGTAAGAAATGGATGTGTGCAGTTTATAGCATGATGGCTAAATTTACCAGTTACAATAAGACTTATGAGCGTTGGTAAAACATGTTTAAATCAGTCAGTGAATTGCTCATCATAAACTAAAACTTGTTGTATATTGCACTCAAAATAAACAACTTTTTTACACCAAGTGGCGTAAGGAGTATAGCAAATGTGTCGAGTTAATGGCAGTCTGGCAGTCTTAGGGAGTGGTCATAATTTATCAACAGGGGGCTGGTGGGTTCAATTGGGGGGGGGGGCTTAAAAATTTCTGACCCCTCCTGGGGGGGGTCATAAAAAAAATTGACCACTCTTGCGGGGGTCAGTAAAATTTTACCCTCTTTTTAGCAAAAAAAGCCTGTGCACTACTGTAGATTAGGAGGGGCACGGAAATTATCCGCGCCTCTGGTGGGGGGCGCAATACCTGTCGAGGGGGGGCGTAAAAGATTTTCGCACCTCCCTGCAATCCCCATCCCCCCTTGATAAATAATGACCACTCTCTTATATCCTTGGAATCTCATGGGCTACATTGCCCGTTTGAGAACAAACTCTCAGTTGAATACTTACAAAACAAATTACCCATACAATCTATTCATGACCCACATACGGTATTTATTTAAGGAAGATACTGAATAAAGATGTCTTTACAAGTTATATCAATAGGAACAATTACATCCATCGAAAGGCTTTAGAAAGAGGGATACATAAGGGTAGCAAATGAAATATGAAGAATTAAAAGTTACACTTTTCGGCTTATCGATACACCTCCTTCGATAGATGTACTGACAGCATAAGGACAGAGTCTTATGGATAAAAGGCTAGGATTGAGTCATGTAGGATTAGATTTAGTGGATTGAGGGTCACAGATTTCTATTCGAGACACATTCAGCTTTGGGATATAAAATAACTTCAAAAGGGAAAGGACGCATAGGGAAAAAAAACGAAGAAAAACGAAAAGTGCTGTGCCAGCCTATTTAGGTACTCATTAAATCCCTTCTGCGTGTATTTCTTTTTCTTTCCTTTGCTTTATTTGACAGCAATTCGCAGATGTTTCATTTTATACTGGGGTGTTCACAGTATGCATATGTACATGCATCAATATGTGCGTCACATTTTGCATTACAGCTTAATCGATATTGGACATTGCAGAGTAGAAGGCCTATGTATAATCCAAGATATTACTCAGTGGGCTCATCAATGTTGATTCACTGTTGAATCAACATTTGCAATCTTTATAAATCAAAGCAGTTGATTCAGGGTTGAAATATGTTTGATTTGAAAGTTGACACAACATAATAAAATCAACTGTTATTCACCATCTGGTCATCTGCGCTGATTCAATGTTGGTATTTCTATGTTGATTCAACAAAAACATTGAAACAACGTTGATAGTTGTTAAGTGATTCTTTGTTGATTTGTGAACGTTGAAACATTGATATCAATATCATTGATTCAAGGTTGACAAATCAATGTTGAATCAAGTTTGAATTGAGAACATTGTTTCAATGTTGATATTTCAACTGTTGATCTGATGTTGAAATTGTGATGGTTGACAAAATTTAAGTGGAATCATTGAAAAGGTGTTGATGACAGATTGATCAACAATATCAACACAATATCAACCAGTTGTCAATGTTGATGCTATGTTCCTTGCCCACTGGATATCATCACAATTTGGGATTAGACTTGAAATGGAGGGAAACTGCAGGCCTATTCAAGTGACACTCTGTGTTCGTTTGTTTCCGAGAAGCAACTAAAGAAATTTTTTAGCCTCAATCAAGTTGGAGCTCGCAAGGGATATATGACCAAAGAAGGGGAGAAGTAGGCTGTAAGTTGGAAGGTCAGTGACAAAAGAAAAGACCCTGAGCCTCCAGAGACGTGGTGTAAATGGCAACCTGTGCCATTAGGAGCGTTCTCATGAATAAACCAAAAGGAGACCAAAGGTCCACAGCCCCCATATATGGACCCCTGCTCATGTAAAAACACGATGGAGGTATGCTAAGATTTGTATACCTAAGGCCTATGTTCAAAACAAACAAAAAATGAGATGCCCCATAAACTTTAATCATATTCATATTACTTTAGTTGTTCACACCAACTTTGCTTATTAGAAGAATTATGCATTTATTGAATCCAAACTCCACCCTATTCAGAGTTGAAAGGGCGCTTAATATGAAAAGGAAAACTCTTTTCAGGGCAGAGTGACATATACCTCATGTCTTTATCTATAGGCCTATCAAACTTTGATACACCCACATAATACTAGCTCCGATGTTATGGCTATATCGTCATCCCACATACACCTATGCACACACACCCTAAGAATCATATATACAACTGTATAGATTTCGAGACATACAGACCTGTACTTCATGTGGATTTCTTATTAGTCCTTTTACCTTGGGCCTTGGTCGCCTAAAGCTATGTGCTTTACAGGCAAGCGTTCAGGAAAATTCCCCGATTGAGGGCTCTCTCACAGGGGCGATAACACTCAATTAGACCAGTTAAATTAGACCTTTGCATTTATCTTATTTCATTTTAGGCAGCGATGTTCAAAATAACATTGGATAGTCACCGGTAGCCGTAGATACTGAATTATATGTGACTGTATGAGGTATAATGAAGGTACAGAAAGGTCTCTTCCACCTCTATAAATCCTATTTCAAGTCAGGCTTTTCTGCCACAATCAATAGAGCTCACAGTTCTGGCACACCGGAAATAAATAGATCTAGATCAATATACATATCATTGATGTGGATTGGCGACTAGATAAAGGGGGAAAACCTCCAATCATGGAAATAAGCTTTGTTGAGAAATAACCTCTCCTGAGAGGAATGCTTCTCAGAGAGATGAAGGTAACATGGAAAGAAAAAATGATTTTTAAAGTAATCTATGGTCCCTTTTGTATAACAAAAATAAATATACACTCCAGCTATAACAGTAAGGAGTGAAAAGTTGTCTATTGCCAGAGGGAGTACACAGTGTAAAATGAAACTATGTGTTTGTAAACGTCCAATGTAAAACAATGTAATCTGACCATGTTGCATGTTTTCAGAGCTTTGCAATTACATATTTCCTTGGATGCACTGTATACAGGAAACATTTGAAATACGGCAATACAAGGGGGATTACCTTTTTTTATTTCCATTAAGCCATTTGACATGCCATTCTAACATGCAGTGTGCCTACACCACAACATGCACAGGGGTGTCCGGCAGGGTGTTGCACATAAGGGAACAGGTAGTTTTCTCTAAAAGGTGCCTCACCCGCAGTGGTCACTTTCTTTTCAGTCCTGACCTTTCTTTTACATAAGTGGTTAAGAAGTGAGGTGCCAGAAAAGTGCCATGTGAGAAGGTAACTTTTCAGTAGTAGACAATTGCAAGTATCTTCCCATAGCTATGATTGTTACTCAAAGTAACAGCAGGTAAGAGACAGTCAGATAGGAAGGCACCTCTTTGTGCAATACAGACCATTTTAAGCAAGACAAGTGGCTTTTCACTCATGACTTTTTAAAGTGAGTGTATACCTACTAAGTGCTCTCTTGATCTTATTTTCAATACCCTCCAGTGAAAAGAGGGCTTGTAAAACATCTCCTTGCAGCGATGCAATGACTATCATGGATGAATTGTATTATCAGTAAAATTTTACCCTCTTTTTAGCCTGTGTACTACTATAGATTAGGAGGGGCACGGAAATTATCCGCGCCTCTGGTGGGGGGCGCAATACCTGTCGAGGGGGGGGGGCGTAAAAGATTTTCGCACCTCCCTGCAAATACCCAAATTATGTAGTACTGTAATAAAATTATAAGAACTGTGTGTCTATATCGAATACCCTAAAACAAAAATTGGAAAACAGAAAATGCTCTTGTCAGATATATAAGGAATACAAAGGGAATATTATCTTGTATAGTACTTAATTCATTGACCGAGTATCATACCACTCAAAAATAACCCTCTTTGTCTCTTTTTTTTCTCTTCTTTTTTTTTTATATGGTAATTAACCTTGTTTCTCAGTAGCAGGATCCCCCTGTGAGTGGTAGTAAGATTACCAGTCATTGTTTGGGCCTTGATGTAGGGAGGGAAACAGCATCACGGACAGACATAAATGGAGGCAAGCAGGGGACTGTTGTTTTTGGAACTCTAGAAGGAAGCAGTCTAGGTTTTCATCGTGACACAATGGTCGCTGTCTGGCTTGGTAGTTCTTTGTCTGTATTTCTTTTCCATGGATGGAAAAGAGGAAGGGTGGGAATGGGAACTGTGTGGTTTCTGCTAAATATTCGGCCTGCGAAGAGGGCCGGTCTCCCATTGAAATAACGATATGCAAACTGCATGCATGTTACAGACATAAGACCATAATTATTGCATGATTTTAATCCAAGATGATTGTTGTCATATCATATTTGCCTATTCCTATAGAAGATTTAATAGATTTTGGTATTCATTCGTGAGGTTAAACCTGGCTTCATGTATGGCCACATGTACATTACCATAAGAATGTCCTATGCATATCATGCATTTGCATGTGTACTCAGCGTGACTAAATAAATATAACGTCAGAACATTCCATGTAATGTACACTATTTGAAAGGCAGTTGTCTTAAATCTCCTGATGCAAAATAGATATTACCATTATCTAGGCCATAGCCAGTTTTCACAACATTTATCCAGAATAGGCATAAGAATAAGCCTTACTATAGGATTGAATATGAAGACAAGGGGAGCATGCAGAAACTGAATCTCATTCTTCACGGCTCCTTTCTCCACTGCGATGTCATCAAAATAGCTTAAAACTCATTATGAAAAGTTATTTTTGAAGGCATGTATGCCAAGGTAACATGAAATAGATACAGAGATGCACTTTAAAGTGTTTCCACTTGCCATGATCGCCATGATCTGACTGTTGCAAAACAAGAAACTGATTGTGTCGATCGTTTAGCATTCATCTCTGTCTATGGATTCATTATAAGATTATGGCAATTCTTTTCCCTAATGCATGAGTCTATAGTATAGTAGTATACATCATGAGATGGTGTAAAAACTCACATGTGGCTGTCCAAATATTACACTGAAAAACTGAGAGGCACGAAACTAGTCAGTGCAGACGACTTTAAGTTCTCAGGTTGACGATACCTAAAACTACAGCTTTAGGTCGTCAAAATGGCAACTTTAGTTCGTCATCCCGACCACCTAAGTCGTCAGTATGACGACTTTCTATTGTCAGTATGACGGGTTTAGGTGGTCATTTGACCTTGACTGCCCTAAACTCGTCTGTATTGATGAGTTTTAGGCGAGGGCATGTTTTCTGTGTAAATAAAAATACACAGATGAAATAATTATAATTATCTTTATATATAAATAATCATTTCAGTGAAACTGTAAATCTAGGCATTTTATTTAACACTGTTACATTAAATAGTTATTGGAGTACGGTAGACAGAGAAATATGCCACTTCCCTCTCTGGCAGTGCGGCATCCTTACACATAATACTAAAAAAACATTTGCTCCATAAATAATGCTACACGGCAGCCTTACTAATTGACACAGCCAATGCCACTTCAGCTATCTGGCCGCCAGCCTTAATAAAAACAGGCTCTACAGAATTGTATCTTATCTCTGGTTTCAGTTGCCAACTTGTTGGCTCTGGGCTGCTATGGTTGGGCAGGCATATGACGCGGGAACATGGCATCTCGTTCCGCTGCCCCAAAGCCTACTAGTTCTGGCCGTGGTGTATGGATAAGGATGCGTGTCTGGAAATAATCTATTACATTTCTACGACCTTGCGTAAACAAGGGAATGACAGCCAAATGACAGGGGGACTGAGATTAGACTAGGTTGCCACTATTGGAAAATAGGATATAGCTATTTGCATTGATCAGAATGATGATTTTGGTATCCTGATAGTTAGGTTGATTCTGATAGTTGGGAACAGAGGTTGGAATGGCTGTGCCTAGACTCTATATAATATAGGAACATGGAGGTTGGTAGTCTGATGGATGGTAATTTGTCTTGCTATGAATGTGCTTAATTTGCAAAGCAGATTGGATTCTGTGGTGCATTGTAGGGGGAAATGAGATGTATAAAAAAGAAAATTGGTTCCATTTATTTCTTCTGCACCTACATTGTGATATATCAGAGCCAAAAATAAAATGTATTGTTCTGGTATCAGATGATGACATTCAATCAATGTGATTCATCTCATTCACCAGAATATTGCCGTGGTTTTACTGAATATCATATCTATTACAATTTAACATAGGTATACAGGCAAGGCCAACTAACGGGGAAAACTGGTGTCATTTATGTCATTTAAAATATGATTACTTTCCATTCAAATGGTATATCATTCAGGTCTTTCAATATCCAAAATACGATAAGCATCCTGCATGTTAGGGGGTGGTCATTATTTATCAACAGAGGGTGGTGAGTTTTTGCACAGACACACGGAAAAGAATTTTACGCTCCCCCTTTAACAGCAGTCAATATTTCATCCCCCCCCCCCCGCTGGAGGTGAGGAAGATTTTCACGTCCGTCTTCGGACTATAGTAGTATGCAGGTTTTTTGAAGAGGCCAATTTTTGCATGCCCGCTCCAGAGGGGCTAAAAGGTTTAATGCTTCCCCCTTAATCCCACCGCCCCCTCTTGATTAATAATGACAACTCCTTAAAACATGTGCTACCAAACCTGTGCCAGGGAAGCATAAAACAAATAACCATAAACAGCAGAGTAATTGAAGTTTTATTGTGCAGTGTATATTGTACTGGAAAGCAATGAATGCTGGTGGTATGGGCAGTCAGGGAATTTGGTCCTCGTTTAAAGAGAATGTCTAACAAAAACGTGCTGCTTACGCAGTACGTTCCAGAACTAATACTGTTTATGTGCCAGTCTACACACAGCCCCCAACTCCATTTTTGCCCGCTCAATGGCAATTCCTCCTCACTATCTTAGGGCACTATATATGGCCTAGGCCCAAAAAGAGAGTTGTGTTTCCAGTTATATGTCTCAAATATCTAGGGTTGGTAGGTCGGATTTCTTTTATCTTATTTTGAATAGAAATGTGTGGGCAGACATGCTGGATTCTATGATTTTACAGTAGAATTATGAAAAACACAAGAAATGTGAAACACATGTAAAAGATATAAATGACTGTTATGAACTGTATTATACAGGACCTGGATAAGCTCCACGAAAAATTGATGAAAAAATAAGAAAATTACAGGAAAAATGCCTAAAAATTGCCAAAAATTGTCAAAAATTCACAAAATGAAAGATATAATTCCAGGATCAGCCCTATTTTGCTAGGGTCGGTCGGGTAACTGGAAATAACTTTTTTAGGCCCAACTGGGGTGTATGTGGTGAAGAGCACAGGAGCTTAATTCAAAACATCCTGGGATCACGACCCCAGCGATCTTAGGAATAAATCAGCCTTATCCTATTAAGCGATCTTAAGAGTTGACTGGGTTCACATATCCTAGCCAGCACTAAGATCGCATCGATCTTAGCCTCAGCCCTCCTACACTATTCCAAGAAGAACTGACTAGGCACAGGGGTAAGAGTCCCAAAATAAAGGAATAGCTGTGGAGTCACTCTTCTTCACATGAGTGCTTATACCATCGTTCCCCGTCCCTATATGGGCTACCAAAGAGCACAGGGTGCAGTTGACCCCCATGAATGTATAATTTATGCTTGCCTATTAGAAGCATTGTGCCCTCCCCCCAGGACAAAGAGAGAGAAGGGAAGAATTACCTTACAGTGCACTTAACGCATGAGTAGCCCTAAGAGCCCTCAAGGACACTCAGCAAATGTCCTCCCTCCCCTCTTTATGTATGCAGCAGGCTATTCACTCTTTCAATCAGGAGTGTTCCATGTAAGTGCTCTTGTACTCAGGTGAAACCACTATGCATTTCTTTCACTGAGATCACAGTGATCTTAGTGGTGGAAATGGAATAGTGAAGTGATCCCAGGACTAGCTATTCTGGACAGGCCTGCAACCACTGCATTACATAGGGTAGACCAGCCAGGTCTTATGATATGTGCCTACACTAAGATCGCTGGGGTTGGGATCCCAGGATGTTTTGAATTAAGCTCCAGATCCATATTTGGCCATGTATAGGGACAGTGTCCCATTGGGTGGTAGGCAATATTGGCCGCTGGTGTGAAAAGCAATTTTGTGATAATCATCTTCCTCTCACATCATACATGGCTCAGCCCTATCTCAGCTGACAGGATCCACTACCAGCCTCTGGCAGGCAGTGTGTGCAGTCTTATGCGTACCACACAAAGGGGGCTTTAACCCTGGGGCGTTAACATCCTTATTCTGTATGTCCTCTAGTAGGCAGAAAATACTTAAATATATTATTATTTAACTATGATTTTGGTCTTATTTTTTTTTTCAACTAACTTAAATATCCATGACTAGTATACATTGAAGTATTACAAACAGGGGTTGGTGCGCTCCCAAATGATCCACACGATTCAGCAAAACCACTCCTGTCAAGTAGGCCTATACTTTTAAGCATACATTGGTGCATTATGACTAGCACGGGAGATTCAGATCTTAGAGAGACCATGTATGGGCACTTAAAGGGATAATCAAAGTTCATGCATAACTGGTATTGTTCAATTCATCCCCCACTATTCATATCTAATTTGCAGTAGTATTAAAAATGAGACTAAGGGCAATCATTATTGAATCTCATTCTCACAACCAAAGTAAAGATTAGATAGAACAAGGTTAATAAATTAAAGAAAAACAAACAAATAAATAACTGCACATCAGCCACCCAGTAAAACGGCTATACCCATACACTATTATAGGATCGTCTGAAAACGCTAACTATACCACGAGCCAATCAGCAGCATTACGATGGCTTACGCAGGGCGGCCTAGATAAACACAGACGGCAAACACAGAGCAGTTCAGGGAGAACCCATGGAGCAGCTCATCTATACCTTATGTGAGATTAGCTGGCGAGCACCTCTCTAAAGTTTATTAAGACCTTCATCACTGGTTTCAATTATAACATGGATATAGATAATTGGCACTCCCTGTGTACTCCTGTGAACTGCAGATTGTAACAAGGTTCCAATAGGCCGTTCCTATCCTATTTCATATTTTTAGAACTTTCAGAGATCTCTCTGGTTTAGGCTAGCTGCATATACTGTAGGAATATTCAAGGTTTCCAGGAACTTCAATAATATAATCATATTATTATGGTTCTCCAGCTAAACCTGCTGTG
Organism: Acholoe squamosa; assembly: GCA_949317995.1. Lineage (NCBI taxonomy): Eukaryota > Metazoa > Annelida > Polychaeta > Phyllodocida > Polynoidae > Acholoe > Acholoe squamosa. The sequence goes on along the minus strand of OX439049.1, from coordinate 49,383,795 downwards.
AGCTCAGTAGGGATCTACCTTGTCGACAATGACGGCTACTCTATCATAATTATTAGATATACTGCTCATTAAAATACACAATGTAACTGGGCTTTGGATGGGCTACCCCCGTGTCACATCTCCATTTTTAAGAAATGCTCATCTCACATATCACTTAAATCCTCATGTTCCATATCACTTCTAATGGCCTACCATGTCCCATGTCGAATTTAAGAAATCCCCCATGTCAATTCACTTTTTTTCCTCATATCAGCAATGGCCATGTCACATGTCGATTTTAAGAAATGGCCATGTCGCCCATGTCGAATTTAGTGGTCCATACCCATAGAAGCTCACCTACTCATGGAGCAGCTGAGAGAGCAGCTCACGGTACACGGACGGACTCTACTACTGCATAGAGCTACATACACAAGCAGCACAAACTGCACTCAGAGACCGCACACTAAAACATAACAAAAATAGAGCTTGTATACAATGGTGGGGGGAGAAGGAAGGGCAAAGTAAAAGGGTTGTGGTTTGGTAGAGTAATCGCGTGGGAGTAAGTAAATATGTGGTTATCAGGGGATGGGGGTTGGTGGGGTAGGTTTAAATGTGGGGTTCCTTCGCTTGTTGTGGGTTATGAAGTAAGAAAAAAAGTGGTTATACCACATCTAGATCCTATAGTGCCCATTATATTCTTAGTCATGACTGGAAAAAACATAATAGGGATAGGGGGGATCCATAATTATGATATATCCTTCAATTTTAGAATGAATCATCAATTTATCTAATACAATACGATATTTGAATTGCAACGATATATAATTATATGTGTACGTTGAACTTTCGGTGTATATCCCCCCCCCCCCTCACATTTCAATTCCCTATCGATGACTGCCATTGCCAAAAGAGAGACAACAGTGTGCCACTCTGCTATATTTCATCATCGATTATTTAGCAAACAATGTAGTAAGGGTGAACCATATAACAATAGTGACAATAGTGACTACATAGATGCCTTTAGTTATACATTATAGGTATACTGATTACATGAAACGAATGCCTCAAGTATGTCTAAACCAAGATTATGTATTGCATATGAAATGTGGTTTATCCGATATATATACCAAGGGCGTGTATTCAGGTTATTTTTACCCAAAGATTGGCGCAATTATTTCAATTTCCAAAATGCGATTCTTTCTTTCTTTCAGTCGACGATACATTATCCTATAGGATTGTGTGAGGAGTTCCACAAATTGAGTCTCTAGGCAGAAAATCAAAAACAGATTGAATCGCATGGGTGTGTATCCAAAGCAGACATGTGGACATGGTATAATACATCACATTGAAGTGGTGTGGTACTTTTTTTCTGCAGCTGGGCTCGATGCAGGGTGTGGGCCCCGGGTGTGGGTGTAGCCGTGGCGCCTTGTAATGGATAATATTATATTCATAACGGCACCAGGCAGCCTATACAACATGTGACTCTAAATAGGAATCAGTCCTCCTGCTCTCAGTACCCTACCACTAACCAGCCTTGTGTGTGTGTGTGTGTGTGTGTGTGTGTGTGTGTGTGTGTGTGTGTGTGTTTTGTAAAATGGGGGGGGGGGTTGGGACCTCTCCTATGGTGAGCTTTAGATAATGATCCCCCACTATTTGAATGAACCTTTTGCAGTTTTTGCGAATGAATCCTCCACTAGTATAGTTTTTGTAATATGGGTAAAGTGATGTATGCCCTCATATACATTTATTTATAATAATATGTTCTCTCCCTTTCCAGATTCCTGAGATGAACCATGCACCCTATCCCCTAATCTTTGAATAACTGGTATTTGCTCTGATCTCGGATTAGCTAGAGTACACCCCCCACCATAATATATATCAAGCAAACCGTACACCCACCCCACCCCACCAATGTGACAATAAATGACTCCTCCCTTATGATAGAACACACGTCTACCCCCTTCTTCACCCTGGAGTTATCATGAGAGGGTGAACCTTCTGGTGGAATACACTGTCAACACTGGAGGCTGCACTGATAATAAAATCTATAGTCAGTAGTGACTATACCACCAGATTTTGACCCCTGTGGCCAGATGACTATATGCCTTAGTCACTTATTAGTCATAGAATTAGTCAATCTGACTATGTCTAGAGCTCACAAAGTGATGATGTCACAGTTTTCTGTGCACAAAGATGCCATCAACAAAGAGCACATATTTTTGGATGCTTGGACATACCTTACCAGGACAATTGAAATCAGGCATTATCATCATCATAACTACTCCATCCATGGATAATGACTGTGTCTGCTCATCAGTAGATAGGTGAGTCATCTATTTGTCATGATATTGGCAGGTATTGCAGAAATAGGAGAGTTATTTTTGACCTAAACTGATCATAAATAGAAGGTTTATGGCAGCCATCTTAAACTGGGTGGATGAATTTTGTTCACATTGCTCTGTCTTAAACCTTTGTTAATAGGATCACAGGGTGATGATCAAGGGACAGCATCACAGAGATCATGGAGATGACAGACAGCTCTAGACAGACAGACAGAAAAAAAATGCAGACAGACAGACCACAGTGGACAGACAGACTGACAGCTTAACAGGCAGAGAGACAGACACAGAGACAGATCCTCTGTGGGAGGTATAGTCAGTACTGACAGTACATGTTAGCAGCAATGACTAACTAAATGATGCCATCTATAGTAACCTAAGTTAGTCACAGGTTACTATAGAGGGATAGCCAAAAATCGCACTATCATTTGACTAACTTCAGTTAGTCACTACTGACTAAGATATTAAAGTGTATTTTTATCAGTGTGGAGCCCCTCACCTTTACACCAGCCCTATACAGGGGTCCACTGACCTTTCCTCCAGGGTCATGTAGTCTGTAATGGGCGTGTCAGCCCCACCTAAGAGGTCCATTCATGAGGCTTCCTGGGGCTGTGAATGCTGCTGTCCAGAAGGAGACAACATTACAGGATGTGGTGGTCATGGAGGTAGGTCCACACACTTTATTCAGTCAGTGCCAATCCTAGTTACATCTGTGCATTGGCAGAAAGCATTTATTTGTGCATTATACCTGGTTCCTTCCATATACCTGTGTGGGAGCATTTAGGCATTCAGGGAGCTGCTTTCCCCGTGGATGTGTGAAGATGGTGGGAAGTATGGTTTCTGTTAAATGACTCGATTGGTAAAGCTAATTTGTATGATGTAGGAATCTCTGTGATGTTGGGGCATTCGTAAATGTAACGTACATTTAATTCCTATCTGTTCCTTGCCCGGGGGATCGGTTGGATAACACAATATACACTTGATGCTATACTTTCTCACGTGATATTCAATGGGTGGCCTGACGTTCTAGACAATTATTAAAATTTGCTTATTGTCTATGTGAACAGGTGCATTTTTCTTGAAATGATTAGCGTAGTTCGAGTAAGTGCTTAGGTATAGAAGAAGTGGAAATCTAGTCGATTGATCAAAAATAAACAAATTGAATATCCCTATAAATTACGTGTTTATGGTTTATTTAGTAGGATTTGATTGCTTCCCTTTTCTTCATACTTTGCCTGATATCAATACTGTGTCATACAGACAAATATTGCCTAGTCAATAATGTTTGTACAGATAGGCATCGGTGGTACCAGGCTCCATCCCAAAGGCATTGATACGTTATCCTACCTGCATAACACTGTGTATTCAATGCGGGTATTGTTAACTTGCACCGGCTGTGCCAAACATGTTGGATGATACACGTTTGCCTTACTGTTTCTAGAGGTTATTTCAAACAATGTTAATATGCCGCTGAATTGGGGGAAATACCTCCAGAGGAGGACCCCTATACTGCACGAATGTTGTTTAGATCCTAAACACAATTCTAAACATATTCTTGCAACGTTTTTGTAATCACATTAACATCCTAAACATGTTTAGCCTAATAATATGCTTAGAGCTTGACAAGGAGGATATTGCTTTATCCTTTGTGAAATACATGAGATAGGTGTCTACCATGGAACCTGTTGAATGGTTTGAATTAATTATGCTGGTGTAAGGTGAGTTTGGTCAATTCTCTATTGCTGTTTCTATCCTGATGATATTCAATGAAATGAAACCATAAATTATCTAAATGGGGTTTGGGGACATGTTGCCACAGCAATTGATTGTTATTGTGTTTACAGAATGCCCATTCAGTGGTAATGGTGCTACCTGGTGTGTATTTGACATCCAAGTATCTAAACATATTGATGTTTAAATCTAAACACCTAGTATTCAGTATGTTTAAACTCTAAGCATGTGTAGTCAATGATACACCTAACTGGCCTACATGTTTAGGTTTTAAGCGTGTTTAGACCTAAACATGTTTAAAATCTATACACCATTTTTGCAGTGTAAGCACCCCTATTCTACACTCTATAGCAAAAAAAAATTATTCTCAATATGTATACACAAAAACATGTCTGAGTCGCTCTGAAAACGCTAGATGATACTGCTTAGGCATAAACGTCAATCAACAACTGTATTTATTAGCAGTTGAGACAACGGCTGTCTACCCACCATTCAGATATATATCTATCTGAATCCTGTTGGTCGTCAAAACCCATTGGGAATGTGGTAATTTGGCAGATTGAGTTTAAAACAATTTGGTAATTTAGCATATTGAATTCATTATGAAATGATCTTCCTAAAGGCACAGGCTGTTGTATACAATTTTAGGTCTATACTAAACATTTTGCCTTGAGTAAACGAACTGTAAGTGTAACATGTGTGTTGGTGTTCCACTTGTGTTAATACATAAACTTCTAAGATGCTAGACACAAGTAGGTAATAGAGCCACTATTACCCGAGACAGAAAAATACCAGTAGTTGGGTAAAACTGTGTAAATATATTCAACTTTTAACTCATTGAAAAAAAGGTTATGAGGCGGGTTTGGCCAAGGAAGAGACATAACAGAGTTCAACATCAAATATATAATGTGTATGATCAGAGAGTCTGTGTGTGTTGCTCTCATTGATATGACAGATCACTAGATTGAAGGCTACACCCATGTGGCGGTGGTGGTGGTGGGGTGACTGCTATTTGAGTATAGGTAGCAACTGCCACTCTACAGCTTTTTATTCATGTGTTGTAAATAGTCTATCGATCGTCCCTTTCTGTGGCCCTCCCCAACCCCATCATTATGATTAAATTCAATTTAAATTCTACTATCCCTTTCTAAATGCTATCTAATAGGCATCAATGGTGCCATGCAGAGAGAATTTCCAAATACATGTAATACTCATTAACAGTATTGTAAAACTCATAGTTTCCAATTATCAATATTGTGAAATATTCTCCTGTTGGTCGCCAGCCGTTGGTGATTAAACTGTTTACCTATATATTTTCCCTTTGAATTTAGTCCTGTGACTCAGACATAATGCAGTGGACACATGTTGCAGGTTTGAGGTATTTGTCTTCTTTTTTCTTTCTTTATTCCTTTTTGCTTTTTACACCAGGGAATATAATGGCCTAACTTAGGTCACATGTCCTCACTAATCCCAATGGAGATCTAACCCCAGAGGTTGTTCTACAATACGTAAGTGAACATCAAGTTGGCTATACTGCGTACTCTGTGAGCTGACATAGAATATCATGATTGTTCAAGTTAATGGTCCTCAATAATGTCATGATAAACTATTTTTTCTCCTGGAGGGCATTTCTAGTTCCATATCTAAATTTAAGGATTCCTGCATGTGCATTGAGGGTATCATTTTTAACAATAACGAATGAGAACCAGGGAAATTAGGTGAAGAAAGAGACCGAGGCATTATTTTAAGCATATATGATCATGATACTACTAATGGTTATTGCTCTCATATGATGAGCTCTATGGATTCCATGTGTCTGCCCACTAATCATGGGCAAACTATAGAAGAGCACTTCCCTACCTCCTGGAAAGTTGGCACAGCGCCACTGGCGGGTATATCAGAAACTACATCGCCTGGCTCCCAGGAGTAAATCCTATATACTCCAGCACTCTACCCCCTGGAGAAGCAGCCCTTGCTCCTGTGGGGTAATACCTAGTGATGGGTTGTAGGTACACCTATCCTGGGCTCTAAGATCTACTCTGCAGCTGTCTATTATAGATTACACAGGAGGACCTAGACATGAGAGAAATGGGGGATTGTCGCTGTCATCCTGGGGCTTAGTAACAGGCCGCTAACAGGCCAGTGACGATGGCGTGGGATCATCTGAATAGTGACTAGACCAGCCAGCACATGGGGAGACCGGCCACCCACCCACCCACGGCCGCAGCAGCAGCGACAGCAGCGGGAGGGGAGACGTGACAGCAGACGGCGGCAGCAGCTACAGCTAGGTAGGTGCAGGGGGACCGTCACCTCTACTACTGACACCCACCTGGAGACTCGACACTATCATGATTATAAACAGGAGGATCCACCAGGATTGACACCTTCACAGCTTAATGCTGTCAGCTCATAACACCCTGGAGGAACCCCTCACAGCCTTATTGTAGACCCAGGAGGTGAGACAGCAGTGACTATAGTACTTCTCCAGCACTGACCTGGTTCTCAAGCAGGGTGTATAGGTAGGTAGGAGTCCCTACACAGCACAAGGAGGGGGTAGTCACTGTTACATGGGGGTTTATTTTGATGTTGTAGTTTTGGCTTTTACCACTAGGAGGCTGTTCTATAGTTACTGGGGTACTGCTGATAGTGGTATGGCAGGGAACTGCAAGTAGTATAGAGAGCTGTCAACCGGAAACTGGCAAAGCCAGCTGTATCGGAGCTGTATTCTGGGAGATTACTGATTAGGGAGGGTATGCTGGTATTATTTGGTTCTATGTGCTATTTCTGCTCCTAGATCTGAGTATTGAATATCAGGGTTAGGGGTTGAGTTACACATCGAAGGCTCAGTAGTCTCTGTGTTTGTTGTAGTTTATTTCACTGGTTTACCAAATATATAGGGCCTATATCTTAGCATAGTTTTACTCTTTTATGGGGATCTCCTTGAGGGAGTACATCATTTACATGTATTCAAGTGATGAGCCAGAGGGTTTGGGTGTATTTGGGATAAGAACTTCTTTCGAATGCCATCACAAATAAACAATGTCATGAACTTGAATTGAATTGTTTTCCTATGCCCAACTGTTTGGCATGGCTATTATTGATCAGGTTGAGTTCACCAGACATCACTCCTTTGGCAAAATGTTGGGCCTTATCCATGTACAGCATGTATAATTGTGATTGATACAAAGCAGCCTACAGTCAGAATATGTGGGGGTGGGATAGAGGTAACAATACATTAATCATATTGATAATTACATCACAGTAATTACCTATGGCAAATAGTGTTGCACACCCCGCCCAGTGCCACCTGCAGACACACTGATAATAACGTGGATTAATAACCACAACACAATCACAATTCTTGTGCTGATAGGGTGAGTCGTCCCTGACTCGACCACTGGGCATGTTAGTATGCCACAGACCACCCATCAATTATGCTTTATTTCCAGAAGTTATGAATAATGCTTGGTGTATATGCAAGGTTTACCTATTGTTGTTAATGAGATACTATCAATTAGTAACTCTATGCTATCTAAAAAAAAAAGTAAGCCTAGGGTGGTCGACATAAGGTACAAACGTACCTATAGTGGTCGAGTCAGGGGCGACTTACCCTAATACCAGGATAGAACCAGAATCTATACGTCATTGGGGTATTCGTCTATATAATAAGGCCATAGATGACGATTATGGGTTCACAAGGTGATTCTATCGTCAGATAAGAAGCATGAGGCCGGAGGCCGAATGCTTCTTATCTAGACGTCATGGCTATTTACAGCAACATCATCATACAGCAACATCATCAATCAGATTAATGCATACCAGCACAAGTTATACAGATATTCATGCATATTGCCCTATTCAAATTGGGGCAGGATAAGTAGTGGAGTTCCTAGGGGCCTTTTCTAAGTGTCATAAAGGACCCACACATCAAACAGTGTACATCGATGACCTTTCTAAGAGCATTTCCCTAGGGACCAAATCATTACAGAGCTAGCAAACAAGGAATGCTGACTTAGCATATATTTTAACACTGTCACTGATACCTTTTTGTTCTTTTAGAGCCTCTACCACAAAGGAAAATGCACATTTGTACTCGAGGTGAAAACTTTGCATTTCATAAAGGGACGCTCAGACGTTTTCAGGGCTTTCGAAGCGCACTTAAAATGGTCTATATCTCATCTTTCCTATCCCCTCAAATGTGTGTGGTGCACATTATGTGCGGGCACCAACACATTCCTCTATAAATGTATATAATGAATATGACATTGGCTGCCAAACATCTATTACTCACTCACTCAGACGTTTCGTCATTGGTGTACCTCACATGAGTATTTGTATTTCATTCTAAATGTGTAGCATATTAGTATCAATTACACCATGAGTGACATAATCACATGTCATAGAGTTTCACAAATATATCCCATTGATTAACAGCGCCGTCTATGTTATCACAACCTGAGTCAGATTTATTTTTCAATCCGAGCCACACATTTTCTTTACAATGAAAAGTTTTTACTACTTTCCATTTCAGATCTGGATCAGACTTAGGATGGAATCGAAGCACTGACATTATACAATTTAATCAGATCCTATCGAAATGAACAGAGCAATGGCTGCTACTGTCTGTCTCCAGGGTCTAGTAGACCTTATACCTCTCAGTGGCAAGTTATAACTCCATACAGGTTGAGTCTTCTGAATCCCAGGCATTAACCTGCCCCAATTATTGAGCTGCTCCTGTCTTTTCGTCACTGAGAAAACAAGACATCAGTAAGATGCAAACTAAGGGTCCACAGTGGACTCGTACAGAGACTAAGGTATTGAGGGAATGGATTAAGGCTGACTCCAAGAAGAGGTCTCTGGGAGCCCATGTGGAGTGCTGCGATTGCTGCTATGACGTAAGTGCAACTATTTCATGGGTGGTCTACATTATAAGATATACGTGGTGTGTTCACTGTGGTGTTAATATCTTGTGTATATAGGTATAGAATGTTGGGTGTGCTTACTACACTGTAAAAAATAACTGCTGAATCTACCAGGGATCCTTGTAAAACCGAACAGTGAACCACCGTAATTATACAACAGGGAGCCAGTGTAGTTTTTACAAGAAGCTCCAGGTTGCAGCGCAGTGGTACAAGGAATTTCTTTGAAAATGACAATAATTATCTCTGTGAAAATAACAGCGGATCTCTAGCAAATTTAGGATGAGGAATCATGGGCGTGGAAAGCAGGGGGGACAGGGGGGACATGTCCCCCCACTTTTGGCCAACTCCTCAAAAGGTCAAAACTAAAAGTTCAAGCAAAGGTAGGTCAAAGATTGCAGAAACCCCCCCTGGTCCCACTCACTCTGAAACTGCTTCCCACGCCCCTGGGAATCCTTCATTATTTTGATGACGTTTTTTTACAGTGTGAGATATAGGTCATTTAGGTATTCATGGAAATAAAGTCAATGGTTTTGCTCATGTGGATCGTGCATAATAGTATAAAATACTGTCCAATCAGCATGATCAATCAATAATGACCAGCATTATTTCACCGTTGATTCAACGTTCTGTTCCAACTTGGAAGCTAACTTAAGTATTGGACTGAAATTATAGTGACATCATTTACAGTATCTCATTAACTGCAGTGAAACCACCAGATAATGTAATCCTTTGTCACTTTTCCAAAGTTACATAACAGTCATTATAATGACCTGATCTATTAGTGGAACTATATGTGGATCAACATGGTAAAAGGTACGCCCGGTATCCGTGCTGATCCACATATGTTCAAAATGTGTTAATTTTGGAAGAGGCTATAAGTTACTTTTAATCCTATTCTGAAGTAATAAAAAAGCATCCTATGACGCCCACACCACATGATTACCTTTATACTAATGATATCGATATATCTTTTTATTCTTGTTTTATAGAGGAACTGCCCCTGCATGGTGTATATCCTGTGTTCCATGCTGGCAGTGACCTCCATCGTGCTCTTCATCGTCTTCTGTTGTCGGATCATTGTACCCTACAACAACGCCAGTAAGTTTGAACATGGAGAGTGCACCACACAGAGCACGAGGTGAGTCACACAATTGTGTTTTAGGTAACTAGACCCAGAAAATCCTTTCCCTTTTCAGTTTTATTTCTTATTATAATCTTTCAGTTTGAAGTATGGGACTTGCCTTTGTCTGAAGAGAATGATGCTGATGATTTTATTCCAAATATGGCATCTACTTAATCAGTGTTCTAACATATTTTGGGCTCAGTCTCACTTCGCTCAGCTAGCTTTAGGGGGCTGAAGGACATTTCTTAACAGCCTACGATTGCACCCTCTCAGGCGTACCGAATTCCCCATCGGAATAGCATTGGCATTTGTGGGTGATCGTAGTACCTTAAGAAATGGCCTCCTGAAGCACACAGATTTTCTCTGTTGGCCTGGGCTCATAATGGTAGACTGCAGAGACAGATGTCAGTAAAAGGGCGTGGATGTCAGGGGTATAGGTGTAACTAAGCTGGGTGGTCCAATATGGAAATCATTATGAGAAGAAAAAGAGGTGCATTGGCCTTCTCCTTTTAATGAGAAAGGGGTAGTTAAATGCATTTGCACAATATAGATTTGGATTGACAGAGAATTACAAAATGAAAAAGAACACCATTGAAATAATTGTCATATTTTCGTAGACAGCAGAAAGAATGTTGGCTAATATGATCATATTCCAATTAAAAGCAATGGTATTATAGTGTAGTCAAAAAAGAACATGGTTTAAATGTGATACTTACATGGGGATGCAAGTATAAATCTATTTCACCCATCAAAGTAGAATATGAATGTATTGCTTCAAAGCAACTTCTACTTTCCTCAATTGCAAGGCTAATGTAGATAAAAGATTTGATTAACCCCATTTGTATAATGTCTGTGCTTAAATGGATTATCTTTGTCTGGTTCAGGCTGACCTTTGGGGCAGACCGATACAGTGATGCTAACCTTGCCTTCTAAGCTCACTGGTTGGCCTGAAATAATCCATCAAGTGAACTGAGGCATATATAATATACATGGAGATGTAATCACTTTGTCTTATCTCTTTATCAGAATAGACACATTTATCTCTTTGTGACTGGTCCCTGTGATGTCCTTTGTATTCATCTTATTTGTCCCTCCAAGTTCCCCCACTGTTACTTTGTATTTGCCTTATTTTTTCCATAGTGACGGCTTATAGGATCAATAAGTATTTCTGTGATTTCTCTTGCTGCCTCTGTCTCTGTGTTTATGTGTCTTAGTTCCTCTCACCACATTACTATCCCTCACTATACTCTTTCAGTCTCTCTGTCTCTGTCTGTCTGTCTGTCTGTCACACTCTGTCTCTCTCTCTCTCTCTCTCTATCTCTCTCTCTCTCTCTCTCTCCCTGTATGTCTCTCACTTTCTCTGTACACCTCTCTCCCTTTCTCTCTTCAAATGGATGTATCTTTCTCTGCCCTCTGTCTGCCTCTCTGTCCCTGTCTGTCTGTCTGTCTCTCCATATCTCTCTCTCTCTCTCTCTCTCTCTCTCTCTCTCTCTCTCTCTCTCTATCTCTCCCTCTCTCTCCATTTCCCTCATCTCTTCCTATGTCCACTCCCTCTCCCTTCATCATCTTCTCATATAAAATTCTCTCCTTCTCACACCCCAATCCTCTCAACTATATATACACCTAGCCACTCATATCTATATTGTGTGAACCTGTCGTTTTGCAGGGATGCATTGGCAGATGTGAAGTGCTGTCACGAGAAGGATGGGTGTTATAACTTTATGTGTGTCCAGGTGCTGGTCACCCTAAGGACACCTGGAGGTATGGAGGTGAACACTGTGCTGTATCAGGACCTGGAGACACTAGAAGATAGAAGGGTATGTTGATTATAATCACACATATAATACGGTATAAGGGTTAACCCTGCTCCTACATTACTGGGCTTATTTCAGGTTGGGGATACTCTAGTTAGGGATACTCTAGGTAAGTAATATATAATGCATAGACTTGCACGAGTTGGCTTCAGGGGGTGATAGAAGCATGAGCCGTAGGCGAATGCACGGCTCATGCTTCTATCAAACCTCTGAAGCCAATGAGTGCAAGTCTATGCATTATATATTGCGCTTATAACACGGTTTCCACCATTGATTCTAAGTATTTACCCTGCTCCTACATTACTGGGCTTATTTCAGGTTGGGGATACTCTAGTTAGGGATACTCTAGGTAAGTAATATATAATGCATAGACTTGCACGAGTTGGCTTCAGGGGGTGATAGAAGCATGAGCCGTAGGCGAATGCTTCTATCAAACCTCTGAAGCCTTCAAAAATGATGTAATCCATTCATTTCTTATGCGAGTCGACAAGACGGCCCTCCGCCATCTTGGTTTCATGTTGTCGTATGCTTAGGCTGCCGAACTCCTCAAACTCCAACTCTCATAGACCTACTACTGTGAACACGTCGAGACAGAGCTGCGCCAGACTAAAATATAATCCATTCTGTACACACCAGGCAGCGGCACCTGTAGTGTAAACAGAATGGGGAAGACGCACGGCAAGTCGCTCGATTCGAAATTTTAATAATTTTGTATGTTAAATTCAGCCATAATATCAAGTAATCTACCTGACAGGGAGTTAGAGTGAGGTTTCAACTATGTTATGTCCAAAGCATTTCGCTATATTTGGTCTATAAGCTTCAAAAATGGAGAATTTACTTTTGTGTCAAGGTAGGTTTCAACATGTCTGCCCCCCTGTCCGCTCGCCATGAATTTTGGGTGCTCTATCGCCAGATATAGGAACCGATATTATCCATTTTCAGCACTGAAAACTCTCTAATAGTGTTATAATTGGGGATACTCTAGTTGGGGATGCTCTAGTTGGGGATGCTCTAGCCTTAAAATATATTTTCCTCATTTCCGTGAATTTTTACCACTACCCCCTTCTTATAGATGATGACCACTCCCTGATACCAATTGCCAGTTTGGCATGTGAATATCACAAGACAGAAGGGTAAATGTTCTGTCTTCATTACCAACATAAAATTTGACCTCTTAACACTTGAGAGCAGAATGGCTGTTTCTGAAGTAGAGTTTATTAACTCTTATCATATATATTTCCTATGTTCATTCCAGTGTTCCTATCTGCCAGCCTGTGACATATCAACATATATGACCAAGTTACAGATAGAACAATTTAACCGCTTCTATGGTGCCACAGGGAAGGTCTTCCCTTGTATGTATAACCGGCGGTCACCGTTAGAAGTGGTAGTGATGGTGACTACAAATAGTCTCTGGGATAGTCATCTAGTTACTCACGTGACTGTGTGGCCACTGGTGGTCCTCTTTGTATGCCTTCTCACCCTCACCCTCACCTATTTTATATGTGGCTGTAAGTATGAGTTGTCTGTTTACCCAACTTATATGATTCCTTTTCTTTTTTTCAGATATTTTGAATTATTTGGCTTTTTTCTTTAATAGGGTAGAAGGTATAACATGTAGTAAAATGAGAAATCCTTGTTTAGTACCATTTGTTCAAGTCTCGCAAAATTGGAAGCTAATGAAACTAGGAATTAGATGGAAGAGATAAAATTAACTCACACAAAATCTACAATTAGAAAAATGATATAATCTGCAGTATGTGTGGTTCTGTGTTCCATGTATGCTTCTGTGCCACTTTTACTCCAAAAGGTAGCCTGTAGCTATCAATTGAAACTTTGTTAGTCAATACCATACTTTGATAGTATCCTAAATCAGTAATGCTTTTGTGTTGATTTCCCAAATTGGTTATATCACAAGGGAAAGAAGACATGCGACACATATGGTTCCTAACTTGTGAAGTTATTTCATGAGACTTGACCAAATATACATTCTAGCTATTTGGGTCATATCCTTAAAGGCTTAGTCTATCACACAGTATTTTTAAATGCAATGTAGTAAAGTTTACCTTTCTCCTTTACAATGCGAGAGCCATTCATAGATTAAATGATTTCAATTGTAGGTCAGCCATATGTATGGCCGAGCCGACCATCACCTGAACTTAGGTTGGAGGCGTACCAGAGAGACCGTGGAGATAAGGCAGTCAAACAACAGCAATCTATAGCATCCAGAGAGGAGGAGGCATTCCGCAAGTTTTATATGATGCAGGGTATGCCAGTACCCCCAGCCTCCAACTTAGACACTTCACAGGATGGCTCACTGTTACATAGTCCTTCAGAACTACAGGCAATCTTGGATAAATCAGCATGATGAGGAGCCAAACCATTAAGGATATATTCTTCCCTTAAGTGGCGGATCCACTGCCGCGAATTTCTTGCAACTTGCACCCGTGCGTGTGTTCTCCAGATCCAGCGGTGGATCAACTGCGATGACCGAGCGGCTTGTGACAAGACTCGCAAGAATCAAGATGTTTTGAATTTTGCGACTTCTCTCAGATGTACTCGCCATGGACGCTTTTTGCAAAAGATTCGTGTCAGTCGATCTGCCACTTTATTCATACATTGGTGAAATGTTCAAGTAGGATAGCATGTACACACAGACTGTTGACAAATGGGCATGCTGGATAAAACCACTGCCCTTATCTTGAAGGTTAAATCTCGGTCAGCACCATCAGGATGGAAGAATTATTATTACCTCATTGTTGACCAAATCTTTGGAGACCAAGCAGATTTGTGAACATTGTGCTTTTTGTAGTGGGACACATCCGCACTCCAATGGTCAACTGAGAAGTAAGGTGTATTGTGTAATGGTAGCTAGTGGATCATGTATCAAAAAGACTATTCCCTGATTCCAGTGTCTGTCCTATATATCCCTTGGAGAGACAGTTTCAGAGCTTACACAGTGTAATATGGACCTCAAATGAGATTTTCTACAAACAGATAAATCTCATATTCAACCTTACTGATATAATATCATATTTCTGTCAAGGGATCAATGTGTGAAAATGTTCCAGGGAGAATGAGAATGGAATGCTGTAGACCTCATTATTGAAAATGAAAGCTGTTAAGTGATATGACTGGTGATCTGATTATAAACAAAAGGTCCTGACTCAGAATGATTTACACAATGATATTCTAAAGGGGTAGGAGGATATGAAGTTAATGAAAGATTTGTCTTGTTTTGTGTAAAAGAAGGGCAAGCCTTTCTGTATAGCCTCCATTTGATACTAACATTTCCATGTATGCTGCTTTTAAAAGGTGTTAAACACATGCATTAATAGTTTACTGTATACCACACAACCTGGCGAGGCATCTGACTGCGAGGTCCTAATGTCCACCATTGGTGGTATACATTGAAATACATACACTGTAAAAAATGTCATCGAAATGACAGCGGAATCCTTGTCCCAAAGTTGCCAGGAGGCCATTTCTCAACATACTACGACTGCACATGGCCACTACGATTTAAAATGCCAAGAATAAGCCAGGCTATCATAGGAGCTGCCCTACGACTGCTCACTACGATTAGCAGCTATCCACTAATTACATAAGGTTTAGTAGGGCAGTCATACTGATGCAAACATTAGGGACTACTAGTTCATGGTGCTGTCAAGGCCAAATTATTAGGTTCTCACTATGATTTAAGGGAGAGCAGTCATAGTGTGTTAAGAAATGGCCTCCAGAGATCCATTCTTATTTGTACTACGTACAGTACAGTCACCTGGGTGTTCTGGTAAAAACTACACTGGTTCCCTGCAATAACATTAAGCTGGTTCACTGTTTAGTTTTATGATGATCCCTGGTAGGTGCAACAGTTATTTTTACAGTGTATGACACCCCATTATATTCGTCGCTGTTACAGTTGCTCACACCCCTACAAATAGCAATTGGTGAATTATTAAGCCAGCTGTTGACTTAAGCATAGGACCCCATATATAGAGTGAACTCATTTACCAGGGCCTCTGTCGGCCTCGTCAGGTAGTGGTACATGGAGTATAGACTGGTGGCGTTGTAAATCTTTCTGCTAATATTTTCCACTGGTTCATTTTTTTTGTTCTTTTTATTGTTCCTTCAGATTTATCATTCATGTAAATATTGATCCGTTTCGGCCAGCCTGTGTCAGATACGTGTATGTGTAACTTACTTATTAATGTTGGTGCAACTTTATAATTAGGACAAAGATCTTATTTGATATCTGCATGGGGCTCATATTTTCTTTATCTACAGTTGATATCTACCAATTGTCTAAAAGCCAAAGGTTTTCAAACATAGGATATGGACCCCAAGCACCCTTAAGTGTTCAGACCCCATTGGTCGTAAGATATGGAAAAAATAAGTTTAAATCAATAGGAAGAAAATATTTGGTACTTAACAACAGATAGTGTGTTCTTGGCATCAATATTTGGTCTTAATGATGTCTCAATTATTTCATTCCCAGTAAATTGAAGGTAGAGTAGTTACAATAATCCAAGGAATGAAGATGTATCATTACGAGTCTGCCATTAATAGCTAATTAATACTGTTTAATGATTGTAAACCACACATTTGGTAGAGGGATTGGGTATCGGGGCATATCGACCCCCCCCCCCCACTAACCATGATACCCTGTGTATAGGGCGCGGCTGAACGAGCGGTCATTATTTATCAACGGGGGTTGGTGGATATTTACTCGGACTTACAAAAATCTTTTGAACCCTACCCCCACGCTGGAGGTTCTTGCACCCCTCTTTGAACTATAGTAGCGTGCATGCTTTTCTGCTAATAGTAGGTTATATTTCTTAACGCCCCCCCCCCAGGGATAAAAAGTTTTTACGCCCCTGCTCTCAAACCCACCACCCCCTTGTTGATACATATTGACCAACCCTTATATCCCAGGAAGAAGCAATAAAGGGGGTGCCTTAAAAACAAAGCCCTGGCTGAGCCTTATATATTGCATTTCCTTCAGCTTTGGGTGCGTCTTATGCGCGGAGTGTACCTTACACGTGGGGTAGAACAGTGACATGTTGGTTATCTCCAGATTTGTTTAGAAATGACATATGCGAAATTGTTTCTCTTGGTTTCTTCATAGCTGCACAATGAATAACTATAAAGTATGTATGGTGATAGCACTGATGAAAGGCCCGGTTGAATAAAATGTTATATTTAATGATCATTGTGATCTACGCAAAATGTATCTGAGCATAATAATTCAATATTAACACAGAAATTGTTGCATACATGTTTAATATATGTCATATTCCCTAGGCCAAAGAATAAAAGTTATCCAAATATTATCGTACTGGTTATTGCCTTCCCTCAAAAGATTATCATTTGCTCTCTCAAAAGATGTACCATTTGCTACTCGAGACTTCCTAAACCTGACAGCACAATATAGTGGCGCCCTCTTCAGTGTTCAGTGTGAAATGATGCTCTCACAGACATTGACTACCTCCGTTTATCTCACGATTCTGGCCTCTACAGTGCTTTTTGGTCATAACCCCGTTCCGTCATCGGGGTATAACCGCATTCTCAGAGTCCATTTTTTTTCTAAGACCATCTTGGTAGAACCTGAGCAGGTTAATAAATTGGAGAAGGATATGAAGCCACCCTCACCATAGTTTTCCAGTTAAAACCGTTAAGGTTCAACGGGGAATCGATCCCCGGCCGCTGGGGCAGGAGGCGAGCTCGCTGTCCACTATACCAAGCCGACCGGTGGTAGAACCAAATACACATGGAAGATATGAAAAATTTGTCTGACATACCTGATGTTTACAGACCTCGTTATCATAGAATCCAATGGTGCCGGGTGGAGTTATTAACAGGAAAACATCCTTAGATATCCTATATGAACATGCCATGCCTAACTTCTCCATTTTCTTCGAAATAAATAAGAATCCATTGATTTTACATAGCGATATGAGTTGGCACCCGCCTCGTACGGCCATTCCTTGTTCGATGCGTGGTTGACCTAGTTCCTACATCCGGGCACCTCCCCGGTTTGTCAACAAGACGAAATGGCCGTGTACCGGGCCGTGTGCGTTGGATCGTTATGGAAAATCAATGGATTCTTATTTATTTCGAAGAAAATGGAGACAAAATGTATGCGAACAGCAACTAGAGATCGTATATTTGGCGGTGCTAGAAGAACAGGGCTTGACACGCTTGGATTATACCCGAAAAGACGTTGGAAAGATGAGGGTATAAAGTGTGGAGTAAAAACAATGGCTACGCTGGCTTGGCAAACCGAGCGGATCGCATGCACTTACAAAATGTCTTCTCATGGATTAATTCTTGGGTTATAAGGTAAGAAATTAATACATAATGGATGAATAAGTGTGATAAACGCATTAATGCATTGATATTGTAGGACTCGGTGAGGTTAGCTGGAAATAATCGCCCTCCCGCTGCGCGGTCGGGCGATTATTTCCAGCAAACCTCACCTT
Organism: Acholoe squamosa; assembly: GCA_949317995.1. Taxonomy (NCBI): domain Eukaryota; kingdom Metazoa; phylum Annelida; class Polychaeta; order Phyllodocida; family Polynoidae; genus Acholoe; species Acholoe squamosa. The sequence goes on along the minus strand of OX439049.1, from coordinate 49,365,408 downwards.
GTCCTACAATATCAATACATTAATAGCTTATTATCTCATGATTCTGGCCTCTACAGTGGCTTTTTGGTCATAATCCCGTGCCATTATCGGGGTTTAACAGCACTCTCAGAGTCCTTTTTTTCTAAGACGGTCCTGGTTCGAACCTGGACATGGGTGTGTGGAGATTCTTTTGGAGAATACTTTTCTCGGCATAGTTATGTGGACCTTCCCTAATTCCTTTTGAGCGCTCCTCCAACAACGATGATGTTACACAATATGTTAATAATGTCATACTAGTCGATGTGACATTCTGAATGTGGCTCAGTAATTAAACTGTTAAGAACTGGGAAAAAGGGGGGTGCGTGCGCCCCCACCCTCCCCCCTGTTAATTCGCCACCCCCACACCCCAAAACCATCACTTAGCTTTTACATTTATTCATTGTAACTTGCCTGTCACTGGTTGTTAGACAGTGCTGTCACAGTCAGTTAACAAGTCCTAAACACCTAGACACCCCCCATCCACCCACCCCCATCCCATCGGTAACCACCATCAAACCCAGAGGATGAGTCACTTATTTGTATATAATTATTAGGTTTTCTTTTGATGAAGTGACAAGACCTTGATAATAGCCACCCTCTTTTTGTGATATACATTGGCTATCAGACTGATAGAAATTTTCAAATATATATATATATATATATATATATATATATATATATATATATATATATATATATAGGTTTTATTGTTGACTGTCTTTATATTCAATTCACCCCCCCCCATTCCCATTGAGGGATAGGTCTCATGAGTTCGTTGGCCTTCCAGCGTTTAAAAGGCATCAATTACATGGCGTTAAACAACTGCAATTTCTATTTCCCTTTAAATAGGTTTTTTGTGCTACAACCCTAAAGAAAATCATGGGCTGTTTTAATTAAGTTACCATATTCCTACCCTAAATGTACCCAAACATCCCCTTTCCCCCTAAGCTCCACCATTTGGCAACAAATGACTCCCCCCCCCCGCCCCAAACCACCCCTGACCAACATTTACCATCACCGTCACCGCCGGAACTTGGCGGCAGCGGGACACTGGCGGCTTCCGCGGCTGCTGCTGCAGTGTCCCGTGCTCTGTTGGCGAGGGGAGCAGCTCTGTTGGAGGAGGGAGCAGCTGGAGGGATTGGTGCTGTGTACCGTGTGCAGAGAGGGAGAGCAGCTCCTGCTGTTGGGGTGAGTAGATGTGAGTTAATTCTATACTAATATATACATACAATGAGCAGCTTGGTGGTTAAGGTAAAATGGTATAGAGAGCAGCTCATGGTGGTCAGTAGTATGTGAAATGGGCATGTGAGGATGGCCTCCTCCAGCGTCCCAGATACTCCTCAGACCCAGGAGCAGCAACAGCAGTGCAGGAGGAACGACCTGGAGGAGGGAAGAGAGGGGTGGGAGAGGGGTGGGGGTGACCATCGATTTTCATGGTGGTACATCTTGGCTGTACTAGGGGGAGATGGTGGAGAAGGCGAGAAGCCATATTATCCTACTTCCTCCATGGCTTCTCCAGTGTCCTATGTGTCAGTAGTAGATGGTGTTGCCTCCCTGCCCTGTCACTGTCACCAGCCCTGGAGTTAGATGTTGTAATGTATGTGGATGGCCACTTTATTGGCTGCAATCTGCTCACTGCCTGACAGTACCAATAATATATTTGTACTCCTAACTTATTTCCCGCCAGTCCTTATTCACCTCTGCATGCGATTTCTCAAACAGTTATGAATGGACCGGCCCAAACCTTTCCCCAACCCCCTTGATAATTCTAGATATGGTAGGTAGTCAATCGATGCGACCATTCAGAGACAGACATGGGCCCTTGTTTCTGCCGCACAATCCAGTCCCTTGGAATTAGGAATATGTGATTCCATTGGGTTGCATCAATAGACCTCTAGGCATTTCTCAAGATGGTATGACTAGACCCTCATCAAGTCATAGTGCGATCCCTCAGTTAAATGTCATTACAGCCCTACATCTAGTGGTCGCTAATAATTGCACTGGTACAACTGCCCTACCAAACCCTATGTAATAATTGCCTTAAGTGCTGATCACACAGAGTAGTTGTAGTGTGTTACCTATGATCACCCGCTCTGATATTGAGGGCTCTAAGTAATACTGGTTGTGTCTAGTCATACCATCTTTAGAAATGCCCTCCTGGCTTCAAGACTAAATACGATATTTTTAGATTGCTATAACATCTCCTACCCCACCCAGCAGCCCAGTTATGCCTGTTTGTGCCTGCTGTGAAGGTTAGTGAACGTGTGAAAGCACATACACAGGCGTTCAACTAGTAAAACTGTAATCTTTCCTTGTCTCCTCGCCATGAATATGACCTTTACAAGGTGATGCATAAAAAGTGACAATCCATGTAGAATTGAACAATGAATTTAGAAACGATCCTTCCAGAAAAGTATTTCTGAAATTATTTGAGGAGAATGCAAATCTTTTACAATCTTTCATGCCCTAAAAGAATATTGATTGAATTAATAATTATTATGAATGAAAAATTGTGTTCCAAAGGCTATAATTCTATTACGTCCATAAAGTATCAGTATTGACGAATTACACAATTCTTTGGTCGTTTTTCCTTGACGACATCGTGAGGTTTTATGAATTACCCTGCAGATGTCAAAATTGTGTTCAGCAATTATTATTCACTCATTTTTACACCCATAATACACCAGGTAGTTCTTCAAAACTCACGAAATAGAATTCCAATTTTCGTCAGGACACAAAGGTCATCAAATCAATGCATAATCAAGCCTATAACTGACATTTTCGCATACTATCTGCATGAGATAGGCATATTTTGCACTGGAAATGTATAATTATTTCAAAATATGGCTATCTTCTGTTTCTAAAATGATTCTTATTAAATGCATGACATGACCACAAAAGGATCGTCAGCTATTTAGAATTGCCCTGCTGGCAGAACCCTCCCCAGGATATGTATCCATTGTGTAAAGGTTACTTGGCATAGGCCTAGAACCTGTTGCGTGCACATGGGCTTACTTTCATGTGTAGTAAGTGCACACATGCATTGACCTGGATTCATTCACCTACAGGGGCTCTGGGTATTAAATCTCAGTACTATCTCAATCATTGCACAAGTACCTGCCATCCTACAGCTGGATACATTCTGCTAAAACCATACACCTTGACCATGCAATGGATATAAATTTATTGTATTTGGAGACTCCGAGCCATGCGATCTGACAAATAATCGTACAGCTTCATCCAATACAGAATAACTTACACGTAACACAAAGGCATGTGTACACATGCTTTATTATAGGGATAATTGATTGCTGTATTACAATGGGGCCATAGTAGATTCTGACATCACTCAGATGACCCAGATTCATTCACCTGCTCACTGGGTGTGCTGAACGAGTTGCTCTGTATCAGGATGCATTTATCATTATGGGGCTGTCGGCCGCATTGTTATACCCCAGGTTCACGTTCCTTGGTCGGCATCCACCGCACTGAGTGCATGCTAGTGATTAATGTACCTGTCTGCTCTCAAGGGCCATCCTAATACATTTCGGGACTATATCAATTTTATAGGGGCTCTGGATGGGGCAGGAGGCATGTCAAATGTCGAAATCAAAATCTGATCATGTCACATGCAACGTAAATTCCCATGTCCCATGTCACATCTAAGAACCTATCATGTCAGATTCCTATGCCATGTCACTAATCTTTTGCCTCATCTCACTAAAGCCCATGCCACATGTCGATTTTAACAAGTGGCCATGTCATCATGTGGAATTTAGTGGTCCATCCTATAGGGACAACATGACTGGTGTATGAATTAGTACTACCAGATCGAGTGCTTCGGTCTGGGCTGCATTCATATGCATCATGACGACCTATAGGTATGATGTATCGAAGCACTCTGCTGCTCCAAAAAGGCTATCAGGGCAGATGATGATTTACTGGGACAATTAGGGGCTGAATGGACAGTACTGGATCATGGGGTGTATGGGAAGGGACCATCATAATTTGATAACCACTTTGTGTTACCATGGCGTTACCTACACTGACAGGGTGAGGCATAACACAATCAGGCATGGTTTCTTGTATATAAAGGACAAGAGGATATAGGCCTCACAATAGACAAATGTCATGCTCAGATAACTAGCCAAATTAGTGTCATACCGGGTGAGACTAGATCACGCTTATACTAAATAGGTATACGCTGTATAGTAGTCGATTGATGGATTTTAAAGTTGACTTTTAGCATGGAGCACCCTTTATCCTTGCCTCTACACACATAACAAACTATAAGCAGACATACCAGTGATTGGAGGGTATAGGGACCCTGGTCATAATAGTATAGTTCGACAGCCAAATGCATCAATTTGATATGGTTCAACATTGTATGGAGGTATAATGACATACCCGGTATGTCTGCAAGCTGCATGTAGCCCTGGCAGCGATGACTGATTTCTGCTCTTATAGATTTCTTAGCAACACCTAGAAAGCAAAAGGAATGAATAGTAACAAGGATATCAAGTGGTCAGGAGCTTAATTCAAAACATCCTGGGATCCCAACCCAGCGATCTTAGTGTAGGCACATATCATAAGACCTGACTGGTCTACCCTATGTAATGCAGTGGTTGCAGGCCTATCCAGAACAGCTAGTCCTGGGATCACTTCACTATTCCATTTCCACCACTAAGATCACTGTGATCTTAGTGAAAGAAATGCGTAGTGGTTTCACCTGAGTACAAGAGCACTTACAGGGAACACTCCTGGAGCTTAATTCAAAACATCCTGGGACACCAACCCCAACGATCTTAGTGTAGGCACATATCATAAGACCTGGCTGGTGTACCCTATGTAATGCAGTGGTTGCAGGCCTGTCCAGAATAGCTAGTCCTGTGATCACTTCACTATTCCATTTCCACCACTAATATCACTGCGATCTTAGTGAAAGAAATGCATAGTGGTTTCACCAGGGTACAAGAGCACTTACAGGGAACACTCCTGATTGAAAGAGTGAATAGCCTGCTGCATACATAAAGAGGGGAAGGAGGACGTTTGCTGAGTGTCCTTGAGGGCTCTTAGGGCTACTCATGCGTTAAGTGCACTGTAAGGTAATTTTTCCCTTCTCTCTCTTTGTCCTGGGGGGAGGGCACAATGCTTCTAATAGGCAAACATAAATCATACATTCATGGGAACAACTCTTGAATACTGTACGGGGGTCAACTGCACCCTGTGCTCTTTTGTTAGCCCATATGGGGACAGGGAACAATGGTATAAGCACTCTTGTGAAGAAGAGTGACTCCACAGCTATTCCTTTATTTTGGGACTCTTACCCCTGTGCCTAGTCAGTTCTTCTTGGAATAGTGTAGGAGGGCTGAGGCTAAGATCGATGCGATCTTAGTGCTGGCTAGGATATGTGAACCCAGTCAACTCTTAAGATCACTTAATAGGATAACGCTGATTTATTCCTAAGATCGCTGGGGTCGTGATCCAAGGATGTTTTGAATTAAGCTCCTGGAGCTTAATTCAAAACATCCTTGGATCGCAAACCCAGCGATCTTAGTGTAGGCACATATCATAAGGCCTGGCCAGTCTACCCTATCTAAAGCAGTGGTTGCAGGCCTGTCAGGAATAGTAAGTCCTGGGATCACTTCACTGTTCCATTTCCAGCACTAAGATCACTGCGATCTTAGTGAAAGAATTGCATAGTGAAATAGAATAAATACATATTGACACGATCTGTGAAAATGGGGCTTAGTGCAGTCACTAAGTGCAGTCACTAATAATAATAATAAAAAAAAAACTAAATCAACGATTGAATACATAAATGTTTGGGACAGCCTCTTTCTCTCTCAGGGGATTTTCGGACTATGATAATAACAACAATGAAATAAAATGTTTCAGTTAGGCCCTTTCCCTTTCAGGAGCTTAATTCAAAAGATCCTGGGATCACGACCCCAGCGATCTTAGGAATAAATCAGCCTTATCCTATTAAGCGATCTTAAGAGTTGACTGGGTTCACATATCCTAGCCAGCACTAAGATCGCATCGATCTTAGCCTCAGCCCTCCTACACTATTCCAAGAAGTACTGACTAGGCACAGGGGTAAGAGTTCCAAAATAAAGGAATAGCTGTGGAGTCACTCTTCTTCACAAGAGTGCTTATATCATCGTTCCCCGTCCCCATATGGGCTAACAAAAGAGCACAGGCTGCAGTTGACCCCCATACAGTATTCAAGAGTTGTTCCCATGAATGTATGATTTATGCTATTAGAATGTATGATTTATGCCTTTTAGAAGCATTGTGCCCTCCCCCCAGGACAAAGAGAGAGAAGGGAAGAAATACCTTACAGTGCACTTAACGCATGAGTAGCCCTAAGAGCCCTCAAGGACACTCAGCAAACGTCCTCCCTCCCCTCTTTATGTATGCAGCAGGCTATTCACTCTTTCAATCAGGAGTGTTCCCTGTAAGTGCTCTTGTACCCTGGTGAAACCACTATGCATTTCTTTCACTAAGATCGCAGTGATCTAAGTGGTGGAAATGGAATAGTGAAGTGATCCCAGGACTAGCTATTCTGGACAGGCCTGCAACCACTGCATTACACAGGGTAGACCAGCCAGGTCTTATGATATGTGCCTACACTAAGATCGCTGGGGTTGGGATCCCAGGATCTTTTGAATTAAGCTCCAGAGGACTTTCTGGCTATCATAATGAGTGTAAAATTGCTAGAAGTCACTTAGCGCATGGAGTTTTCAATAATGGAGACATTACATTTAACTAATGTAGGGGTATTGTTATTGCCGTGTGGCCGTTTCTGCAGATGATTGCTCATTACTCCACCGCCTTATCTCCCGCGCACAGCGTCATGCTCCACTACACATGAGTTACTGCATTGTCTGGTTCAGTAGGAAATAGAAACAACAATACTGGGCAAATCAAAGAGCCTAAAGCTAAAACACACACGGGGTTCTTTTTTATTATTATTATTATTATTATTATTATTATTATTATTATTATTATTATTATTATTATTATTATTATTATTATTATTATTATTATTATTATTATTATTATCAGTATTATTGTTATTATTATTCTATAATGGAGGCACCTGTCCACTTCAGCTTTAGTTGAGACCAAGGAGTCTAAAATTGACGATGATTATTTGTCAAGGTTCAGGTATATGATATACTTGGGCTAGTAATACTTAGATTTGGCAATTGCTTATCCTTATAGATTTATGACATGTGACATGAACTGGGAACAGGGACCTTATAGTGCACACTGCACTAAGGGCACACATGTATTATTAGTGTCAAAGCAGTGTTGCGCAGGTGTTGCATTGACTCAACTAGCAAGAATCGTAGTGCAAATTCAAAGTCCAAATTCTGCAGCTTTTCACTAAACCGACCACTGAACAAACTATTTGGCTTTCAGATTATTCAACAAATTCTCACCGAGCCAAGTCGAACTATATTGATCTTAAAAACAAACTTTTGGACTTCAATTCCAATCACCACCTCAACGGCCCCTCCCCCTTTTAACCCTTTAAGATATGCATGTGTTTTAGTACATGAAATGCTCATTGGTATCCATTATGCATCAGTACATGATACTGAGAGCGAGCATTCAGGATTGGTATGCTACAAAAGGCAGCGCTGTGAGTAGCAGTAGTGGACCAAGAAATTTGAAAAGAGGGGACCGCCCCATTGGACAATTTTTTCCCAGAGTCTTCTAAGGCAAATTTAGTATTAAAAAAATGGGAACTTCCCCTAAAAGACTCACCAGAATTGCCTTGGTGCTTTGTTCATGGTTTTATAGGAACAATAATAACTGAGGCATTGGGTGACACTGACAGGCTTAAAACTCAATTCTGGCTCCACAGCAGCCACATCAACAACCATGTCCAGACTTGGAATCAATACCACTTTGAATGCAAGTCGCACCTTTTTTTGGTCGTTATCTGAAACCCCGACTTGGGTTGGTCCATTGAGCACCACAGAGTGTTTCCCCAATTCATTGCTTGTTCCCCGCAGACACGACCACTACTTCCACAGGGGCCATTTTCACAAGGGCTCTCTTATTTTTGTTGTCTTTAAGGATATTTTCTCTTTCACTATGTTCTCCATGGGAAGTTGTCCACCACATACTCTGAACATTAAAAAAAAGAATCAAAATCCTGATATATAATGGTAGTGACAAATGTGAGTAGACAACTAGAAAATAGTAGTATCTGCAAAATGAGGCTCTGATAAAGTTATTAGATGGTCGAGTAGATAGTCTTATGAAAAAGTCCCCTAGTCCCAGTTCGGTTTCTCATTTTAGGGAGCAGTAATGCCAACAATGTGTGTGTGAGGGGCGGGGCGGTATACGCGTTTAACTAGATCTATTGTCGATGAAAAGAATTGGCCGCAGCACTGTGGGGTTTGCCTTTGCTTTCATTCCTTTTTGTGTAAGTGAAATGAAGTTAACTCGGTCTACTACCATATTATATTCATCATAGAATATTAGCCCCTCCTAATTCTCTGCGCTATCATGTAAAACTTGTAACACACACACACACACACATATGTATATATATATATATATATATATATATATATATATATATATATATATATATCCTTTACCTTGTTATTGATGGTATCTAGGTCAGGCAACAGTTGTATGGACAATGCAAGTTATTGGTATCCAAGAGAGATTCATGATTACAACATGGCGGCCACCACAGGGCAGACATCTACAAAGTCATATTGTTTAATGTTTGACATCACTCCAACGTGTTGCCAATAGTTTCTGCAACAATTCATTGTCATGCATTGTTGGCTTTGAAAGTTTACATAGGATTCTCTTTCTCCATCCCTCTAACATTCTCCTCGGGATTTTGATTCATTTTAACCCTTTCTATGATTTTCCTTTTGGTATCCTCTAATGCTCACGGGACACACATATAGTTCGCCAAACCTCATCGGCCATGCAATTTCCATGTGCATAGATCTGAGCGATAAGGCTGAGTCGACAATTATTGGTCCAACGTAGTGTAAAGATTTAGACTCACAAGGAAGCAATGCTGAAGAATTCTAAATAATTGTAGAGGTATTACATTATAACAATATGTACGGGTACCGTCTGGCGTGGCAGGTGAGTCCAGTCGCTGGGTGTTCCTCAGGTTCCGGATAGGTGGCAGCACCGATTCAGGCCTGTGGGGACATCTGGCGACAAACACCAAGGTCCTTATATAAAGACCGGGGCTCAGCCGCTACGTCAGAGGCCCTCCAGGCCTCCGAGCATATAGAACTAGATATCCATTAATATTAGCTGCCCCATCACCACCTTCCGGGTAGCCGCTAAGTGTCCTATCAATAAAATCCGTTGGCATACACTTGAATTACCGCCTTACTCTTTCTTCCCTAATCCGTAAGGCCCGAACCACCGAACTGGTAATACACACCATTACATAATCTTAGCACAATGCACATTTCAAACAATATCTAAAGTTTTATTCGTGATCATTTTTACAACTTGAAAGATTCTAGATCCTTTAATGAATGGTAATGGTAGAAATTAAGATCCCTGTTAAGGTCTCCTATGGTACCCTCTATATACATTTATACATTACCATACATAGAAGCAACATCAAATTATTCAGCCTTCTAAATACCATAGCTCTCCAGACAGTGTAGCGTCCTCTATATTCTAGCCTAGATCTGTGCTGTTCTCATTTAGCCTGGAGGCTATTGCGAAATGAATTGGAAACGAATTCTTACCATAGCTCTTTGATCTTCCAATTCTTTGCTCTTCCCCCACCCTGAGAATCGACTTCTCCAGAGAATTGGTTGAATTACACCCTGACTCTGGACCACTCCTATACCACTTCTCTGACCGATTCCCTTTTCGCAACGAGAGGGAATCGATTCCTTGAGGTGAGTGAGTTCCCTTTTGGGAATAGCAGCTCCGACAGAACCAAATCCAAATCTTTTCGCAACAGCCTCCATGAGGCTCTGCAGCACTGGCAGCCATTACACTCCCACCCCCCAACCAGACAGTTGGTGTTTTGCAGCGGAGGGGACGGGGGGGGGGTTCTGGCTTGTGGCTTCCCACAGGCCTAGCCTGCCCACCATCATGGTCTGATAGTATTTCAGATAAGGTCCCCTCGTGTTCTGTTTTTTTACGATATTGGAGGCGTGGTAGCTGTGATCTATGTGTCCCTTGGTCTGTGTGTCAGACAGAGAATATGTGAATTTGTCACGCAGTCACTCAGTCTATACAGATGTGCTGTATTCTTATTATCTTATACACTCTCAGAACAGGTGTTTGGAAACTAAATTCATTCCTAAACACAATTTTGTCCCACTTTTTGGAAAGTGTTTAGACCCTAAACATGTTTAGAATTGAAGGTGTTTAGACAGAAAGTGTTTAAAAAAGCTAGTGTTTAGATTATCATTGTGTTTATACATAATGTGTTTAGGTGTTTTGCTTTTATTCAGGGCTAGGGGAAACATGACTTAGAAGTAATCTAATAGAGCATTTCATCTGTCCGGAATGTAGATAGTAATCAATTGTTGTAGGTGATTCTGTGGTTGGGGATTCAACTCACCAAAAGGAACATGAAAATAGAGAAGACATTAGTTTCAAGTTGTGATGGATTTTGTTTTATGAATTAAGAACAAAGTCAACTTTACTTATATTATATGTATAAATTGGTTTATGTTGAGTATTCATCTAGTACATATATGAGAGAGCAATGCCAATTACTTATTGGCTTAGGAGGTTTCCAATTATACTTATAAGAGAAACTTTCCTACTATGTAACAGTTCCTATGTATAGAAAACTCCAAGTCAAGTAGACCTATATGACTGTTTCCCCCTCCTGTCCCTGTTGTGGACTACCTAAGACTGACAGCATATGGGTAGATGTATGTAATTTGATACAAATGTATAAAGATGCCACCATAAATTAGCCTAACCCCAATGGGATTAACCACCACATATCTAGAGAAGTGACATCCATCACTCTTCCATAGATTGGTTGCCTAGGTTACCACTGAGGTTGGATTAAGTGTCAGGGGATTAAGAGGGGTCCTCTAAGCACTATGGTGTTTAGAGGCTGGTAAATGTCCAATATTGTGTTTACAACCTCAATGAGTTTAGGTTTTAAGCACAAAGAAAATGTCATGTGATAAGAAATTAAGCACAATATCACCCTAAACATGCTTAATTTCTAAACACCTTCATGACAGTGTAGCAGTAGTCAGTCACAACAAAGTCACTTTTTTATCGTAAGTCATAATGGAAATGTATGATTGAATGTGCTTTATGTATCTCTAGACTTGAGATTTATAGACATCTATATTAGAGTATAGGTTAGAGTATAGACCAATTATGTTTAATACAACTCGATATAAAATAAAAGGGCTAATAGTATTTTTCTGAGGCGTTGAATCACAGTGAGTACTCCAATAAGTAGTCATTTAAACGGACATTTGACTCAAACACACTCTCAGCCCCAATTGTAAATGGACTATAAAGACCACTGTACTGGGCACAGGGCAACCAACATCGGGACATTGGATTTGTACTGACAGCAACTACTACTTTTTTTTCTAAAAATAGAAGCAATCTACTGTAAAAAGCTTGTTGAATCTGACAGTGCACTTAACACGAATCATGTACGACATTGCGTGAGTGTAAGTAGTATATAAACTGACATTTCAGCACGGAGACTCAGTTGTCCATTTCTTAACAGGCTATACGACTGCTCACTTTCAAATCGTAGTGAGACCCTTATTTAGTGACAATACAGCCCAATAACATTGGGCATTTAGCCCCTGCAGCACTACGACGGCCCTATCAAATGCTATGTAATTCCTACATATAGCTGGGGGGCCAGGAGGGTGTTGCTCCTATAGTAAAAGGAAGGGCTGGCTAAAAATGCCCTTGTTTCCAGTCCTTTCTTTTCATTTAGCCATAGCTTGTCCCTTTTGTTGCTCACAAGTGGTCATTTAAGTATGGTGCTAAAAAAGGGGGATTTGAGTAGGTACCTATTTAGGAGAAGTCAGTCAGTATGATAAACTATAGAGTGTGTGACATGAGTAGGTACCTGGTAGTGCAGCTCTCTCTATTTTAAACAAGGCAGGTGACTTTTCAGACTCAAAGGTCAAAAGTCCCAATGTAATTGCAATGGATCTTAATCAACTAAGGATACACATGCATGGGGAATCCACCATGCACTAAGGACCTCTAGTGTTAATGAATGGAACAATGTCCTGTCTCTTTTCTATATCAAACAGCAGATTCTGACCTTTGACCTTTGATTTGACCTTGTTCCATCCTAGATGGGAAGATACACACCTCAGATTCGTTATCAGCACTATCAACATTCCCAGATTCATCTCTGATATCTTGTGCTGCTTTCAACACCAGCAGTTTTCCATAACGAGGAGCTGGCTCCCCAACTAATAAGTGCTGACTGCACTGAGCAGTCGTAGGGCAGTACCTGCGATCACTGGCACTAAACTTTATGTTGTCAAATCGTAGTGGCTGTATGCAGCCATAGTACCTTAAGAAATTGCCTCCAGTCTAAATAGGCTAGGGTATGTATATGTACTTTCATAGGCATTTGGATCTTTGGAACTCTGTGCCCTTATCATCACCAAAACATTGTATGAGTGTACCTATAGTAAAATAAATGCAGAAATAGAATCAAATATCTTCAAAATGAACATTTCACTCGTTATTTCCGGGGGTGTATTTTGCTCTCTTATTTAACATACAAACACACTGATGGATCCAGAATTGCTAAAAGGAGTTGGCGCGCCCTCGATTTAGCCCCTATTTCTAGCTGTATTTGGGGCTTAATAACGGCTAATAAACTCTTAACTACGGGCAAAAAGGAGGGGGCTAGCCCCTGTCTGTATCCGCCATAGAGAAACAGACCAAGGCGAGCTCGTGAAGAAATCCTCTGTTTGGGGGGCAATTTTTGTGAACTCGTGTTCCATATTATGGGCAATATGTAGTCTAGTCAGTGCAATATGTTCCAGTGTGTAATAGCCCTCAGTTCCTAAAGTACATAAAAAGCTATCAGAAAAGGGTCAAATAGTTTAATGGACATGTAGATGTTATGAGGTAGTGAATGTGACCTTTGGATGTTGCAGTTTGACCTTGGCGGATATTGCCTCCTATCTATCACTGCTAATGGTTATCATATACCAATGTACATGTATACCGATGTTTCAGGATCCTGAGTGGAGTGGGGGGGGGGCGTGCACCATTGCTTGATCTTTAACCCGGAGAGATAAGCACTGATAACAGCCAGCATAATGGGGACGAGTTTTTATGTAATGCACCCTAAAAAGTCTGCACTAAATGAAAGGATCCTCGCTAGTTCGGTATACAATGCCCCTCCCCATGTGAACCTGAATGGGTATTACCGGTACTAGTATTTTTCACTTTCCCTATTGTTTTTGTTTTTTTTTAGATAATGACAAATGCCACATATTTGTAAATGGCAATGTTGCATTAATGCACATGTACACTATCATTTCTGATATGCAGCATGTTGCAAATGAGTACCATTCTGCACCTCCATGGCGTATGTGTGACAATTTGATTGTGCCAAGAATCATGGGTGCTTTAGCACGATGTATACTGCATCTTTTTCATATGGTCAATATTATAGCTAATATGGAATAGTAAATTGCCATCATTCCACCTACCATCACGGTACAGCTTTTACCAGTATCCTCCACCGATGCCTCCAATCTCAACTACCATAACACACCCCACACTCCTGCACATGACCTTACACCACAACCCCACTCCCACCCACGTTAACACTTCTCCAGGGTGGTTATCACTGTCAACTAGATACAGTGCAGATACCCCTGGGCTATGGGTAAGGTTATGTGGGGGAGAAGATAGCTGGAGAAGGCCCTGACCTCATAGAGAATGTCTGGTATAGGGCTCAGTATTGAGGTCCAGTGGGTCCGCCATTGCGTAATCTGGGACCTTGTGAGATAAGCACCGATAACAGTCTGCAAGATGGTTACCAGGTGTTACATAATGGACCCATAAAATTCTGCATTGAATGGAGGGAGTTGGTTGATAATGAATCCCGGGTCAGCCCTATAGAGGTTGAAACAGGGGAGGAGTATCGTCATAATATGCGAATATGATCTTATATATGGCAGTGCCCATATATCCTGAGCAAACCTCTTGAGGTTTGTGTCATTATCTGTGGGGATTGCATGTGCTATGTTTCATTTGATTTATATTTTTCGAATGATGGAAAGAATACCAGATGTTGTCACCAAAATGTCCAGTTGTGTTGTACAAGTTGAAGTCCCCCACCAACGTAGCATTGACTCGTTTTTGGAATCTATTGTATTCAAGGCGACATATGTAACGAAAGCATACCCTGTAAGAAAATCATTTAATACATGGAAGCTTTTTTTCAGCAAAAGAAAAACACGTTCCCATAGTGTTACTTATAAATAGTATCCTCTTCTTGTGTGCCATTGTTTATCTTTATTGATGAGCTGAACTCTGTCAATTGAAAGACAACATGATGGTGGAAGCATGTAGCATTGGCAATGACAGTAGAGCACCATTAACCCTTTAAGGGCCGCTAGTTTAGGATTGCATCATGCCCATTGGTCGGCATGATGCACCTATGAAGTGCTGACGAGACTGCTCGCCAGCACTTCTTTGCTGCATCATGCCGACCCTCCAGGGGTGTATCAGCCTTCCAGGGTCGGTTTGATGCATTCATGCATCATGCAGACCAATGAGCATGATGAATTAATGCATTAGCGCCCCTTAAAGGGTTAATATTTCCTCCAGCATCCAGTCCTCCTCTACTATCGATCAGGGACGCCTGCACTGGAGGAATGACTCATCCCTACCCCCTACCCCCACCCCAGCTTCTCCCCCCCCCACTGCCTCCTCCTCTGCCCCATGTATACAAACAGAAGTGATGCCCTTTGGTCGTATCTAGAAGTTCTGTGTGTTGTCCAATACCCTTCCGTGTGAAACAAAAATGTGGTAATATACGTTGATTGGTGGTATATTTTAAGCGTGGTTGCATCCCTCTATGTGTGTTAATATGATTCTTTGTAGTTTGGTTTCCTATATTAAATTCTAGACTATTTAAATTATGGGATTCCTAAACCCTGTGAAACAGTGTGATTCTGGTTTAGGAGAGGATTTTTCTCAATTTCATGTGGCCTGTCCATGTTATCTATTACAGTACGCCTATATGTACAATACATCATAATTGGACTGTATTGAATAGAATTGGTCCGGTCTCCTGCAAGACTCCTATGAGTATCATGAATATTAATTATCTGCAACAAAAAGTACATTATAAATAGTCAAGGCTAGGTTGTGTTCCTGGGACATGTAGCCTTGTCTTGGTGACATCTATAAAAATACATGGCCCAGCAGTGAAATGACCTTAGGAAGAATGTCTACTTATGTCCAGTTAGTGTTTGTCCTAAATGACGTGACCTCCCCCCTACCTCCATGCCTTGCCACATGCTATCCTCTTGGGCGGGCAAAGAAAATGGGAAATGGTGTCCCCATAATGTAATGGGCCTCCATAGCGGCGTGGGTGGCTGCAAAGTGAACCCTTTTAAGTATCCATGCACATCTCATATTTTCCTTGGCTTGTTTTTCACTTTGCTGTTTCCTTCAATTTCTATATCTTCCATCGTCTTTCGATAGTCCTTACCACACATTAGGAAGTAAAAAGTAGACACCCTTCATTGGTGAAGGTAGATTGGATAATGATTCACGGTCTAAAGTGGAAGGTTGATGGTGGTCACTCTGAAGCAACTCAATTTGTTAGGTCATGCCCTTTCTCCTCCCTTGATCCGACCTCTCTGTCGTCCACTAGACCCATTGGAAGCACGAAAGGTCTTGTAGTATGCAAAGGAACGATTGTAATTTTACAACCGTTTCTCCCCTATACAGAGAGCAGTTGGTCTTTAAAAGCTATTTTCGGGAATTATGTACACTCATATATTTACTGGGACATGGAATTTGCTGTCGATTTGAAGGCAATGTTGTCAGCTTTATTGAAATGCACCCCTAGGTCACCACTACTGTCTCTTTGTATCTTATCTACAGCAAGACATTGGGAAACAAAGAATTGGGACCAGAGGAGATTAGTTATGTTTTTTTTTGCCATATCAATTAGCCACCTGCGATCACAGAGAACAAGATAGACTGCCAGAATATAATCATGTCTACTGATATTAATATTAGATTCTCATTGGATAATGTTTGTCGTTTTCTGTTACAGAGGGAGAGAAGATGGTACAGTACAAGAGGTCTCGATGGACACGAATGGAGCACGAGGTTTTACGAGAGTTCATCGAGCGGGACTCGAAGACTCGACCTTTGGGTCGCTGTGTCAAGTGCTGTCGGTGCTGCTACCTGGTGAGTTGTGTGTACTCATACGTACCTGTCTAAATATCTCTTCTTTCTTCCTTAAAACTAAAAATGAAATGGATATACCTGCTTGATATATTATGCAAGGGATAATTCGGTCCCATTTCTCACTGAAGTTTGTTGATTTAGTTCAAATAATTGGCCTACACATGCCAAGCTTTATTTCATAATATTGCTATGTTTAAATATATGAAAGGCTACGTGCCTTAAATGTTTTATATTGGACGCAGGTATTGCTATAGTTACAGCCTTAACCTACACATATGACATAAATAAAATGTTCCCTGAGAGTGTCAATCTGACTAATCTGATGTGACACATATTTACCACACTTGGCAGAGTTTATGAGAGTAGTCTCGGTAGTTGGGAGTTTGCATGTTGCTATGGTTACATCCTGAGTGTTCCCAAATGATGTACCTAATATGATGTACATTATGTTGCTATGGTTACAGCCTGAGTGTTCCCAAATGACGTACCTAATATGACATACGTTATGTTGCTATGGTTAAAGCCTGAGTGTGCCAAGATGACATACCTAATACCATGTACATTATGTTGCTATGATTGCAGCCGGAGTGTGTCCAGATGACGTACCTAATGTGACATACATTATGTTGCTATGGTTACAGCCTGAGTGTGCCCAGATGACATATCTGATATGACATACATTATGTTGCTATGGTTACAGCCTGAGTGTGCTCAGATGACATATCTGATATGACATACATTATGTTGTTATGGTTACAGCCTGAGTGTGCCCAGATGACTTACATAATGTGACATACATGATGTTGCTATGGTTACAGCCTGAGTGTGCCCAGATGACATATCTGATATGACATACATTATGTTGCTATGGTTACAGCCTGAGTGTACTCAGATGACATATCTGATATGACATACATTATGTTGCTATGGTTACAGCCTGAGTGTGCCCAGATGACTTACCTAATATGATATACATTATGTTGCTATGGTTACAGCCTGAGTGTGCCCAGACAACATATCTGATATGACATACATTATGTTGCTATGGTTAGAGTGTGCCCAGATGGCATATCTAATATTATGTACATTGTGTTGCTATGGTTACATCCTGAGTGTGCCCAGATGACTAGCCTAATATGATGTACATTATGTGGCTATGGTTACAGCCTGAGTGTGCCCAGATGACGTACCTAATGTGTGGCGTCATCCTGTTCCTGGGCCTGGCCTTCCTCGTGGCCTTCTACGTCCTCCTGATTCATCCCACAGTGGAGGGTGCCTTGTATGCAGACCA
This sequence comes from Acholoe squamosa, assembly GCA_949317995.1. Lineage (NCBI taxonomy): Eukaryota > Metazoa > Annelida > Polychaeta > Phyllodocida > Polynoidae > Acholoe > Acholoe squamosa. Next base: position 49,347,665 of record OX439049.1, on the reverse strand, counting down.
GTTCAGGCCCGCCACCTGCAGGGCTGGGAATTCCACGTGAGTTAGCTTTGATTAAATTCCCCTTGTTATTCATGGGGCATGGGACTCGTCGGTACATTTTGTCGGTACATGTAGTTTATGTAGTTAAGAGTTTAACTGCTTATTTTTGGTCTCACATTCATTCAAAAGTCAGGATTTGATCCCCTCCATTTAGCCTGCACCACCACCTCTTACAAATCCTGGATCGCCATTAAGTCTGATGATTGGTTCTTTCACCAAAATAGCTTGGACTAAATTTCTATGATTCTTGGGTATAAGAAACAGTCATAGATAACAGAGTCATGAAAATGTCTTGTTTGAAATTACTTCCTATATGTCCCTACCAGTTATATCCTAGAGTGTAAAATTCTATGATTGATATATTTGACTGCTAGGTACCTGGAGAAGAGGGAGACGTGTAACTGTGGCCGTTACTGCTGGAGGAAGTATCCCTGTCTGCGGATTGGTGTCATGGTGACCACATGGGAGGAGGGTGAGGACGGTGCGTCACCTAAACCCAAGTCTTCAAACACAGCTTATCTCTATGATAACACGAGGACACTGCGCTACTCGGAGGTAAATGCCATACATGTACCATTATCAACTACCTTTAATGCATCTTGAAGTAGGGTGCCATTTCTAACTTCTTTTCACAAAAAGACAAGAGAATCTGGAGGATATTTCAAAATAGTGGTAAATTAGCATTATTTCGAAATAACCTACCGTCATATTTTCAACTGCCTTTCTATTGAGAAAAATAAAGGCTACTTAGCCTTTATTTTGTTGTTGTTGATTTCATCTAGAATAAGCGACAATTTCCCAAATGACTAAGGCAAGCAAATATTTTGAAACCATTTGAGAAAGACAAAAGAGGACTATGTAAGTAGTACATGATAATTGTAAATTTACTCAGGTATACCTAGAGTTTCTGGCTAATTTTTTTATTCCACGATTAGAACAGTGATGTATAGAAAAAATAGAACTTAGGAGTTGACTACAAACATTTATTACAAATTTTCTCCTTAATTGAATTAGAGTCAATAAACAACATATCACTCATACTTAATTGCTCCCTTGCATGTTTTTTCCCCTCTCAGGCCATTCGGTCCTGCACATTCTATCATATCGCAGGACCGGTTTCCATTTTGCCAGGACCAAAAACCTCAAAATTATCATTGTCTGGAGAGAAATAATGTAAAAAAAGAAGAGAATTAACTCAGTGTTTTAATCATTCAACTTGTAAAAAAATTATCAAAAAGTATAGCACATTTTGCTTTAGTCTGTAAAAACCTTAATGGTGGTCCAATTTGCAAGCCGTAAAAAACAAAAAGTAGCTCAAGGTCCCAAAATTACGGTCAGACATCCGATGTCCGCCGAGTTTTCGTATTGACTGCCCTGGATTTAATCAACAATATATAATCTTCTTCCCCTTGTTTTGCAGTGCGCCTACCACCCGGTAGAGTGCGCGCAGTACGCCTACCTTATGGAGCAGGAGATAGAGCAGTTCCGGCGGCGGTACGCAGGTCGTGGCGCCATCTATGAGTGCCTGCAGCACCCCTCAGACCCCCGCCAGGCGGCGTTAGAGAGAGAGGACATCTGGGCAGGACTGAGATACCTGCACTTCATTGTGTGGCCGGGGGTCGTAGTGGGATTCAGTCTGCTCATCATTGTACTGGCCTACTCCATCTGTGGATGTAAGTTATCTTTTTTTTCTTTTATTCCATCCTTCTCAAAGTCTTCGAAGGTATGTATTCATATCTTGCTTATTGCTATCCTGGTAACTAATTTATCCGTCCTTAACACTGTTAATTTGTTTCTTTATGTCTGTTTGATGTTTTATGGCGTTGCAAGTGATTTTTGCTCCAGCTTTCTGAACAGCCATGTGGGAATGATGTTTAAATCATCCTTTTTAATTTTGGTTGGCTTTCCAGCTGTGCACGTTCCACCAAAGCCTAACCCCATCTTCGGAACGTATGGATGTCATCTATTGCAGGCTACGGCCCTAATAACCAATGCTCACACCTCTGCTATAAAATACCCCAAATACGCATCTCCATTATCAAGAAATTATCATGTTGTAATCTGGCCCATTATTTGGTCCAGACTAAGTGAGACAATAATGTCATTAACAAAGAATGCTCATCTCGTTCCAGGCATGCCCTACGTGTGCTTTAGGCGGATTCCCTCGGACGTCAGGGACGAGGCCCACACCCGGGAGGCAGAGATAGCTCTTAAGGCTAAGAACATTGAGACATGTCGCACCATACCAGACTTCTCCGCTGGCACTTTGCCACACAAGAAGCCGTATGATGAGATTCACTGGAAGCAGTATGATTACATAGAGACAGGGGAGCATGTGTGACGGCATTGATAGGAGGTGACAACTCTACAGTGACAATATCTTGTGTGTATTATTGACTTTTGTTATTTTATATAAAGAAAAAATAGTAATGGGCTGAGGGGTGAAATACTGGGACAGAATAAACTTAGAATTATTTGTATTAATATTAAAGTAAAGACTTTAATATCATTCAGATTATTATCCCTCAAATGAGTTCCACATTTATCATGTGATGTATATAGAAAAAAAGAAATACTAAAGGTGTATACTTTGGCTCTAGAACATATTCAGTCAACTTAAATTATAACATGTATATAAAGGCATTTACAGACTGTTGCACCTAATACTAAATTTCAGAGTTTGAAAAAAAGAGAAAAAGGGGCATAAATCCTATATTTACCTGCATCTATACATCATAAAGCATATTTAGTAGGTGAGTATCAATTTGTATGGGATCCTAAACCTTAAGTGCATTATGATTTCTTTATAATTTAATATAAGATTTATATATTTGGACTTCTCATGTATGTTTCTGTAGATGAATTGACGGGGTTTAATAGTTCATGTGATATCATTTGTCTAATATTGAGTGTTTCTACGATGATGATTTTATAATCATGGCCATTGCTTGGTGCTTGATAAGGGCTTTGCCATTTAGCCATTATTGCATACATTGTGTAGCCCTAGGCTTGGTTAATTAGAGCTTATCGCCATTTATGAAAGGAATCATGATTCTGCCCTTTTGGTTGCGTCTAGATGCTACTTTATTCATTCATTTCTTCTTCATCTTTACATGGACAAAGAGGCCTTGCCTTTTTTCTCATTTAGGCATAATGACGCCTGATATAAGAAGCCTGTCATTTTACATGTTTGAGAGAACGCCATGACATAATAGTTATATAAATGATTGTAAAGTATACATGTTGTCATAGACAGCCATAGGAATCAGCGTAAATATAGAAAGGTAAATGTTTCGATGTTCATGAGAAAGGCGTCATAACACATTCATGTACATGTGTCAAATATATGATATGGGATTTCATGTTGTAATGGCTGATTCATGCATTTATTAAGGAAATCTGTAATCACTGGAGGAAGCTTCAACTCATGCAATAGGAGCACGTATAAACAGATATTCCCTTGACGACTATGACAAGACCTTAGGCTAAGCCTTAAGGCTTAGGTAGGGGCTATTGTAGCATTTAATGAAATATGTTTCAGGCAAGTCAAACTTGTAGTTTTACAGTTAGATTAAACTGACTGTATTCAATTATTCACGTATGTGTAATATAATACAGGGAGATTATGTACAGTTATTTATCAAATGAATAATCTGTATGCAAACTGTCACAATAGTTCTTACTAGAGAGCTAGTACATCTTCTATCAACTATCACTGTCAGGCTTATTTCCCTGACAATTATCTAAATTGGAAAATGGGTGGCTATCATCTTGCTCTTTCATCATAGGAGAATTCTCATCCATAATCCTGAGATTAAAGTAAAAGTCCAAATTGTAGGCGGTTTTAACCATTGTCAGATATTTTAATGTGTTGACGTCAACCTCAATTTACAATACAACAGTTACACTCAAGAGGCCACTAGATAGTATCCGTGCATAACAAGATAGCCTGGTATGCATTTATCTATTCACAATAAAAAAGATAGATACTATGAATTTGGGCATCAAAATGAGATTCCCAAAAAAGTGTTGAATAAACTGAGATTACTTATATCATGAAGATGTAGTCAAAATAAACATCTTTTAAGTAAATCCATATAGCCATTGTGGGTAGATTTGAGGATGTTTGGTACATACGCCTAGGATGTTGATTTGGCATGAATAACATCATAGGATATCAATTCAAATTAGTGCCATACATTTTATTTAATGGTTTGTCCGTTTATTTAGTTACCATTGATATTCTCATCATGTTCACCATTCCAATTATATTATGAAATCTCAGTTATCATGTATTTTTGTACAATTCATTCTAAGGAGATCTCAGCTTCAGATCTCAAAGTGATTCTTGACAACTGGAGATTTAGTTTCTGTTAAACATGCTCATCTAAATGAGGTATGATCGTTGTAATTCAGACACAACATATAAAAGATTTTCGATGTTATTTGGGATAATTATACCCTTTACTGATAATTTCTGAAGGATTACCAGATTCTATTGGTGAAATCCTTCCCTAAATGTTGTATCAATGTAGTACTTTCAGAATACTTTCATGAAAATGTTACCAGAATAACACAGTGCATTACACAAGGAGTAAACTGATCTGAAAGTCACCATATTTGTAGCATGGAGGTACACGTAGAACTTTACCTAGCCTGTTGTCTAGGCACCATTTACAGTAGGCTTTTTTCTATCGAATTGGATTGTGGTATAAAACATGTATATCCATAGGACTCCATAGCATTGCTAATGAGAGTATGATTTGGAATTTGGTGTATATTACATTATATACCAATAAGTTTATAACCATTTAGCCTTGACAAATTTGCCTTCCACATTAAGTGCAACTAATCATATATGATTATGAAAAGAATAGTGGTATACACATTGAAATTATCTATACAGCATTTTAGTGTACCAAATATAATATCATTTCTCCTTTTAACATGTTTCTATAGATAATGTTTGTGGGCATCCAGATTCAACATATATTATGTACTGTTCCATAGGTGTACATACATGTTAAATGTAATGATGCTTAATGTATTTCATATTGTATACACATACATGGATGTAACATTGATACACTACCCAGGTTCTCAGATTCTCATACTTGTAAACTCAAATATGATACATACAGAAAAAGGTATCGCCCATAATACATGAGTACTTGTGTAAAGAGAAGTCTTTCTCCTTTTGGCTGACTACCTCTATTACCCTTTTCTGCATATATGTTTTGTTTTATCATCTCATCTTATCATACATTACTAAATTATTTTAATGGGGAAGTAAGGTTTCAAATGGTTATTGAGGCCCAGCATAAAGGGCTATTTGGTAGGCCCAAAGGTGAGCATCCTGTAGGTGATTGTGAAGATTAGACATGTTTATGATGTTCCTAGAAAATCTGTAATCAATACTCTGGTGAACTACAGCCATGTGAAAGAATTGGTGAATGTATGTAAAGAATGCTCTGAAGCTTTGATCATCAGTGTGCTCTCGCCAATAATGTTATCATTTTCCTGTTTCGTTTTAAGTTAGAAGTCACCTTGTATAGCATTATCCCATAGACATCATTCATTCTGCAAATTTAAAATTCCAGTTTTCTTGAAAAGGAAGATTGATGGTTCTCCCAGGAACATATTCTGAAGTACAGGTCTAAGCATATGTAATTATTTTCGAAAATGTGCCAACTTTCTAAAAACAAAGGTTCAGTAAAATCAAAATATCGTAAGATGTGTATTGATATCCAGAAGATACGATTCTCTATCTGAATAAGGATATTCAGACCAGAAAATTAAACATTCTAAATAGGAATATGGTGTATTGGTTCATATGTCTTCACAGGAATTTAACTCTTCTCGACCAGAACCCAGTTGTTCTTAACTGGAATTTAGGTATTCCCAATGAGGATTGAGATAATCCAAGATCTTTTTACTCCTCTTCTGTAGTGCCTTACTTCTAAAGCACATGAACTGTGTGACTCTATAACTGATTTCTAAATGTATCTTCACTCATCTTTCTGTAACAGAAATTTCAAAAGATTTGTACCATTTTCGTTTTGGCTCAGATTTACAAAGAAAGGAAAAGCAAGATACACCCAGGGTTTTATTATTGTGCCAAAAAGATAAAATCCTGCTGCTATAACAGTATTAGGAAATAAACTTCTGTTTTAAAATCTCTTATATTGATTGTGTCTTACTGGTTTTAATTCATAACAAGTATAGTGATATTCTAAAGGGTGAGAATATACTTTAAACATGAGTGACAGATGTCCTAGCCAATAAAATTGTATGAACACGTTTTACACAACACTTACAAATGAATGACAATTAATTGATACACCCTAATGCATATTCTTCTCTGAAAGATACCGTACACTGAGAAGTCGGATCTCATTGAAGGTTTATTGTGTTCCCTTTGTTTGACAAAGAACCTTAGCTTTTGATGAAAGAAAACGTCTGCCTACCACATGTGGCAGCACCATACTATAAGTGTGTTAAGTCAGTGTTATGGGGCTGTGTACAAATGACTTCATGCATTTTTGGACCATTTTTGACCCCCCCCCTCCCCCCTTGTCATGTTTCATCATACAACACTTGACCCCCCTTCAGCATGACGTCATACAGAGAGATACCCCCCCCCCAAAGTGCATAGATAGTGAAGGTCTAAAGGCTATAAACAAATTAAAATGGTTCAAGGGACATATAATGGGTGTGAAATGGCAATAAAGGATAAGATACATGCAAAGTGAAAAAAGAACTAGAACTGATCAACAAATGATCAGAGAAACATGCCAAACACTGTCAGCTTATATAATGTATGGGTCCCTATATGCAGGCTGTACCATTTCGGTGCCTTATAGTTATACACGGAGTACTATGGTAGTGATCATACACAAGTATTTCCTGTCACAAAAGGGCTTAAAAACTGTCTAGATCAATAGTCCAATACAGTTAATAGTCTGCCTTCTTTGCAGCGAAAGCTGTACACTTGTCAGCGAAGAGAAAATCGAGAACAGTTATTATTAAGGATCATATAGTTCAAGAGCTTGAATGTATTGATATATTAAATGTATTGATTTAATCTGTAACTTGAACCATATAAAAGTGTACTAGAAATAGGTTTCAGGCAGAACACTGAATTTAGTGAGTGGCCTTATAGAAAAAAAAATCTCCCCAAGCATCCCCTCAGTGAAAATAGCAGGGTGGTGGAGAGCTCCAGGGGAGTGTTCATTATTTATCAACAGTGGGATTCCGGGATGGGGTGGATTGGGGGAGGAGCAAAATAATTTTGACACCTCAAGGAGGGGGGGGAATATCACACCTTTTCAAAAAGAAGCCTGTGGATAACTATGGATGCTGCCCTGAGGCAACAGCAGCAGTTCAGGGGTATTTTAGGTGCATCATTTTAGATCCTGAGGGCAGCAGTGGCCCTTTTCAAAAAGGGTTAAATTGGTATAGGTAGGATAGAGTAGTAGTGCCCCCTTATAGTGGCCTGACATCGCCTTGATTTTACACTGACATTGATGGCAGTGACACTCATTGAGTGAGATGTCTGAGGAATTCATGCATGTAGGGCCTATAGGTAAAACATTTATGTCAGATGAATGCATTAAACTTCCCTACCTTTACAAATCTTTTTACAAAAGTTTTTGTTCTTGCCAAAACCAAAGCATATTGTGATTTCTTGATGACATGATGTCATGCAGCCCATGACCCCCCTCCCCCCCTTGTCATGCTTGGTCATGGCAAGTGGGACCCCCCCTCCCCCCCTCCTGCATGACGTCATTTGTACACAGCCCCTATAGATCAAACTGCTGTTGGAGTTTGGTCTACAGGACATATCAGAGTATCTAGGAAGATCTTAGCATTGGCACCCCTCTAGGTTTGGGGGTTGAGGGCGGTTATATGCATTAGTTTGGGAGCCAGCTCCTCGAATGGACAATTGCTGGTGTTGAAAGCAGCACAAGATATCAGAGATGAATCGGGGTATGTTGATAGTGCTGATAACGAATCTAAGGTGTGTATCTTCCTATCTACGTCGGAACAAGGTCAAATCAAAGGTCAAAGGTCAGAATCTGGTATTTAATATAGAAAAGACAGAGGACGTTGTTCCATTCATTAACACCAGAGGTTCTTAGTGCATGGTGGATTCCCCATGCATGTGTACCCTTATTCATTTCTAATATCTTGTGCTGCTTTCAACACCAGCAGAAACTTAAATATCAACATTTGAGCCGTCTGGCCCCCCGGCTACATGGGCATGGACTAGTTACCACGTTGAGTCTGTGTATGTGCTATCCATATTATCCATGTGTTTAGGGATTGAACACCAGTGTTTAAGACTTAAACACTTGTTTAAACACTTATTTGTCCCACTTTTCTAAACGCTTCTAAATGCGTTCAATTCTAAATGCGTTTAACTACAAAGTGTTTAACCAAGTGTTTAAATGCTAAACACTTAAACACTTCAGTGTTTAGATGTTTAAGTACAAGTGTGCAAAAGCTAAACACCTAAACACTTCAAGTGTTTAGGTGTTTAAATGCGGGTGTTGAGAAAATTTGGTGTGTATCTTTAAACACCTTTTTTGCAGTGTAAGAAGGGTAAGACATTATACTTCTGAATTCAGAGGCTACTGAAAACATACTGATCAACAACTGGATATTTCAGTAGCCACTGGTAAATTACTATCAAAACTACTGACTTTACACTGCCTTTTTCAATATAGATTCAGTAGTCTACTGACTCTCAACTGAATTTGCAGTATGAATGCAGTAGTCTACTGATCCTCCACTGATATCGCTCTGTCCATTTATGGGTTAGTGCTGATGAGCTAGGCTTATATCTTTGCTATATTATGGTAGACTAGTAGTAATTAGAGATGAGCACAGGTATGCTGCACAGGTGTATGACGGTGAGCCTTCACTCACTGCCAGTAAGTAGCGCCCAATGTAATTACAGGTAGCTGTCTAGCAATTCTTCCTTTGTCACTATCATGACAATTTTCAAGTGTGATTTATTATCTATTTTCTCACTCCTACATCAATGCTGCTGTCATATTATTATAGCAAAGCTTTATCAGTATTGGCTAATATTCCCCTCCTACTATGGCAGTGCTGGGTACTTACCCAGCACTACTGATTTGATACTGCTCTAGTCCCCTCTTATATGGGTTATGGGTTACACACAATACTAGGAATTAAATGCAGGTACATATAGCTGATGGGGAGATAGCTCAGTGGGCTAATGTACCAGGCAGTAACAAGAAGGACCTAAGTTCAAGTCCCACCAGGGATAGAAAAACCTCCTCAGTGGGATGTCAGGTAGTAGGATACTATTTTTTGTACTTCTTCCTGTCCCCAGCAGTGGCTCTGCAATGGTTTACTGCACTGTATATGGGGCTGTACCAGTACTTATTCAGTAGACCACTTATCAACTTCTGCACCTCATTTACATATTTCATACATATGGCACTGCTTGTATACTGATATCATATTGCTCTACTACTGGGCCACTACTGCTCTAATCTGTGGTGTCTGACAGAGGAATAGCAGTGGATACTGAAACACTACTGTTTCACATACTGACCTGGTACTGAAACACTACTTCTAGACTATACTGTCCACGTATTGCTTTTGTACTGATCTTCCACTGCATTGTGGCCCGGATGGATATGCTGCCCTCTGTCAGCTCTATTGGCTACACATATCCATTAATGACAGAGGGTCTTTGCCAAAGTTACTCTTCACCTCTGTCATCAAGGATATGGTTCAATGGGTATTTGGCAGGGTATGGCACAGAGCCTTCAGTGCCTTACCCGTTTTAGTATATGGATAACATCTCCCCCATCTCACCTACACTGCGAAAAAGGTCCTAAACATAATTCTATACATAATCATGTCACGTTTTTTTGAACACAATATCCTTCTAAACACATGTAAAATGGGTTTTTAAAAATGACACGCTTTTAGCTAACCTGTTTACACTATAAAGTGTTAAGGTTTAAGTCCCGTACACACCGGCCCAAAGAATGATGATATTAAATCTTAGCATAGAAAATCCTAAGGAAAAAACGTTCTAAGAGGAAAAAATCGCATGCAAACTTTTAACGCAAAAAATCTTATGTAGAAAATGCTAGGATTTTTTAACAAAACGTATGCCACACACAGGATTATTTTGAATTTAGGGAGTGGTCATTATTTATCAACAGGGGGGGGTGGTGGGTTTTCGCGCGGACGCGCGGAAATTTTTTACGCCCCGCCCTCGATGGCAGTCAAAATTTTTTGCGCCCCCCCGCGCCGGAGGCGCGGAGAGTTTTCGCGCCTCTCTTTGATCTATAGTAGCGCGCGGGCTTTTTTGCTAAAAAGAGGGTGAATTTTTTTAGCCCCCCCCGCAAGAGGGGTCAAAATTTTTTTAGCCCCCCCCTCGGGAGGGGTCTGAAAATTTTACGCCCCCCCCCATAAACCCACCCTCCCCCCCTGTTGATAAATAATGACCACTCCCTTAGGGTTAAGATTCTAAGATTTTGATCACTACGATTTTTTGACATTAGACCACTGGTACCTAGGATTTTCTGACATAGAAGTATCACTGTTCGTGTGGCCAGCCTTAAGAGTTTTGCATGCAAACTTTTAACACAAATAAATCTTAAGTAGAAAATCCTAGGATTTTTTAACACAAACGTATGCCACAAACAGGATTTTTCTGACTTAAGGGTAAAAGTTCTAAGATTCTGATCACTAAGATTTTTTGACACGGGATCATTTTTACCTAGGATTTTCTAACATAGAATTGTTACCGGTCGTGTGGCCGGGGCTTTAGAGTGTTTTGCTGATTTAAGGAATTTTGCTTAGATATTTTGAGCTACTTTTCAATATTCGGAATGTTGCATTTGTGAATTGGCTTATGAATGCATTTAGACTAAGGACCCAAAATCATTCATGCCCACTTCCTGAAGGGGCTCAATACACCCTCTGTCTACAGGGACAGCTATATTGTCCAAGTATTTCATCTATTAAGCTAATAGATCATGGATATTGCAGCAAGGGTATATACAGCATATACAGCCCATGGGCTGCAATATCCATGACCTAATAGGTTTATACCACCATTTCCTCCATTTTGTATCAATTTCTTACCTGAAATCCAAAGAATATAGCCAGGCGAAGACATTTTGTAAGTGCAAGCGACACGGCCCGTGTCCGCTCTGCGCGAAGCCATTGTTTTTGTTCCTTGTCGGGAGAGGTACCGCTGTGTATACAGTCACTTTTCGTATGGAATCCAACCATGACAAGTCTTCAAATTAAAACATACACATCCTTAGATAGTGTAGGGGTATGGTATTTTACACTTTAACGTTCATGCACCCGTGAGACTCAGACCTAGGTCCTTCGGGTGTGGTGGGGGAATCCGGATGGCAGGTGGCAGCACCTGCCTCTGGGTTCGTACCCACTACACCAGGGGGCCTACCACTCGTCCGCCACACGTCACGTGGCCGGTCTGAGTTTCGCGGGCTTTTCCCCTATATAAGGCTGGTCCTAGCCCTAGGTTCCTCAGTAGTGGTTTACCCACTGCTCAACCAGGTTGTTACCCGAAAGGGTAACCGAATGCACTAGCAGCATGTAGTCCTCTGAGGCTGTGATCGTATGTAACGCAAGCTATGAAATAAAAGCTCGGTTGCCTACCCGGAAACTTTTCTCTCTCTTCGTTATGATTTAATCTAACTTAACGAGACGAACCACTACACTGGTGCCGTGACCAGTTGGTCTTCGGGTAAGCGCAGTCAGAAATGACTGAGCTGAGCCCAGTTAGGGGAAATGGCCCAAATTGTGAGCTAGACTCCCCGATGGAGGATGGTGAAATCAAGTCACCACCCCAAGGTACGGAGTGGAGGGATCCACTAGAACACTACCCTGATGGGTTAGAAGATGTAAGAAGAAACTTACATCATGAACTGGATGAATTTGGAGACTCCTTATTCATGCCAGGAGGTACTTCGAAACCTGCACCAATGCATAAAAGTACTGCTCAATTTGGTAAATTAAAATTTGAGGTACCAAAGCCTAGTGCAGGTATGTTTGAAACTCCATACAGTTCTCGAATTAAACACCAAAAATGTGGATTCGAAAAGAACAAAATGGACGAGCTTGAAGACATGAGAGCTGAATACGAGAAGATCCAGAAGGATCTTATTACACTGACCGGAACCCGAGACAAGATTCTGACTGAAAACAAACAGTTGATATCGGAACGTCTCGATTACGATCAGAGTTGTAGACGCCAACAACAATTGTTGTTGGATCAGATGGAGAAAGAAAAGCAAGATTTTCAACTCCAGCACGAACAGTATCGTGATGCACTATATACGGCGGATCTGGAATACAGAGCCTCGTATGATGAGTTGAATAGAACTAAACAAGAGTTAAATTCAACTCAATCGGCCTACGGCAAGTATCAAGAAGAGCTGAAGAAAATAGAATCAGCCTTCAAAGATGCTCGGGAAACGTACCAAAAACAGACCGATGAGCATGAAAAACTCAAAGATCAATTGATACGCGAATCCACAGATTTGGCTGTTAAACAGACTAAAATGATGGATGATTATTCCGAACTGGAGACTAAAGCTATCCAGATGTCAAAGTATCTAGAAGATACTGGTCGTGCAGTAGGCACTCTTGAATCAGACTTCACTGTTTCAGGAATTGCCCTAAACACGACAAGTAACCAGATGTTCTCTTTGAGGGGCAATGACGGGGTAACAGAGACAACTGTACCTCGTTATGAAGGAGTAAAGAGTCATCAGGTTAGATTTACAGATAATACCTCTATACCTCTTGGTCTAGGTACGGGAAATAAAGGGGATAATTCTGCGAGTGGAGCTAAACAAAGCCGCTCGGCAGGAAGCTCCACCTTTGACGGCGGATGGCCACAACAGTCACCTTTAGGGGGACCAAATGGCCCGTATGCCCAGTATGGATGGAATCAGTCCCAAACAGGAACGAATCCGTCCAATGGTAACACCCGGAACACGTCCGGAGTAACAACCGGACGAGCACCCGGAGGTTCCAGTACAGCTGGGGGGCAATCCGGATGTGATCAAGGATCCGGACCCTCAAGCGATCGTTCCAGGAGCAGACCCTCTGCCAGTGGGACTGGTTTCAATAATGGAAATCAGTCGTATGGAACAGGAGGAAACACTAATCCCAATAGTGGTTTCTTTAGCTTTGGTGGAAATACACAACCCACCAATGGTCCAGGGCCGGCTCCCCAAACCAGTGGATACACCTTTTCACAGGTGCCTCCATACGGAGCAGGGGGATCAGGAGGTGGAGGAGGACCACCATCCGGAGGCTTTGGAAGTACTTATGGTACGAATCCTCCAAGGAAAAAGAGACTCAGTCGCCGAGTATCTCTTTCTCCAGGGTTACAAGCGCTGCATGATTCTAATGCAGCGATTGCTAACTTAGGTGTTGATTGTTACAATCAAGGTCTGGACGATACGGAGATCATGGAATGGAGTAAGGGTTTAACCCTTACTGGATCCACGAATCCGGCTCGTAGAGTAGCTAAGATACCTACCCCCTTTAATGCCAAGAACCCTTGGAAGGAGGAGTATCAAGGCTGCGCGGATGTCTTTAACTGCAATGGATGGGGTAAAGCGGAAGCTCTGCCTTATTTAGTATGCTGGTTAAAGGAAGGCGACGGAAAAGGAGCCGTGGAACAATGGAGAGATTCTCAAATAACAGGACTCTCAGCCCATATGAAGTATGATGAACTCATAGAGATTGCTTCATATTTATATGGGAATATAGTTGGAGAAGACCCTTGGCTGACGTTCACTAAAAGAACACAGAAGCCCAAGGAGTCTGCCAAAGTGTTCGGCTTAGAATGTCAACGACTGTTGCATAAAGCCAGACCTCAATGGAGACTAGATGATGAATGCTTCCTAGATGAGATGTTTAAACAATTCATTGAAGGATTGCGGAATCAAGAACACAGGACAGTAGCCTGTGAAGCTTGGAAGAATGATGCCTCTTTGACAGATTTGTTCCAGTCCCTAGATCATTATGATCGAAAGGCCCGTATCTTTGCCGGGAAGGTACCCCAACGGATGTCAGCAATGATAATCCCGGAGGGAATACCCGAAACCGATTCATCCGAATCAGGGGAACCTGACGAAGATGAAAACGTTGGGGCCATTGGCCAAGGGAACCCCCGGTACAACCGGAACTGGGGAAAGAAACCGGGTTACGTCAAGGAGAAAGTGATCACTTCTAAACCTCCTGTGACTCAACCCGATACCAAACCCACGACGGGTCCTTCTTTATCAGAGGACCTGGTTAACAATTTGGTAAAGAAGATTACTGAAAATCTTAGGAGGCCTAAGCCTGATAGGAGTGTTGTGACATGCTTCCGATGTCAGGAAACTGGGCATTATGCTGCCGAGTGTGAGGCAGATAAGCCAGTTTATAGAAACACTCGTTACCGGAGCAATCCGGGTAAGGAGGACTCAGTGAAGAAGGAAAACTGAGAGGGGGTGTCCACAATGGCAACCGGATTACCCCCAGAGTGAGTGATTGCCATGACTGCCAGCCTATCGCAGCTTGCGGTACTGGCAAGAATCCTCTAGCGATTTCGCCCAGCAGTGAAGCTAAGGAGCCTGATCAGTTCCTTACTCATGAGGCTGGGGAGACTGATAGTACACCAGGTGTCAAGAACCGGCAGAAGAACACAGAGGGGAAACCCGATATCAGTCCAGAGGGAGCGGCCAATGAGTTGGCCAGGGTGGGGTGTGCCCAGTTCCCCCCGGGTCATCCTTGTCTCGAATTCTTAAAGGGATGTGGATTTGACCTCGGCGCTAAGACGGAACTTGCTAAGTATGCAAGTAGTCCTACCTACTTGAAAGGTAGGAGGTGGTACGCAGTTGTATCTGTGAGTGGTAGATCCGCTGAGTTTCTTGTCGATACGGGTGCTAGCCACTCCTGTATTGCTAAGAGATTCTACGATCTTTTGCCTACGAATCATGAAACTTTCACAACGGAAGGAAATGCTCGTACGGCCGACGGTAGCATGATACAAACGTTCGGTAGAACATGTATGAGGTTCAGTCTACAGGAAGATAAGGACTTCATCCTTACCCCTACTGTGGCGAACATCGCGGATGATGGTATACTTGGTCTGGATTTTGCTGCATTATATGGAGCAAGGTTAGATTCCCAGAGGGGAATATTGGAAGTGAGAGACCCGTATCATCTCGAAGTACAATGTGTACTTAGGCAAGTAAGCAGTGTAGCCAGTGTAGCCCAGACTGTTAAGATACCACCAGGCACAGCCTGTGATGTCTTATGTCGAGCGGACAGACAGTTTTCAGGAAAAACTGGAGTTGTAGAGCCAGACATGGCCATGTTGTCAAGTATCGGATTGGAATCTGCTGATGTTCTAGTAGCTAACGCTGCTTGGACGGTGGTTCCTATATCCAATACCGGTAACAAGACTGTCTATGTACAGAAGGATACGATCCTTGGATCGGTTGTCTTATCCGAATTGATAGAAGACTGTAAACATGTTTCGGCACCCGGAGCCCCTATCCCACCCGAAAGGAGCCCGGAACTAGACACTCTAGTAGCCGAAAGCCATGTAGAAAGTGATGAACAACGTGAAGCTCTAACTGACTTGTTGTACAAGTACCGTAAAGCTTTTGCAGCACCGAGTGAACAATTGGGGCGTACCGATAAAGTACTGCATACGATTGACACTGGTGAGAATGAACCTTTTAAGATTCCTTATAGAAGACTCCCACTAGCCAAAAAAAAGGGTAGCTGAGGAGGAGATAGCTAAAATGCTTGAACAGGATGTAATAATTCCATCAACCAGTCCTTGGTCTAGCCCTGTGTGCATGGTGACCAAGAAAGATGGTAGCATCCGTTTCTGCATAGATTACCGGAAATTGAATGGTATGACCAAGAAGAATTCATATCCCTTACCACGGATCGATGAGACTATAGACTCCCTTGGAGGTAAGCAATGGTATTGCTCTCTAGACTTACAATCCGGGTACTGGCAAGTGGGTATGCATCCGAAAGATATGGAGAAGACGGCCTTTTCCAGTCATATTGGATTATTCCAGTATAATGTGATGCCGTTTGGATTGTGCAATGCACCGGCGACATTTGAAGCCATGATGGAAACTTTATTAAGTGACCTTTTATGGAAGAAATGTCTCGTCTATCTAGACGATGTGATTGTCTTTGGAAAGACATACGAAGAATGCTTGGAAAATTTAGGTATGGTCCTGGAAAGGATCATAACTAATGGTTTGAAGCTGAAACCCAAGAAGTGCGATCTTTTCAAAAGATCTATTAATTACTTGGGGCGAATAATCTCGAATGAAGGGATTAAAGCCGATCCGGAGAAACTGGATGCCGTGTCAAATTGGCAAGCACCCACGAATGCGAAAGAAGTTAGGTCCTTCCTCGGATTCTGTTCCTACTACCGGGACTTTATCCCAGGATATTCAAGGGTTGCCTTTCCTATCCAGAGTTTGTCCCACTGGACACCCGGGATCAGAAAGGAACGATTCCCTTGGGGACCCGAGCAAGACGAGGCCTTTATGAAAATAAAGGATTTGTTTGCTATCACACCTGTGTTGAGATACCCCACGGAGAATGATCATTTCATTCTAGATACTGATACTAGTAATGAAAGCATAGGAGCCGCCCTTTCTCAGGTCCAGGATGGGGTCGAAGTTCCTATAGCCTTCGCTAGTAACACGTTGAGTAAATCTCAAAGAAACTATTGTACCACTAAACGTGAGTTGTTGGCTGTGGTGGTCTATACGAAGAAGTTCAAGCACTTTTTGTGGGGGAGTGATTTCACTCTACGGACTGATCACTCTTCCCTCAGATGGTTATTGAACTTCAAAGATGCAGAGGGGATGATAGGCCGCTGGTTAGCGCACCTATCCGAATTCGGTCTAAATCACAGCCAGATTGAACACCGAGCCGGGGCAAAGCATTTGAATGCAGATGCTTTGTCTAGAATCCCAGTGAGGAAATGTGCAAATGCTGAGTGCACTGATTGTGGAGCACACAATGCTGTGTTGGCAGGGGTTCGAGTTCCATTCGAAACCCATCCGGAACATGTCTTGAATTGGTCCTTGGAGACCATCAGGCAGTTCCAGAAGTCTGATGCAGTCACATCACGTTTGATTAAATTCCTTAATCAGGGTATCTGTCCCCCAAGACCCGTAGTGTCATTGGAGAACAGAGAGATGAGACGATTCTTAGCTCAATGGGCCGAGCTAAAAGTCCGGGATGGTATTCTGTTTCGATGGAAGAACCATTCTAATAGGAACAAAACCTTGCAAGTTGTCATACCTAGTGCTATGCGACGAGATATTATGTATTTCTGTCATGGACATAGAACTAGTGGACACTTTGGAAAGAAACGGTCTCTAGAACGTCTGACCAGACGATACTATTGGCCCGGCATGAGTACAGATCTCACCCGATGGGTGGAGACCTGTCCCGAGTGCTGTAAGAACAAACCAGGACCCGGGTTAGGCAAGCTGCCATTATCCCAGGAACTGTTTGGTGTAAGGTTTGCTAGAATAGCTGTTGACATTATTAGTGGGATTCCCCCCACTCCTAGTGGCAACACGTGTATGATGGTCGTGTCTGATTATTATACCAAGTACACCCGAGTGTTTCCTTTACCGGATCATAAGGCTGTTACTTGTGCTATGGCCTTTGTAAAAGGGTGGGTGCTGCACCTAGGTGTCCCACTCATGTTACATAGTGACCAAGGCAGAGAATTTGAGTCTAGTCTGTGGCAGGAGATGTGTAATTGTCTGGCGATCTGCAAGACAAGAACTAATCCCTATAGACCACAGAGCGATGGACAAGTAGAGAGATTCAATAGGACTTTGATCCAAGTATTGAAGTCTCTGGTAAATGAGCAGATGGATGATTGGGATGAACAATGTGAATTCGTGGTACATGCCTATAATGGCACTGTGCATTCGAGCACAAACTGTTCTCCTAATCTCCTCGTTTTTGGAGAGGATTTGATTATGCCAGCCGATTTGGTGTTCGGCGTAATAAGAATGAATCCGGAAGCCCCTTGCCAGGTGATGTTTGTAGAATCCCTACGGGATAATTTCAAACAAGCCTATGAGAGGGTTAGAGACGAGTTGCAGAAAACTGCGCGTTGGCAGAAAGTTGGCTATGACACAGGTCTAAAAGCTAGATTTTTTAATCTAGGGGATAGAGTACTGCGTCTACACCAACCTCTAGCTAACCTGAAATTAGCCAGTAATTGGGATGGACCTTTCACTATAACTCAGGTTATTAGTGATTGCACAGTGATTATTAAATCACAGCTTGGTAAATGTTACAAGTCAAATGTAGCGAGACTACGCCCATGGAGGGGGAGGGATACCTCCACCGAAATGTACGGCGATGGTCTATTGGAAGTAATGGAACAAAGTCGTGTTAAGCAACTCGAAGTGGTACCGACCCGAAAGCGAGGACCCGGGCGGCCACGGAAGGTTGCAGACCCGAAGAGGGTGGTGCCCCCTGTCGTAACATCCGGAAAGCAGGGGAAGATACAAAAAGTCTCGGCAGGCGCAGGTAAAAATAAGAGGAAAGGTCCTTCTAAGGCTAAGAAGACCTTGGAAAAGGCTCTTATGGATACCAGGTCAATAAAAGAGGCCTCAAAACCTCTTAGTCCAAGGTTGCTACAGACTGCCGTAACCTAGCCTGTTAACACAACGAGTGTGTTGTCCTGTACTGTGTACTGTTATATGTTGTAACCTAGTTCAATGTATATTTGAGCCGGTCAAGAGTCTCTGGAAAAGGTCCTATGACAATGAACCCATGGTTTTGGACGGATAATCCGGTGGATATGCTTATGCTATCCATAAACTCCAGAATACCTAGCGAATTGTCATAGTCGAACCCTGAGTACGGACGGACGACCGATCGGGTATTGTATTGTTTTTATGTAAGGGCGCGTGACCTAATTAAGGGCACGCGGGAAAGTTGTTGACCCATTTTCGAATGGTCACGTGAGGCGCCGGTTTGATCATGCGCAGCGATTCAAGTTCGAGTATCCCGCCATATTGTCTTATTCCTGCGAAGGAAGAAGACGTGGCCGAGGGTGGTCTTACTCTTGTTGGAGTCTGATAGCCCGTGACAGCCATATTCCGAGGTGTGCCCTCATTAAAAGGCACCCGCCTTTCACTGGGTAAGCAGTACTCACTGCTTATCCGGTGGATTGGGATATTTTATCCCCGAACAGCCACTTCTGTCGATGGCAGAAGAGGCCGTCCGTCTTGGCGGCGGTGCCGGTGCCAGCACCCCGCCAGAGTATGGAAGTGGTTCTCCCAAGAGTCCCACTTATACATACGACGATCAGCAATACGATGCTGATTGTGATCAAATGGATCAACAAATGAATGTTGATTAGTACTTCTCTGGAGTAGACGATAGCGACGTAGAATCGTTCTACGACGCATCCGACAACTCCAGACAAGTTAGTCCTGAACGCCGAGGCGTTCAACAACAAATTGATGTAGGTGAGCCTTATGTAGCCCCTCCATCCGAAGGTTTGAGTGGAGAACCGGCAGGAGCCCAGTCTCTTGACAGGGCTCTGATGCCACCTCCCCCTCAACTGCCGCCCCGTCTTGGTGGGAGTACCTCATTCGGTGCTTTGGGACCTGCTTCTCCGGTTGACAGGCCAATGCACCTAGAGCTGCCCTTCCCAGACAGTCCCGAATGGCATGATGTAGCCGGTCCATATGACGGACGGATGTTAGCAATTTCCGAGGAAATGCTGATACCCACCTGTTATGGGACGCCCAGAGAGGTTGACGAGCGTGTTGTCAACGCAATCTGGGAATGTGCTCATCCGCAGTGGGCTAATACCTTTCCGGAGTCCTGGTTGATGGATTACCATCAGATGGCCAAAGGATTGGTAGTCCACTTATGGTTTCGTAAAGCCGTCTGGGACGCAGAAATGGCTTTCCGAAGGAATACCTCTTATAGGCCTTCCTATGTGTCTGACAAAACGGGTTACACCGGTGTCAAGGCAGATGAGGTCTCTAGATACATAGACAGAGACCAGATCCTACTGTTAAGCACAGCGGATGAGTATGAAGCAGCAGGTAACGCTGTTGTGGATTACTGTCCAGGGGTCCCTATTACGTCTCAAACCATTGAGGCAGAAGAGGCCCGTATTGGTGTGTCTCCACTAGACAGACTCGGGGTAATACAAGACCTCGTAGTACGTCTATTGGAGAGACAGTATGCACTGGCGCATCCGGAGTTAGTACCCGGACCCGCACCCGTGCAAGTAACAGCCAAGATGGCCGATCGGATGGACCGTCTCATGTCTCCTGCTGAAGCTCCTACCTTGGGAGGCGCAGCAGTAGTACCTGAGAAGGCCCTACCTGATGCAGATGTTTCCCTTAAAACTGCTCAGTCTACCCCTACGAAGACTGAGCAAGTAAAGGAGAAAGCAGCTGGTGGAGAGGGTAAAACAACCCCCACCAAAGGTAAGGGTAAAGGGAAGCGGTCAGGAACCGAACCCTCTACCAGCACGAGTGTGGCCGACAGTACCCGAACCCGTCGGGTGTCTCCACGCTCGGCCAATAAGAAGGGCGCTAAGGCTTCGGATGTCTCCGGCAATGAGACGGACGCATCCGAGCCTGGCACTTCTACTAACGGCAGATCCCGCAGGAGGAATAAGAAGAAGGTTGACCAACGCAAACCTGAACCTATCGAGGTAGACGTTCAAGCTGATAATACAGAAGCTGAACCGGCTGTCCCAACCGTAAAAGTTGAGCTCGGTGTGCCAATCGTCAAGCTACACGACGTAATGGCCGATTTGAGTGGAGACGCTCAAGATGCTGCAGCCCAGGTCCTCGCGGGTCAACAACCCGTTGTGCAACCTGTGGATGTACCATCCGACCCGGAGGGAGAGGAGCCGGTTGACCCAGTTGTGGATGTCACTCCGACTGACGAGCAAGAGGCTGCTATCTGGGCTAACGCCAATAGCAACTTTGCCGACTTCATTCCTCTACACAGGGGACACCTGAAGGGGAGTAAATCCGTATGGAGACTGCCCCCTCGGATCACCTGTGAGAGGCAGGAAGATATGGAGGAGTGGCTTCGCAAGAAGCTCTCTGATAGAAAGCCGGCCAATATGTACTGGATCTATTGGGAATTCGTTAAGAATTCGCCCAATGGTCTGTACAATTATGACCAGAAGGGCAAGCTCAAGTTTGCTCTAGATGAGTACTACGGGGAGGATCGTAAGGATTGTCCCTTCCAACGTTGTACTCAAAGTGAGGGTGAGGTTGAATTCTTCATCGAGAAAGACGCGTTCCTTCGTCATCTCGTGGAGGTTCATATGCACAAGAGGCCGGAATATGTCTGCGACCGAGAGGTTGGCAAGAAATGTGCTAAATGCACAGGATGTGTCACCCCCCCGACGCGGAGACATGGTCCGGCACTATGTGACTTCGCATGGAGAGGGCCTGGAGGCAGCCATAGATCGGGTGATGAAAATTCACTCCGAACTCTATGGCAACCTTAGGGGCCTCAATGCAGAGAAGTTGGCTTCCCTCACACCGAGTACGAAGCAGTTTGCGCCTACGGTTCCTGGTACTAACCAGAAACTAAAGGCTCGGTTTGCCCAGACTCCCGGGTCCGGCAAACTAGAGTACGCTCAGGAGGAGTACGATCTGTTAAACGAATGGAGAAGCAACAAGGCCCGCCGTCGTGGTGGGGCTTATGTAACTCCATCCGGAGAACAGGTCCGAAGCCGCAGGGATTACCGCCAGGGACCCTCTGTAGCAGATAGGAAGAGACAGGCGTCTGAATCTCCAAGCCGAGCCAGGTCACCACTGGAGGCGCTGGAGAGACAGACAAATGGGGGAAGGAAGAAGCCACATCTTCCATCTCCTACTGGAACTCCTTCCCATTATGGGCGAGCACCAACTCCACTAGGTGCACAGAACCCGACATTCTTTGGTGTCAGTGGACCGAGTGGCCAGTCCGCCCGGAAACAGGCGCCTTTGAATGTCAAAGACCCGAAGCAG
Source organism: Acholoe squamosa (assembly GCA_949317995.1). Classification (NCBI taxonomy): domain Eukaryota; kingdom Metazoa; phylum Annelida; class Polychaeta; order Phyllodocida; family Polynoidae; genus Acholoe; species Acholoe squamosa. Next base: position 49,325,523 of record OX439049.1, on the reverse strand, counting down.
TACCCTGCTATGGGCCCACCCGGACCAGAGATGCAAATCTTTGATCAGTACGGGAGGGTCAAGCAGGAACTGCCGACAGTAGGAGGTCAAGCTCCCCGACCTACAATGAGTGCTGTGGTGAGACAACGTCCACCCGCACCATTGTTGACGGCCAAAGACCTTAGAAGGGAATTGTCACGGTTGCCCCTGGTTCAGGGATTACCAACTCAAGGCCCTTCTTCGACCACTGCTAGTGCGGTTACTACTGCGGTTGCTTCTTCGCACACGCAGGTAGCTGTCACTGCGAGTGGGTCTGGAGCACAGCCGAAGCCTCAGGGTCAGGTACCCCCACCTGGTGCTGTGGTTCATCGGCCTAAGCTGATCCAGACAGTGGAGACCTTCTTCAAGAAGGAGGACAAATTGTCTTGCAATATCCAGAGCAAACAATTTGAGACGCTACAGCACCATCTGGAAAACCTCCACCTGGACATGTATCGTCGGACCGTGTCGAGCACTCTCCAGTGTATTGACGCGATCCAGAAGTCAGAGATCAACCGAATCTCGACTCAGATCAAAGCGGATGTTGCCAAAGATAAGCAGGAAGCTGCTAATCTGCGGCAGGAGGCCCTATCCGAGAAGGAAACAGCTTCTCAGATGCTCGACCTAGAACGAGCAACGAACATGAAGAACCAGCAAAAGTTCTTCAAGGTCTTCGGAGTTATCATGGATAACTGGGACGGTACACCTGAGCATGCTTTGAAGCTGTTCGAAGCACGCCAAAAGGTGAAACTTACACCTGCTGTCCCCGCATTGGCACCTACGGATGGAACTGGTGTGAACCCCCCTGTTCAGCCACTGGCTCAACAACCGGGTCCAAACCAGCCACCCGAGGAGAACATGGAACAGTAAAAAACTGTTGCATGAAGATCGGACATAATTGTGTGTCCCGGGGTTCTATTACCCATGCATTGTTGGATAAGAAACCATTTTTTTATCCAACCCGTATTGATTCGGGTACCAAACTGTACCCTAATCCGGAAACTGAAAACAGAAGGAGAAAACAAACAAGTCACTCTGGAGGAGGAGTACGAATGCTGTAAACACCATAATTGTACTGTGCCATAATGTAATGACTGTGCCTATTATAAAATCATGGACAATTTACACTAATATGGACTTTTGAACTACAAACCGGATTTACTACTACACCACTACTATTTGTGAGCTAGCACTACAGGCATCAGGGTTTAGCTACGCCCATAGAGTCCATCAACAGTCTACAACTGGATCTACTATTACCTCCAGTTAGCTAGCACTACAGGCATCAGGGTTTAGCTACGCCCATAGAGTCCATCAACAGCTTACAACTGGATCTACTATAACCTCCAGTTAGCTAGCACTACAGGCATCAGGGTTTAGCTACACCCACCAACAAGTTTTACTATAGCACTTCAGGCATCAGGGTTCAGCTCGCCCATACCAAGCCATCAGCAGCATCCGACTCCTGTTACATCCTCCAATCATGAAAACAAGTAACTTTGTTGATATTATTATATTGTGTGTAAAATTGTATTTATAACTATATAATATCTTTTATAAAGATATATTATTATATAAGGGTACCTATAAATATACTGGATCTGCGAATCCTAAAAGTTATTTAAGGTAATCCTAGACCTATAACTGTCTATATAGGTCATTCCTGGTCTCAATATATTAAGAGACTATAATTCTTCTGTAACTTGTAAATATAAAACACTAAGGTATAAACTGAGCTGCGTCTCAAAAGTATAAATATTTTTCTATAAAATAAGAGAAGGTCCAACGGATTTCTCTAAACTTAGTATTGTATTACTCAGGTTAATACCTAATTGTGTTCATATAGTATCAGATTAATTGTCCATATCTGATCATTAATATTTAATTCACTCTGTAAAGTAGACAGAGCTGTTAATTTAAAAAGTCGAAAATTTTTTTTTCCGGGTTCAATAACCATAATACGATCATTGTTAACAACCACCGGTCCTTTTCAGGACCCTACTGTTGTCAAAACGTTACTATAAATCTGTGATAATTGTATATTTATCATTTATGGTTGTTATAAGCTAGTGATGGAAATAACATGAACGACACTCGATGCTATTATTGTATAATTTTTCAGAAATAGGATAGTCTTATACTATAGCCTATTTCACATCGAGCAAGTGTAATTAATACCCCTTTTTAGTATTGTAAACAATCACTTACTAGGTTATTAATACACTGCGATTTAATTACCCCCAAGTTATTGTCTAAGGGGGGCAGTGTAGGGGTATGGTATTTTACACTTTAACGTTCATGCACCCGTGAGACTCAGACCTAGGTCCTTCGGGTGTGGTGGGGGAATCCGGATGGCAGGTGGCAGCACCTGCCTCTGGGTTCGTATCCACTACACCAGGGGGCCTACCACTCGTCCGCCACACGTCACGTGGCCGGTCTGAGTTTCGCGGGCTTTTCCCCTATATAAGGCTGGTCCTAGCCCTAGGTTCCTCAGTAGTGGTTTACCCACTGCTCAACCAGGTTGTTACCCGAAAGGGTAACCGAACGCACTAGCAGCATGTAGTCCTCTGAGGCTGTGATCGTATGTAACGCAAGCTATGAAATAAAAGCTCGGTTGCCTACCCGGAAACTTTTCTCTCTCTTCGTTATGATTTAATCTAACTTAACGAGACGAACCACTACAATAGTCTAGATGATCCCTCCATGCGTATTATGTCCAATATATTCAAAATAAAGGAGAATCCATTGATTTTCCCAACGTACGCGAGTCGCGGTCCGACCATTCCCACCCGCCTCCTTGTCCGGCGAAAGTGTGTCAGTGGCCCGGATGTAGATATAGGTCAACTGCTCGCCGTACAAGAAAGACGCCGAAAATTTCAGACCCGTTTGGAAAATCAATGGATTCTCCTTTATTTTGAATATATTGGACATAATACGTATGGAGGGATCATCTAGAATATCTAAGGATATTCTAGTTTTAATTTGAAAACTTGTCATGGTTGGATTCGATACGAAATGCGGCTGCACATACGGACCTATCACCATCAGGTTAGTAGTCTTCAACCTTTGCTTTTGGTTTCCTCACCGTTCAGTGTGGCGCTATGGCTAACGTCCTCGCCAACCAGCACTGCGGCCGGGGTTCAATCCTCATACGAGTTGGGACGATTTTTCACATTGAAACAATGGCGAGACTAAATTTCTATGTCTGCCAGCGTCTCCCAAAATATTCTAAGTCCAACTTGACCTCGAAAAAGTATATACCAAAAATTTCAAAAATGCACATGTGTGGTATATGCAGAATAATGCACGGCTAAACTGCATATAAACCCACTGGAAGTTCCGAAATCGTGGTATAAACTGTATACATTTAACCCATATCACATCGGTATCAGGGACTCACTTTCAAGGCAACAGAGAGACAGGAATGATTTTGCCTTATATATTCTTATTGGGCTATCACAGGCAGAGGGGAAAGAGGGTTTTTGATGCAAAAGTTGGTTCTCTAAGGGAAGCTATAATACAGTCCAACTCGGGTTTCCACCAGTTATGATTTTTCTCCTTCCAATCTCCACTCGCTGTTTTAAACTGTCTATTTGGGGAATGTTATCGAGGCTAGCGTCAAGTGATAGAACCGTTTTTAAATCCCACAGCCCATTTGGAAACAAAACACAATTGGGTAATTCATCTCCAGGGGTTTTATTAAAAATATAAATGCCAATCCAAAGGTCGAATACAATTCAGACTCCAGCGTTGATTTCACATTTCAATTTGGTAATCATAATCACACACTTTTAACCACGAAGATTGCAATAAACTAGATCCAGTCAAATTTCAAGATCATTCGTGCCAAAATACATAAATCACAGATAATAACGCTACCACATTTCATCAATAACATCGTATAACCAATCGCGGGCGTGAGTAATTTCCATCGTTGTCAAATATCTTTAAATTTACACAATCATAAAACATTTATAGTTCCATAACCATCAAGTGTCTCCAAAGCACAGGACTACAAAATGTTGCTGAATTCCATAATAAAATCACAAAGTGTTATCAGATTTCATAATCGTAACCGATAGGTGTCTTCAAATTCCATCATGGCATAATTCCAAATTAAATCAACCACTCCATGTTGAGATGTTAAGTGAGCATTGAGAATATACACAGCTAAAAACAATTTTCTTGGAATCTTAAATAATCTTACCTGATGAACAAAACTAGCAGTTTTAAGATTTTTAATTTTCTTAAAATTGGTAGTTTTGTCCACCGCATAAGAAAATTTATCTTATTTTTTTAAATCAAGAAAAATATTTTTTGCTGTGTAATAATGGGTAGTGAGAGACCAAGGGAAAAGCAAATCAAGTCTAAGTCCTTCTGATGTGTGGTTCCTCTATGAAATAATCAGATCCTCTATTAAATGCTTAAGTCTCCAATTGAATGAAGTTAAGACTCCAGGAAGCACCCTAGACAACGGCCAAAAGCTCTGGTAAATGCTATTCAGAATTTCAATCGATTCCTACTTGTGGGCTGCCAAATATAGATATCTTCCCCTCTAATTCCAGGTCGAACTGTGGCTCCCTGAAGTTGCGAGCACAATTCACGCCCCTACTCTTCAGTTCCATCCTTATATACCCCCAGACTACCGGTGGTTTTGGTCTTTTGCCACCCTACACCTTTTGGACTTTTAGCCTGGTGAGATTCTAACAGATCCATCTATAGAGGACACACCCATCAACTCATAGGGACATAATCTTCACTGCCGCCGCCGGGACCCCCAGACCTACATGAACAAAGTCCATCACACAGACCCAGCCTTCACAGCAGCGCCTGGCATCCTATAGGACCAAAACATGCCGCGCCCACTCTGAGCTTCATCGGGTCTAAGGTCTATAGTAGCATTCTTTACCTGCTCCTGGTGACACATCACATCCAGAAGTTCTCTCGCTCTATAAAATACTGTAATAAACATCGGCCGGCGGCTTGGCGGTGGCCACCGAAGCTCGGCGGTGGGTTCCTGCTGTGGCCGCTAGGGGGCCCCCTAGCGCCGGGGGCTATAAAATGCGGTGTTCGGTGGTTTTAGAGCAGACGCGATCAGACACTCAGGTGGCCTACGTGTAAGCTATCCTAAGGGAGTTTGGTGGCTGGTTTCTAGTCCATGAACAGAGTGGCGTCTCTAAGAAAGTATAAGTACAAGTATCAGTAGAAGCAAGTAACTGATGACAAGTGCCTGTTAGTCCTTAAGGCCCGTAAGAAATAAAACAACAATAACGGCTGTAACTTGATATTCCATTCTTTATATAAGTTGTTGACTCTGGTTATTACATTGGTGACAGCGGTGGTTGTTTACATTAACGAACCCGGGCGTACCAGAGTAAACAAAAAGGTATGGCGGATAGCGAATTGGAGATGGAGGAGGAGAGGAAAGCCCTAGAGGAGCAGTTAGGGGCAGGCAGGCGGGGCGAGCTTATCCAGGTGGTGGATGAGGAAATCTCGGTTAAAGTAAGAGGGGCGGTGGCTGCGGTGGCCGGCGCCACCGACACCGCCGGAGCAGACGACAAGAAGTGGGTGGTGGAAGAGCGGGTGGACGGGAGAGCAAAGGGAGCAACACCCGGGGAGGAAGTGGGGGTAGCAAGTGGCGTGGCTGGCCACCGGGTACCTCCTGGGGCGGCGACTAAAGTGGAAAGAGAGATGGGCCAGACTGAGTTCGGTGGCCGGTTCGGTGGACCGGGTGGCGGGTCGGTGGGTGGCCAGTTCGGTGGCTCGGTGTTCGGTGGACCGGGAAACGAGAAGGCAAGGGAGGGTCACCGGAGAGAGGAGCTCGCGCGAGACTGGGGCTCCGACAGAGCCCATGGGGAGGTCAGAGAGGGCCAGGGAGCGGCTGGAAGAGAGGGGACAGACCCGTTTGCGGAATGGCTGAGGCAGGGCAGCCCCAGAAGTAGCTCTAGGACGGGGAGTGTGGAAGGGGCCAGGACCTCCACGCCCCTGGGGATAAATCAGATGCAGGGGACGATGGCACCAGGTTGCGGGATACTGCCGGATAGGCCGGGGCCCGGGGGCGAAGGGGCCACGCGGAAGCCGATTGTGATGCCGGGCAAGTATGACGGGTCGAGCGACCTGGAGGAGTTTTTGTCACACTTTGACCTCTGTGTCATGGCCAACAGTTGGACGGAGAGGGAGTCGGGGACGTTTCTAGGGATTAGCCTGTCGGGGGTCGCCCGGCGGCTGTTGGCGTCAGAGCGGCCGGCTGCTCCGGGTGGATATAAGAAGTTGCGGGATGCGCTAGTTAATAGATTCCAGCCGAAGAGTCAGGTAGAATCGCATAAGGCTCTGCTCCGCACCCCGGTGCGGAAGCCTGGGGAGGAGTTACAAACCCTCTCTGAGGAGATCCTGCGGCTGGTGCGGCTGTCCTACCCTAATGCAGACGCCCAGATGGTAGACGGCATGGCTAAGGATAGGTTTGTCGAATGTCTGGAGGATACGGAGCTCCGACAGTGGATATACCAGGGCGAGAACCCGACCCTCCTACGGGCGGTGGAAAGGGGTATATGGGCGGAAACTTACCTTAGGGAGGAACGGGCAAAGGCAGCGAAGGTCAGGTCTGCCACGAAGTCAATGGCGGAAGAGATGGGGGAGCTGCGGGTGGCGGTTACCCAAATGAAAGAGTCCCTTTCCCGATCGGCCATGGCAGCCGCGGAAGGGGAGGGGGCAAGTAGGGGACGGGGCTGCTTTGAGTGCGGGTCTCCAGATCACTTCAAGCGCGACTGCCCTGCCTGGAAGAAGCGGGTCGAGGCCGCTAGGAAGAGGGAGGCGATGAAGAAGGCTTTGGAAAACTAGACGGGGTCCCCTCTTCCAGCCGGGAGGAGACCCATGGAGTGGAAAGGAGGAGAGAATGGCTGGGTCGGAAAGAAAAGAAGGGGAATGGCCTGGAGGTCGGAGGGAGGTTATGGGGTAAGGACATCCACTTAGTGGTGGACACGGGGGCCACCAGCAACCTGCTCTCCACAGCATGGTGGAAGGCGGAGGGGTCCCCTGGGAACTTGAGACCGGTGACAACGGCATTCCATACGGCAGACGGGAAGCCGCTGCCGGTGGAGGGTCGGGTGACGACGGAGCTACAGTGCGTGGGCCGCGCGGAGACTACATCATTCGTCGTGGCCGATATATCCACCCCTGGCCTGCTGGGGGCAGATTTTTTGAGGCAGACGCGGGCGACAATCAACATGGCCAGGGAGAGGCTGGTGTGGCCGGAAGAGGAGCGAGGGACTCAGCCCTGCCGACTGGTGAGCTCGCGGACAGAATGGGTGAGGGGCCGCATGGAGAAGGTCATACAGGCGCGGATGCCGGAATCGGCCGGGCAGACGGACATGCTGGTGGAAGGAGTGGAGAAGGTGGAGATGGCGAGGGGTATTCGCATAGGCAGGTCATTGGTGACGCCCGAAAAGGGGGAGGTGCCAGTCCTGGTCTCCGGGCCCTAACCCGGTGGTCCTTTACAAGGGAATGCACGTAGCCGTGGCCGAGGCTGTGGGGGAGGAGGAGCTCTGGGGGGAAGAGTGCCGTATGGTGACGAAGGAGGGGCCGCGCGAGGGGTCCCGGACTCTTGTGGAGCAGCTGTTAGGGGGAACCCAGGTCGAGAATGATCAGGAGTGGATCCAACTCATTGCCCGGAATAAGGCGGCATTCCAGGAGGGGGATGAGGACCTGGGGCATACCGACTTGGTCTCGCACACCATAGAGACGGGGTTGGCGGCCCCTATTAAAATGGCTCCCCGACGACTGGCGCCGCATCGATGGGAGGTCGTGGACAAGGAAGTGGAGGAGATGTTGAGAAAGGGCGTCATAGAGCCGGCGACGGGTCCGTGGGCGAGCCCCGTGGTCCTGGTAAAGAAAAAGGATGGGAGGGTGCGGTTTTGCGTGGACTACCACCGTCTTAACGCGGTGACGCCTACCCGCTGCCACGGATAGACGATTCGCTAGACTCGATGGCGGGGGCGTGTTGGTTCAGCACGTTGGACTTGGCGTCAGGATACTGGCAGGTGGCCATGGAGGGGGCGGATAAGCCAAAGACGGCGTTTGTGACGCACCGGGGCTCGTTCCAATTCAAGGTGATGCCTTTCGGGCTCTGCAATGCGCCCGGGACGTTCGAACGCCTGATGGAAGTGGTGATGCGCGGGCTGCAGTGGTCCACTTGCCTCGTGTACCTGGACGACATTATCGTGTTTTCGTCCACCCTCGCCGAACATGCTACCCGACTGGAGACGGTATTAAGGCGGCTACAGGACACCGGTCTCAAGGTCAAGGCCAGTAAATGCCAGTTCGTGAGGGAGCAGGTCAACTTCCTGGGCCACCGCATCGATAAGACGGGGATCGGGACCGATCCCGAGAAGGTGGCGGCTGTGCGGAAGTGGCCTACAGATGTACGGTCCTTACTAGGGTTGTGTGGCTACTACCGCAGCTTTGTGCCCGGATTCGCAGCCATCGCACGGCCCCTGTCGGAATTGACCGAAAATAACAAGAGGATCACGTGATCGAGCACCGCCCAAGCCGGGATCATGGTAACACGGATGGGTTGTCCAGGCGGCCATGCACGCAGTGTGGCATGGAGGGGGAGGGTGGCTCTCCCCTATTCGACCAACCGGGGGAATGTAGGGCAGTAACGCGGAGAGAGGCGGCCGCAGACGCGGAGGCTGACGAGGCCAGCGGGAGGTCCCGAGCGGCGGAGGGGGACGAGGCGGAGGAGGATCCCAAGTTGTCCTCCGCGCAACACTGGGCGGCAGTGCAAGAACCGGACGACATCCTGGGAAGGGTCCGACGGTGGGTAGCGGAGAACGCGGGCCCCGCATCGGCCGAATTGGCCGGGGAACCCTACGCAGTGCGGGCGCTGGCGGTACAAGTGCCGCGGCTGAGACTAGAGGGAGGGGTGCTTACCCGAGTCTGGTGGGACCCGGGGGGCCGAACCTTTGGCCAGATAGTGGTCCCGGAGGGAAGGGTGCCGGAGGTGTTGGCAGAGGTGCATGGGGCACCCCTGAGCAGTCACTTCGGGAGGGCCCGCAGTCTATGTCGGTTACAGCAAACCTACTACTAGCCCAGCTACAGAAGGGACCTTATACAGTGGTTGGAGACCTGCCCGCAGTGCCTCAGCAGAAAGGGGGCCGTGCACCCCCCCCCGGTCCATGATGAGACATGTGCCGGTGGCGTCAACGCTGGAAAGAATGGCCATGGACCTGATGGGGCCGTTGCCGAGGAAGGGGAGAAAGAATCGGCATATCCTCCTTGTAATGGACTACTTCACAAAGTGGGCAGAGGCTATCCCCTTGCCAGATCAGGAGGCGGAAACGGTCGCCCGGGCCTTCGTGACGGAGGTGGTCTGCCGACTGGGGCCACCCAGGATGATTCATACCTACCAAGGGAGGAATTTTCAGGCCCAGATGTTCCGGGAGGTGCACCGTCTCTTGGGGGTGGCGCAGACCCGTACCTGTCCCTACAATCCAAAGTCGGATGGATTGGTGGAGAGGTGTAACCACACCGTGGAGGCCATGCTTGCCATGACGGTGGACGAGAACCAGGCGGACTGGGACTTGCAACTACCTTTCGTCATGGCCGCTTATCGGTCGTCGGTTCAGGCGTCGACCAATCAGACCCCCAAATTCATGATGTTGGGAAGGGAGACGCTGTTACCTGGGAGCCTCATCTACCCCCGCCCGGAAGGTGGCCACCTGGAGGGAGCCGTGGACGGGGAGGGGTTCGCCGCGGAACTGCAGGTCCGGATGGCAAAAGGCCATGCTTACGCTTTGAGGCATATGGGGGAGGAGAAATTATTCCACCCGCGGGGACACGGTGTATTACCTAATGCCCAAGAAGGAGGTCGGCAAGTGCCCCAAGTTCATGAGGCCGTGGTCGGGCCCATGGACGATCACCCGGAGTTTGGGGGGCCCGGTATGGGAGATCAAAATGGGCCGGACGATCAGGGTGGTTCACTATGACCTGCTGAAAAAGACCCAGGCCCCGCGGGAGGAGCCTGCGGAGGTGGTACGAAGGGCGGGGTCTGCCGCCGGTGGGGAGTGGCCACCTAGTGTGGTCGGCGGATGGCGGGCCACATCCGGGGGTTACAGCGGTAACCAAGGGACTCCCGCCGACCACAGGGGCACCGGCGACTCGGCGGCTTCCATGGGTGTGGTGACTCACAGAGGAGGGCGCTTGTGCGCATCATTTTGGCATTGGAACCTAGTAAAAGGGGAGGAAAAAGGCGGGGGAGACTCACCTGCGAGGGGAGGAATCCGTGGAGAGGCTAGGAGGCGTGGTGTGAGGGTCCCCGGGCCCGGGAAAGTGGAATTCGTCCTTCGGCCACCGGCTGGCCACGGTGGGGGTTGGCGTCCTGAAAAAGGAAAAGGAGAGGTTAGCACTGAGAGAGTGGTGGGGCGGGGGAAATTTACTCAGCCAAAAGGGGACTTACCTGCCATTGTTCAGAGAAAGGCGAAGCCGGCGTGGGAGATGAGTGAGAAGGTGGTCGCCATTTTTACGGCCAAGAACCGGCGGTGGGAGGAGCGGCAGCGGCGGGAAATGGAGGTGGCCACGGCCACACCCACCGACCGCCGAACACCGACGGCTGACGCGGAGGCCGCCTGGTGTAACGAGAGGGAACTACACCGTGACCTCGTTAGGACCGCCGACCTAGAAAGGCGAGAACGAGGCGCGGCGTGGTCCCACAGGGACACCGACACCAAATCAGACATGAAAAAGTTGTTGGTGCCCCTTCCCTGTTCCGTTTGTGGCCGGAAGTTTATGCGGAAAGACCACGTCAAGGCTGTCCATGCAGAGAAGGGGCCGGGGTGGAACTGCCCGGGACGCAAGTGCCAGGCGTAGGCGAAAGAGGGTCGGTGGGATGACCTGATGACCCACATGGCGGCCCAGCACCCGGGCCACCCGTGGTTGAGCCTGTCCAAGGCCACCGCTATACACCATACGGTATAGGAGGGCCGCCCCCGGAGCAGCGACCACCACACCCGGGGAGGAGCCACCGCCATCCGAGGAGGGAGCCAGCGCGGACCCCGAAGGCGAGGAGGGCCACGCCTCGGAGACGGCCACCGACCGTGTGGAGGAGGCCACCAACCACGGGGGGAAGGCCACCGAGGAGGCAACCACCGGGGACAGGGCCACCGAGAGTGGTGGTGACAGCCCTGTGGCCAGCCCCGCCAGCCCTCAGGACTCCCCACGGCTTCGCTCCTGCAGTGGCACCCGACGGGCGGCCCGCCTGGCCACAGAAAGGACCCCCGCGCCCGCAAGCCCGTGTCGGTCGCCCCGGCGGCTGCGCAGTGTGGTCGCTCGCTGCAGAGGGATCGGAAGCGGAAGTCGGAGCCGAGGGTGACTGCGGAGGCGTGGGACGCTCATCCACCCCGGATCGAGTTGGGGGAGGGGGAGGACAAAGTGGTCACGCCCAGCAAGGTGGCCCGGACGGGGGCCGGGGGCGCCCAGGCCCAGGCCGCGGCGGAGCAGTGCCGGTCCCGCTACCACTCGGTGGAGGATCAGGAGGCTGCCAGGGTCCTGGTGGAGGAGATGGGGCGGCTCACGCCAGTCCAGCCAAACTTGGGCACGGAACGGAGGCCATCTTAGACCGGGTCCTGGAGGCCCCCTCCGCCGGGGCAGAGGGCGACCCGCTCCTGCTACGGTCGTTGCTGCCGAGCGAGGGGGGCGACCCAGCCCCAGCCGGGGTTGGAGAGGGTCTCCTCCAGAATACAGGCCAGCTGGCCCAGGAGATGGCGAGGCGGTACCAGCGGCAGCTGCTGGCGGAGGCCCTACAGCGTCGGCAGTGGCGAACCCCAGAGGGCGAGGTGGTGTCGCTAGACCGCCCCTCGCCAGCCACGGTGGACACCACGGAGGTGGGGAGCCAACCGGCCGCTGGGGGGTCCCCCCGCCAGGGCCTGCCGCCGGAGCAGGTGAGGCGCATCCTCCAGACCACGTCACCCCCGGTTCAGCCCCACACCCCCGACAACAACCTTGGCTCCAGGGGGCCAACTGGAGGGCATCATCGCAGCCCGGGTAGTGGACGACGGCCAGGGGGGGGAGGAGGAGGAGCTCGATTGGGAGGAGGAGGACCCTATGTTGGAGGCGGTGGCCTACCGTAGCGTGCCCCTGACTACGGACTCGGACGAGGAGGCGGCATCTCCGGGGGAGGCGGCCGACAGGAGGGTGATCACCCTTACTGGGCTGGACAGCCCAGCGGCCGAGGCCGAGACCGAGACACGTACTGTCACGATGGGGGGCGCGCCGCTACCCGGGGCCGCTAGTCAGGGAGCAGGGGAGAGAGAAAGGAAAGCGAGGGACGAAGCTAAGGCGCCCAAAGAAAAGAGAGAGAGAGAGGGGGAGTAGGCCACCAAGGACAGGAAGGAGAGGGACCGAAAAGGGAGGGAGGAGGAGAAGGCGAGGAAGGACAGTAAGGAGAGAGAGAGGAGAGAGAGAGACGAAGAGAGAGTGGCTAAGGACTAGAAAGAGAGGGAGAGGAAGGAGGTGAAGGCGACCAGGGAGAAGGAGAAAAGAGAAAAGGAGAGGAAGGAGAGAGAGGAGGAGAGGGCAGCAAGAGAAAAGAGGGATAAAGATAAGAAAGAAAGGGAGGAAAGGGAGAGAAGGGAGAGAGAAGAGAGGGCTGCGAGGGAAAAGAAAGAGACGGCCGAGAAAAGAGAGAGGAGAATGCTACTAGGGAGAAGAAGGAAAGGGAGGAATGATGGGCTAAGGAAAAGAAAGAGAAGGACGAAAGAGAGAGGAAGGAGAGGGAAGACCGGAAAGAGAGAGAGGAGAGAGCGGCCCACAAAAAGAAGGAGAGAGAAGACCGGGATAGGAGAGAGAGGGAGGAGAGACAGGCTGAGGAAAGAGAGAGGAGGAGGCGGGAGGAGAGAAGAGTGGACGAGGAGATGAGGCGAGAGGGCAGGGGGAGTCAGCGGTATGAGGCTGGTCCCCACAGGAGTGAGAGCTACGGGGAGTACCGGAGGCGCCGGGAGTTTGAAGAAAGGTACGAGGAGGAGAGGGGCCGCCGAGGTGCGGGACCCAGCAGAGAGGAGTGGAGGAGTGGGGAGAGAGGTTCCGGGGCCACCACGGGCAGAGGAGATGGACCTTCTGGCGGGGAGGCCACTGTGGATCGGGGACACCTACCAGCGGATCCCCTGGCGGCGAGTGGACAACCCCGACCTGGCTCCATCCCCGGACCTGGGCGAGGAGTACACCCCCGTAGGCGGGCGGGCTCATAGGTGGGTGGAGCTGGTGGGCCCATCCCTGTGGCGTACGCACTACTACGCGACCACGGTCCAGAGGTCCCACCACCTCCACCTCCCCCGCCGGGAGTGGGGCGACCCCCACCGTTGGCTGCAGCGGGTAGACCGCCCACCCAGGCGTCGGGAGCGATGGGCCCCAAGGTTCAGGCTTGAGTCTGCCGCCGCCTCATCCCAGGTACAGGGGAGATACGGCCACCAGACCCTCACACCCTTCGTCTCGCCACTCCCAGGGCCCTCCAGAGCCACCCCGCAGCCACCGCCACCGCGACCAGCCGAGGCACCCTTGAGCCGCGACCTGGAGGAGCGGATTTGCCGGATGGTGAGGGAGGAGCAGCAGAGGGGGAGCCAGTAGGCAGGAAGGCGAAGGGAGAAGCCGGGGAGAGCGGTCGCCGAAAGGGAGAGCGGGAGGCAGGAGGAGGAAGAGGTGACAGGCAGTGGCTGGTGAGAAGGGATGGCAGGGACACCGGAGGGAGCAGCCGGGAAGCTGAAAGACAGCCGGGAAGGGGGGTGCGAAGGGGGTTAGTAGGGGGAAGGGGGAGTACTGGTGGGGGATTGAGTACCTGCCAGGAAACCCAGGCCCTGAACACCCCTGGATGCCCCCGGGGCACAAGACAAGCAGCATAAGGGCTGGCGGCCCAGAGAGTTGGGAGGATCCCCGTGGCCAGGACAAGGGAGAGACGGCCCCACTTCCTGCAAGTCGTTTTACCGCGCCCTTCTAGACCGTGGATTTCCGGTGATCGATTGTATATATCTCGTTCAGTGAATAGTAAATTAAGAACAGCCCACTGTTGGTGCTGGTAGTCCAGATTAAGTCATTTTTATAAGTCATTTTTATAAGTCGTTCACGCTCTAGTCAGGATTAAGTAATACTAACTTACGAACGGCCCACTGTAGGCGCCGATAGACTGAATTAGTCATGAAATATTATACAGTTAGGGAGTTGAAAACGGGCGGTCCACTGTTGGAGCCCACCGGTATGGTAACTAATCATGATAATAAGGGGGGATACTCACCTGGTACCTACTATGGTAATTATAGAATTAAATAAAATCTAGGTTTAAATGAAGTAAGCACTAGTCCTTAGGCTGTACGGCATGGGTGCCATTGTTGGACACTCGAATAATGTTTATTATAAAAGTTATACCCAGGGAATAAAGTAAGGTGGGAGGGATGTAATAAACATCGGCCGGCGGCTCGGCGGTGGCCACCGAAGCTCGGCCGTGGGTTCCCGCTGTGGCCGCTAGGGGGCGCGTCAGCGGTGACGTCAAAGCTTTGTGACGTCACCGTCGGCGGCCGGGGGCTATAAAATGCGGTGTTCGGTGGTTTTAGAGCAGACGCGATCAGACACTCAGGTGGCCTACGTGTAAGCTATCCTAAGGGAGTTCGGTGGCTGGTTTCTAGTCCATGAACAGAGTGGCGTCTCTAAGCAAGTATAAGTACAAGTATCAGTAGAAGCAAGTAACTGATGACAAGTGCCTGTTAGTCCTTAAGGCCCCTAAGAAATAAAACAACAACAATGGCTGTAACTTGATATTCCATTCTTTATATAAGTTGTCGACTCTGGTTATTACAATACTTTATAACAAACATTCATGCACTCTACTGGAATATACCCGCAGACACTTAGTATGGAGGAACCCCGTGTATTTGCATTATTTCCAAGATTACAATAATAAATCCTCAAACAATAGTGACCAAATTGTCGTCCTCTTTAATTCCCTATAATTTACAAGGCCCTCTTTCGGACCTGGTTGTAGCGTCCTCCAGTTTCAACCACTTCCATACACACACTCATACTGTCATTTACTGCTGTTTTTCCAATACCCGGGTTCCTCCACCTAACTTGTCGCTCCCTTTTGTAATCAAGATGTGATATTCTTTCCCCACTATGTTTTTTTCCACTTGGTCTCCACTCTTTTATATACATACACCCATGTTATTTTTATGAATATATATATTTTCATGCACATATCACTATAATCATATATACATGTATTCTTCTGTCTTTACCCAGATGTAATCATATCAACTATATTTTCAAAATACCTCATAATCTTGGTGCATACATATGTATACACTGGCATCCTCCGCTCACAGCAATTTATATATTTCACCATACACATACATTGTAGTTATTTTTTTTTACTATAACATAATCATGCAATATTCATATATATATATATATATATATATATATATATATATATATATATATATATATATATGTATATGCCTCTGCTTGCACAAAAGGTCCCTCTCTTCCTTTACAATAATTTTAGCCTTATCACCAATAATTCCTTTTTCGCTATGTCCAATAATATTCACTTTAAACTGATGTATGAATAGATATACAAACCAACGAGTTCTTAAAAATGGGTTTCACAATTTTCAGTTCCACCGCCAGTACTCCTATTGTCGTCATTGTCTTTCTTCATGCCATAGTCTGTTTTAAGGCACACTACTGCATGTTTATGTTCGCTTGTTGTAACCTCATAGAATTGTTCTGGCCTCATATCAGGCAATCATATATTAAAAGTTTTTAACTTAGTATTATATCAAATGGTCAACACACTTTTCTGCTTGTGTATGAAAATCAACCAGTCACATATTCAAGCTTTGACCACAATGTTCATGTTGCCTTCAAGAGCCCTCATTAGTTATTATAAGTTCACTTGGGACTCTTTGTAGTGCTTTTCTGAACAATCACTTTGTCTCTCTTGCTCACATCCAGGGATGCATCTATACTGCACACCTTATCGTAGTCCGCATCACGCACTGCCCAGTCAGTTAATATTAAACACTGTATGATCAGTTAATACTGAGCACCGTATGCTCAGTCAATAGCACATACTCCTAGCTAAATGGGGAATCAAACAGTTTTTATCAATCAGTGTGATTTCCAATCACTTCACACTGTCGCCTGATGATCAGCATTCATCAGCCCCGTCATAAAGGCTCTTTTGTTGTTAGTTCAGAGTCTTGTAGCTGATGTAGCTCTCGATCATATATACATTATCCATAAAAATGATCAAAGCACCTTAACTTTATAGTTTCTAATAGATCCGTGTGCTTTATACTCAACAGTGCATTCTTCCTAGTGGTCTGGTGCTTGGGAAGGCACAACTACCCCTGAGTGGCACCATAGTCCAGGCTATACATACTTCCTGCAGTTCTTTCAACATTGGCTTTCAGTGATTTTATGTGAATTATAGCCTCAAAAGGCATTGCTTCACAGGATTACACTAGAAGAGTTATTAGTCCAATTAATGATCATCCATTTCCCCTAGAATAGGGATTAACTTCAATAGGAATTAGTCCACCAGGAAGTTCACTAAACACAGCACTGTAGTGTCACTGAGTACTGGCTATATGTCAACGAATCAATATGAAACCCTTTATAGGTTAAAACACAACTTCCATCAGTCTCTTTGATGGCAGAATTCTCAGATTATCTTTTGATTATCGATGAAAAGACCATGACAGATAACCGGCATATACTGTTCCAACAAAGCACAGGCACACACATATGACAACAGACAGATAATGAGGCCTTAACACAAATGTGGCCTGTAATGAAGAGAATAACATCCTTTCTACATTAAGTAGGATATACTCATTGTTGTTACACACTTAAATGCTTTTACATATTCTATAACACACTTAAATGCTTTTACATATTTTATAACACACTTAAAAGCTCCTATATATTTTATACATTAAGCACATCGTTTCCATAAACGCTTTCCTATTAATCTCTTTGCTTAACTATTGCTCCCAATAAGACACCCCCAGTGCCTTATACAGACACTTGTCTCCCCGCAGGAGAGGCCTGGGACTTTTATACCAAAATAAGCACCAAATAAATCAGTTCCATACCACCGCTATGAATATATATATATATATATATATATATATATATATATATATATACATATATCTAATGAGACACTTGGGACTCTTATCCCACTGCGATGCCAATGATGGCATCCATGATTTCCAGATGGAAAGTAGGCAAGGAGAAAGGGTGCTCCATGCTAAAAGTCAACTTTAAAATTCAAATCATTAGCTTTACAGTGATACATAGCATGAGAAGATACTCCTGTTAGTTTTGGAGGAATGGCTTGCTAGATATGGGTAGGTGTGACCATTTCAAGAATGTTAATAAGCTCTATGTCTAATTGGTCATGAGATATATAGCTAATTAGCATAATTTATGCTAATTAGCTAAATTTGTATAAATTTTTATTCTTTTGCCCATAACTTTTGATCTAGAAATGGTATTTTCATTCTGTTTTTGCCATAGTAAACCTTGTGGGATGTTCCTTCAAATGGAATCATTGATTTTCCTATTTAGAATGAAAATCATGTTTCCATGGCAACAGAAATCAACAAAAATGCCTATTTTGGCCCAAAAACATTCTTTTTACATGCCAAATTTGGAACCTTTCCACCCAAAATAGAACGTTTTATCAAAAACCATTGAATTCTCCATAAAAAAGTAGCCTATAACAGTTTTAGTCATATTTTTCCTATTCTAGTCCATAGTGGTGCCCCCTGGTGGCTAAATCTGGTACTAAATCCTGCAGTAACTGTCCTTTCTGCTTGCTGGCTCACATGTTATGCAATACCCCCAAAACATTTTTTTTAACAACCTCAAAAATTAAGAAATAAAAAGTGAATAAACTAACAACAAAGAAAAATGACACAAGTCCCCTGAAATCACAAGTGACACTGCAACACCAATGATCCCTGGTACCACGGAAATGACTCTTCATTTATCCAAATCTATTCATCTCCATTCTATATCGTAATACAAAAAAAATCTAAAATGATACCATGAAATAACAGAGAAAATGATTAAGGGTCATATGAAAGAAGTATGCCTGTGAGTTTGGCCACCATTGCCACCAAGCAGTATTCAAGGCACAAGAAAAGAGAAAACACTGATACATCAATATCAGAAGTCTGAAAACAACATCCGTTGGTCATCCAGAACCCCATGATCACAAGTCTTACCCTACACTTGCAAAAGAACTTGCATTTGTATGAAGACTACCCCCTGACTCAGCAAGCTCAGTACACTCAAAAGGATTTTAGTTCAGAAAGATCCACAGTACTACACAAGGATCAAGAATCAGGCTACAACAAGGACTCAAAGAAATGACTGCCAGCACAACAAATCAGAGGAAAGTATTTCACCCATCACCACTATCTCAAAAAGAGATATTCCCATGTCCTTGACTCAATGTGCAAGTGTTTCTATCCAAACATGTATAGTTCATGCCACCTGACTTTTTGTGGCATCTTAGAGATTGAAGACTGTGTTAAGTGAACTAATGAGATTTACAGTCACTTTAAGGTGTATCACTTGGGAGGAATTGGAGACAGAGATATGACTGCAACCTGCTGCAGACACTGGTTCGTCCCCTTTTTGGACAGACTTTACTGGAGGCTGGAGTTTATTGGTAAGACACAGAGATAGTGCAACTGTTTATCTCACGATTCTGGCCTCTACAGTGCCTTTGTGGTCATAACCACTGTGCGTTATCAAGCTATAACCCTACTCTGAGACCTTTTGTTCGTCTTCAAGAAGCTGCTGGTTTCAATCTGGACATGTTAATAAATTGGCGAGGCATACAAAGTCAACTACGCCATAGTTTCCCAGTTAAAACCGTTTAGGGTAATCGATCCCCGGCCGCTGTGGCAGGAGACAAGCTCGCTGTCCATTATACCAAGCTGACCGGTGGTAGAAGCCAATGCCCGTGGAGTATTTGAAAAAAATTTCCGACATACCTGATGTTTACAGACCTTGTTAGCATAGATTTCAATGGTGCCAGGTGGAGTTATTAACAGAGAAACATCCTTACATATCCTATATGAACATGCCATGCCTAATTTCTCCATTTTGTTCGAAATAAATAAGAATCCAATGATTTTCCATAGCCATCCAATGCACATGGCCATTCCGTCTTGTTCAGCGACTTGCTGACCGAAAGTAGGTCAGGTACATCCGGGCACCTACCCGCTTCGTCAATAAGACGAAATGGCCGTGTACCGGGCCGTGTGCGTTGGATCGGTATGGAAAATCAATGGATTCTTATTTATTTCGAACAAAATGGATACAAAATGTAGGCGAACACCAACTAGAGATCGTATATTTGGCAGTGCTAGAAGTACAGCACTTGACATGCTTGGATTCTAGCCAAAAAGTTGTTGGAAAGACGAGTGTATGACGGGTGGAGTAAAAACAATGGCTACGGTGGCTTGGCAAACCGTGCGGATCGCATGCACTTACAAAATGTCTTCTCATGGATTAATTCTGGGGTTATAAGGTAAGAAATTCATACATGATGGATGAATACGTTAGATAAACGCAATAATGTATGTTATGGGAGAGCACTCGTGGATTTACGGGTTGATAATCCACTCCCGCTGCACGGTCGTGTATTATTGAACCCGTAAATCCACTCGTGCTCTCCCATAACATACATTAAATGCTACATATTCCAAGCACCCTAGTACTTGATAAGATGAGAAAGAGGCATGATGGATGTATATTCCAAATGTCTGAATATGGATACTTTCAGAAGTCATGTCTACAGCAGAGTTAAAATTCAGGTGTCACTCTTGTAGTCGTCAGTATATACTAAGGTTTCACTTCGATCCTTAGAAGGGAAATTAGCTCAACCTCAGCGATGCCGATTTCCTACAGCAATTTACCAAACACACCAATCCTTTGGGTAAGTAAGTCCTTCAGGTGGTCTGCTCGGCAGGTAAGTAAGTCCCTTGAACTGACCTTGGTGTTTGGTACATCCGACAACTACATATTCCATTATGAGCAGCATGTCGGCAGTTTTCAAATCACTGCTTAGGTAAGTGTCTTATGGATTATATATGGATCAGAAAGAAGACAGAAAGAACTGATACCTCAGGATATCGGAGTCATCACACCGATAGGAGATTGCTGCGATTGTTTGTTTTCTGGTACTGGACTGCTGTTGACTACAATTCATTCCAAGTTGTCAACCAATACCACTATCAGGAAGCGTCTGGTTGAAGGTTGTGAAGATAAGATCTCGAGTATCTATTGTTATCGAGTTCCAGCATTCTCGAGGAAAAGGAAACTGATGATGAGAAGAATATAAACTCCCACACTGGACAGTCACCAGGAAGTTCTATTCAACTAGTCCGTTTGTCTCCCACTCTTGAATTATTTGTTACACTGCCTCCTTTATACAATTCAATAAGAATTCACAGAAGAACTTCAAGCTATCCTCTTGATTCTCTCAGATCCTTCATTGGATAGTGACAGCTCTCCATGTTCTGAGTCACCGTGGAACTATACTAATTAACATCACTCATATATATACATATATATTCTCCCCACTCCTTCTAGAATTCACAATGCTGGCCTTCATATTAACCTTTTTGTGCCCAGGATTATTTGAAGTTTTTACATTATTTCACAATTGTATCAATTTGATAAGACCATGTGTTACTTTGATCTCCTCTGATATGGGCTCTGCAGTACATTTTCCCAATACTCATAACCCAGGGAACAATGCTGAAGACTTTCTGTTAAGGGCAGGCTATTTCTGGTCAGGTCTGGTAACCATAGTTACCAAAACCTTCCATCTGTTGTTATTTTCTAGTATATGGTCTCTCCTGTGATATATAATCATATATTATTATAGCCATAATCCCTGCAATCCTGAGAGCTTAGAGAACTTGCAATGCAAATTCTGCCTGCATGGGTACTGCCAATTAGGGAACATAATGTGTTAGTAACGGAATATCATTATTGATATGATCAGTTGTTGGAAAATCTAATGGGAGTATGGGAAATTGTGTGTGTATGACCCATCATCATTTTGGTAACATGTCAGATGTTAGCTCCCTGGATAAATCACATAAAATGACAGCTCATTTTCAATTTTTGACTCCCTGTGCCAGGTATAATAGAGATAGGGCCAAATGGGACTAGGAAGTCATAAGCATTCCAAAGAGGGTCTAACTTCGCAGATTGGACCAGTAGAAGTTTCTGGGTGAAAATGCCATTCAATATACATGCATTTAAACCCAAAACCGTGCTTAAATGCGCGCTTGGTCACGTAGGGGTTAACATACAATTCTCATGGAACACCTCTAGACATTCCTGTTCACTTCATGCCAAATTAGACATAAGGTTTTCACAAACACCTTTTGAGTGTTACTCTTGTAGGGGTTCGTTCCCTCCCCAGGTGCGTTGAGCCTCCAGAGGCCAGCTCACTTGGTGGTCACTCCCCCTATGTATACCATACCGATCCAGAGGTAGGTGGAAGGTGGAAATGTCAGTGGGGCCGTTTTGGTGACAGGGTATGTCAGGCCAGGGGAAGTAGCTCAGAGGAAGAGCTTCCGCTTCGAAGTTGGGGGGTCCCAGGTTCGAGTCCCGGTTTCTCCAAGAGACGTTTTCGCCGACCTCTACACTGGTGGAGAAACCGAGTGGTCCTGCCCTGTAAGGGGGACTAAGATACCCAGGACCTGGGCGGGTATGGTATAGACAAGTGCTTCACACTGCTAGTGCTGGGAGACTTGGAAACAGGTGGTACATACAGTAAGTCCTGGGAACAGGACAGGCAGTAACTGTGTGTGACTCAGTGCTGGTACCGTTCAGACCTGAACTGGAGGATCGGGTCTGGCGGGATACGGTTGAAGCTGGTTGGGACGAGTGAAGGGGTTCGTTCCCTCCCCGGGTGCGTTGAGCCTCCAGAGGCCAGCTCACTTGGTGGTCACTCCCCCTATGTATACCATACCGGTCCAGAGGTAGGTGGAAGGTGGAAATGTCAGTGGGGCTGTGTTGGTGACAGGGTATGTCAGGCCAGGGGAAGTAGCTCAGAGGAAGAGCTTCCGCTTCGAAGTTGGAGGGTCCTGGGTTTGAGTCCCGGTTTCTCCAAGAGACGTTTTCGCCGACCTCTACACTCTCAAGAAAAATACAGAAAAGAAAAATTACATTTAATCATTCTATATATTTTGGACATGCCCATAACAACTATAATACCCCAAATTCTTTCTTCTTTCCAATACTCCAACCCTACATAAATAAATTTTCTTCGTGCACCAATCCACTAGCTCACTTTCATATTAAAGAAAAAGAATAAAATTATCCTCTAACAAAGGAATATAACCATTGCTAGATATTTATCTTTGGGAAAACTACATCACCGATATAGGAAAATTGTTAGTAGAGTGAAAATAATTTCATAAAAATCTATAGATCATGCAGAAAAGAACTCATGAATACTCAACGTACTCCGGAAATCGAGATGCACACCATGGAGGTTAATGCCCGCAACACAAGAACTAACGACTAGTATCTTGGCATAAAGATGCTATTCTCTATTCTTAGCTTTCGCTTGCTCTGTTCTTGGTGAACTTGAATGGCCATTCGACGATGTCTGCACACTTGACATTTTTGCGACGCTTTGGTTTGAGGTTGACACATAAAACACCATTGGCTAATGGTGCCTAATAATCACAATTTTCCAACCACATATTTCTGATAATATTCATTTACCGCAATTCTCAACTTTTCGGGCAGTTTGAATGCACCATCCTCCCTTAACAATACATGCTATAGCGAGTATTTCCAAGCATTTTACTTTGGTTTTCTCCTTGACCAGCAATATCCACTCATAACATCCCAACTCTTGGTCTATGCAGAACTCTTCATCTCTCGCGGACACTTGCCAGGTCCTTCCCACCTTAACATACTCTGGGACTCCAAGAATCTACTCCCTCAATTCTTGCAAACCATCCAATCTCTCAAAGCATAGGAAGACTGACTGGAAAAGATGACAAGCTCTACAAGGACAAGCAACACTGCTCTCCAAGATCCAGTATGACAAGTTCACTGCCCTCAAACCCAAGCAAGAAGATGATGAACAGACACAGAATTCTCCAACATAGATCCGCAATTGTCAAAAACACTGCTGCCGATAGCATGGACCTTCCAAATAATATGTGGCAGTACAGGTAACCTGCCGTCGCACCTCTTTCAAGTAAGTTTCATCCTTAGCTACAATGCTACATCACAACTAACCTCCACCATTGGCAAGCATAAAGGCATCCATATGTGAAAACATACAAAAGAGAAAAGAATTAAGATTTTTTACCTCAAGCTCCAAGAAACAAAGCTACATCATCACTCCCCTTGATCCTTGGCATGTGTGTATCTCCTCCGAGAGCTCAGACACAACTGCCTCTCCCTTTACTTGGATCAGGTATATATATACACCTACACCCTTGGGCACACAGTCACATTTAACAGACATTGTTGCCAATGGCATCCTGTTTTAGTAAGTTCCCTCATAAGGTACACAATTTGTTAATATAAGACTTACCCACACTCACAAGAAAAGAAAAAGGGCACTACTTATTCCTCAAAATAGTCAGAGATAGTAGACACACAAGATTGTCACCTTCAGCACCCCACAAGAGCATCCGAATCCCCAAGACGGTTCACAACCACAATAACATTGAAAGAGAATAAAAACAGAGAAATATCAAAATTTCAGAACACTCCCAGAGTCCTCGTTCCTCCAATCTTCCACAGTGATTTCATAAATGGCAACTATTCTCCACGCCATCCAAAACCTCGAAGATTATCCTATTTCCCCACGAATGTAATACCTGCAAAGAGGTCAACTGTTAGGATGCTATTTTGCATAGATTATGGCAATTTCTTTTAAATAATAATATTGGCAGCAGAAAAATGTAGTGCCTATGAGCATATGGCAAGGACTACAAAATTCTTGGTGTCCTTCTGAAAACTCACCAGATCTGAGTGAGAATCACATGGAACCCACTCACTTTGACATAGAACTTCAACAGAAAATTCTCAATTGAAGACCATCACAGACAGAAAGATAATGAGAAGATTTAATGAGAAAGAACAGTACTTCAAAGTACCCCTAAGCAAAGGATCTATTCCCTTGATGCTCTTGACCCCTGGAATATTTAGGCCCACAATGGACACCATCAACATGTTGTCAAACAACATCATCAAAATGGAGAAGAACACCTACCAAGTGCACTTGAATTGATAACAGACAAGTCACCGGCGGTAACCTGGTAAACTTTGATCCCATTGTCTTCCTTAAAAGTAACGATCCGTCGCAACTTCCCAAGACACCAGCACCAATCTCGGTTATGGCCCGTTTTCTCATATGTTAAAGGATCAATTTGTTCCCTTCACTGAATCATCAGCAAACATGTCCTGAATAAGAACCAAAATCACCAGAGACAAGAATTCCACACAAAAGAAAAACAAAAGATTCCCAAAATCAAATCGCCTACTCTTCCACTCATGCAAACCCTCGATGACCCCTGTCATCTCTTTAGATAAAAACACCAGAATCTCTTCCGGAACCTCGATAAGAGTGCTGTCCAAGCAATAGAGATCTGACCCCTATTTGATCATCTCAAAGGACTCATATCCTACGTGAACGCAGAGAAAGAGTAAAGCTCGCACATGCCACCATGAATCCAACCTTGGTAAGAAATAGTATAGGGGCAAGCGTAGTTTCGTGGGAAGTGGATGTTAATTTTACCCAACATACATAAATATGTTTCTTGGGTACCTAAGCTTCCCAAAATGTATGTTGGGAATTTTTCTTTTGATGTTGGCTACCATGGCAACCGTATTCCTTGGCAACACTGAAAATCAGCTAAAATGCTCCCTAAATTGTATAATATTGTGTCAAATGATAATATCAACCACCCCTACCCTTAATATCAAACCTAATGTGACTACTTTATATATTGGTTTGTTTCTAGGGAGCTTGGCTGCTGAGCAACAACAGCTTTTAAAGGATTTCCTTAGCAACGCCATTATCATAATATCATTCAGCATGTTTCTACATAAGGATTCATTCAAGCTGGTTCTATGGGTTACCCCAGTGCCATAGATATATCAAAATCATATAGAAACTACCAATTGCTATAATTTTCCATAGCAACAGGCACATTACCTAGCAAAAAATTTCTAAATATTGGCCTCTCATATAGGTCCTATAAATTTCTCAAGTGATGAAATAGGTATTCCTATCAATTGAATGCCATGATCAATGGCAACATCATTTTAAATAACCATTATAACTTAGTAACTACAAGTAATTCCCAAATTTACCCAGCAACAGGATTACTATTGTATTTTTCAAAATTGCTGGGTAATAATATCCCCCCTGCCAAAAAGATGTTAAAATCTCTTTTCGTTGGTCTCAGTTGCCCATGCATGCTTAAATGCACAATTTTGGGTTTAAAAGCATGTGTAGGGAATCGCAGTTGCTATGCATCGAGGCTTGAATGTATTCGAGACTATTACTATGTACCGTCTCGTAGTAGGATAGGCGCTCTTCGGTAGCGTCTCCTATGCTACTCGTAAGAGGGCACCACACGTGCCTTCATGACATGTAACGACCTGTTGACAACAATGTGTGTAGGCAAAGTGAGGACATGGCCACACAGTGTGTGTATGCGAATAGAGGACTTGGTCTTAGATATACTCCACACAGTGTGTGTAGGCAAACTGAGGACATAGGTTGTAGGTATATATATACACCTACACCCTTGGGCACACAGTCACATTTAACAGACATTGTTGCCAATGGCATCCTGTTTTAGTAAGTTCCCTCATAAGGTACACAATTTGTTAATATAAGACTTACCCACACTCACAAGAAAAGAAAAAGGGCACTACTTATTCCTCAAAATAGTCAGAGATAGTAGACACACAAGATTGTCACCTTCAGCACCCCACAAGAGCATCCGAATCCCCAAGACGGTTCACAACCACAATAACATTGAAAGAGAATAAAAACAGAGAAATATCAAAATTTCAGAACACTCCCAGAGTCCCCGTTCCTCCAATCTTCCACAGTGATTTCATAAATGGCAACTATTCTCCACGCCATCCAAAACCTCGAAGATTATCCTATTTCCCCACGAATGTAATACCTGCAAAGAGGTCAACTGTTAGGATGCTATTTTGCATAGATTATGGCAATTTCTTTTAAATAATAATATTGGCAGCAGAAAAATGTAGTGCCTATGAGCATATGGCAAGGACTACAAAATTCTTGGTGTCCTTCTGAAAACTCACCAGATCTGAGTGAGAATCACATGGAACCCACTCACTTTGACATAGAACTTCAACAGAAAATTCTCAATTGAAGACCATCACAGACAGAAAGATAATGAGAAGATTTAATGAGAAAGAACAGTACTTCAAAGTACCCCTAAGCAAAGGATCTATTCCCTTGATGCTCTTGACCCCTGGAATATTTAGGCCCACAATGGACACCATCAACATGTTGTCAAACAACATCATCAAAATGGAGAAGAACACCTACCAAGTGCACTTGAATTGATAACAGACAAGTCACCGGCGGTAACCTGGTAAACTTTGATCCCATTGTCTTCCTTAAAAGTAACGATCCGTCGCAACTTCCCAAGACACCAGCACTAATCTCGGTTATGGCCCGTTTTCTCATATGTTAAAGGATCAATTTGTTCCCTTCACTGAATCATCAGCAAACATGTCCTGAATAAGAACCAAAATCACCAGAGACAAGAATTCCACACAAAAGAAAAACAAAAGATTCCCAAAATCAAATCGCCTACTCTTCCACTCATGCAAACCCTCGATGACCCCTGTCATCTCTTTAGATAAAAACACCAGAATCTCTTCCGGAACCTCGATAAGAGTGCTGTCCAAGCAATAGAGATCTGACCCCTATTTGATCATCTCAAAGGACTCATATCCTACGTGAACGCAGAGAAAGAGTAAAGCTCGCACATGCCACCATGAATCCAACCTTGGTAAGAAATAGTATAGGGGCAAGCGTAGTTTCGTGGGAAGTGGATGTTAATTTTACCCAACATACATAAAAATGTTTCTTGGGTACCTAAGCTTCCCAAAATGTATGTTGGGAATTTTTCTTTTGATGTTGGCTACCATGGCAACCGTATTCCTTGGCAACACTGAAAATCAGCTAAAATGCTCCCTAAATTGTATAATATTGTGTCAAATGATAATATCAACCACCCCTACCCTTAACATCAAACCTAATGTGACTACTTTATATATTGGTTTGTTTCTAGGGAGCTTGGCTGCTGAGCAACAACAGCTTTTAAAGGATTTCCTTAGCAACGCCATTATCATAATATCATTCAGCATGTTTCTACATAAGGATTCATTCAAGCTGGTTCTATGGGTTACCCCAGTGCCATAGATATATCAAAATCATATAGAAACTACCAATTGCTATAATTTTCCATAGCAACAGGCACATTACCTAGCAAGAAATTTCTAAATATTGGCCTCTCATATAGGTCCTATAAATTTCTCAAGTGATGAAATAGGTATTCCTATCAATTGAATGCCATGATCAATGGCAACATCATTTTAAATAACCATTATAACTTAGTAACTACAAGTAATTCCCAAATTTACCCAGCAACAGGATTACTATTGTATTTTTCAAAATTGCTGGGTAATAATATCCCCCCCGCCAAAAAGATGTTAAAATCTCTTTTCGTTGGTCTCAGTTGCCCATGCATGCTTAAATGCACAATTTTGGGTTTAAAAGCATGTGTAGGGAATCGCAGTTGCTATGCATCGAGGCTTGAATGTATTCGAGACTATTACTATGTACCGTCTCGTAGTAGAATAGGCGCTCTTCGGTAGCGTCTCCTATGCTACTCGTAAGAGGGCACCACACGTGCCTTCATGACATGTAACGACCTGTTAACAACAATGTGTGTAGGCAAAGTGAGGACATGGCCACACAGTGTGTGTATGCGAATAGAGGACTTGGTCTTAGATATACTCCACACAGTGTGTGTAGGCAAACTGAGGACATGGTCACAGAGTGTGTGTATGCAAATAGAGGAGATGGTCTTAGATACACTCCATACAGTGTGTGTATGCAAACTGAGGACATGGCCACACAGTGTGTGTATGCAAATAGAGGACATGGTCTTAGATACACTCCCAGTCAATAAGAAAACTCGTCGGACATCGGCTTTTGCTGACAAAATTGCTCCCGGACCAACCAAAATCATCAAACTGTCAGACCGAATGTCTGGCTGTTTTTATGGGACCTTGGGCTGCATTTTGTTTTTACGGCATGCAAATCATTATCAAGGTTTTTACCGCCTAAAACAAATGCAGTAACTTTTAGTTAAATTTTGAAGAGTTAAATGGTTAAAACAGTTATTTAATTCTGTTTTTTTTTTATTATTCATTTCTCATCAAAAATAATCTTGAGGTATTCAGTCCTGCCAAAATCAATCCGGGCCTGCGGAATGATGAGATCTGCAGGACCGAATAGCCTGTGAGGGGAAAAACTGTTCTTATGGACTGCACTCCACACAGTGTGTGTATGCAAACTGAGGACATGGCCACATAGTGTATGCCAATAGAGGACTTGGTCTTAGTTAAGGTCCTCGTAATGTGTGTAGACAAATTGGGGACATGGCCTCACAGTGTGTCTATGTAAAAAGAGGACTTGGTCTGAGACACAGCATGTGTAGGCAAACTGGGGACTTAGTCTAAGATATACTCCATGTAGTATGTCTAGGCAAAATGAGGACAAAGCCATACAATGTGTGTTAAAATAGAAGACTTGGTCTTAGATATACTCCACACAGTGTGTGGAGGCAAACTGAGGACATGGCCACACCTTCCCCTCCCATGCAGCAGAATTTATACAGTTAACTTTGTTTTAGAGTAATTCTATTGCAATACTTTTGTAAATCAGTGTAAGATACTGGTTAATCAGGGTTGATCGATCAGTTTTGATTCAATGTTCTACACCACCGGGCAGGAGTGGTCTCTCCCCGCACATTGTCAGAGTAGGACCTCTCCTAAAGGTGAACACATTCACTGCAACCTAACACACTGATTAGCCACTTGCTCATATGATACTGCAGCTCAGCATCCAAGGACCCAGTGGGCACATCAATGTTGATTCAGCATTGAATCAATTTTTGCAGATGAACAGTAGATTCTGGGTTTAAATATTATCGAATTTGAAAGTTGAAACAACGTAATCAAATCAACTGTGATTCAACATCAAATCATCAGTGCTGATTCAACATTTGTGTTTCTATGTTAATTCAACATTGTTTCAAAGTTGAAACAACACTGATACATGAAGTAGTTAGGCAATTCTTTGTTGACAGGTCAATGTTAAATCAATATTGAAATCGGTATCATTGATTTGACATGACAGATCAATGTTGAATCAATATTTCAGCAGCGATATGTCAACTGTTGATCTGATGTTGAAACGGTGATGGTTGACAAAATTGATTTGGAATGATTGAAAAAGTGTTGAAGACAGGTTGATCAAAACTATCAACGCAATATCAACCAGTTAGTAATATCTTTTTAGTGGTTTATAGTAGAACTATAAATGACAACACAACTAAAGTTCCAACTTGGTTTCTAAGGATGGCTTTTTATTAGAAGAATTATGAACCAACAGTTTCGGCACTATAAGGCCTTCATCAGGGTTAATACTTCACAAAATTATTCTCATAAGGTGCTCCGTGAGTCGTTACATGTCATAGTAATATAGTTGCATTCTGGGTAAATTTATGATCACATCCGGTTTTCCATGTTGCCATGGAGATTATAACAACAATTGTATGACATCATATCCATAGTAAAATTACTTTGATCATTTTATATTTTAATAATTTATAATGTTGTAAGGGGTTGTGGCCTTACGGACCTGGGGGTTCGGGTCTTACGATTCGGAAAGAAAGAGTAAGACGGTGTTTCAAGTGTATGCCAACGGATAGATTTTATTACGAATGCACACTCACGGCTACCCGATAGTATGAAGAGGGTAGCTAATAATTATCAATGGTGTTCTACATGCTTCGGAGGCCAGAAGGGCCTCTGACGTAGCGGCTGAGCCCTGGGCTTTATATAAGGACCCAGGTGTTCATCGTCAGATGTCCCCACAGACCCGGATCGGTGCTGCCACCTATCCGGAACCTGAGGAACGTCCGACGACTCGACTCACCCGCCACGTCAGACGGTACCCAACGCTATGGTTTATATGTTATGTACCTCTACACCACTCCCCCAGACATTTAGGAGGGTGTTATAGTTATAGTAATATTACAGGGATAACATTTCTATATGTCTAAACCCTTAGTAATAGAGGTACAACCATAGATATAACGTTAACACCAAGTTAAATATGATTCGAATGTCATATACATATATTTGATAGTGTATGTAGTTACATAATAACAAATTGAATGTTGGAATATGATACGAATTACTTGAATGAATAACAGTTGTATGTATCGAAACTGTTAATTAGCTTATTATACCATAGGATAACATATCATGTTTACGGTATAAGTAATAGGACAAGTATCATAATTCGTATACATGTGATAGTAACAGTTATGTGTAACGGAACTGTTAATATTAAATAAATCACATAATAACATTCATATGCGTTTGTAGTTATTATTACCACATTTGATTATATAGTCTTGAAAAAGACTTTAAGAGTAACTACACTATCTAATGACGTATAATCATGTATGATCATCGTATGATATAACCATATAAATCCATTAAGGATTCCGTGAGTAGTACGAATAGAACCGTTATAAATTATACACTTGAAAAGAAAAAAAATCACGGTGTAGTAATGAATATAATAATATATATGATATCACCGTGTACCAAATAACCTTTATAACACCAGATTAATATATTTATGATACAATATGTCTCGCAGGACAATAATACGTACATTTTGGTGTAGTTTACCGGATCTTATATTATAAATATGAACAGTAATTTGAGATCCGTACTAATAGATATGTATATACCCGTATCACAATATATAGTAAGTTATGACCACAGTGTGAATATGCACATACAAATAACATTATAGAAAAATAGATATGTGACATTATGTACAATATAAAAATGGTAGATGCTGCTGGAGTCTTCTGCTGTAGTCTTCCGGATACTAGAAGGTAAGTGTGGTCAGCTAACCACGGGATGGACGTGCTAAAGTCTATGATTCCTGGTTATTAAAGTGAACACGGTAGATGAATTTGGGGCAGCTACCCACAATCCTCTGGAAGTGCTATAGTTCATAAGTATATCCGAATGGTGTAGAGTAGAAGTAGAGTGTAGATCCGGTTTTGTCAACAGTGTAGAAGCGTAATCCATTTAAATATTGTTGACATAAGTGAAAAGTCCAATATAGGCTGGTCCGGAAGTAGTAGTAATATGTAGTATTAGTCCATTCGGGAGTATAGGTGAAATGTAGAGGTAACACAGAATCATAAAGTCCATCCTAGTATAGTGGTTAGCACAGATAGCAACAGAAGTCTGGAACCGGCATCCGGATACGTCTGACAGCAGCAAGTCTACTATCGGATTGTTTGTAAGTGTAGTTCTGAATCCGAATAGGCTATTCAGGGTATAATAAGAATTATATGGCCTGAATCATACAATAAGCTGGTCATAAAAGGAACCCGGAACACAAAGAACAGGTGTTCATATACTAATAAAAACATTCGCAGACCTGTAGGGTTCCACAAAGACTAAATCTGGTTATTAGTGGAGAGAAAAAAAAATTTTAGAAAATAACCCGTAGCATGCTTAGGTGGATTTCTTCGCATGCTTCTTCTTAAGAAGAGCTAGAGCCGACTCGGGAGTGCCGTCCCACTCGTCGAGATCGACTCCGAATACCCTCATGAACTTGGTGTTCAAGTTGGTATTCCGGGTGATTTCTTCTTTAACACGTTTCTCCAAGACGTGTACGTCCATAGCTGCCTTTTCTTGGGCAGCTGCGGCTGCTTCCTCCTGGGACTTTACATCGTCCCGAATGAGGGTCTCGAGGCGCTGCTTTTCAGCATCCGCAACCTCCTTCATGCACAACAGGGTATCATTAAGAAGACCCTGATGGAACGCTGTCGCTTTCTCGCGGACACATTTCTCCCAGTGGGTGTAGATGGCCTTCTGGACATCCGCTTCCCCCTGGCGAGACTTCTCAAACCAAACTTCCGCATTACCAGTTTTAATGGTAATGGCGTCTTTTGGTTTCTCTGGTGCAGCGACAGCCTTGGGGGGAGTCGATGCGGCCTGAGGACCACTTCCGGGTGTGGGACTTCCAGACACGCCTGCTGTTGGCACACAGTAGGTTGGAGGCTGGTTCTGCTTCAGCCCCATCTGCAGATAAAGGTTTAACTGCTCCAGGGTGAAGTTAACTGGGAGGGCGGCTGGCGCGGATGCGGATCCGGCGGCAGCAGGTGCTGAGGTCTTCTTGGGAACAAGTCGACCACCCTTTCCAACGACCAAGGTCTGGCTCTCAGGTCCAGGTCCCTGGGTCAAGGACGGAAAGTTGCGGGGGCTAACTTTCCCAGGTTTCGATAAGGCGCCTGCGTATCCGGCAGGTTCGGGTTTCTTGAACACGGGAGTGCCCTGAACCTGCTCGTGGGGGTGACGAGCCAGAGGAGACCTGGAGCGATCATCTGCTCTGACTTTAGTAGTGGTGGTCTGACCATTACCGTTACCACCACGGTTCTGGTCCCTTCTGCTCCTTTCACGAGCTCTCTTTCCCTCCTTGCCGGATTCCTCGCATTTCTGCCAGAGAGACTCCTGCATGTCCAGCTTACCCTTTCCAGGAGTCAGGACTATCTTAGCGCGGAGTTTCGAATCCTTGGTCTTCGGAACCTCGCAGAGGACTTGGTCCCCTGGTCGGATCTTAGACCAACCATCCTCGCTCAGACTGTCAAACTCCTTCATGAGTTCCTGATGAAGCTCCATGATATGCTTCCGAGCCCCATCTAAACCTTCTGCATGGCATTTCTTCTGGTGCCTCGCCAGATCGCTACGTCGGTTATATTGAACCTTCTTGCCCTTCTTACCATAACTTGGATCACAAATGTAAACCGGGTGATGGTGGAAGTGGGCCTCTACCAGATGCCTTTGGAACCGGGCTGGAGTACTCCAGGTCCGGACCGAGACATTACTCGCATCCTGGCAGATAGAGAAGGGACAGGACTTCTGGTTGTCACCGTACCACTTCTCAAGAGCCCAACGCAGCTTTCTCCTCTGGGTATAAGTGTAATACCCTTCGGTGTGGTTTAGCATGAGCCACATCTTTCGATAGGCCTTGCTCGGATTGGGGTCCTCGCCCGAAAGACGCATCCAATCTTCATCGTCTGACTCAATATTTTTGTTAACTGAGTCCGGGCAGGCATATAAGGTGGAGCCGTCCTTCTTTACTCTGTAGGCACAGTCGGAGAAACACGTCGGAATCCGGGTTTTGAATCCGGATTTGGCGTTAGCCCATCGTTCAGCCTCGGTTTGAGTTGATGGGGTGGCCTTCTCATCATACTCAACCGAGGATTCGTGTACAGACTCCTCATCCGAGGACTCCACCTCCATGGCAGTACTACCAGTGGCTGAGGTGCTAGCTTTCGGTTCAGCTCTAGCAGAATCCGGAAGATTCTTGAGCTTCCGAGCAGCGGACCTCCTGTTCTTGCTGACCTTCCAGTCTTCCTCCGGTTCCTGGGTTCCGGACGCGCTGGAGGTCGAGGCTTCTACCGGGGTGGTAGTACTGCCGGTGGCTGACGCAGAACCGACTGTGCTTCGGGTGGCAAGCTTCAGGTCGGGGATAGGAGGTGCGGGTACTTCCGCTTCCCTCTTAGCCTCTTCCTGGGCCTCCTGTTCTGCAGTCATATGACGGACGAGAACCGTCCGAAGGGCTGCACCTCGGTTCATGCTGGTTAGCGAATTGTTTTAGACATCCACTAACTCCTGCTCGGTTATGTAATAACCATCGTCCCACTGTTCAAAGTTGGCAGCGGCTTCCCGAAACTCCTTCGTGGTCCAGTACTGGGGCCGGGTGGCACAAGGACGTGGGTAAGTCTGCCCCTCGGGTTCCGAGACGCAGCCTACCCAATCGTTGTTTGTCTGCTTGACGTTCCACAGGGTCTTATCCGGCTTCGGATACGCTCTCAGCAGGAAAGCTCTGTTGGCTTCATACACTGCTTCGCGGAAAGCAGCGTCCACCATGAGTCCCCGTTGGAACCACGGCCAGTCTCGGAGCCATTTGGGAGGCGTCCTATCCAGCTGTTCAGGAACCATGACGCCCTCGACAGCTATTCTCACCTTCGGGTCCAACCTAACTGGTGTACCGTCAGCATAGGTCACTTGTGCCTGTAGTTCCGGGTGGATGTACAGGTAGCGACCGTCGTATTCTACCGGGAACGGGTCAGCCACTGCTGGCTTCCACTGGCCCTTCGGTCCGTCGACCTGTGCGGTCTCGGACCCAGTCGCTGCGGGTCCAGCACTCGTAGCCCCTCCAGATCCCTCGGGTGGGAGTGGAGACAGCATTTTCTCTGGCTCATTCAGCGAGAATGAGGCCAGCTTCTCCTCAAACGAGCGATCCGTGGGTTCCTCCACGTCCATCATCTCGCTCTCTTCCTGTGTAACAGGTGACAAAGCTTCCAGAAAAGCTTCTGCGGACGGAGTCAGCTTATCCGGGTCACCGGATAGCTTGGCTGCAGCTACAGATTCCTCAGCCATGACTGGGGAATCTCTCACGGGAGTAAGATACTCCTTTTTCCGGCTTTTACGGCGCCGGGGCCGACACAGACGGAGTCTGCCTACTGAGAGACAGACTCTGAGGAAGCAGCGAGGGATTGCTAGCCGGTAAAATCCAAGAAGGGAGCGAGCTCGACCGTCTTAGACGTTACCGAAAAACAATATGGCGACAGGCCAGCTTTCGTGACGTCATTTCCCCGCGAGTTCGCGAGGTCACGAGGGGTCAGCCGAGACTGGACACGGTGACGTCATGCGGAAACGCACGTGCTACAAGCGGAACATCAACAAACTGATTGTTTTTAGGTAATTATCGCTCACGCCGATGACTCGTCTGAGGATTTAAGTGGAGATTATGGAAAGCTTAAGCAAATCCACTGGATTATCCGTCCACTACCCATTGGTACATCATGCGGCGGCGACAAATAAGCCTTTCGGGTCAGTTGTCATCCGTTCCTCTAAATGTAAACATTACACCCATTGTGTATACAGGTTAGGTCACTGCAGTCCTCTGGGCAATTCGAGGGCTGCGACGAACGTATCTCCCCTTCTCGGATAGTTCTTTATCGGACCTGACAGTCTGAAGAGCCTTTTCTAGGTATTTCTTAGCCTTGGAGACACCTTTCCTCTTCTTCTTGTCTTCACCTGCCGAGACTTTTTTTAACTCCCCCACGCTTAATCAGTGTTGGCGTGGGTGCCACTGATTCGGAACACTTCTTAGGCCTACCACGGCCTCGCTTCACTGTAGTGTTCTTTACCTGGTCTATTATACGATTCTGGTTCAGGATCTTTCCGGAACCTTCACCATACATTTCTGTGGAGGTCTCCCTCCCAGACCATTTCCTTAATCTAGCCACATTTGACTTATAAAGTCGACCAAGGTCAGATTTTATAATTACGGTACAATCACTGATAACTTGTGTTACAATAAAGGGACCATCCCAATTAGACGCTAATTTTATGTGTCTAAGTGGTTCATGTAGTCTTAGAACTCTGTCTCCGGATTGGAATTTCCGATGCTTTAGATCGGTATCATATCCAGCTTTTTGCCATTTGGCACTTTTCTCCAAATCAATTCGGACAGACTCATATGCCTTTTTAAATCTGTCTCTTAAGCATTCCACAAAAACTACATGGCAAGGTAGTTCCGGGTCCATCCCTACGACTCCAAATACTAAGTCGGCAGGCATTATCAAATCCTCTCCAAATACTAAAAGGTTCGGAGTACAATTTGTACTTGAATGTACCGTACTGTTATAAGCATGTGTCACAAAATAGCATTGCTCATCCCAGTCGTCCATATGTTCATTGACGAGTGACTTTAGGACTTGGATAAGGGTTCTATTGAACCTTTCTACCAATCCGTCGCTTTGTGGCCTATACGGCTTGGTTCTAGTCTTGCAAATAGCTAAGTATTCGCACATACCCTGCCAGAGATTTGATTCGAATTCTCTGCCTTGGTCACTGTGTAACATTAATGGTACACCGAAACTTAGTACCCAACCTTTTACAAAGGCTTCGGCACAAGTAACTGCTTTGTGGTCCGGTAGTGGAAATACTTTAGTGTATTTTGTATAATAATCACACACTACCATCATACAGGTATTATCATTAGCGGTTGTATTCAATCCACTAATGATATCTACCCCGATTCTTGCGAATCTAACTCCGAAAAGTTCTTGGGATAGGGGAAGTTTGCCCATCCCGAGTCCGGGTTTGTTTTTACAACAATCCGGACAGGTGGTTACCCATCTTTGCAAGTCTCTTGTCATGCCAGGCCAATAGTATTTCCTGGAAAGTCGTGCTAACGAGCGTTTCCTTCCGAAATGACCACTGGTCCGATGTCCATGACAGAAGTACATAATGTCATGTCTCATGGCATGTGGTATCACCACTTGCATGATTTTCTCACCATTATTACATGGCTTCCAACGGTATAACACGCCTTTCCGGACTTCAAACTCGGTCCATTGAGCAAGAAACCTTCTCATTTCTCGATTTTCCAGAGAGACCTCAGGTCTAACTGGACGTATACCCTTTGGTACTAATTGCAGTAGCTGCGCAGTTATCGAGTCAGCTTCCTGGAAACGTCGTATGTGATCCATAAACCAATCCAGTATACTGGCAACTAGGGGTTCGAATGGTCTTCGAATCCCTGCTAACACTGCCCTATGAGCTCCACAATCAGTACAATCCGGATTATCACATTTCCGGATTGGTATTCGAGATAAAGCATCAGCATTTAAATGCTTCACTCCAGGTCTATGCTGAATCTGGTGATGTTCAAGCCCATATTCGGATAGATGGGCTAGCCATCAGCCTAACATTCCTTCAGCATCTCGGAAGTTCAGTAGCCATCTTAAAGAGGGGTGATCCGTACGTAAAGTAAAGTTTGTTCCCCATAGAAAATGTTTGAACTTCTTGGTATATACGACTACTGCTAACAACTCTCTTTTGGTTGTGCAGTAATTGCGCTGAGTTTTGCTCAGTGTATTGCTGGCAAAGGCAATCGGTACCTCTCTCCCATTTTGGACTTGTGAGAGAGCTGCACCAATGCTATCATTACTAGCATTAGTATCCAGTATAAAATGATCCGTTTCATTCGGATATTGTAATACCGGAGTACTCGTGAACAGGTCTTTTAGCTTTTGAAAAGAAGATTCCTGTTCATGCGTCCAAGGAAATTTTTCCTTGGTACTTCCTGCTTGTAATGGGTAACTGACTCTAGAATAATTCGGAATAAATTCCCTATAATAGGAACAGAATGCTAAAAAGGACCTCACCTCTTTGGGTGTTTTAGGTCTATTCCAATTCGTAACTGATTCAATTTTCTCCGGATCAGCTTTTATTCCTTCATCACTAATGATGCGGCCCAAATAATTTATGGACTTTCTAAACATGTGGCATTTCTTAGGTTTCAATTTGAGACCATTGGAAATAATACGTTCTAGTACCATTTTTAGGTTATTAGAACACTCTTCAAATGTTTTTCCGAAGACTATGACATCGTCAAGGTATACAAGACATCTTTTCCACAATAAATCACTTAGGATTGTTTCCATCATTGCTTCAAATGTTGCTGGTGCATTGCACAAACCAAACGGCATTACGTTATATTGGAATAATCCACTTGCCAGTAACCTGATTGCAAGTCTAGGGTACAAAACCAACTGTTTCCTCCTAAAGAGTCAATGGTTTCGTCTATTCTCGGTAATGGATACGAATTCTTTTTCATTACTCCATTCAGCTTCCTGTAGTCTATGCAAAAGCGGATAGTACCGTCTTTCTTTGTTACCATACACACAGGACTACTCCATGGACTATTGGAAGGGACTATTACATCCTGTTCCAACATCTTGTTTATTTCCTCTTCAGCTACTCTCTTTTTCGCTAAAGGTAACCGTCTATATGGTATTTTAACCCATTAAGGGCTGATGTTGAGAATACTCAACATCCATGTAGGGACGGATGTTGAGTATTCTCAACACCATGTAGGGCCTGATGTTGATTATAATTGACATAGATAATTGATATGGCAGCCATGTTTGGACATTTGAGATAATTTAAGTGGACTGCTAATCTTTGGTCTGGGGATGTTATTTGTCTATTTTGGGGCTGAGGAATTCGAATCTGGGAAGTTTAGAATGATAGAAACATTGGAAAGTGGTTGAACATGATATCAAAGTTATGGACAGTGCATTATACCTTGCAAACCCTCGCCCCCTGGTAAATGAACTGATTAAAATCCAGTCCCCTAGCCTTTCAAAGTACCCTCATAGCTCGCCCTTAATGGGTTAAAGGGTTCCGCATCTCCAGTATCTATTTTATGTACTACCTTATTTGTCGTACCTAGTTTTTCACCAGGTTTGGCAAAGGCAGTCCTATACTGACAGAGCATATCATAGAACTTTTTCTGGTGTTCCGGATCTTCTAATGAAGTTTCTTCATACAACT
The DNA here is from genome assembly GCA_949317995.1 of Acholoe squamosa. Lineage (NCBI taxonomy): Eukaryota > Metazoa > Annelida > Polychaeta > Phyllodocida > Polynoidae > Acholoe > Acholoe squamosa. Next base: position 49,286,652 of record OX439049.1, on the reverse strand, counting down.
TGAGTAAGTCTTCCGAAATTTCATCATTTCCTGTTACCTTTTGTAAGTTTAACTTACTATCCGTTACAGTTTCCGAAAGGGTCACGTTTCCAAAAACTTGTCCCTTTTTCAAGTAGATAGTACTGTTTCCAGTATTAGAGACAGGTACTACTGACCAGGACGCATTTGCTACAATAGTGTCTACAGATATTAATCCGATACTTGACAGAGTAGCTACATCCGGTTCTATCACTGCAGGCTTATTGCGCATTGCAGGATCACTTCTTACCAGCACATCACAGGCTACTCCCGGAGGCATTCGCACAGTGTGTGCCACACTAGCCATACTGCTCACTTGTCTCAGTACACACCTAACCTTTCCAGGATACGGGTATTTCACACTCAACACTCCTGATTGGGGTTCCAACACAACTCCATACAGGGATGCGAAATCCAACCCGAGTATCCCCTCATCTGCTATATCCGCAACGGTGGCGCTCATGACATAGTCATGTACTTCATCCAATTGTAGCTTTACACAAGTTCTACCATACGTCTGCAAGGTACTGCCATCGGCCGTCTGAGCACTTCCTCCCGATGTGAGAGTATCATGTTCATCCGGAATAAGATCATAGAACCTCTTGGAGATACAGGAGTGGCTAGCTCCCGTATCCATGAGAAATTCGGCAGATCTTCCGTTAACAGTAAGGCAAACATACCACCGCCTTCCGTTTAGAACAGAGGGCATGTCCGTGATGATCGGAACGTCATTGTTCACACCTGGAGTCGATCCACATCCTTTCAGGTATTCCAGACAAGGATGACCCGGGGGCAGGTGGGCACTACCAACCCTGGCTAATTCATAGCCGCCTACCTTGTTACTGATATTGGGTTTCCCCTGTGCTCCCGTGGCACCTGTTATATCAGCTTCCCTAACCTTCCGGGTGTCTACAACCACCTCGGTGCTAGGCGAGTTTGCTACTACATGCGAACTATCATCACGGATGGTGATATCATGGCAAGATTTGTCACTGGGATCCCCTTCTTTGCCCATCGGGAGACCCCTCCTTAGTTTTCCTCTGTACTTATTCCAGAGACACCCTCCTGTCTACGAGGGACAGGTTTCTCAGCCATGCATTCGGGAGCATAATGCCCCAGTTTCTGGCATCTGAAACATCTCCTTTGAGATTTATCAACTCTCGGTCTCTTCAGAGCTTCTGTTAATCCGGCTATCAATGTTTCAATCATATTAGTCGGAGCAACAGCGGCTGCCACAGTTGGCTTGGCCGTAGAGGTTACATTGCCAGATTGAGTCAGTCCGGAAGCTGTTTTACCAGCAACGGATCCTCCCCTCCCTCTCGAATGTACCTTCCTATACCGCTTCTGTCGGTAATACTTTCCAGCTACCTGGACTGATCCAATATATTCTCCGTTTTCATCGGAGACATATTCGTCCTCCTGATCAGCCTCATGCGAATCGACCGGGGCTAACTGGGAAGTTTCATATACCGGAGCAGGTGTACCTCCGTATTGGAACGGAGCTGCTCTTACCGGGTTAGGTCCTAGACCTACCAATCTTTTCTTCATATCATGTCCATCGATTGATATGAACAGGTCACTGAAGGAAGTGTCATCCTTCCAAGAATCCCAAACTACTTGTTTGTGATCCGGATCCTGCAATCCATTGTAGAATTGTATAAACAATTCCTGTAGATAGCAGTCATCGTCATGAGCCCAATTCGGACGCGCTTTTGATAGCAAGTCCTGTAGCTCCAAACCAAAGACCTTGTGAGATTCTTTAGGTTTCTGTGTCCTTTTCTTGAAGCTTACCCATGGATCCTCTCTAACGATTGATCCGAATAGGTATGCGGCACATTCGACCAATTGATCATAGGTGCCGTATATTCCGTATGCTGCTCTCCATTGGTTGAGGGCTACTTTTCCACCTTTATTCAAGCAACAGATTAAATAGGGCAGAGCTTCTTCTTTTGTCCAGCCACTACAATTGACTTCGTCGACAAAAGCTTGATACCTATCCTTCCATGGATCATTGGAATCGTATGGAGGGGGTATCCGTGCCTGTCTACGTGCCGGATTATTACATCCGCGTAGTCTATCTGCTTCTCGCATGCTCCAGTTCATGACTTCCATGCCATCTGCTCCCTTTCGGTAGCAGTCAATGCCAAGGTTTTGGATATATTGGCTTCTATCAAAAATGGTTTGCATCCCTGCATTCATGGAAGTTCTTCTGTTTGGCTTCCTGCCATCTCCTCCCGATCCTGATCCTCCGGATCCGGATCCTCCTGGGCCACCTGGAGGATTTCCTCCTGGTGGACCGTTGTTAGGATAGTGCCCGGATGAACCGCTAGGGCATCCGCCACTATAACCGGCATTTCCAGCTGTTCCAGAAGATGCATACCTAGGGTAAGAATTATTTTGATTCCATCCCTGATTATAGTTATTACCATTTTGGTAATTACTACTTCCTGCCAGATTATAATTATATCTATATCCATAGGAAGTTGTTCTTGGTTGGTACGTACCGCCGTTAACATTGGTTTGTGGCGGGTTCGGTCTGGGAAAACGTCCATCATTAGGACCATTACCTTGACCCGAAGATGGGTTCGGTAATCTAGGGCCTGCTGGTGTACTATGGCCGGGTTGAGAGAAATATGAAGGTGGTGTTAACATATGTCTCGGTGGTCCCGGTACTCTCGGTTGTGCTATGGGTGTATTATTGTTAGCACCAATAGCACTATCATGAGTCGCTTTAATTTTATGACTCAAATCTGGTATTGGCGGTGCCGGACCTATTGTATCCAGCATAGGAGCTGCTGGTGTAGGTGCATTTCCATTACCTGCGGTATCATCCGGTTTCTTATAGATTCCGGATACTACATTCTTATCAGCCCCATCGTCAACGAATGGGTTGTATCTAATTGGAGTTGCATCTTTGGATGTTTTCCCCAACATTGTAGACACCACAGCTGGATCTATAGTACCTATAGTCAATTGGGCGGCTTCCACATATTTGTCTAGGGTTATTGCAGTAGTCTGCAATTCCTGAAGCTCATTCGTGAGTTTTTGTCTATCCTCCTCCAGTTGTTTATTGTAAGCTATAATGCCTACCCGGATGGTTTCATTGTCTTCAGCTTGTTTACTACACTGAAGTTTCAATTTCTCTAACTCGCTCTGATAATGGCATATTTCGGATTCGTAATTTACCTTATCAAGACTTAGTTGATCGTTCGTATCTATGTATGTTTGGATACGAATGTGTCTATTGTCATATTCTTTATTGAATGACTTTCCCATTTCCTGATGTTTTATTTCTTCATTTTCGAGTTCCTTCATGTACTCACTCCTTCTGGCTTCGAATTCGCTTCGCATGCCAGTCAGGTCCTCTTCCAGCTGAAGTTTTTCATTGAATACTTCATCTTTAGCTTTGACCAAGGTATTTAGGTTCTCGTTCAAAGTTACATAGGTTTCATTTAACAACAGGACATCCGGTCATTTAAATTCCTCACCTTCCGGTACCGCATAGGTTAAGTCGCCATCTATAGCGCTGTAATCTAATATGGGTAGCCCGGGTCTGGGTAATCTATAAGGTAGTTTTCCAAATGTTACCCTTTTTGGCATTGGCACCGGATGTTCTGGGTTAGTACTACCACCAACTTCGAACATCGAATTACTCGAGTCTGGTAGATTCTCCTCACTATCATTATAGTGAGGTTCGGGATCTCTCCAAGATGCAGATTCTGCATCTCGGGAGTTTGAATGGGTTTGGAGCACTAATGATCCATTGCCATTCTCCTGGGCAACTAATTGCCCTGCTGGGTTAGCTTCCGCGAGGCTATCTAACCCATGTACTAGCCGTTCGGATGTTATAACGTCCGGGCTATACACCAGAATTAACTGGTCACGGCACCAGTGTAAGGGGTTGTGGCCTTACGGACCTGGGGGTTCGGGTCTTACGATTCGGAAAGAAAGAGTAAGACGGTGTTTCAAGTGTATGCCAACGGATAGATTTTATTACGAATGCACACTCACGGCTACCCGATAGTATGAAGAGGGTAGCTAATAATTATCAATGGTGTTCTACATGCTTCGGAGGCCAGAAGGGCCTCTGACGTAGCGGCTGAGCCCTGGGCTTTATATAAGGACCCAGGTGTTCGTCGTCAGATGTCCCCACAGACCTGAGGAACGTCCGACGAGTCGACTCACCCGCCACGTCAGACGGTACCCAACGCTATGGTTTATATGTTATGTACCTCTACAATGTAATGACACATTTGAACAGTGTAGCTTAGGTACATTATGAGTCGTAACAGTTGTAACAATTTTATATAACGATAAATTCTAGCCTAAAAAATTTTACAGGCATGCAAGTATGGTTATAGTTTACACATTACTTCCTTGGTCTATTGATATAGCCTTGCTGGATCATTGAATCCTTTAGGGCTCTGCCACAGTTTTGGTTAATCTTCACGACCATTAACTGAAGGTCTGCTAGGACTTCAGATGCAGGTAGAGCTTGTTTGTGGAAGGTTGGTTTCTTGTCAACAACAGGGGTGTTGTTTTTCTGGTTGTTAGGTTTGGGTACCTGGGTGATGGGTGTGGGTATGTATTTTGGTGTAGTTTTAGGAGTGTTGGTGTTGGTAGGGATATATTCCTCTACCTTGGTGTTAGTTGTTTTTGCTAGTTTTGGTGAGGCTTTTTTAATCATGTGGTTGGTCTGTGTGCTAGTAAAGGAGGTGGACGATATGTTCAGTTGTAGGATGCCAGTTTCATCATCATCATCATCATCATCGGACATGGCCAGGTCGGCGGCTATATCAGATAGTGGTGAGAGTGGGCGTTTCCTAGTGGGTGCTTGAATTGGTTTGGGTGGTGTTGATTTTTTGGATGAATTGGATGATTGAGAAGAATCAGTGCTGGAGCAACTCGAACTTCTGGAGCTCGAGGTGGGTGTGGCACTCCTTGAGCGCATGGTTTTGTTTTGTGGTGTGGGTTTCTTTTCAGAGTTGGGTGTGGAGGTGCTAGGTGTTGGTGTTTTTACTGGGGTGTTTTGTTTTGGTTTGATGTGTGTTGTTTTAGGTTTGATGTTAATCAGGTTTAGTGGGTGTTGCATGCATGGTTTTTTTCTAACAGTTGGGTCTTCATCAGGATTTATTGGTGACTGGGTCTTACTTGGCACTGTTTTTTTAGAGGTGACAGACTTCTTTGGAGGGGTCCTCTTTGCAGGGGTCCTCTTTGCAGGGGTTCTTTTTGCAGGGGTTCTCTTGCGTTGGGTCGCCGTTGTTGGTTTGTTTATCTTGAATATTAACTTTTCCTTGGGTTGTTTTGTAGCCCTGACGGCGTTCATCTTTTGTTGTTTTGTTGTTTTCTGGACACTGGAGGAGGTGTCAGTAGGGGAGACCCTGTCTCTTGCAGGTGGACACAAGCCACTTCCTATAAGGACAGGAATAGTTATAAATAACCTTGAATTTAATTTTTGATGGTGTTTTTAGTAGTTTTTTGGTATTTTGACTTGGTGTGGTCTAGAATTTTTTCTTGTTGTTTTTATTTTTTCTGCAGTAAATTTTGTTACCATGACCAAAGGGCCTACTGGTAGTTCTTTATGATGGACTAGTTTGTTGTGTCTTTTTAAATTGAATGGTCTGCGAAATGTTGATGGGCACAATGTGCAAGAGTGCCTACCTTCTGATGTTGAGGTGGGAGAGTTGTTGCCATGGGCGGTGTTCATGTGGGTTTTCAGTGAGCGCTTACGCTCCCACTGCCCACAGACGGGGCATGATTCCCATCCGTTCATAGTGGTTGTTGTTTTTGCTAGATGTTGGCTTTTGAAGGATTTGGTGATGTTTTTTGAGTGATGGCGATGTTACCCACATCTTACTTGACTTATGTAGTCTGTGAGTCGTTGTTGTTACGTTCTGTGATGTCACAGAGTGACATCACATGGCGTGCATGCCGCCAAAAGGAGGATTGCTTGGCAATGCGTTGCTTGACAACGTGCGGATGCTAAGCAACGCTAGTGTGTGTTTTTGTGGTTTGTTATTGTTTGTGTGTGGTTGTTGTGGTGGGTGTTTGTGTTGTTTATGGTGTGTATGTTTTAGTTTGGTGTTGTGTTTTAATTCTCTAGGTGTGAGTTGATGTGTGGCGGTGTGTAATATTGATGAAATTGTTAATGAGAGTGACTGATTCCTGACAACTCAAGGGACATCCCACTCAGAAGGCCATGTTCTGTTCCAGCTCTTCCACCATCCTGGTCCAGCAAAGGGGCCCAGGCCCATTGAATCTCGACCTTCACCAGGACTTTATCCAGCAAAGACTGCTGTGCAACAACTGACCACCTAGCTTTTAGTGGTTTATCTCTAACCCTAAGTTATCAGTAGCCTCCTTAGTATCCCTCCTGCAGTTTTAACAAACTTCTCTGAATGCTTCTCGTTTGTCTGTTCTGTGGCTCCCTGCTGGGGTAGTGTGCTTTTCAGGTGACTCTTTGAATTATCGCTCACTACTGGTTGCTATATAACTATTCCCTCCTAGGATAGATCAACTAAGCTGCCTCTTCTGCCCCCACCTAATATGTCTTTGAGCCTTTGTCTATCCTCAAATTCTCTCCCTCTGTTTACTGGCATGCCTTACCAACGTAGCCAGTTGGAGGTTTACACTATCTAGTCAGTGGCCTGGGCACATTCTCAGGAGGCCCTCCCCAGGATGGGTGAATGGCATCAGGTTAATAGTTGGACACATCTGACACACATCTTCCTTGGGATAGCCTTCTAGTTGCCTGGCCCTCATTTCTGGGCTTAAGTGGACAATATGTTGAAGACTGGGACCATACAGCCAGCCAATTGCCATGGTGCATGGAGCTCTTTTGGGCACCCCCTCCTAATGCCAGGAGGCACAGATGCCGCCCCAGCAGCTGCAGAAGCTCCATCAGCCTGAGAGCTCTACTCTTTAATGACATTTATGTACTATCCTTGTGAGGTACCCCAGGATGGAGGCAGACATTAGGCTGTCTTTCAATTCTTGAAAGGTCTAAGCACACTGAGCTTCCCATCTGAAAGCCTCCACTCAGCCAGGGAGGAAAGCAGCTTGGCAAACTAGGGGATATGATGGACCAAGGTTCATGAGGCTGGCAGTGCCACCGTATGAGGCATAATAATATAACACCGAAAGAAGATGCATACCTCCTTGAGGAAAGTCTGCTCTTGCCACTCAGCTACACAAGATACCCTCTATGACATACAGCATTTAGAATGCTTTACCTTGAGCCAAGCATCCTCCAGATGCTGTAGTACCTCCACCATACATTCTAGGAGAGGAGGGGAATTTAGTGCAAAGATGAGAATATCATCTCAGCAGACTAGACAAGGGGTCTACTTAGCTCCCTCATCTCCAAAGATGCAGGGGCCATAGCATAGCTTGAACGGCATCACACTGAACTGATGCAATGACTAGTGAATGCCATTTTTTCTCCATTTGCCTCTTTTATTTCCACTGGGAAGCCCTTATTCCTTCCTTTTCTATGACTTCATTCAAGTGGGAAAAATGTGCATCTTGCCTTGTTAGCCCAGATGTGGTTACAGACTTGTTGTACTAGTATGACACATTGTTCACTTGGCGAGTCAGCCAGTTGGTGTATTATGTGGAGGCTGTTCCAGTCCCATCTTGCCAATGTGTGCTACACCTCTTTATGTGTCTTGAATGAACCCTATGTATGATAATAAAAGTTTCTGTCAGCATAACTATATAGTCCCTAGCTCTTAATATGTTTAGTTTGTATAAGTATTAGTAGTTTGTCACACCATGACACCTACAAGGCATGTGAGTTTTATTTAGTTTTTTGTTGTTGTCGCCTTTGCAGTTATCTCATGGTCAAAAGGGCTTACATTTTAAGTTACAAAGTCTGTGGATGGTTACAACATCTAAAACGTTACGCAGGGTTTGTTTACAACGCCATCTTGAATATATGACGTCGTCAAAAGGTCACATGACAAGGCAGTGTGATACGACCACATTGTATCACACACCTCCCATGTGATATGACCTTCTTATGCTATCTCTATGGCAGCCCAGTATCTGAACAGATTTACCATGAGATAAATTGTTATTTCTACGATGTACTCATTTGTATGCTGTTTTTTTTTATTGTGCAATAGTCAATAGTTATCCTTATCTTAGTTATTGTGTGCTACCATAAAACCCTGGTCATAAGCTGATTTCTTTTTCTATTTTTGACCAAACCGGTTCTTCCAAATTCCCCCAGCTTACGACCGGGAATTTTCAAAAGTCATCCCTTTTAAGTAATCATTGATAGAAATTAACAGCTAAGACAGTTTTAAACAACCTGAGACCCATCAATCTTAGGGAAACATACGCAACAGTACTGTCTTGCCTCTAACAGGGGCCAGTGTCCTTATCTGGGGGAGGTCAAGGGTGAGAGGGGTTTCATCCATGTCATAGATGTCAGCTAAATCATAGTTCTACTGCTTCCCGAGATCAATCACAAATATCTGGAAGGACAGCACCTTCTCAGCATGAGGGGGATCTTCTGCCCAAGTGAGGTTGGAGTATGAGTACTGAAGACATTTCTCCTTTTAAACCTGTGTTAGAGGCATTGAAGGGCAGTTTGGCCATTGCAGCAATCTTTTTGGCCTGTACTTGGACTAAACTCCCAGAGACAGCATTAAGATGACTCTCTTGAAAGATCGTTTCACTCCTACCAGTTCTTCCATTTTTTTCACCCATTCTCGCACTTGTTTCTCATTTACACCAAAGTGGGCAGCAGCCTTCACTTTGTAATTGCCCTCAGACATGAATTTCACCACTTTCAGCTGTTACTTCATTGTGGCTGGATTGACGCTGTCTGTCAGAGAATGTGCTTGGAGGCCCGTGCTTTGGCTGTCTGTTGCCACTGGAGCATGCCATAGTAACAGCAGTCAAGGCGCCAGGGGACGCTCGCAGAGCGAAATGTTTGTCCGGGATTATCTCAAATAACCTCCCACTAAGGATCCTGCTAACCAGGAATGGAATACTCTGTTTCATTAGTGTGTTTTTTTACATGTATTCAAGGAAAACTCCCAAAGGTGCCTCAAATTGACTCAAAAAGAAGGATTCCAGAGTCAGGCAAGTGAACCTCCAGGCTTACTTTAGCAAAGTTGAATTTAACTTATTTTGGCAGGCAATACATGGTATTTGAGGGAACTGATGCTCTCTCCACACATATTTTCTTTTGATTAAGTCTAAATGTTTATGAAACTTTGAAAGTTTTCTAGCAGGTCAACCTGCCCTAACTGAGTGTATTGGGATTCTAGAGTATTGTGTATCTTTTTACCATAAGGTTTCAACTCTAAGGTTTGACCAGTTCCTCCTATATCCACTCACTCCCAAGGGGAACCTTATCACAAGGACTCCCTCTACAATGAAAATCTAATTTTGAATATGTCGTTGGTTTGCTCAGAGTATACACTAATTTTCTATTTGCAGATGCGCACTGTATTAGTTTGTACACACACACTTTATGAACCTTACCTTTAACCAGGTCCTGAATTTGCCCACATGGTGTACTAATGTCCTCTATTTGCATACACATACTGTGTGGCCATGTCCTCAGTTTGCATACATATACTGTGTGTCCTCAGTTTGCATACACACACTGTGTGGCCATGTCCTCAGTTTGCATACACATACTGTCTGTCCTCTATTTGCATACACACACTGTCTGGTTAAGTCCTCATTATGCATACAGATACTGTGTGTCCTCTATTTGCATACACACTCTGTGTGGCTAAGTCCTCAGTTTGCAAACACACTATGTGGAGTATATCTAAGATTAAGTCCCCTATTTGCTGTATGATTATGTCCTCAGTTTGCATACACATTGTTTGAGTCACCAATTTGTGGGTGGGTAATAATGTCTTGCTTATTTAAAAAAACAGTCTATTCTTCATAAATATACTGACTACTCTTGTGATTAGAATCAGAAGAGTAGATATAAGATAGCTATTCAAATTGTACAAATATCCTCACTTTGCTTATGAAACACTGGCCATGTCCTCAGTTTAGGCACATCATACTGGTCTACTTGGGAGCACCAGAGGCCAGTTTGATATTTTGCACTATAACTGTTTACTGTTCAATGGGAGCTAAAATGGACTTGTGCTCTAAATTGAACCCAAATTAAGTGAAAGCTGGGTGAATGTAGGAATGTCCCCACTTTGGAGGAGTGTGCAACAGTGTCCCCAATTTGCTGGTTACACCTGTATGTGTGTGTGTGTGTGTGTGTGTGTGTGTGTGTGTGTGTGTGTGTGTGTGTGTGTGTGTGTGCCTGTATGTGAAAATCCATATACATTTTTATACAAATTTTTTTTTTTTCTAAAACAGAATAGCATGAATATTTCCACGTCCAACCTCCCTAAAAATCACTCTCAACCCCTGACCTTCCCTTCATGACCTACTGTCCCGTGGATCCAAAGCCACCGGTTCCCCTAAGGGTACAATCCACACTGAAAACCTCGACTACGCGAGGTCTTGCTATTTTCTCCACAATAGCCTGTGCTATTTTATCACCCTGTCTAACTAAATAAGGTCGATGGCCCGAATTGCAAACAAGGACACATACCATACCTCGGTAGTCCCTATCAATTACCAACGCGGCAATGTCAATACAACTTCTCAATGCCAAACCTAAATGCGGTGCTATACGCAAATAGCACCCCTCTGGAATCTCCCATGCGATTCCCGTAGCAATCGACCCCTGGCTGGAATCCAGTGATTTTGAGCACTGAACAGATCCAATCCCGCTGCCTCGGGGGTTCCATATTCAGGTAACCGCGCGCCCCTCTAAAGTCGTTGGCATTTCAATGTAGAGACATCGCCCTCAGCTGAGGCTCCAGCAACGCTGCCCCCCGACTGAGGTTCCCTTTCATTTTTAATGACACTCATTTTTAGGAATGTGAGACTTCAATTATTATTATTATATCATTTTTTTTTTTTTACCTGTGACACTCAACAACAAAAGTATGTCCTTATCCCCAATAATGGAAAAAGTAATCGCAATAATATAATATTTGTTCTAAAATTAACAATATTCCTTGCACTCAAATGTGTTTTTACACCATTGTTATTTCGAGAGGCTCTCATATCTTTCTAATTAATAAAATACAAACACAAGTGTCCACCAGTCATTCCGCCGGCATTTATACATTTTTCTCACCTCCCAGCAGCAATCACTTTTCCCCAATAAAATTCATACCTCACTTCATCTTCCTGCAGGAATGCTACCTGCCGTTTTAAACTTATCTCTTATTATAATCTTTCCTACTGACTTATTAATAATGATAAAATACAAACCAGAAATTCCTCCAATTGAATACTTACCTCTTAGTCCTCTTTCGACCGCAGGTTCAATATAGGAATTAATATTACCACAATCTCAAACCATGCTATATAGCTATGGCAAATAATATGTACGGATCTCTGTATCATTCAAGGAATACTCTGCCTTGAAAATATTGAGTATGTGTGTCCTCGCGGGCCTCCGTCCTCCAACTGAAGCGTTCCTTCAGATGAGTGACTTTCATATATCACTCTCTCAGTCAGATACACTTCCACTGTCTTCAGTGATAGTGTCCTACAGTGAATCACAAATTTCCCCTACTGGAAAAATTCTAGCCTCTTCATGGCTGGGTTCCAGTGCCATTATGGTAATTTCAACACCTACCTCGCCATCACCAGTGAAGCCTTTCTTCTTTCGTTCCCGTGCATCACGAACTAGTCTCCTGGCCTCATGCCGTGCATCACGAGCCTCTCGCATTTCCTGTTGTTTCTTTAGACGTTCCAAACGGGCTCGCTCTTTTCACGCTGGTAAGCTATAAACTTCGCCTGCGTTTGTTTCTTGTGAGTATCCCGGACACTAGCTATTTCATCTGCCACCAAAGGTAAAATGGATCATTTCTCTGTCCAGCTGTTTATGGCTTTCTTTTGACGTTTCACGGTGCGATATCGAGTCTCGGGATCACAAGGAACATCAGAGCTCGGTGCTCTGACAGTTCTGGATGGCTTCTTGCTCCCTTTTGCACAATCATCACCACTGAGACCCTTGTGATCTGAAACGGCTTCCACTGCATCCTCTTCTTCACCCTCAGCATCAGCAGTGATTGATTCTCCCCGATCCACCTGTAATTCCTCCGGTTCACTGTCGCTAACAGCAGGTGCTCCAGCCGTAGCCCCCTTACACACTTCAGTCCTATTTTCTGAAGTACCAGAATGCAGTTGTCTCTTTGATGACTTAGTAAGATTCTTTTCCTTAATCCTCGCTCTCTCTGGCGAGCGATCAGCTTTCTTTGAACTTCCTTTGCTCAAAGATACTGTTATCTTGAGACCTGCCCCACTCGGGGACGTCTTTCCTCCTAAACCCTCAGCCTCAGCGACCTTTCATCGCGTTTTTGGAACATCTGATTGATTAAAGCTCGCGGACTGGGCTGTATGCCGCTTGCCTGCCGACACTGCATCGGCTCCATAGGTTGCCACCACCCCCTTCTGTGAGGATGCCCCTTTATTTACCAGAGGCGTGGCTGAGTTAGGTAAACACTCCCTACTAGCATGAGTGCCACCTGAAGGTTCCCAAGCCTTCACTGATTCTTTCTTTTTGTGGGTCGGAGTACCCCTATTGATCTTGCCACCTCTGGGTTCGGATTGTTCCTGTTCTATAATATTGGGATCTTCTTCTGAGCTGTCATGATTGTCCTCTTCCTCTACCTCAGACAGCCGTTCTCCTAGGACTCTTCATTCTGGGGAAATGCTCTGGTCTGTTCCTCTCTTCTCGGAGATAAGCTCTTTTCAGCTTATTCACATTTACCAAGTGGTCAATAACCCTTCCTGTCCTTGGTGACCGCAGCCGCACACAATTGTCATCTATAGCTTCTTCAACCCTATAAGGTCCTCAGTAACGATTAGAGAACTTGGACAAGCTATTTTCAGCACAGTTGGGGTCATAGTAATATACTAAGTCACCCTCCTCAAGTTGCACAGGTCGTGCATTTTTGTCCAATCGTGCTCTTATGGCCTTTTTATACTTTTTAGATGCAGTGCTTGGTTCTCAGAAACCAATCTCGATCATCACCTACCACCTCAAGACCATTTTCTTCAGAGTACCCCAAAGCAGCATTGTCTCTTCCAAACAATAATGCATAAGGGGAAAATCCTGTTCTAACACTTATGGTCAATCTGGCCCTCCACAAGGCCAGAGGCAGCATGTCAGGCCACTTTTCATGATTCTCATCTATATACACGCCTATTGCATCATGTATTGTTTTGTGTAGGCGCTCTGCCCTTGCATTGCACTTATTCCTATTTGGCTTCCCATGGTTGATCTTAATCCTATGGGCACAACCTAGGCTAGGAACCTTTCCGACACCATTCCTTTTAGATAGTAAATAAGGTATAATGTCCTCCATGCTTCCCAGGTCCTTTTCAAAGTACCTGATCACATGGAGCTGTGCTCGGTTTAGATGGATTACAACCTTACACAGGCCAGACTGTACATTGAGCCGAGCGCGGCGGCCTCAGAGATTTTATTCATAAGGGCTTAACACCATATGCGACCTGACCAATTAGTGACCCAGTCGTTAGTGATCCTTAAAATCCAGTAGAATGTGTTAGACTCCCCAGTAGGAACCGACGGTCTGATCCAGCCAGATCTTAGTTAACCTGTACTAACTTTGACCGTTTTAACCAACCTTGCCTGCTCATTGCCCCACTGGGGCAACGGGGTAGAGGCTGTCACCTCCGTACCACCTATAGCCACTTACCATAACCCCAATGGGCGCGCCTACTAAACCTCATGCAGTGCTTTTTAAAATGGTAGCCTGACTTATAGGCTGACTAGACGATACCACAGTAGGATGTCAATTCACCCTTCGTTAGACATGGGGGCCTTCAGTATCTCCCTTGCACTTAGAATGCCGATTTAACATGCCCCCGGGCCCTTGCGGGTCCACTGTCCCCTGTTCCAGGGACGGCATCGGGGAGCCTATCCCCCTTGCCTCCCTGGGGCATTCTTGAACTAGTGAAGCTCTGTTTACACATAAGTCGCCTAGTGATTTCTCTAAACAACTTAGTCATGTAACTAGTTCCTCGATCGCTGTGAAGTCTTTCCAACTTTCCATACCTGCATACAATTTTCTGCAGAAAGAAAGTGACAGTAGTAGTTGCTGTCGTGTCTTTGGTGGGAAAAGCCTCCGGCCATCCCGTCAACAAGTCAATAAAGTTTAGTATGTGGGTGTACCCACCTTCTGATTTTCTAAGGGGTCCCAAATAGTAGGTCTGCACCACTTGGAAGGGAAACTGAGGTGTGTCCCAAGTTTTGGCATGTGACTTAAAATTTGGGGCTCTTTTCCGCAGTGCACACCTTTCACATGACTGAGCATACCTAGCTGCATCTGCAAAAAGGTTCTTCCAGTAGAATCTCCTGACCAACTTATTGTGTAGAGCTGTAATGCCCACATGTCCGCCACAGAAAAAATCATCGTGCATTAAATACAGCACTCGATCTATCAGGGCCGTAGGCACGACCATTCGTGGCTCAATGATGACCTTTTGCCTCAGTCCCTTCTTTTGCACATTATGATATCAACACAGTATTCCATGGTCTTTAATTCCCATATGGTCAGATTGACACAAAACAGCCTGAGCCTCGTCCCAATTATTGGGAAGTTTGTCTTCCAATAACCATTCCATGAGTTTTCGACATTCAGGATATTGTTGAAATTCAGCCGCAGGAATTTCATCATCCATGGACTGAACCCCTTCCACTGACACGTCCCTTTGGTTGCCAGGAGGCTCCTTAGTTTTTCCAGATGGTCCCATGGCCAACAGCTCGCATCCCACCTCAGGTTCTATAGATAAAATAGATACTTTTCCCAGTTTGATGGGTATGGGTACAGTGAAGTGTAAATTGTTTTGATTCTACCAGTGCACATACACTCTCCTCTTGTAGTACTAACCTATGGGTGTACTTTGTATCATGACTTCCTTATGGATGTTATGTAGTGCGTCTGATAGATTTTTGAGGTTATTGTCTCATGGAAATTAAATTTAGAGGGAGCTTACCTTTCAATAGGAGTTTAGTGAATCCAGTAGGACCTCAATCTGTGAGTACCGGTATTAAAAAAATTCTCCTACACAATTGTAGATAATATTACTGGAACACACACTAGTACCCAGTATCCCTTATTTACTCGTTCCTTTTGAATGAGAACGTTTGAACTTTCATACATTTCTCTCAATTAGAGTTTCATTGATGTATTCCGATTTATGTGACCAGGTGACTTCTGTGTATCAGGTAGCATTTGTCTTTAAAGAGGAAGGATATTAACCAAGGAGCTAAACTGAAACTGTAACGGGAAGATTATTACCATGCTGTAATTTTTTCCCCCTGGAGGACCCCACTTTGGAGAGGTATATTTTTCATAGTTTATTTACCAGTTAGCTCCCTATGTTATAGCTCCATAGACATCTGTAGAGGAGGGTGAAAATATCTAGGATCACCGGGACTTGAACCCGGATCTCTGGCATGACATTCCAGCATGCTAACCATTACACCATGATCCCTTGCCTGATATTTCCACCTTCCAACTACACCTGGATCAGTATGATACACACTAGGGGAGCAGTGATTACCAGGTAACTGGCCCCTGAGGGTCAATCTACCAGGTACGGGGATTTCTGGTCCCCTACACTCCTCCCAACCAGCTTCAACCATGGCCAACTAGCATCAAGCATTCCTCCCAACCAGATTGGTTGGGCTTTATCAAGCAGTGTTGAGGCACTCCTGATTCCCAGTTGACCTACCAGTACATAGTACTGTCAGGGTCGAAGCGTATCTGTATCGTACCGGCCCAGGCACCGAGTTGCCCCGATCCCCCTATTAAGTCGCGCGAGGACCGGCTCGGTGATCCTACCAGTGTAGAGGAGGGTGAAAATATCTAGGATCACCGGGACTTGAACCCGGATCTCTGGCATGACATTCCAGCATGCTAACCATTACACCATGATCCCTTGCCTGATATTTCCACCTTCCAACTACACCTGGATCAGTATGATACACACTAGGGGAGCAGTGATTACCAGGTAACTGGCCCCTGAGGGTCAATCTACCAGGTACGGGGATTTCTGGTCCCCTACACATCCTACTCACACACAACCCACCTACCTCAATTTTAGACCATTCGCTCACAACTTGACTGAGTGTCGTTTCAATATTGGTAAATTGAGACTGAGATTACTCAATGCTAAAAGTTATAAAAAAAATATGCATGTAATTCTATATTTTCTTTACCAGTCAATAGGTGGTACATCTTTCAGTGTACCCTGTGTGCAAATAACAAACAAAAGTATCTTGTCTGACTTTTGAGACCAAATTAATCCAATATCCTCAGGTTTGTCACGTTCCCCACTTTAAAAGTTTTATTCTGACATCAGTCAGTATTCAGCAGATTCCTTAGTTTAGAACATTCAGTAGAAAAGGTAAAATGTGTGGTTGAGGAGTGTGTGAGTGGATATCATGTGACTGTCAATCAATTGTGCACAGTTCAAGGATCAGTCAAGCATGCAGGCACTCTTCAAGCACACAGACCCCATTTAGAAGCGATACACACTTACACTAAATATGGTTAGAGAATAAAAAAACACAACGGCAACCAAACATTTTGGGAACACACAAACACTATAGGTAGATCTAAACAACAATGGAAGTTTTAGCTCTATTTCTTGGTGGTTGTTTTTTGTACTCGTCCTTTTGACTGAGAACGTTTAAACTTTCATACATCTGTATGAACCCATGGACACCTATTATTACAACCCCTGGGTCTTTAGTAACAAGTGCTGGGCTATAAAAAAAGGCTTAACTAATAGACTTATGGCAATCAGTTACATAAATGGGGGTCTACCCTACATGTCAGTATATAGACAATCTCTATTATATTGTGTGGTGGTATTTTGCAAAAAAAAAGTATCAAAGCCATCATTAAAATAGAACAATTGATGCGTTTCAATTTATGTCACCAGGTAACTTCTCTGTACCGGGTAACCTCTGTCTTTAAAGAGGGAAGGTTGTCACCATGCTGTAATTTTTTCCCCCTGGAGGATCCCCACTTCTGGAAAGCTGGATTTTCATAGGTTGTATACCAGTCAGCTCCCTATGTTATAGTACCACAGACGTCCTATTCAATTTTGACATAATTATTTCTATAGTGGATAAAAATCACCAAAAAAGCTAAATAACTATAAAAATACTTGGTCTTTTAAAAGATACAAAGAGAACACAACCCACCTACCTTATACCGTTTGCTCACAATTTACTCCTGCTCTGTGATACCCACATTTTTTTGCTACTGCTGCTGTTGCTACTGCTGGTGTTGCTACTCCTGCTGCTGGTGTTGCTGCTGCTGCTGCTGCTGCTGCTGCTTCTGCTGCTGGGCTGCCTGCTGCTGCTGCTGCTACTGCTACACATGTACATACTTCTGCTGCACATGCGCATACTCCTACTTCACATACTCTGCTGGTGCTGTCGCTGCACATACTCTGCTGCTGGTGCTGTCGTTGCACTTGCTGCTACACATGCACATGGTCCTGGTACACATACTCTACTGATGCTGTCGCTGCACTTGCTCATGCTCCTACTTCTGTTAGCCCTACTACCTCTGGTGTTGTCGTTGCACTTGCCTCCCAATGTACATGTATGCTCTGCTGGTGCTGTCGCTGCACTTGCTCATGCTCCTGCTTCTGCTGCCCCCGCTGTCGCTAATGCTGTCAAAACGTGACCTGTCCTTCCAAAAAAATCAGGGCTCTTTATATAGTCGAGAGAGTGATGTAATCCCATTTTCACCTGGCCCCTTTTACCCCTGGATTAAGCATATCAAAGTGGGATAACCGGTGTAAAAACTGTGATAAACACCTTAATGCTACTTACACGTATAAAATACTGAATAATATAAATACAAGCAAAACCCAACACGGTCAAGTAAAGTTTCAAATTTTATTTGTATGTAGACAAAGTTAATATCATAGTTACATCAGTCAATGAAAATGTGTGTAGATGTGGTGAAGGTTGATTGACGTTTCAGATAGGTTCACTATCCTTTATCAAGATTGTATAAAAAGGTTTATGGTTCATTAGAAGCTTAAGGTGTTCAAAGTCTGTATACAAAAACTACAAGGGGTGATTAACAACAAGGGAAAAATATCAATCTTGTAAGGTCAAAGTCAAAGTGTTTTAAAGCTGCTACAAGACTTTAAAAAAATGTGTTTTTTATTTCCCAATTTTCTTTTATCGTAAGTGTGGTGGTTAAATCCTATTTTGGATTTGTGAGCTCTAACCTTGCTAATTCCAAAAAATACAAATGTTTTCAAAATAAAAAATGCTTCCAGCGTTTTATCCATATTAACACACAACTAATTAAACCATCTCAGTAGCTCCATCTGTTATTAAAAATTAGCCTGGTATTCTATGGGTTAAAATAGGTCTACATTGGAAAGCTAACCTACTCAGCTCTACCCATAAAATTGTCTGAAATAAATATTAAAGAAGGTTATTCCAACATTTATTGCAGCTTTAATTAGATTACTCACTACCAAAGGTATGGGGCTACCTGGGATGTACAACAAAAAGTGGCGGATACGTGCCCTGGCACCTCCCCGCCTACCTTTGTATGTGGTTACCTTTGTACGTACCTACCTTTGTGACTACAAACGCCGCACATACAGTAAGCAGATTAAGTATAACAAATCAGTTAATAAATTAATCCCTCTTTTTACTCCTCCTTTTGTCGTCAACCTAAACTGTGGGTTACCATTCTATGTCTATGAATGGAAAAAAAATACACTCTTTGATGATGTAATAACTTTTCTTTTAAAAGCCTCCTACAGTAAACGGAGGGGTGTCTATAAAATCAAAGCTTAAAGTCTTTCATCTTTTCCCTCTGGGACCAACCACACTTAATAATCTAAGGATCCATACCTTCATTAAAACAATAGGGAAAATTCAAAAACAAAAACAGAGATAGCCTACCAAGCGAAGGTCTCTGTAAAATGGCTTAAATCTCTTTTAAGTCTTTGATCAATTTAAAACCTCAGTTAAGAGGCTTACCTCTTGGACAGGTATAAAAGGGAAAATAAAATTTTGTTCCCTCACACTTCATTTGACACCTTAATCATGAAAACACCGACAACTCTACAGACTATGTTTTCTGGAGAGACCTTTCTGGAGGAGACAGCTTAGTAAGGGAGTACATTAATTTCACATTGAAAGATTGTTTAAAAGCTGTTTTCTGGAGAGGGTACAATAACTTGGTAAACAAAAAATCAATAGGGGTATATTCATTTCACAATCAGAAAATTAACGCTTTTAAATATTTTTCTTCTCGAAAAGAATTCAAAACCTTTTATGAGTAATCATAATGGATGCTACTCATTAAAATAAGAAAAACTCGGTCTATTATGCAAATAAGGTGACATCACCACCTAAGTAGGTCACATAATAGACACGTGATCACCTAACTAGGTCATAATGGTCGCTACTCATTAACATTAAAGGGGACGTAGTCTATTATGCAAATGAGGTCACATAACCACCTAAGTAAACACACCAAGTAAAAAACACACACCCTGTTTCAAAAGAAACAGGGGTGTTTTTTTTTTTTAGGGCAAGCTTTAGCGTGCCAAACTAAATACCCCAAATTTTTTTAGGCAAGCTTTTTAGCTTGCCTAAAATATTTTTATAAAAAAAGTTAATAACTTAGTAAACAAATCAATAAAAGTATATCAATTCACGTTGAAATCTATAAACACTTAAATATTTTTTCTCAAAACTTTTTATAAGAAATCAAGGGGCGTGGTCTATTATGCAAATGAGGTCACATGACCACCTAACTAGGTCACATGGTCACATGGTCACCTAACTAGGTCACATGGTGATCATGTGATCACCTAACTAGGTCACGTGCTGATCACGTGATCACCTCACTAGGTCAGTAGGTCATGTGGAGGTCACGTGACCAAATGGAGCTCTCTGATTGGCTGCAGGTTGAGTGAGTAATAAACAGTACTTAACTATAGTCCCATTCCGATACATACTATACTACTAAGGTCTATCAAATTAGTTCCCCTTTCGGAGGCCAAAAACAGATGACCGTCAGATGAAGTTTGCAGTGTCCTCCCTGTCGCAACTCGAGGGGAGATCTCTCTATCGTCCGTGGCACCACTGGAGGGCGCACCGTACACTATCGCCACCTCATCTAAAACCTCAGAAAAATTTCCGTTGTCTATCACGGTCGCAGTGGGCACAAAATTAGGAACTATTTCCATGTCCCCCTGAGGTGATATAAGGGCCAAATCATTAAGAGTGTCAGAAAGGTGCTCATTTCTTCGTGTATCACCTGAGAGCTGGTCAAATGCCCTCACCTGGTGTCCTACTTGCGACCCAAACGCTCGAGATATACGGTCAAATCGCACTCCTGACAACTCTCGTCCCATTTGTTCCCAATGGGGTCTCAATTTAGCACCGGTACATGCCCACCTTGTTGCAAAAGGCCATGCTGACAAATCGCTATAATCCCACACAGGGGTGTCGGTGGGGCCTATACCTGATGGTAACGGGGTTTCGTGTGGAATTCAACTATCTGGGTTCAGTCCACCTTCCAATCCAGTCGGATTAGGGTTAGCTATAGACAAATAATCAGTGGAATCACCACTGCCAGATACAGAGTATTGTTCAATACTACCTGTCACTCCTTCAATTGAAACAAGATAACTCCCTCCAAGGTTATCAATGTTTTGTCTTAAATTGTCTTGTCATCCAGTTTCGACCACTTTGTTTGTTTGACACTGAAGATCTTTGTCTCCCTCAGTGAGCTGAGTATCTTCCTGACGAGCGAGAGAGTCCTGTATTTGCTTCAGCTTCGTTAGAAGCCAAAATCACTTTGTCATCGTTCCCCTAGATGACGGTCCCGGTACTGAGCATCTGATTGTAGCTCAGTTTCATTACCCTTTCTTCTACTGGAATCCTTAAAAGCAGCACCAATATGAGACGTCACCTGACTTTCTTTTTCTATATTTAGTCTTCCCAGTGATGCCTCTTGATGCATCTCCAAAGTCTCAGAGTGTATACTACTACCTTCTCAAGGATCCAAGGATTGCCTTCGAGCAGCAGTGCCGCTAGTCCCGGTCGAATCCACCAGTTTGCACCGACCCAACTCCGCTGGTGACGGGGTGGATGTTTAGAGTTGTCTTCATTCTTCAGCCTTTGTTTTCAACAACTCCTCATCCAGATGAAGACTCCTTTGACTCAAAAGGCGCCATGAGGGAGAGTCCTCACCTTCATCCTCCCGGGTAGGTTCTTTAAAATTGGCAGCCCTCCTGATTTCCAGTCCGTGGCCGTTACTGCCACCTGGGTGTCCCTGGGTCCCAACTGTATAGGATCTGCTGGTCCCCTAGATCGGAGGTTCCGCCGAACAGGTTGATCAGGTCTGCTCGAATTCACTCCCCGATCCTCTGAGACGCTCCTTTCCTGGTACGTGCTATTGTCAGCACCTTCACTCCTAGAGGATGCTATAGCTCCTGTAAATTGTTCAGGTCCTCCCTGGTCTCCACCACCTGTCTCACTTTGCTGAACTTGAATATTGCTCACACTACTAGTCGTACTATTAATATTCTCCCCTCGAGAGTCTCGAGAGCAGGGTTCTGTTCCTCCCCATTGCCATGATTGTCCTGATCACTCACATTGGCACCACTAGAGTCATTTGATAATATATCACTTCCTGCAGGCCCCCCCCAGAGGTGTAGTACCCTGAGGCTCCGGGAACGGTGTCTGATTCATAACAAGACACAGGCATTGTTCTCCACCACCTGGGCTATCACCGGCGGAGGGGAAAGAGGGGTTTTCGATGCAAAAGTTGGTTCTCTAAGGGAAGCTATAATACAGTCCAACTCGGGTTTCCACCAGTTATGATTTATCTCCTTCCAATCTATACTCGCTGTTTTAAACTGTCTATTTGGGGAATGTTATCGAGGCCAGCATCAAGTGATAGAACCGTGTTTAAATCCCACAGCCCATTTGGGAAGAAAACACAATTGGGTAATTCATCTCCAGAGGTTTTATTAATTATATAAATGCCAATCCAAAGGTCGTGCCAAAATACATAAATCACAGATAATAACGCCACCACATTTCATCAATAACATCATATAACCAATCGTGGGTGTGAGTAATTTCCATCGTCATCGAATATCTTTAAATTTACACAATCATAAAACATTTATAAGTTCCATAACCATCAAGTATCTCCAAAGCACAGGACTAAAAAATGTCGCTGAATTCCATAATAAAATCACAAAGTGTTAACAGATTTCATAATCGTAGCTGATAGGTGTCTTCAAATTCAACCACTCCATGTTGAGATGTTAAGTGAGCATTGAGAATATAATAATGGGCAGTGAGAGACCAAGGGAAAAGCAAATCAAGTCTAAGTCCTTCTGATGTGTGGTTCCTTTATGTAACAATCAGATCCTCTATTGAATGCTTAAGTCTCCAATTGAATGAAGTTAAGACTCCAGGAAGCACCCTAGACAACAGCCAAAAGCTCCTGCAAATGCTATTCAGAATTTTAATCGATTCCTACTTGTGGGCTGCCGAATATAAATACCTTCCCCTCTAATTCCAGGTTGAACTGTGGATCCCTGAAGTTCCGAGCACAATATTATTCGCACCCCTACTCTTCAGTTCCATCCTTATATACTCCCAGACTACCGGTTGTTTTGGTCTTTTGCCACCCTACACCTTTTGGACTTTAAGCCTGGTGAGATTCTAACAGATCCATCTATAGAGGACACACCCATCAACTCATAGGGACATAATCTCCACTGCCGCCACCAGGACCCCCAGACCTACATGGACAAACCGACCCAGCCTTCACAGCAGCGCCTGGCATCCTATAGGACTATAACATGCCGCGCCCACTCTGAGCTCTAAGGTCTATAGTAGCATTCTTTACCTGCTCCCGGTGACACATCACATCCAAAAGTTCTCTCTCTCTATTAAATAATACTTTATAAAAACATTCATGCACTCTACTGGAATATACCCGCGGACACTTAGTATGGAGGAACCCCGCGTCTTTACATTATTTCCTGGATTACTATTATAAATCCTCAAACAATAGCGACCAAATTGTCATCCTCTTTAATTCCCTATAACTCATTATGATACACAATATGGGTGTTCAAGCACTCGCTGCTTCCCTACGGTGCACTGATATCCATGCAATATTGTTTGATTGAATCATCTTTTATTTATTGCATACTGTATATGCTGTATTATGTGAAACTGTAATTTTGGAGAATACTGCAACATATTGTTCCCCAACAACAACAGCTGGTGACTTCATGCAGAAGGCCCATTACAGAGTGCAGCTGCCACCTAGTGCATAATTGTTTCATGTCTATGGCAGTGGACACTACACTAGTTTTAGTATGGTGTCACATCACCGAGCTTGGGTACCCCATCATCCATGCACAATATTGATTTGGGGAGTCAGAAACTTGTCGCCAGGTTAGTGTCTCCATACACCAAAATCGATATGTCTAAATAATACATGAGCACTGGTCTTCACATATTCCATAGAAAAGAGACACAAAAGGTACAGGATCAATGATCAGGCCAGGGGAAAAGTTGGTTGATGTAACCTACAATTAAATTATCGATGATTTACTGAAGAATATTTCCTGTCATCGAAATGCTACAAATTGTAAATAGCTACAATCACGAGAGTTTAATTAGGAAAATTTCTTAGAATTCTGCTAGATGAACCATTTCCGCTGCATATTGGGAGACAAGCTTCCCTTAAACACATTTTGTTTCTTTTTATACCCCTTCATGTCAAAACAGAGGTGGAAATCAAGTCATATGCTCATACATGCTCAGAAGTACACGCACATGATTCACTAAGATGTATCATAAATGGAAATTGGTGATTGTATTTGCAGTAATATTCTTCTTAATTTGTCTCTATAATGGATCAGGAATTGGAATACAAAACATAGGGAAATTGATGTCTACACGACTTTCTGGACCACAACCGTATACAGAAGATCACAAACGTGATGTGGCAAAGCCGAAGGATGATCTACCAATGTTACAGAAGTGTCATGGCCATGTACAACTCTGCTGGGTGAGAGGCTTCTTATCAAGAACAAATAACCTGACTGAAGACATCTTTGATATGTCCATGCTCTATAGATTCAAGACCCACATGTTCCTTGATCTCCCAGCCTTTCACAAACCGGAGGTTTATAGTTGGATACCAGGCCCTAAACTAGCTGCCCAAGGAGAGGCTCTAATGAAGTTATTACAATATGAATGGCTGCTTACTGACAATAACCGACCACTTCTTGTACTCCCAAATGGCACTGATATCTATGGCAGGGGATGCAAGTATGACCCACACAAGGAATATATGTATGATTATAAGGCATATCTGTATGGTGAAAAGGTACATGTGTATGTCCATGAAATCAGTCAAAATGAAAAACCAGGCAATGAGCATACAACTGATATATTTGGTTCTGTAAAAACTGCAGTGACTGTTAGTAGATGCACATTGGTCGATTACTTTGATAACAATACCTATCATATTGCCTGTCCAATTCCAGAGCCAGAGTTCAAAATAGATATCAAAGCAACGTATATAAGCATAACAGCTGAAGGCTTCAAATGTAAGAGCGCTGATGCGTGGGACCTTAAGAGGTATGACCAGAAGGATTTTCCAAATGACAAAGTTAAGGTTAATCTAACCATGCAAGTAAAATGCACAAATGGCAAAGAACATGCTCCAGGGTTCTGGCTTAAAGTAGGAAACTATTTCCACTGGGCAGCCAGATCCTGTTACTATCCATTTTCATTTAGCGATTCAACTGTTAAATGTCTAAACAGCAAAAGGATTTTTCTGTTTGGTGACTCTCATGGAAATAATCGTCGAGATGCCTTGGCAAATGCATATAAGCTGCGAATTAAGTATTATTGGACCTTGCATAGCATACACCTCGTCTGTAACCTCCTAGATGTCTATTCCAATTTCATCAAAGGGCAGCCACCTGCAGATACTCTAGTAGTGAATACCGGGAATCATGACTTCAGGGAACTAGACATTGTAACATACATAGCAACTATGAGTGACGTTTTCAAAATATTTAAAAAGATGCTAGCTCTTAAGAATGCTCCGAGGATTATCTGGATAGAAACCATGCCTACAAATCCATATGATTACCATGGACGGTTTATGAAGAACCAAGTAGTTGAAGGTTTGAATGACTGGGTCAATCATAACATGGATAATCTTGGTATAGATGTGGTTCATGCATACGACATAGCAATTCCCATGACGTCACAACACAGGGGAGATAACGTTCACTACTATCATTTCCTGGGCCGTAGTGTTAAGATAGGTCAGAAGGTCAGTGTAGGGGGAGCCATTGTCTCTGTTTTGGCACATATGATATGCCCTATATGATGTTTACCACCTACAACGGATGGATCAACTATTTTTCAAAGGAATGCATTTTATTTCTTTACTTCTACTTGGTGTACATCAGAATCATCCTTCATCACTATAAGTTGTGAAAATGTGTTTTTGGAGTGTACATACGTGAGTCAGTTTGGGCGATTGTGCTTGAGCATTAGAAAATGATACGTCATATATTGTGCTGTGTAAGAAATACCAATTGCCCAATATTAAATGTTTTGAATTTTCCTGAAGTGGTGACTATAACATTGTTTATTACAATAGTAACTGTCATCCAGCTGGAGTAAAGTGAGATAAATGTACGGTTTACCACTGTTTACTTGAAATACTTTTTACGCTCTCAGCCCCAATTTTAAATGGGCTTTAAAGACCACTGTGCTGGTACAGGGTCATTGGATTTGTACTGACAGTAACTAATGCTGTTTTCCAAAAATAGAAACAATCTACCGTGAAACCCTTCCCGTGGTCTAACAGTGTATAACATCAGCTATAACTAGTACTGTATTTGTATTTGAAATGGGAAAAGTACAACATTATTTTTTACAGGGTGTATAACAATTGTTACAAACAAAATCCCAGTCCATGCCATGCAGCCGTTGTATAATAGTGACAGTGCGCTATAGTAGTAGAAGTTATTGCATTATTCATGTTCTCAAAAGCCATGCTGGCCTGAGTTCCATTAGCGGCCAACAATGGCAACATGACATGGCCGTGGAGATTTGTAGAGTTGTCAGGATCAAGAGAGAGATGGTCTAGACGCCCAAAGCCATTGAAATAAAGTGTTTTATTTGTAGGGTCATAGACAGGGGGACTCTCATATCCCTTGTCGATTTTAAGAAATGGTTCTTGTCCCTTGTCACCCAACCCTATGTACCATGTCGATTTTAAGAAGTGGCTTTGTCCTCCTGTCAATTTTAAAATGGTCTTGTCCCTTGTTACCCAACCCTAGGTCCCTTGTTGATTATTAAAAAGTGTCCTGGTCCCCTTGTCGATTTTACCAGTCCGGGGGCCCTATATGCATATTGTGCCTTTTGTGTGAGGCATTACAGTATAAGTCTCAGCAAATGTCTAAGCATTGACAGCTGAGACAAACACCAGGAGACTGAAACACAGGAGCACTGTATTCACTGTTGAGACTACAACAAAGGCTCCTGAAGCTGCTCCAAGAATTTCCTCCCCTCCATCCAAGAAGGCCATGACACGTGCCGGAGACCCGCTGCCTCCGTGGAGAAGGAGAGGCATAACAGAGACAGTAGCACCCACTGGTGGCAGAAGGCCAACATTATTCATGTTCTCTATGCTATAGCATCCATTTGAGGCCAGCATAACATGGACTGGGAGTTCTGTAGAGTTGCCAGGGTCAGTGGAGAGACGGTCTAAGCCTACGCCGTTGATGTTCCTTTCACGAATAAGCCACTGAACAGCTTCAGCCCCAAAGGATGGGAAGTGGTAGGTACCGGCTATCTCAGGAGTGGCACTCCCAAAGTAAGCTTTGTGGTCCCAGAACAGCTTCAAATAAAGAACATATTGCAATTGAGTGTGGTTTATACAACTTTTATCAGAATTTATCTGGTGCAATGTATTTGACTATGGAATGTGTGGTTTATATTCTGAATCAAATTATTCAAAACAGTAAAATTAGCCAAAATAATCATTGCCATGTAGGTTATTTTCATTTGTAAATGTACTTTAAGCCAAATAAACTGTCACTGATATGCCCGAGCTCCACTTGCGGCACAGCCTTGCAGCACACTTTTCCCTTTTCGTTTTTTTTTTATTATTATTGTTGAATTCTATAATGCATTGGAATATCCTTCTGCCTGTTTCTTCAATGCCAAATTTAAAAATAACCTGCAGAACAAGGAGAAACTGTATACTGTATGTAATGCTGCAGTGGAGCCTTGGTTATAGGTATAGTTCAAAACGAACCTTGTAGCCACCTGTACTGGCTATGACAAGGGCCTTCTGTGGGATCCTGCCGTAGACTTTCTCAAACTCTGCAAGTCATGAATTAGAAAAACATCAAAATACTGCAAAAGGTTTATTTGATTCTGATCTATCGATGATTGACCATTATTACTGAAAATACCTTCTTCTCTGGAACCACTTATGACATATGTATTTCAGAACTTTGTTGTTGTTGTTTTTGTTGTTGATGCTGCTGTTGTTGTAACTGATTTGCTTTAATACACCGGTCTCTTTAAATCTTACCCATGTATCTAAGTAACAATGTAGAAGAATCTAGTAAAGGTAACAAGGTATCTTTTAAATATCTTTAGCTCTAAACATGTATGGTCTCAACCTTTATGCTTGAGTTGAGTTTTGATAGTGTAGGGGCCGGCATTGTTGTATATATATTAGTGTGGTTCATCCGAGAGATGTGCTCGTGTGGTACTCGTTCCTTCTATGCCAACCAGGTGTCGCTTCGCGATACCCGTTTCGTACAAGAGGGGGCAGCACCATGCCTCACGTACAGCTTCTACTAAGAAGCCGGACGATCCGCAGAAGGGGACTGGACCTAGTCCAGTCAAGACGTATGTCAGGAGCTGGGAGTACGTGAATAAAAGGCCTACCCGAGCGGTAGGGGTGATCTGGGGCTTTGCCCAACCCGAATCTCTCGTGTTGTGTTGGTACCTTTAGTGATAAGCGAGCCAACGAGCCACCCAACATTTAAGACAATATGAACCATTACAATAGCCTTTGTTCAAGAATATAAGTGTGTTTACAAGAGGGATTGTTGATGTGGAAATCTTCAAGATCTAATATACAGTTAGCACCTTAAAGCAAATTTACTGGGAGAAGGGGTCTTAAAGCCCCCTGCACAAATCCCCTTTTTCGCAGATCGTGTCAAGTCTTGTATTAATACAAGTGTATATTAGATCTTGAAGATTTCCACATCAAAAAGAATGTGGAGGGTTTTTACTGAAGCGCATTGCAGTGTGCTGATATCAGTATCTTTTCTGGTTTATTTAAAATATATATCACGCCATGTGTTGAAAAAGAAATGAAGGTAATCAAACCAATTCACTTAATACTTCACAATTTGAAATACAGGTTGTCCAACACTTATATTGATGCCAACACCTATGTTTTGTCTTAGGTATAGAAAGGCGATTGTTAAAACATCAATCTTCAAACATGCATGGTAAACAAAAATACAATAAATATCTCGTTATATCTCATCTATATATAATTTCTTGATTTATTATTATCACCATATCTAATTCAATAGGTTTAAATGATTCACCTTGAATGTCTTCAATATCCAGGGTGGCATCAGGGTTTGACATGGCCTTATGGGTGATGTCTATGACCACTGCAGGTGATACTAACTTCTCTGTTGGTATCGCATCTATGGTCATTCCTCCAAGGTGTGTGTGGGCAGGGGCATCCACATGGGTCCCAGTATGTTCGGACATAGACAAGTCGAAGGCCAATAACCTGGTATTAAAGAAGGGGAGTAGGCCTAGTAATTTGGATGCTCAAGAAACCCTCATGCTTGTTACAGTCAATGCTCAGACTGGATACTAAAGGTTATTATACAATCATAGGAAGGAATATGTTGTTAGGTGTTGTTTCTTTTGGTGTGTATTTTCCACCTAAAAGTGCCGTGCCTTTTTTCTCTAGGACCTATATATTTTCTTCTTTTCTTATTCAATATAGTGCAGTCCATAAATTACTGATGATACTAGTAAAACAGTACCTGACACCAGTAGGCCAAACCCTTCTTGAAAACTAATCATAAAGCATTGTTGTATTTTAAATTTGACTACTACCAGTATTGGAATTTCAAATTACTCTTTGGTCCCAAACTTTGCCCTATAGGTGTTGTCCCGGAAGTAAAGAAATGTCAAGGAATAAACTTATATTTGTGACAAAAAGATTTACTCACCAGTACGCCCCATATGAGGAATTGAAGGCTGTGGTCAGATTGTACCCTGTTAAGAAGGGGAGGCGAGGAATCTGACCATTAAGTTTGTGAGTGAGGTCCAGCATTTTACACTGAACCAGACTCATGAGAGCTAAGTACATACACAACTTATACATGTTCTTCATGGCAGCTAACTGAGACGTGCCACCCCAGAGCAGTTCTCTTATGGAGATGGTGTACATTGGACAATGCTGTTGAGGCCGACAGGAAAAAATTGACGTCTCTTTCTATCATCCTATCTAGTCAGTTGACATCCTTCTCCCAAGTTTGGTTGATGTAAATCTGTATGGAATACCAGTTAACAGTGATTTCTAATATTGGTATGATGTGTTTTTTTTTGTCTGGTAATTTACATGCCAGTACAATGCCAGGCAGCCTTATATTAGGGTTTTGGGGCTAGTGTTTAATGGTTATTTGGCCTAGGTGCTAACATAGATTTCAGCACTATACATACCGTACGTGCACAAACCATGATATTCTCGCTAAGGTAGACCATGAAATACTAGAGTAATTGCTGCTCCTCCACTGAACCCCATTTGGATTCTACTGATTTTCTAATGGCCCAAATTTCAAACACAGTTATTCCTTTGATTTTCCCCCCAAGAACACTGGGATGAGGTGCTACCATAATACCAGAAAGATAGTTACATATAAACCTATTCCGAAGACCCTACCAAATCAAACTTTGCAGATGTGTGTGCTTGCAGGTGAATCAATATAACAATTCCAATAGGTACTGTACATATATATGCGTATGTTATCGTCTCTTCCTTCTTTTGAGAATACATATTATACTATAATTGGCCTATCACCTTTGAAAAAAGCCGTAATGATGTTTCGAAAGTGTGCCATTGGCCCACCTATAAATCCTAGCAATATCGCTAAGTATAAAGATAAATAGCATAGGATCTTGTATACATGTACTAGGCGGAGTCTATATATCATGATGCACCCCACTTGCACCCTACTGTTAGCATGGGTTTGGTCACGGTCATGAGGTGGGAAATGGGCTATTTCAGTGTAATAGGTTCATGGGTTGCATAAGGGGAACATTTGGTATATAGGCCTTTATACCACGATTTCGGGACTTCCGGTGGGTTTATATGCAGTTTAGCCGTGCATTATTCTGCATATACCACACATGTGCATTTTTGAAATTTTTGGTATATACTTTTTCGGGGTCAAGTTGGACTTAGAATATTTTTGGAAATGTTTGGCGGACATACAAAGTCAGTCTAGCCATTTTCCATTGTGAAAAATCATCCCAACTCGTAGGAGGATTGAACCCCGGCCGCGGTGGTATTAGACAAACGCGCTAGCCACTATACTATTGACACGGCGATAGAAATGAAGGTAGAAAAATATCCTACTCACAAATGCGACCAGTTTTCCTATAGAAATCCAAGCCTCCATGAATTTTCCTTCATTCTGTACATGGTATATAATCCCTAGATGAACATGTCACGTGAATTTAGTAGAGAAAATCAAAAAATATTTGAGAAATAAGCCATTTTGTTATGGGTCGGAATGAACCTAAAACGCAGCGTCCTTGCCGGAAGTGACCTATTTCTATTCTACCTCCACTCTCGAAGATTTCTTTCTGTCAACATGGCTTCTACGTGGCTGTCGCGGTTCAAAGTTGGACAATTTGTGGAGGTAAAAAAGCAAGAAAAATGGATATGTGGCATAGTAACCAATGTCCTATATAAAGGCTACTATGAATACGAGGTGAGACTATTCACCGACGGCTCGTATGTTAAAGAAATGGCTAGACAGATGCGAGAAACTCGACTGGATATGAGCGATGAGACTGCACCCGAGTTTAAACCTCCTACCGGTAGCAAAGAAGGCATCAAAAGATTTGTTTCCTTGCCAAATGAACATCTAAACACCATAGAAATGGCCTCTAAATCGAAGAACACCCACAAGGCTACCAAATGGGGTGTAGATATTTTCAAAGGTAAGGATTATTATGGTTAAATCGAGTTTGACAAGTCGAAAAAATTTCATATACATTATGCCGGGCCTTATGCCGGGCCGCGACCGGACCATGAATAAGCATGATGAGTGCGCAGGGAACATATATTAATTTTTTCGTCGTTATGTGGTACATATGCACGTGCGTTGTTGAACTGGAACTAGAATATCAGATAATTATTTTTTTTATACTTTATTAAAAATGTAATTTTTTCTCAAATAGTTTAATTTTTTTTGCAGCTTGGTTGGTGGAAAATGAGGAACAAAGTGATTTTGAAGAATTCTCCAAAGAAGCTCTGGCTCCCTTGCTGAGACGTTTCTACGCAGAAGTTAGGACAAAAGATGGTCAGGAATACAACAAGAGATCTTTGATGTCCATAAGAGGTGCCATTCAACGCCATATAACTTCTCCCCCATTCAATAGAGATTTCAACATAATGACAGATCCTCTCTTTCTTCAATGTAACAATATGCTGAAGGGAAAAATAAAAATGAACAAAAAAAGTGGTCTAGATGTATCTAAGCATTATGAACCTATTACAGAGGAAGACAAAAAAAATGTACTCTTCAGGTGTTCTTTCAAATGACAGCCCTTTCTCTTTACAAAATAAGGTTTTCTATAAGATGGTGTTACATTTTGGTCGCAGGGCCAGAGAGGGTCTACATGATTTAACAAAGGAAGATTTTGTGTTCAAGAAAGATTCAGATGGGCATGAATTTGCTTCTCTCAGGTTTAATTCCACAGAAAAAAATCATCAGGGCATGACCCAGGATGCCCGAGAGCATGAGCAGAGGATGTACTCCACAGGCACTGCCTCATGCCCTGTAAAATCCCTGAAGATTTATCTGTCTAAATTGAACCCAAATTGTAAAGCTTTCTTGCAACCCTACAAGAAAAGAAATTACAAGTTGAGCACCACTTGGTATACTGTCACTCCCATGGGTGTAAATACCATAGGGAAAATCATGAATCGTATATCTTATGCTGCCTGTCTGAGTAAAATATATACAAACCATTGCATTCATGCTACATGTATAACCACACTCAGAGTTAAGGGTCTTCCTGCCCGTGATATAAAATCTGTAACAGGTCACAAGAGTGAACAATCTATAGATTATTATTCCAAGACTCCAGATGCCCTGAGGCATGTCATGTTCCTGACCTTGGCAGGTGAGAATGCCTCAAGGCATGAGAAGTCTGCCACAACCACCAAAGCTTGTGCCACAGCCTGTAAACCTTGTGCCACAACCTCCACAGCTTCTGTGCCATGTACCACCAATATCATATCTTCTACCAAGAATGATGTCAAAATGGCTGATATCCAAATCTCTGAGGTACAAGATAAAACCACAGTATTCAGCCATGTAAACTTCACCAACTGCACTGTTCATATCAACATGGAATAAATGATTTGTCTTATGTGACATGTAACATAATATTGGACATGTCCTTTCATGTATATGTACAATGACATGTATGCTTTGACATATAACATTTACAAAAATATTGTTATATTTACTTCTATTTAAATAAAATTGTTCTGTTTTCCTACCTTTTGTCTCGTTGTACTATTGCTATAGCATTAGAAATTACAGGCGGGAAACGCATTATACACGTAAAAAATAATATATGCTCCCCCACACCTTGCAACTAGGTCAGCTTGGCGTCTTCCGGTCCAATTAACGAAAAGTGATAAACAAGATGGCGTATAATTTCTGTCGAATCGAGCGAAGAAATTTGTCTTTTTCGGGACTTTAAAGGCTTTTAAAGGTAAGAAATTAATACAAATTGGAGGAAATGGTGGTATAAACCTATTAGGTGATGGATATCGGGGCCCCACGGGCTGTATATGCTGTATATACAGCCCTAGGGCCCCGATATCCATCATCTATTAGCTTAATAGCTCAGGATCGTGTTAGTTCAGAAAGGTGTATACATTTTAGTTACGCCCCCATTACACTGAATATAAGGCTTACTCCAAATTCTATCAGGAAACCCTGGTTCAAATTGTGTTTTTATATAACTGACAATTATTGGAATTTGAATAAAATAAGTTCACACCGCATGTTCATGTTTATTTGGTGAAAACTGAAAGCTTTC
Source organism: Acholoe squamosa (assembly GCA_949317995.1). NCBI lineage: Eukaryota > Metazoa > Annelida > Polychaeta > Phyllodocida > Polynoidae > Acholoe > Acholoe squamosa. The sequence goes on along the minus strand of OX439049.1, from coordinate 49,253,084 downwards.
AAAGGGATTATCGCTCTATGAATGTCACCTATTTTTTGTAATCTCAATGAGATTCTGTTTAAGGAAACCTTTGAAAAATTAAAACAGGTACAAAAATTCTCCCCCTTTTGTGTGAATCAATTTCGTAACTAAAATATGATTTCAGGGATTGTAATGCCATATTCACTCCAAAATCAGTTGTGGATAGGGCAAACCCTCAGTACAATTTTGTTGGATGTATTAGGCAACAGTGGGTCTTGTTCAAACCAGTTTAGGTTTATTGTAATACCCCGTGTGTAAGGCCCATCCTGTTTTGAAGGGGGAGCTATAGGGTACAGCTAGGGCATGATTTAAAAAAAGTTTAGGATTATTTCAAAGTACCAAACCCTAGCATATCAAGAGGTTATAAGCCACCCCTTGTACTTAAGGTATTATGGTAGCACTATTATTTTACACCATTATTCTCATGAAAGCAACTGGTACACTGCAAAAATGGTGTTTAGATTTTAAACATGTTTAGGTCTAAACACGTTTAAAACCTAAACATATAGGTCAGTTAGGTGTCTCATCGACTACACATATACTTATACAAGACAGGCGCTTATTTGATTACTGTTTTCAGTGGTTAAGAATGATTTCAATGACCCTGTACTCCTGGTGCTTATACAAGACCAGTGCTTATTTGATACCCCGGTGCTTAAACGGGCCATTACGGTATAAGGTGCTGCTTATACACCAATTTAAGGCCTACTGCACCTTAAGGAACTTCTCAAAAGGGGTAGGCCATTCACACCACTCACCCAGTGCAGTGACATTCACATATGTTCCCCTCTTCTCAACCTAAACCCTAATTTACTATCACTTAGCCACAATAAAAATAGACTTTATGCACACCAATGTGGAGCTATGTTTCCATTCTATACATACATGGAGCTAGACTGCATCCTCGTGATGGATGTGGAACATGAGGATGGAGTCTATTATGAAAGGTTATTCGGTCGTGCAGACTTTACTAAATAGTAAAGTCTGCAGAATATTCCGCTGGTCCAGATTGAATTTTGCAGGACCAAATACCTCAAGATTATTTAACTTATTTGTAGCCCACAGGTTCTCTGGTTCATGTTCACGTGACATGTCCACACACATTTTTAAAGTGTGTGCAGTCTAAAACAAAGTGTGAGTAAAGTACTGGGCTTCTTGTTGCTAAAATGTGCTCCCAATATTTACTTGAAAACCTCTCAGTATAATGTTTTCTTTTAGAAAAAGAAAATAATATTATACTGATTAATCATTTAATGGTTCACATCAAAGGTTTAAAAATAATTGAATGTGTAATGGTTCACGTTCTTATCTAATTTCGATCTAGTTCGAGAGATGTCAATATCAAACAAAACCAGACAAGTTAGCTCGGGTTAGTGCAACCGGCACATGTTTATTTGGAGTTACATATGTTCAGAGTGGTGCTATAGGTATAGCTCGATTCTATTCAGGTGTTGTCCTGGCCGCAGCCAGAAACCAACTGAGCTCCCTACTCGGTCCCAGGTAGGGACTGAAGCAGCGAAGACTAGTGCTGCCACCACCCTGCAGTGGCCAGAGATCGATGCGACCTCTGGTCCTACCGGTGGCAACCACACCGATCGACCTGCCCTCTCCAATAGGGAGCAAACACTATATACAACGCTCCACGAGCCCCAACACTACCCCCATCGGATATGACTAGGGTAGAAAACCCGTAGGAAATAGTCTAAAGAAACTATAATAGGGCTCGAAATGACTATTTATAAAATGGTAGTGTGGAGCGAAGTATATACAAATTATGTAACATTATTAAATTAACAAACGTATGGTAGTAAATATTATATACTACTTCGAAGTGAAATAGAATTTCTATCTTTGAGGTTAGGTAAAGTTAAATTATACAACAATAGTTCGAAGAACATTTGTTATAATGTACATGTTACAAATACCTGATTATACATGGTGAGTTTTGTATTTAACAAGAACATATTAGCACAATTACCCGAAAAAAAAAGAAATTTTGAACTCACATATGAGTTTTATAATTTTTTTGGTCAGTTCGTCGAACTGATTTAGTTTTATATAAAGATATAAGTACCTATTTACACTATGATATGACTATGTCTAGCTATGGAACATGGATGGTGTAGTTTTAGTGACGTTTTTAGTCATGCTGCGGAGATACATCATGCTCTGGTTAAGGTGGCATTCTTGCCAGGCTTCGAACACCTCCTTCTGTATTGCGATCGACTGGGTGCATCGCTCCTTTATAATTATATTCGTCGGGATCCCTGAGATCCAGGTCGGTAGAACTCCGTACTCGGTGCAGGATAGGGCGCCAGTACATTCCAGCATTGGAAGGTGGCGTGGGTGCAGGAGCACCTTCTCCACCACTGGCCTTGCTGGATTGCGCTGAACTACCGGCTGCAGAACTCGGAGCTGGGCTTGCCGTTGTGGCAGTTGGCACAGTACCAGCCACACCTGGGACAGGCAGTGGTTGGTTCGGGTCCCTCATAGCCACCTCCCTACCAGGACCGGGACACTTGGGCTTAGCGCTCGGTGCTGGGTTCGAAGGTGGGCCCATCGAACCTCGAACCTTCTCTCCTGCAGTCAGTACTTGAGACTCCGCACCAGGGGTCATCACAGTCTGCAGGGCAGGGAAGTCATTTTTCTTCTTATCTCCTTTTACGACTTGTGCGATAGTATGCACGTTCAATCCTACGGTGATTGGTGTCAGGGGTATCTGGGGTTGATCCACCCGACCTTGGAACCAATCATCATAGGTGTATTCAGATCCTGATCGAAGCCAAGTCAAGAAATCCCCAGCATTCGATTGTTGCATCAGTGGGGAAACTTGTTCCATACCTCGAGGACCAGTCCGGGACATGATCTCTTCGAGGGTGGGGGAACGCTTCCTCTCTGATGCCTCTGGTGGTGCAGGTGACTGCGATTCAGATCTCGAACGCTTCTTGTCCTTGTGGCGAGGGTCGACCCCCGGGTGGGGCTTCACCTTGCCATGTTTGTCCAGGGTATCCCAGTCTTTCCTCATGACCTTTACTTCCCAGTGGGTTTCGGGGGTCATGTCGAACCTATGGGACTTCACGTTACTCGTAAAATAGGCATCTTGTTTGCCCTCGGTGACATGGCAGAAGTACTTCGTGGTCATTAGGAGTTCGTTGCGCTCTTTCTGCTTCAAATCATACCAACCTGTCATGCGCTTGGTATGCAACTTCTGTACCCGAGACATGGCTTCGTCGGCTTTCAGTCCGTGCTTCTTGTCAGGCATCCGGGCCGGCGGGTGACATAGCCATTGCACTTCTTATTCTCGTTTGTGCATCAGTAGATCGGCGCAAGATGCATGTGGGCCTCCACGAGATGTCGATAGAAGCGGTCCTTAGTGGACCACTTCTTCTCACTCTCATGCAGGTTTACACATACCTCGAATGGGCACGTTCTCCGTCGGCTACTATAGTTCGAAGCAGCGTATTCGAGCTTCGTCCTCTGTTCATAGCCGTCGTACGTCCTCGTGGTTTTCGAGGTGTCACTCAAGCTGGCTACCCATACACGGTAGAACTTCGAAGGTACTGGGTCGTCTATACTCGATCTCATCAAGTATCGTTCACAATGGCCAAAGAACCTCGGGGTGAACGTCTTAAAGCCAGACCTGGTGTTACACCAGATCTCCTTCTGTTCTCTCGTCGTAGCGTCCTCGAGGGGCTCGTCATTGTCATCGATATGTTCCAACAATTGTCGGTTCATCTCATCCAAGGACTTGTCCTTGTCACCGTTCCCATTTCCATCCACTTCCATATCGGAAATTTCACCCTCCTCCATGACTTCGAGGGCAGGGACCGGTGGTAGAGCCTTTGCCTTCTTTGGAGTCGTAGACTTTGAAGATGCACTGGCTGCCTCCGGTTCGGGTGAGGTCGATTTGGTCATTTTCGAACCCGATTTGTTCCGAGCTCGGGAAGATCTGGTGGACTCACCAGAGTCATCACTGTCGGAGTTGTCTTTTACCTCTTTCTTAGAGAGTCGTTTCTTGTTTCGTCGAGGTTTGATCTGTTCGAAATCTTCCTTCTGATCTTTTTCCTTCTTGAGTTTTTTGATATTTTTCCTCAAGTCGGTCTTTTTCTTTAGGAGTGCTTTCCTCTCTTTCTCCATCTTGGCCTGTTTCTTCTCGAGGTCCTCCAGGGTTTCCTCGAGAGGGTCAGGTCAGATGGCGTCAGGTACGGCTTTGGCGTCGGTGTCCTCGCGAGAAGACTCCTTCGCCATTCAGGCATCCTCCTTCACCAGTTCTTCATCCTCCAACAGCTTGTCTTCGGATGGTTGAACTGGCGAGCTGGACATCTGGTACGCGTAGGTACGCTCTCGGTTTTGGATCCGGGGGTGCTTCTGTCGCTTGTCTATCGGCATTAGTATGTAGAGCAGTGGAGTATCGAGGGACATTCAAATCCGCTCGTCCTCCGCAATCTCATCGACTACTTGGGTCAGTGCGTCCAAGCCGCACATGGCCTCAGCTAGGCTGAAGTAGTCGCACCAGTAAGTATCCCTACTGATGTCATCAATTTGGTTATCGGACACTCCTTTAACCAATCGCATCTGCAAGTCCATAGCTATGCAGTCAGGTGGCAAACCTCTACCTCCAAGCATCCGTGGTGCAATCCAGCGTTCTTTTCCCAAAGCGGTACGGATGTACCCCTTCGTAACGTTTACAAATCCCCTCAGTGCTGTGTCGAGTCTGGGGACAGTGACTGGCACTTCGAGGATGGCGTCGGCCAGTTCGGGCATAACTACCTCCACTCGGGAGTCTGTTCCTACGCTCAAATGAACTTCGGAATGGTGACTTGGTCCCTCAGGAGTCTGTGGGGCTGGCGTAGAGCCATCAGTGGCAGTCGATGTCGAATCAAGGACCTCCGAAGTGTCCATTGCTTCCTCAGAGTCGGTTGCTGGGACGGGATGTCCCTCGGGGTTGGCGTTTAAGGTTGCCATCACCTGGCTCTGGGCCATTATGACGGGCCAAAGATCAGTCAGTGCTTCTCTTCCCTACTTCAATAAGTTTTCGATTCACCGCTTTGCTAAAGAATTGGAGTTAACCCACTTGGAACTATCCAATCGCCAAATGCATGTCCGTCTCGTAAAGATCGGGACGCGTGCTGTGAGCGAAAATGGGTGCACAACAACACTTGACGTCACAGTGCGCATGCGCACGGGGAGACTGCGCCACTCCGTTTTTTTTTTAACCGGCTCGCCACCTTTCCTGCCGTGGCAAAAACTAGTACTACGTCGGGCAGCGCCCGTGGTAGTTCGAGGGTTCTTCTCTCCGTTTGGTCGTTGCGTTGGTGGGTACCTGCGCTGTTTATATCATCGGGAGTTTAACAGAAACACATGCAGTATCGTACGTGCATGTCAGCTTAGCTGTCTGTCACCCACAGGAACCATGAACGGGGTACTTCGGTGCATCCGGCTCTACTTCGAGTCAGCTTCAAAGTATTTCAACTTTCAAAAACAAATAACATTATACAGTACAGGACATATACACTCGTTGTGTACCAGGACTTAAGGGGCTGTGTACAAATGACGTCATGCATTTTTGGACCATTTTTGACCCCCCCTCCCCCCTTGTCATGTTTCGTCATACAACACTTGACCCCCCCTCAGTATGACGTCATGCAGAGAGATACCCCCCCCCAAAGTGCATGAATAGTGAAGGTCTAAAGGCTATAAACAAATTAAAATGGTTCAAGGGACATATAATGGGTGTGAAATGGCAATAAAGGATAAGATACATGCAAAGTGAAAAAAGAACTAGAACTGATCAACAAATGAACAGAGAAACATGCCAAACACTGTCAGCTTATATAATGTATGGGTCCCTATATGCAGGCTGTACCATTTCGGTGCCTTATAGTTATACACGGAGTACTATGGTAGTGATCATACACAAGTATTTCCTGTCACAAAAGGGCTTAAAAACTGTCTAGATCAATAGTCCAATACAGTTAATAGTCTGCCTTCTTTGCAGCGAAAGCTGTACACTTGTCAGCGAAGAGAAAATCGAGAACAGTTATTATTAAGGATCATATAGTTCAAGAGCTTGAATGTATTGATATATTAAATGTATTGATTTAATCTGTAACTTGAACCATATAAAAGTGTACTAGAAATAGGTTTCAGGCAGAACACTGAATTTAGTGAGTGGCCTAATACAAAAAAAAATCTCCCCAAGCATCCCCTCAGTGAAAATAGCAGGGTGGTGGAGAGCTCCAGGGGAGTGTTCATTATTTATCAACAGTGGGATTCCGGGATGGGGTGGATTGGGGGAGGAGCAAAATAATTTTGACACCTCAAGGAGGGGGGGGGGGAATATCACACCTTTTCAAAAGGAAGCCTGTGGATAACTATGGATGCTGCCCTGAGGCAACAGCAGCAGTTCAGGGGTATTTTTGGTGCATCATTTTAGATCCTGAGGGCAGCAGTGGCCCTTTTCAAAAAGGGTTAAATTGGTATAGGTAGGATAGAGTAGTAGTGCCCCCTTATAGTGGCCTGACATCGCCTTGATTTTACACTGACATTGATGGCAGTGACACTCATTGAGTGAGATGTCTGAGGAATTCATGCATGTAGGGCCTATAGGTAAAACATTTATGTCAGATGAATGCATTAAACTTCCCTACCTTTACAAATCTTTTTACAAAAGTTTTTGTTCTTGCCAAAACCAAAGCATATTGTGATTTCTTGATGACATGATGTCATGCAGCCCATGACCCCCCTCCCCCCCTTGTCATGCTTGGTCATGGCAAGTGGGATCCCCCTCCCCCCCTCCTGCATGACGTCATTTGTACACAGCCCCCAAGTAATGGCAGACCTTATGACAAGTCGTGGGCTGCGTCTCTCTCCTACTCGATATTTCTTTTTCAACCCAGGAGCTCAAGGTGGTTTATCAGAGGATAGCAGCATTCTCTTCCTACCCCTACTCCTGTGTCCCAGCGAGACATTCTCCTTGTGATCAGATTTTAGATTCACATCAATTCTCTTGACCTTTCTCGGTGTAGTCTTTTTAGGCTTCTTCTTATTCATTTTCCTTGTTCCAGGTGGTGTCTTTGAACACACGGGTTTCATAAGGATCTCGTCTTTCTCCCTGTTCCTTTTTTTCTGTCAGTTCTTTACACTCGGCGTTGGCTGCTTCCCTGCCTCTCCAACGTCGTAATCTGCACACATTCGATTTATTGGTTCTACCAGTTGGTAGACTCAATATGTTAACGGTCGATTTCGGAAATAATCTTCGTCACCACATGGGGGCCGTCCCATCCCGAGACTAATTTCTTAGAGGATAGGGGTTCATGAATTCGCATCGCTACTGGTCAAACAATACGTATCTCAATCATTTCATATAGCTGTTTATCTTCCCATAGAAGTTTTTATTTCAAAATTCCTGAATTTAAATACACGCGAAAAAGCATTTTTTGTCAAATTCGCGAAAATTTATACACGCGAAAATATCTACGTTTACAGTATCATAACCATCTTTTTGCCAATGAGCATTCTTCACTAATTCAATCCGAACTAGCTCGTAAGCTCGTTTGAAGTGATCTCTTAATGACTCCACAAACAAGGGGCTTCAGGACTAATCCCAACTACACCATACACCAAGTCCGCAGGCATAATTATATCTTCTCCAAACACTAGAAGGTTTGAAGAACAGTTTGTCGAGGCGTGTACAGTACTATTATAAGCGTGTACTACAAAGTCACATTGTTCATCCCAATCATCTTGGCATGAGTTTACCAAGGGTTTCAGGACTTGAATCAATGTTCTATTGAACCTCTCCACTTGACCGTCAGATTGAGGTCTATATGGGTTGGTTCGAGTTTTACATATCGCCAAATAATGACACATTTCTTGCCATAAATTCGACTCCAACTCTCTCCCTTGATCGCTGTGCATCATCAGTGGTGCGCCCCAATGTAGGACCCATCCCTTGACAAATGCACTAGCACAAGTGGCAGCTTTGTGGTTAGGCAGTGGGAATACACGAGTGTAATAATCCGAAACTACCATCATGCAGGTGTTTCTTGAGGCGTGGGTTCAAGTCCGCTTATGATGTCAATGGCTATTCGGGTGAATCTTACCCCGAACGTATCAACGGCATTTTGCCCATACCTGGCCCGGGTTTGTTCTTGCCACATTCAGGGCAAGTCATAACCCATCTGGTGATATCACTGCTCATTCCAGGCCAGTAATAGCGTCTCGCGAGGCGTTCGAGCGACCTCTTCTTTCCGAAATGTCCACTAGTTTTGTTGCCATGACAGAAGTACATTATGTCATGTCTCATTGCCATAGGGATCACTATCTGCAAAATCTTGTCCTTGGTAGGACAAGTCTTCCAACGACAAAGCAACCTGTCTATTATCTCCAGCTCGGTCCACTGAGCTAGAAACTTACGGGTTTCTCGATCTTCGATAGAGATGGCTGGCCTTTCTGGCCTCTTACCACTCTTAAGTAGTTGGATAACTCGTTTTATTGCAGGGTCACTCTGTTGGAATTGCTGGATGGTCTCTGGGGACCATTCAACAACGTTCTCTACACAGAGGTCAGGTAATGGTTTGATCCTCCGAATTTTACCTCGGGTTCGAACCCCCGCTAACACAGCGTTGTGTGCCCCGCAATCATCACAATCAATTTTCTGACACTTTCATATCGGTCTTCTGGACAGAGCGTTGGCATTTACATGCTTCGACCCTGCTCGGTGTTGGATTTGACTGTGTTCCAAACCAAACTCAGATAAATGAGCTAGCCAGCGCCCAATCATCCCTTCCGCGTCCTTGAAGTTCAGGAGCCACTTCAAAGATGAGTGGTCTGTTCTCAACGTAAATTCGGAACCCCATAGAAAGTGCCGAAATTTTTGGTATACACCACCACAGCCAATAACTCACGTTTGGTGGTACAGTAGTTTCTTTGCGCTTTATTCAGAGTATTGCTCGCAAAAGCAAGAGGAACCGTCTTGGACCTGAGACAGGGCCGCCCCTATGCTATCATTGCTGGCATCTGTATCGAGGATGAAATGCCCATCCGAAGTTGTGTATTTCAACACTGGCGTGTTCGCACACAAGTCTTTTATAGCTTGAAAAGACTTATCTTGCTTGTCACCCATGGGAAACGTTCTTTAGCCCGTCCTGGAGTCCAATGCGCAAGTATCTGCAAAGGATAGCTTACTTTGGAGTAGTTCAGGATAAAGTCCCTATAGTACGAGCAGAAGCCCAGAAAAGAACGTATCTCCCTGGCATTCTCAGGCTTAGCCCATTCCAAAACTGATTGAAGTTTCTCGGGGTCGGTATGAATGCCGTCGGGTGTTATTATTCTACCTAAGTAGGTAATGGATGTTTTAAATAAGTTACACTTCCTAGGTTTAAGCTTCAATCCATTAGCTTGAATTCACTTCAAGACCAATTCAAGATTGTTAGCACGTTTTTCCGAATACGACAACATCGTCAAGATATACCAGGCAACGTTCCCATAATAGGTCATTTAACATGGTCTCCATCATGGCTTCGAACGTAGCCGGTGCATTACATAACCCAAAGGGTAATACATTGTACTGGAACATATGGCTCGAAAAAGCTGTCTTCTCCATATCCTCGGGTTTCATTCCAATCTGCCAATATCCGGACTGCAAGCCTAGAGTGCAAAAATACTTATTCCCCCCAAGGGAGTCTAGAGTCTCATCAATCCGAGGTAAGGGATAAGAATTCTTCTTAGTTACCCCGTTGAGTTTTCGGTAGTCCACACAGAACCTTATGGTTCCATCTTTCTTCGTAGTCATACAAACTGGACTAGACCAAGGGCTAGTATTAGGTACAAGAACCCCCTGCTTCAATTGGTTGATAATCTGCCTTTCCGCTTCGAGGTTCTTTTTCAGAGGTAACCTCCGGTATGGAATCTTGAAGGGTTTGGCATCTCCAGTGTCGATGCTGTGTAGGACTTTGTCAGTCCTACCCACTGGACCTCCTTCCTCACCGATGGCGGGAGAGTAGGTTGTTTATAGGTTTCGAAGCCTTCTCTTCTCATCAGCATTGGTCAACGAGAAATCGTCAACCAGCTTGTCAAATTCATCTGTCAGTTTCATCAACGACTTCGGGTTAACCTCACTTTCGAAGTGGACTTCGGATGTGCACTCGGCAAGGGACATCTGCCCCACCTGCTCGTCTTTATGTAGATAAATAAGATCGTGACTTCGGTTAGTCATGGGAATGACCGCCCAAGCTCCACTACCGACAAGGGTGTCGACAGATTCCAATCTTAAGGAACTCAGCCGACGCAGTCTTTGAACCCAATCCAGAAAGGCTGAGTCCGAGGAACACAATACGTCACATGTAGTTCCCGGAGGGATCTTCACAGTCTGTACTACAGTCGCCACAGAGGACACGTGTCTCAATACACAGCGGATTTCGCAGGTGCCTTATCTTCAACAACCCATGACGGGGATCTAACACCACACCATACAGACTAGCAAAGTCCAGTCCAATTATCCCATCATCGCTTATTTCGGCAATGGTGGGGCACATGACAAAGTCATGTCCACCCATTCCGATCTGTATGAAGGTTTTACCAAAAGTCTGCATCCGGTTACCGTCCGCCGTGCAAGCATTTACACCCACGAGGAGTGCATCGGCTTGCCTGAGATCAGTTCGAAGAACTTCTTGGAGACACACGAATGGCTGGCACCAGTATCTATCAAGAATTCCCCGACCTGTTCCTTCACCGATACAGTGATGTACCATCTTTTCCCTCCCAGTGGGGAAGGATTCTCAGCAAAATCAAACCTGCTCCTCTGAGTCACCGAGCTCCCATCCAAAGTCTTTTAAAAAGAGCACACATGGATGGTCTGGGGGAAGGTGTGTCGCACTCACCCGGGCCAGCTCTCTGACCCACCCTTCCTCGTCTTTGATGCAGGATTCCTCCCTCCGGCTCCGAGTCCTCTGACCCGCCATCACATCAAAGCTCCTGGCCCCGACTGGAGTGAGAGGATCCTTCTCACTCACCAGACTCCTAGGAGAGTTCGATCTTGCCGTTTCCGGTATTTTGGCAGTTTCTTTCAGGGATCACATCGTTTGCCCTTAATGTGACCCCCTCTAGTTTTCCTCATTCCCTACTTCACCCTCGTCTTCCTGGAGAGCCGTAACATGGGCGAACACGGGCTTCGGAGCAGTACATTCATGGGCATAGTGACCCATTTCCTGACAACTATAGCATCTTAACCGAGACCGGTCCACCCTCTGACGAGGCCGTCTCATGGTCATAGGTTCAGTAAATGTTTTAATCATTTCCTCCATCATTTCACTAACATCCATCTGTGCCGGAGTGGCTACAGAAGTAGTAGTATTGGATGTTGTCGGAGTGGGTAGTGAAGAGGACCTTAGACCTCGAGAGTTTGTTCCCTCCGTGGGGGTGGGCTAAGCTTTAGGTCTGAGGTCCCAACCGGGAGTCTTTTTACTGAACATTCGTCGAGGTATATACTTCCTCTTCATGTCTCATTTCACTTGGACAGCAGAGATGCTTCCATCCTCCTCTTTGATCTCGATCATCTCGATATGGAGGAGACCGAAGCCGTCGGGGCCATTGCAGTAGCAGCTGCCTTCATGGGGACTTTACCCGCCATCAAGGTTCGAACCTTGTCAAAGTCATCTAATCCTTCGAAGAGGTCGGTCAGCCCCATGTTTTTCCCTTTCCAAGCGGCTAGGGCGGCCTGCTGCTGTTCCCCGTCCCTAAGTCCTTGTATGAACTGAGGTAGTAGGTCGTTAATGAAGTATTCCTCATTCAGACCAACATTGGGGCGGGCCTTATGTAATAAGGTCTGCAGTTCGAATCCAAAAGCCCTAAAAGTCTCATGAGGCTTGGAGCTCCTCCGGCATTACTCGATGTACCCCCCGTGGCGCCTTGGCTCCCATCATTACCCGCTCCCAGATTTCGAGGAGAGGAGTCGTCTTCATACGAGATGTCCAAAGATCCATCCTCGTTGGAGCGGACTATGTCCGATTCCTGATAGGATCCACCGTTCTCATCAGTGTAGGTTCCCAAAGGGACATCTCCAACACTAAATCTCAGTTTCTTATCTCCACCCCCATCAGATTTATGTCCAGGTTGATAGATACCGTCACCGGTAACATTCGCCCTAGCATTATCATTGATGAATGGGTCATAATCTGGTAATCTTTGTCTCACCAGGGCTTCCGCTGGTGTCGAAGTTGTCATTGGTGCCATACCTTTGACGAATGTTTGATCGGAGGGTATGACATTCTGTTCTTCAAATTCATCCGAATTTTAATCGTCAGCGATGTCACAACTAGCTGCAGTGGTATCGGTATGGAAAGAGTTTTCTTCGCCATCGATATGGACATTATCATTGTTTGAAATGTCGTCAGTTGCAAGTTGACATGTTGTTGTCGTCTTCGGTGGTGGCACTGTATTCTCCAGGCTTCTTTTGGATGACTAGATGCTCCTTTTCCAGAGATCTGTTTCTAGCTTCCTTGTTTTCCACATTCTGTTCAAGATTGTTCAGAGTGAAGAATAGGATCTTTTGTTCATTCTCGTATTTCTCGCATTGTTTTTCGAGATTTCGTAGACACAATACTTTGCGTTCAGAATTTTCCCACTTCTTTTGTTGGTCACGTCTCATCATCTCATCTCGATTGATTGCTTGCTGTCGCAAGTATTCTTTTGCAGTCAATCCTTGGCTTTGGCTTCCACCTACATCGAATATAGATGTACTCAAGCCTTCAAGTGACTTCCTATCTGTAATCGGTGTAGCTGTAGCAGTACTAGTCGTAGTAGCTACATGTCTTCGAAGCGAAGTGTTCATCATCATGATGGGACTTCAAGTTTTTGAATCCGAGATGGTCGGTTCTGTCAAGTCTAATTTCTTCGGATTCAAAGTCAGTAGTACGTGGGTAGTTGTCAACTTGGGAGTTCGAACTACCTTTTCTGTTAGGGAGTCAGTGAAAGTCGTATAGCCATCTTCGGTTTCGATAGTGAGGCCTCTGCCTGTATTTACCGTAAATGGTGGCGCTTTCGCTTCAGAACCTAAGTTGCTGAAGTCAGATTCAGTGAAGTCACCACTGTCGAACACCAAGTTTCCTTGGGTAGCTCCGTCATGGTTCGGTTCGACCTCCAGGGTCACGCACTAAAACCAAGACTGGTCACGGCACCAGTGTAATGGTTCGCGTTCTTATCTAACTTTGATCTAGTTCGAGAGGTGTCAATATCAAACAAAACCAGACAAGTTAGCTCAGGTTAGTGCAACCGGCACATGTTTATTTGGAGTTACATATGTTTGGAGTGGTGTTATAGGTATAGCTCGATTCTATTCAGGTGTTGTCCTGGCCGCAGCCAGAAACCAACTGAGCTCCCTACGCGGTCCCAGGTAGGGACTGGAGCAGCGAACACTAGTGCTGCCACCACCCCGCAGTGGCCAGAGATCAAAGCGACCTCTGGTCCTACCGGTGGCAACCGCACCGATCGACCTGCCCTCTCGAATAGGGAGCAAACACTATATACAACGCTCCATGAGCCCCTACAAATGCATGTTTAACAAATAAGTACACAGGTCTCCACCAGTATAATTTACACATTGATAGCTTAAGACACCAGAAGACACGCGAGCACTGTATCCAATGTTGAGACTACAACAAAGGCTCTGGAAGCTGCTCCAAGAATTGCCTCCCCTCCATCCAAGAAGGCCATGTGACACGTACTGGAGACCCACTGTTTCTGTGAAGTGGCATACCAGAGACAGTGGCATCAACTGGTGGCAGAAGGCCAACATTATTGATGTTCCCTATGCTATAGCATCCAATAGAGGCCAGCACAGCATGGACTGGGAGTTCTGTAGAGTTGCCAGGGTGAAAGGAGGGACTAAGCCTATGCCACTGATATCCCTTTCACGAATAGCAATCCATTGGACAGTTTCATTTTGTATTTTTCTCTGATTGTAGCACATATGCCTATGACATATTCCTATGACTTTGATGTTTGAGAATCAATACATTGGTGCCTGTTGTGTTCCAGGTAACAATTAACCCTTTAAGGGCAGAGCAGAAATGGTCATTCTGGCCATGGGGACGACCTCTGAAAAAAGTATAGTTCCTAGAGGACAAGCCTATTTTCAATTCCCATACAAATCCTATATAATGGGCATCGACTATAGTCAATGCTAGGTCTACCATGGTGTTGACTATAGTCGACACTAGGCCTATGATGGTATCGACTATAGTCAATGCTAGTCCTCAATAGGTTAATCAGTCTTTATTGGCCCCCTGGGCTATTGGCACCACCCAATTGGCCAAAAAACTCAATTGCAAAAGACAAGACAATTTGCTGAAATTCTCTACTTTACTTAACCTTTTTCATCTTCCAATGTATCCTATAATATAATTCAGATATTGCTCTTTCATCCTGTGAAGATTTGAGTGGCTATCATTAACGGTTCTATGAGTAAATGGCCACCAAATTATATGGGTGACATATTTCTTGCTACACCCACTACAAAATCTCCTCAGTACATCTCCATAATACGATCAAATCGAGATTTCTACAGCACATGGAGTCCTATGGGCTTATTGTAATTCAGATGCTAAGATTCAGTACCTTTGTCTGTAACAATCTTCTGTCATTTTGTACATTTATAGGGGGGCAGGACTTTATAAGTCAGTCCCCACAACCAGAAGGACTTAAGTCAGTTCCTACTGCCAGAAGGACTCTGACTTATAAAGTTGGTTCATCAATATATATTCCTATGCTTCTTAGACTCCCACACTGACTAATCAAATCTACTGAAAGACCCTGGGCCTATTGTGATCTACATCACACATTAAATCTTTTTCTAGCAAATCATTTGATCATTATATCATATAGATGTAATATGGGTAAAACATGCTTTACTCTAAAAGCAGCCACTTTAAAGTGATGGAACCCTTTGTGTGGGGGTGGGGGTTTGGCTTAAGACATCAACAAGCTGGAAACTGTCTTAGGGCATCTTCAATTAGGTCTCTGGGTCTGTATAAATTATTCATACACCTCTGTAGAAATTTGTAGTTTTTCACTTATCACGGCACATATTTCCATATTCAGATGACCTTGACCTTAGGATATGGTGGAAATGTGTGTAACTTTTTATGCTGATGTTGATTGATGTGTCACACTAGTGGTTATCTTGATTAGAGCCAAAGTTAATGCAATTTGACACCCGAGTCCTTGGCTGAAGGCAGCCATGTTGGATTTGAGGCATTTCTCCAAGGTTGATTTTAGTAAGAATTTCCTTTAAAAAAGGATCTAACAGTTAGAAACTGCCTTGGGGCATGTTCAATGATTATGGCAACTATTTCTATATCCAGATGACCTTGACCTTGAGACATGGAAGAAATGAGTATAACTTTTCATACTGATGTATATGTGATGCATTACAATAGTGAATATCACGCACAGCATGAACCTTCCGATTTAAGCAACTTTAAGCAAAGATTAAAGTTGAGTAATGGCCTTATTTCCAAAGCTTTAATCAACTTTAATTTTTCTCCTGCTTAAATTTGATTAAAGCATTGGAAATAAGGCCATTACTCAACTTTATGTTTTGCTTAAAGTTGCTTAAATCAGGAGGTTCATGCTGTGACGATTAGATCCAAAGTTAATGCAATTTAACACTGAAACTTGTTCTGAAGGTGGCCATGTTGGATTTGAGGCACTTGCCCAAGGTTGATTTTGGTAATTTTTTTTGCCCTGAAAAGAACAGGTATCAAAGAGTTGAAAACCATCGAGAAACCTTTTCTTACAATTTTGTTGAATCTAAGGCCCTTTTTTACTTTCCGGGCCTGGACTAATATATAACCCAGCCCATAAAGAACAAGGTTTATTGGCCTGCTCCAAAACTCTGCCCTGCCCCTTTTTACCCCAAGGACCTGTGTAGTTTTCGTCAGTGTTCTTTTCTTAAGTCCTCAGTCTTGATAAATATCCTTTATCTGTGCCAAGAATCGCCAGCGCCATTCCCTGTGCTAACACTAAAAATGATTAGTATAACTATAGGATCTGGCCTGTAGCTGTGTAGGCCTCCCGGGGGGGACACTCACTGTTTTTCTGACACTGGTGTACGGCTGGACCCATGACAACCCATACCCTTGTTAGGGGGATTTTACCCAGAAAACTGTACCCTTGTTAGGGCAGTTTTTACAAAAAACAGCCATGTTTTTAAAGGAAAATCTGACTGGAAAATTCTGCTCTTGAAAATTGACTAAAAACAATCCCTTAGAATTGAGAAAATTCCTACAACTCAGAAAATGGTGGCTAAAATATGCACATTTTGGTTAGAAGTAGACCCTTGTTAGGGGGATTTTGGTCAAAATTGACCCTTGTTAGGGCGATTTTGGACTGAAAATGGGACCCTTGTTAGGGGGATTTTGATGAAAAAGTGCCCTTGCCAGCCGCACACATGTGTCAGCAAAATGTATGAAGTGTCCCCCCCCCCCCGGGGTAGGCCTACAGCAACTAGAGTTTAAAATTAGCATAATGATAATAATATTGATTGATTCTGAATCCAGATTCCAAAGGTGCTTGTCCCTATCTCTCTCTCTCTCTCTCTCTCTCTCTCTCTCTCTCTCTCTCTCTCTCTCGCTCTCTCTCTCTTTCCCATCTTACACCTTCTGTCTCTCGATACTTGTCTTTGCCATGGCTAGGACCGTTTAAAAAAACTATTTATTCCCCAAACCTACTCCAAACGTTCGCAAACCTTAAAATACACATGTACGTTTTTGCCAAGTGGAATTTAAATGAAAAAAATGTTTATATTCAAAGTACATGTACCGGTATGTATAGGGATGGGTACCACTTGATATCAGGATATTTTATTCAAATGTACCCTGTAATAATTTCTGGATATAATATTCAAATGCAATAATTGGCCAATATCAATTATTCAAGTTGAGACCTGGTCATAACTTAGAGGAGTGCCTCCTTGAAGATTTCCGAATGACACTTCCAAAACATACAGAGTAAAAATGGTAAATGTAGTTATCGAACGCGTCCAATCTGTGCTCTATCAGTTACTTTGTGTGGTTCTTCCCTCAAATGGGTCAACCAGGTCTGAGCCCTCTAACCTACATTGTATTTTTAGATAGCTGACACCATCGACAGACTACGATTGAGTCCCTGGGGCTAGCAATCCTCTGTTAAAACAGGGTAGGTACGATTACTGTAGCAAGCTTATGACATGAAACATGACCATGTGTCCTTCTTCTGTATGTGCATGGCTGACTTTACATGAATGGTCACGCCCCCGCGTCACTAGTATAGCTCTTTCAGCACCACAGCACCACAACAGTTGTAGACTTGGTGAGGTGCTAGCATGTCCAGATTAGTGTGCACAATGCTAGAATAGCCACAGTCCTCTGATTAATGATAAGATTGCTAATGTCTTTATACGATATATAGAGTGCTTCAGGCTCTTCAGCTATACATGAGCTGTAATACCTTACGTAGAAGGCGCACCTCCACCCCGGTATAAGGCGCACCCTGAGTTGAATGAAATTCTATATATGGCGCACCTGCATTGTTTGGTAATTTAGTACTGTTCTAATACTAGTGTGATACCCTCACCTATAAGGCGCACTCACAATCATATAAGATGCACTAGGGGTATAATTACGATGGCCCTGGTGCATCTTACAGAAGGAGCTATAGATGGGAGTCTGTTGTGAATGTGTCTTCTCTAAAAAAATAACATTTTTTGTTACAACTATACCCATGTAACTCAATTACAGCTTGTACTTTGGTACGAGAGCAGCCAACTATGGCATTACACACCACATGGAGAGATAGCCAGGTGAGAGAGATTCCAATATAACAATATGTTAGATACATCCAAAGATAATGGTTACCGTAGTGGCCTGTTTATGCGCCGGGTCTCTGAATAAGCGCCGGTCTCGTATAAGCGCCGGGGCTAGAGTGGATTTAAAAATTGGAATTTGCACTATAAACTATGCCTTGAATAAGTGCCGGTCTTGTATAAGCGCCGGGGGTACAGTGGTATTTAAATGTATAAGCGCCGGGGCAGTTAAACAGGCAACTATGGTACTCAAGTAATAGGTTATAATCATTATGTTAGAAAAGTGCACGATTTGCCTGTCCTGGGATTATCTGCTAATGGACTGAATAACTTTTCATTGTCCAAAGTAGATTATTCCTCTCTCTTTGTTTCAATATCTCCTTAGGCCAAAAAAAAGTTTGGTTTCCGGTCACACGACCTGCCTCAGCCAAACAGGGCCGACCTTAGAAATTCTGAAGAAATCTTTCAGAATTTTTCATATTTTTTCATTATTTTTTCGATATTTTTCAGAATTTTTCACATATATTTCATATTTTTTATTGTTTTGAGATTTCTCTTGCGCCCAAGCAAAGAATCCAAGATTTTTGCTGAAGCTTTATATGTTTTGGCTGGTAGAATAGCTAAAACCGATTATCTGTGATGGTTACCAATAATAAAATCTCAATATTCTAGCCAACATATTGGTCAGCAGAAAAAAAAAACAAAAAAAAAACGACCTACCTACCTCAAGTTTATGAACCATGACATTGTTACCGGAAACTTCCAATATATATATATTTTTTTTTTTGGGGGGGGGGCTTATGTGACTCCCCAGTCCCCAGTCTTTTTGATTTGTAATCACTGTTACTACGCTTATCTATCAAGGAAAGCATTTAATATACTGGTAGATCATAGTAGTGTTTGTAGATTTTTGTGAATGCTTGGCACTATTTTCCAAATCAGGCGTGGAAGGATGAGGGACTTCCTTTATCCACGACCAGCAATGAAGCTGCCAAGATGTTTGATGCCACTCTAACTCAGGTAGATATATAAACCAACTTGATATTGTCTTTCACTGGCGCAGGTCTACATTGTCTCTTAATGGTAATAAAGAAAAATACAGAGGAAAAGGAACCTCCATGAGGGGCCTCCAGGGGGTCCCTTTTCCTGTGTCGATCCACGTGTAGGGGCCGGCATCATTGTATATATATTAGTGCCGTTCATCCGAGAGACGTGTTCGTGTGGTGCTTGTTCCTTCTATGCTAGCTAGGTGTCGCTTTGCGATACCTCGTTGGTACAAGAGGGGGCAGCACCATGCCTCGCGTCCAGCTCCTACTAAGGAGCCGGACGAGCGGCAGAAGGGGACTGGACATGGTCCAGTCCAGACGCTAATACTTTGTCATCAGAGAGATTGAATAAAGTCCTACCCGAGAGGTAGGGGTTTCTGGGGCTTTGCCCAACCCGAACTACTCGTGTTGTGTTGGTACATCTAGTGGTAAGCGAGCCAAAGAGCCACCCAACATATAAGTCAATACGAACCATTACACTGGTGCCGTGACCAGTCGGTTCGGGGGTGGTGCGCGGCCACATTGGCCGAAAGCCTCGGGAAACCCGAAGCGGATCCCCCCAGCCCTGGGCTAGAGGGATTCGAAGAGGATGATTACACATCCCAGCATCTGTTGTTAGACTGGAAACCCGGTCAACAACAAATGTTTAATCAGGAGGGTGTACGAAATATTTTTTCTACACCCGACCTTAGGGACAATGCCACCAGAGATGGCATCGTAAAATTGTATCCGGCTACACCCCAGACAGGAGTACCGGATACCGGATTGTTCAGGGGAGTGTTAAGACCCCCAACTTTAGACTTGAGCGATTGGTCCCAAGTTATAACTAGCAGACGCCAGCTAGGTCCTATGGTACCAACAGGCTCGGCTAGCGGCTTGGGTACACCAATTGCACAAAGCCCTATGCAGCGTACTGCAACCCCCCAGGGTTCAGCACCCGGTGGTGGAACCGAAGTAGCCCCACTAATGACATCGTCGGATCATGACAGCGACGATGGTAAAACCAAAAGGGACGCAATAGTCCCAGACGCGAAATCAAAAGATAAGCCTAGTGGTACCGGACCGAAAAGCTCGGAAAGGCATCACCTAGGCCGATCTCTAGACGAAGGCTTGTCTGACTCCATGTTTTACCCTGGAGGCAATCGCAAGTCTATCTACGGACGTCGGATGGGTCCCGGGTATAAAAATACTCAGGCCTATTTGAAAGCCAAGGAACAGGTAGAGTTACAGGCAAAGAGGCAACATGAACAATTCATGTTAGCCCAATCCAAAATAGAGGAGGAAGCTAAGTCCCGGATCGGAAAATTACGATCCGTTGAGCAGGAGGCGATTCTAAAAGAATCCGACCTCAAATATCGTCTATCCTCCGTATCCCATCGGTTGGAGCGGAAGGAAAGAGACGCACAGGAAAAAGAAAAGAGGCTGGCTGAGTTGGAAATCGAGGAAGCCAATAAACTTAGAGCAATCGACAAGGCTAGAGCCGAGGAGGTTGCTAAGGCTCGGGATGTAAATAAATTACAAACTGAGTTGCACGCAATGGAGGAGAAGCTTAAGAAACTTCAACTCCGGAAAGCTGAGACAGAAGCCAAGATGGTCTCGGAACAAGCCGAGATCAGGAAGGAGACTACTGAATATAACAGGTCTCAGAAAGAGAAGGGTGAAAAGTACCGCCTACTTAAGGATACTTTTAAGCGAGAGGCAATGATCGCCCAAGAAGAAAGAAACCGAGCTGTGGCTGAAAATGAAAAGATTCGATCCGAAATCTTGGCAGAAAACGCACAGCTTAGGGAGGAACAGCGAAACCTGACTACAGACGTAGCTACCCTCACAATAAATAAGTCCGCTATGGAGAGTTATTTACAGGAGCAAGAGGAAACACATGCCCCTCCGGCGAGTAGGGTGACAAACCCGAACTCGACGTTCGTGAAACAGGGCGACCCGGTCTCCTGTTCTACACCGAAGAATCCGCAGTATAATCCTTTTGTAAATGATAATGCTTCGCGGAACGTAGATCAAGGGGGTGTTTACATCAGAACCCAGGATAAGCATGGCCGAACTAGTAGAGTCCGGATAAGTGAGGTGCCCATAGTCCACAACCTGGACCCGGACTATACCCCTAGAGAGGCTTCCGACAGTAGTGCGGAGACCAGTGGGTTCCACATTCATGTGGATCCTAGTAACGACCCGGGGCTGGGTGCTGGTAATGACAACACCCAACCGAATCCATCAAACGATGGCGGCCAGTCAACGGGAAACCAGCCATCCGATGGCGGGTACCAAGGCGCGCAAGGGGGGGGCGCTGCTTCGGGTGCCACAAGCTATAGTGGTACCTCGGGTACCGGCCCCAACCAAGGTAGTGCGAGTTATACGAACCACGGTGGTACACAGTGGACGTATACTCAACCTCCACCACCGCCTCCACCTGGCAATTCGAGCTTCGGTGGTATAGGGGGCAATCGGACCTTGAATGAAACCAAGGCGATTGAATGGAGCAAACAGCAATGCACTAGATTGATGTATGCTCCCAATTCTGCCCGAAGGGTAGCCGTTATTCCTAAAGAATATGACGGTACTCGACCATGGAAAGAGTGGTTTGAAGATTTCATCGATGTGATGAACTGTAATGGATGGACCCCATACGAGGCCAAGCCACATCTGGTGAGATGTCTGAAAGGCGGGCCGGGTCGCATGGCTGTAGAGCAATGGCGAACCTGGTACGGCCTCGTTGGGAGTTTTGAGCAGTTAGTAGAAACTGCTAGTGGACTGTTATGTAATATGGTCAAGGAAGACCCGATGGTCCGTTTTAAGAAACGCACACAGAAGCCGAATGAAGCTTTCAGAGCATACGGTATGGAACTCCATGCCCTGCTAAGTAAGGCCAGACCCGGTACTGAAAACCAAGACTGGTATATGGACGATTTGATCACTCAATTCGTCAAGGGTCTAAGAGACCGAGATGAACAAATAGCAGCGAGGGATGCCTGGAAGGAGGGCATAACACTACACGGCATATTTAATGGTATAGATATGGCCGTGAAGAAGCGAGCTATGTTAGCTGGGGACATACCTAATGCAGCGGCTTGGTACCCCTGGCATCGGTGACCCAGCAGTCGGAGGTCGATACTCCATCAGACGACTTCGAATTGATTGATATCGAACAGGAAGACGGCACCTTCTGTTCGATGCAATTAAGGAAGAATACTTCAGGTAGGAAGTATATTCCCAGGAAATCTTTCAATAAACAAAGGGACTCTAGACCTTCATCCGAGGTCAAGAGTGACCCGAAGGCTGTCGATAAGGCGGTCAAGTCCATTGTAAGCACTGACAAAGTGAAGACTCAGTCCCCGGACATGACCAAACTTCTGGAAGACATGTGTAAGAAAATTACAGATGCCATCCAAGCCAATCGGCAAAGACCCCGGGTGGATCGCCGAACGGTTAAGTGTTTCAGGTGCCAGCGCATGGGACACTACTCATCTGAATGTACCGCTACTAAGCCGGTAATGGCTGCCTTCTATGAAGCCGAAGACGACGGCGTAGAAAGGGAGAATGCTAGGGATTCCACAGATGTGGAAAACTAGTGGGGGTTGTGTCAACGGCATCTGACATGGCCCCGAGTGGGAACGAATGCCAAAATGCTACCGGGGGTATTTCGAGTCAATTACACCTGGAGGCCGGGTGGCTGAGGGTGCGCACCCCTGCACCTCGGCCGGGGCCAGGGACCCTAGTGTTGATATGTGCAGGAGCGATCATATGGAGGCGAGTGGCCACACTAGGGGAGAGGAAGGATGGATCAAAGAGTTGATTCGAGTGTGTGGGACACGCCTTCCCCCAAGTCATCCGTGTCTGGAATTCCTGAGAGGACTCGGATTGAATCTTGGTGATTCGGGAGACTTTCACCAGTTTACCAGTAACCCCTCGCCTTTAGGGGGGAGACGGTGGTATGTACCCATATCTGTGGAAGGCCGGGTGGGGGAATTCTTGGTGGATACTGGAGCTAGTCATTCATGTGTGTCCAAAAGATTCTTCGATTCGGTGGCCGGCAGCCATGAGAACCTCAAAACGGGGGTAAATGCTTGCACGGCCGACGGAAGCAGTATGCGTACATTTGGTAGGACGTTTATGCCTATCCATATAGGAGGCAAAGAGTTTGTTCTTTCGCCAACTATAGCAGAGGTTAGTGATGACGGAATCCTCGGATTGGATTTTGCAAGCTTATACGGGGCCGTCTTGGACCCGAGGGACGGTAGTATGGGTATACGGAGCCCGTATGGCTTGCATGTCCAATGCGTATTGAGACAGGTGTCTTCGGTCGCAGCAGTGGTACATACGGTGAAGATCCCACCGGGTACCACTTGCGATGTCCTTTGTGGCGGATCCATGGCTCAGAGGAATGAAGCTGGAGTCTACGAACCCGACACGGTGTATTTGTCAAGCATCGGGTTAGACTCAGTGGATACATTAGTGGCTAATGCAGCTTGGTCCGTATTACCCATAACTAACCGAAGTGGTTCAGTGGTTTATTTGAGGCGAGGCGACAGTGTTGGAAGGATGAGTTCGGTAGAACATGTCGCCGAGGCTAAATTTAACAAACCACTAAACCCAGTTAGTCAGCATCCTATGGATGAAGAATTCCAAAAGCTGATTGATCAGTCAGATTTAAAGAATACGGACGATAAGGATTGCCTAGCGAGACTTCTACAAAAGTACGAAGGTGCTTTTGGTAGGGAAGGAGGCCCGGTGGGTAGATCCGATAAGGTGTTGCACACCATAGATGTAGGCAGCGAGAAACCTTTTAAAATCCCGTATCGTAGACTTCCCCTTAAAAAGAAGTTAATCTGTGAAGAGCAAATACAAAAACAGTTGGACCTAGGGGTAATCGTGCCTAGCTCGAGTCCCTGGTCCAGCCCTGTTTGTATGACTACTAAGAAAGACGGTACAATCCGCTTTTGTGTCGACTACCGGAAATTGAACGGTATAACAAAGAAGAACTCGTATCCTTTACCAAGGATAGACGAGACTTTAGATAGCTTGGGCGGAAACCAATGGTTCTGTACCTTGGATTTACAGTCCGGATATTGGCAAATACCAATGCACCCCAAAGACAAGGAGAAGACAGCATTCTCCAGTCATATGGGGCTGTTTGAGTATAATGTCCTACCCTTCGGATTGTGTAACGCCCCCGCTACATTCGAGGCTATGATGGAATCCTTACTGAGTGACCTTTTGTGGAAGAAATGCCTGGTTTACTTGGATGATGTGGTCGTGTTCGGCAAGTCATTCAAGGAATGCCTGGCAAATCTGCAATTAGTCCTCGACCGGATACTATCAAACGGTCTTAAACTTAAACCCAAGAAATGTAATTTGTTTAAGAAAACCATTACATACTTGGGAAGGATCATTACTCCTAACGGGGTAAGTGCGGATCCGGAAAAATTAGAAGCTGTAGAAAATTGGGAAAGACCCACGAGTGCTAAGGAGGTGAGATCATTTTTAGGATTTTGTTCCTATTATCGTGATTTCATACCGAATTACTCTCGTGTCAGCTTCCCCATGCAGTGCTTAGCTCACTGGACCCCGGGTAGGGCACGGGACCCATTCCCATGGACCAGCGAGCAAGAAGAGTCTTTTAATAAAATAAAAGATTTATTTAGGAATACACCCGTGTTGAAATATCCCACTCCCGAGGGACATTTCATCTTAGACACCGATGCGAGCAATGATGCGATTGGGGCAGCTCTCTCTCAGGTCCAAGAGGGAGTCGAAGTGCCAATAGCATTTGCTAGCAACACGTTAAGCAAGACACAGCGAAATTATTGTACCACCAAGCGAGAACTCCTCGCTGTGGTGGTGTATACGAAGAAGTTTAAGCATTTCCTTTGGGGAAGTGACTTTACTTTAAGAACAGACCATTCGTCTCTTAGGTGGCTCCTTAACTTTAAGGACGCCGAGGGGATGATTGGACGTTGGTTAGCTCACCTATCCGAATTCGGATTAGAGCATAAACAAATAGAGCACCGACCCTGTGCTAAACACATCAATGCGGATGCCTTGTCAAGACGGCCTATCCGAAGGTGCCAAAATGCCACATGTGAAGACTGCGGGGCCCACAATGCTGTGGTAGCCGGGTTGGTATTTAATTATACCACCCCCCGTATCCCCTGGGAGGAGGCTGTATGCAGCTATCTCGATTGGTCCCCGGAGACCATCAAGAAGTTTCAACAGTCAGACCCCACCACTGCGCGCATAATGGAATACCTACGGTCAGGCATTAAACCGGCAAGGCCTCTAGTTTCCCTGGAGGATAGGGAAGCGAGGCGGTTGCTGGCTCAATGGGCCGAGCTAGAGATCCGAGACGACATACTATGTAGGTGGAAGACAACTCCCACCAACGGTAGGTTGTTGCAAATAGTGATACCCGCCCCGATGAGGAGGGATATCATGTATTATTGCCATGGCCACCAAACGAGTGGCCATTTCGGTAAGAGAAGGTCGATAGAGCGTCTACAAAGGCGTTACTACTGGCCCGGTATGAGAGGCGACCTGCTCCGGTGGATCGCCACTTGCCCGGATTGTTGTAAAAACAAACCGGGACCCGGCCTGGGTAAGCAACCCTTATCACAGGAATTGTTTGGTGTCAGATTTGCTCGAATAGCGATAGACATCATCAGTGGGATTAAGACGACGCCGCGAGACAATACTTGTATGATGGTCGTAACTGACTATTATACTAAGTACACTCGGGTGTTCCCCCTTCCCAACCACAAAGCCGCCACATGCGCGGAGGCATTTGTGAAAGGCTGGGTGCTGCATTTGGGTGTTCCCCTTATGATGCACAGTGACCAGGGAAGGGAGTTCGAGTCAGAACTTTGGCAGGAAATGTGCCATTACCTAGCCATTTGTAAGACCCGAACAAACCCGTACCGACCTCAGTCGGATGGGCAGGTAGAACGCTTCAATAGAACCCTCATACAAGTACTAAAGCCCCTGGTTAATACCCACCAGGATGACTGGGATGAACAGTGCGAGTTTGTAGTACATGCCTACAACAACACTGTCCATTCATCAACTAACTGCACCCCAAACATGCTAGTGTTCGGCGAGGACATCATAATGCCCGCCGACTTAGTGTATGGAGTGGTTGGAATAGACCCGGAGGCGCCCTGCACGGTGCTGTTTGTAGAGTCATTAAGGGACCGGTTCAAACAGGCATACGAGGCCGTTCGGAAAGAACTGCTGAAGAGTGCGAAGTGGCAGAAGGTGGGCTATGACACCAATGCTAAACGAATTCGTTTTAATGTTGGGGACAAAGTACTAAGGTACTACGAGCCGCTGGATAAGCTGAAGCTCGTAACGCCTTGGGAAGGTCCATTTAAAATCGTTCGCGTCATCTCCGAGTCCACGGTGATGATAGAGGACTGCCTAACGGGTAGGAAATGGAAGACAAATGTCGGAAAACTTCGGCCCTGGAAGGGGCGCGAAGAGGCGGAGAGGGAGTTCGGTTACAAACCACCTGTATCTGTCCCTAGCGGACCGAGCGTGGTAGTACCGAGGAAGCGCCCTAGAGGCCGGCCGAGAAAGACGCCGGGAGACGAGGTTATAGTAAAAAAGAAGACGAAGGCCAGGAAACGACCTAATCGTAAGAAATGGAAGAAAGTCTCGCTGAGTGAAGGCATAACGTATGGGAAGGGTCCCGCTCTGACTAAGCGAGATCCAGAAAAGGCCGTACGTAAAGCCGGGAAAAATAAAATGCTAACCGAAGGCGTTAGACGCAGCCCCCGGTTGAGGTCTGCTGTAACCTAACTCAGTACACAACGAGCTGCTGCGTGTTGTCCGCCATAGGCAGGCAACATACGTTCCACGGCCAGAGATGTCGAACGCGCCCTCCCCGGGTGGCTGTATCCCGTGAGTGGCGGTCGGATTAACCGGTACATTCGCTTTGAAGCGTTGTATACACCGCTAAGCTCCAGACGATAGCACTCGGGTAGTAGGCCGCGTCTCACATGTCGAGTCGAATGTTGGTTCGGATCTAGTTCCCTAGGTGGCGCTGCTGGTGTGGCGGGAAAGCACGGAACTAGGTCACCGGATAGCCATGGCGGGATCTCGCGAGACGAGAGGTCTGACGTCATACTGGTCATAACTAGAGCGGACTCGTGGTGGTTAGACGCCACCCGTTTTTGCTCTAGTTATTTGTCGGCGGTTATACAGCCTGTAGCTGTCGTGTTAGCCTAGCTAACCCCCAAAAAGCCTTTCTGTTGGACGAATCCTTCGGGAGGAGTCCAACAAAACTTGCCAATTAATTTTGGAAGTCGAACCCGGTGCCATGGCACAGGGAACGATTGACGCTGCGCGTCAAACAGCCAACATTCCGTTGGAACAAGACGAGGACCCGAAGGTCCCGTCTCGGGTCGAGGAATCTATGGATTCTTCGACAGAGGAGGCCGCCCGGACGCTCACGGCTATGGCCGAGGCAACCGACCGGGAGAGGATGCCACCTCCACCCCCGCCACGCCCGGAGCGCCCGTCTACAACAGACGCTTCGGGTAGCAAAGTGGATGTCCTGGACATTCCAATGTATCCTCCGGGATTCAGGACGCAGATCAGACGTCTAGCACACGTTGATCGCCAGGAAGGTATCGTGTATACCTCCTGGGGTACGTACATCCCTATGCACGCCTCCATGTTCGGATGCGGGCCCATGGCGGTGGAGCAGGGCGTGCCCGAGCCCATACCAGATGAACTCAAAACTATGGTAATGGACTCGTGTAGTGACGAGCTGGCTGACAACATGCCAGTTTCTTGGCTCCGCAACTACCTAAAGTTGGCGGAGAATATGGCGACTAACGAGAATTTAGCTCGAGCCGTCTTGATCTCTGCGGGCATCATCCAGAAGGCCACGGAGTTAAGGGAGTCCGAATCCGACATGGATACAGACTCCACGGTAACCTTGTCGTCGGTGGAAACCGACCGGGTCAAGCGATTGACCCGTAAACCTGCACCCAAGGGTCCTCTCACTGAGAGCGATCTGGAGGCTGAAGATGTCCGCATCGCCGTCGAGAGGTCCACGACCGAGACCGACCCAGCTGCCGACATCCCAGAGGCACCTGGCGAGATCTCGGAAGAGGACATCTCGCGCCAGCAGGCTGCTGTAGAGGCAAAGCGAATCGAGCTTGCCAAGCAGCAGAAGGAGCTCACCGCAGCTCGCCGGGCCCATCGCAAGCAGCAGGCCCAACGAAAAACAGAGATCTCTTCCGACTCTGACTCCCCAGTCAGCGGAAGGAGGAGCCCTCGGACAGGGGACAGGAGCCGACGCGAGTCGGATTCCAGTCCCGAAGTTCCGGCCCAACCGACTAAGGTTGTGCGCCGGAAGAAGAAGAATGGAGCGAAAGCGTCTCCGGTAGAGCCCACGCCCCCCACCAAGCCGAGGGGTAAGGGCAAACCGAAGACGCCCGCTCCCACCACTACAACCACCACGGTAGCCACCTCGGTTACTGCATCTTCTGCAGCCAGCACGTCGGGTGCAAAGACGAAGTCCCCTACCAAGGCTCCGACTGGTACTACCACCTCCAGCCGAGCCGGCCGTAGGGGAGCTGACATATACACGGACAGCGAGGAAAGCGAAAGCGATCCAGAGCTGCCCGAGTCTGCCAAATCTGATTTGGAGTCCGTGACAACGTGGGAAGAAATGACCACGGATGTTCCCAAGGACGACAATCAGAAGTGGATGTGGAAGAATGCAGCCGAGGGGTTCAAGGAACGGACTCCCCGCTGCTTCGCGGACTGTGCTTACGACACAGTCCATTATATGTGTCCGAGCGCCGTCAATAAGGACGGTGACAGCGATGACGAGGAGTGGATGAAGTCCGGCCCCTCGGATACGCCAGTAGGCAAGTTCTACCTGATTTGGATTGACCAGCTCAAGTCCAAATTAGGCTCGATCTACAGCTACGAGGCCCGGACGAAAGTCCAGTGGGCAATGACCCAATGGGGACCAACCGGCAACCGCCGAAGGTGCCCGTTTGAGTCTTGCCAGCTGTCTCTCACGGGTGAGAAGATGTTCGAGACGAAGCCCCGCTTCGCTCGACACATCGTTGAATTTCATATGCATCACAAGCCTGTGATGATGTGTGTGCTCGGGGACCGCCCGAGTAAACATTGTGATGGCTCGTTCAGCACTCACCGGCGCCGAGACATGGCTCTGCATTTGCAGAAGGCCCATGGCATCGGCCTGGAGAAGACCAGGAAACGAGCCATCAAGTGCTTCAGCGAGCTCCTTGCAAATTGGTCCGCGCTGAGCATCAAGGAAGTGAAAGAGCAGGCATTCGAGACCGGATTCTGCTCGTGGAAGAGCGGCAACTTGCTGACTTACTTCCAGACGAACTCCTCGTCCACAAAATTCGGGATGCCCAGCGAGGTGCACCTGAAGGTGAAAAAGTGGCGAGGAGACGACAAGCGAGAGAAGGCCAAAGCCCGCTCTAAAGGTCCAAACGGAGGCACAGTCACGACTACTGCTTCCAAGAGGACCCGAGCAGACCGGTCCGTGAGCCCTTCGGGTGGCAAGGACCAGCCCAGACCAGCCAACCCAGCTGATCGTCGCGAGTCGGGACAACAGGTCTCGGCTCTGGAGATGCCTGGCAACCAGGCCCGCAGGTCGGGTAGCCAGGCGACCGCATCGGCGACTCCAGCCACCTCCACACCTGCACCCGCGGAACAACGCCCGGGCGAAGCCTCTGGCGGCCAGGATGATGGGGGCGAACTGTTCGCTCCCCCATCCGGGTATTCTACTTGGTGGGCTGGAGAGGGATCCTCCGGCAAACGCCCCACGTACAGTGAGTACGCGGCGAAGTTCCCTTCAATGGGACCGGCTGGACCCGAGTCGCAGGTCCTTACCCCCTTGGGCCGGGCCAAAGCTCGTGGTAGGGGCCGCGGTGGGCTGGAGTCCACCCGAGGCTCTCCGGGTGGTGGCCGAGGCCGAGGAGGCATCACGGTAGAGGGCCCGTCTGCTCCTCCAACAGGCACCCCGCCTGTCTCAGTGGAGGCCCCAGCGCCACCACCAGTGATAGTTCCACCAACAGGTCCTCGGGTACCCCTAATGGAACTAATCTCCGGTACCCTGTCAGGTCTTCAGGATCCGAACACGTTCGTCGACCACCGCGATGTCCGAACGGTTCAGATCCAGAATGAGCTGATGGAAGAATGGCAGGCATTGCACCGCCAGAAGTCTGTTGACTACTGGCGTGTGATGACTGAAGCCACCGTCAATCTGGTCTACGAGATCCAGAGGCGGGAGGAAGATAAAATCAGGGAGCTGGAAAGGAAGAAGGCGAAAACAGAAGGAAGCCGAAAAGCTTAAAGAGTTTCACGAAGCTGAGAACTCCAGATATATCCATCGATTTAAGGAGGCTGACCTCAAGTTTTTCCTGGCATTCGGGAAACATCTGGAGGAGTGGGACGGCTTACCGTCGTCTCTCATCTTCGTACCAGAGATACCCCCGGATGCCCCGCCAGCCCCGGCTACTCCACCGGTCCTGGCCACTCCACCGGTCCCGGCTGCTCCGCCGATTCCGGCAGCTCTCTTGCTCCCGCCCCCCACTTGGAACCGGGCTGTCCCAACTGCCACGGTTGCTGCACCAGCATCCGAGGCAATGGACAGTCCGTCCGCAGTGATGAGGGCCTTGAGCTTGGGGAGCGAGACTCCCAGCGAGGCTTCAGCGGCGCTCTCTACGAGCAGCTGTAGCAGCTCGGCTCCATCTGCCTCAGTGGAGCCGGCTGAGAAGATGGACACAGATCCTGAAGATCTTTGAGTGTCCATCTGTTGGTGTCTCCTGGTACCCGAGGGTAAATGCATTTAATATGCCAGAGGCACTGTTCCTTACGCTGGACTCCTGATACCTGGATCGTAACCTGCAGCGAGGATGGACGCTAACCCGAACACCCATAGGACTACAACATCTAACCGGGTCTCCATCTTCCCATCTTCATCAGGGCACATCATAACAGCAACGTGGTTTGCCACCACACATATGTCGCCGGGTGGAGCTGCAGAAACCAGTCGTTCCAGGTTCGCCGGAAGTCCGGTATATTGTAAGGGTGATCCTGCTACCCTGGTAGGACACCTATATTTCATATTTTGTATAAATCTATTTTTATATCGTATATTATATTCTTGTAAGTAAAAGTCAAAATTTTTTTCGGGTTATTTACCCCACCTCGGGTCGGTAAAAACATTGTAAAAATTTATCAATATCACCTTACTACACATCGAATATTCTTCGTCGCGTCTCATGTTTAATAATAACACACGTGTAACATTATCACCATAGGTCGATGGTCCATAAGGGGCCACTTCCTATTTTTGTTATTATTTATAAACACTTCGGGTTATATACGATGATGCCTTATTATGTATATATAGACTTACCTATTTATTTATAACACCACTGTATAAAGTCAACAATAGTTACTTGTTAATTACACACAACCCTAGGTAAAGTCTAGTGGGGGTGGTGTAGGGGCCGGCATCATTGTATATATATTAGTGCCGTTCATCCGAGAGACGTGTTCGTGTGGTGCTTGTTCCTTCTATGCTAGCTAGGTGTCGCTTTGCGATACCTCGTTGGTACAAGAGGGGGCAGCACCATGCCTCGCGTCCAGCTCCTACTAAGGAGCCGGACGAGCGGCAGAAGGGGACTGGACATGGTCCAGTCCAGACGCTAATACTTTGTCATCAGAGAGATTGAATAAAGTCCTACCCGAGAGGTAGGGGTTTCTGGGGCTTTGCCCAACCCGAACTACTCGTGTTGTGTTGGTACATCTAGTGGTAAGCGAGCCAAAGAGCCACCCAACATATAAGTCAATACGAACCATTACACACGTATTTAAGTTTTAAGTTAAGAAAAAGAAGCATCTGTTTAACATTTGAACAGATTTTCTTCTACAGAACAGTGCATGTCTCATATACCATTGTACTTGATATAGAACAAATTGATTTTTTTTTGCTAATGACCAGTAGTTGAGTCCTTGGGTATTTCCTAGTTCGATGCTTGGTGTTGTAAACTCTTATAAATACAAGTTCTACGTGTCTGTAACAGTACGTTGGGTGGTATGACGAGAAGTCGGTGGGTGGAATAGAGGCGTCCATCACCAAGATGACGGAGGCAGACCCTGACTTTGGTAAGGCATTGACACTATGTTAAAACATCTGCTGTGATTCCTGGAAGGCATTTGACATTAGGGCAGGTCCAAGCAGATGTACCTCCGTGACATTTCCTATTTTCGACTCTGGAATCCACATATAACAGAATAAGGTCGAAAATCATATATAGAAGGTTTACATATGACGAATTTGGATGTATTCCAGCCCCTACTCTTCGAATTTTAGTTTTACCCCTCTATTTCTTTGGCTCAAAGTGTCAGGCTGGATGAGATCTTTATGTTACATATGGGTTTTGATGGTCCCATATGCATATTCTGGGCTCCAGGGGGGTAAAATGTGCCCAAAATGACCAAAATTGTCTGGGTGAAATTGTGTCTGGGAGAATGACATTTGAGTTACAAGCCATGTTGAGGGCTTAATTTCTTACAGAAACAATCTTCATACCTCCATGAAAATCTCAGGTCCATTATCATTTATGTAAGATGTGTCCTTGCTATTGTAAAAGAAGCATACTTATAGGAATTCTTTTTCTGTGCACATGTCTGGGCGAATGACATGTAAGGCCCCATATGCACACTTTCTATGATTTGTGACGATAAAATCATTTCTTTTGGTGGGAATTTGGTCCCAGACATAAAGATGAATTCCCACCAAAAGAAATAATTTTATTCTTTTATATGTGGATTCCAGAGTCTAAAATGGAAGTGTCATGGAGGGACAAAATGGACCTATCTGCTTGGACTTGCCCATTATTAACCTTATTTTGATCGTGTAAATAGCCCTTTCGTCATGTTAGGAACGGGTATAATGAATTTGGTCCAATCTATATAATTACATAAATATTATCAAATCGCGTTTATGATTATCTTTCCTTTGCAACCATACATTTGTAGTAGAATTTCTTAGAGAATTTTGAAATGTATCCAAATTATTTCTGTTTCTCTACATGAGAAGTTCCAAATGTGACTGAAAGAAAGGATTCATAGTGGATTGTGCCTATATTTAGGGATTTCTATGTTTTCAGTGATGGGCCATGTCCTATCAAATGGCCTAGAGCTCATTGGAACTGGCAGATCGGTGAACCTTGATAAGGCTTTGAGGGATGATATTGACAAAATGGTGGCCACGGCATCAAAAGTAGAGTTGTCTGCCAGAGAACAAAAACACTTGAAAGCCATTAAAAACTTGGCAGATGGGTATGTCTTTTTAACAGCTTTTTTTTTTCTAGTATTTCCAAAATCAACATTATGTAGTGATATAATGAATATCATAAATTCCTACATAATTATGAGCTAATGTCGCCAATACAGCTTGTAAACCTAACATTGGACAGAAAGTCAGTGTGCGGCTTATATATCATTTGTAAGGTATTTAGAGACATATCACAGTGCCAAAATGCTAAAGCCCCAACTCCCAGGTGGGATTTATATCATTTTATCACAGAGAATTTATTGAAAATATTTAACACTTTCCATGATTACATAAAACAGTAGTTATAGGGGATATCTCATGGAAAGGCATAGCTACAGGTATCACTCATGTCTGTGTGAAAAAAAAAAAACATTATGCAGGTATATGAGAGAGGCTACCGACCAGTGGGAGGACATCTTGGTTGACAACCCCACTGACATGTTGGCTCTCAAGTTCTCACACGACTCCTACTTCTACCTGGGTCTACAGGCTCAGATGAGGGACAGTGTACAACGTGTCATGCCGTATTGGAAACCCACTATGCCACTCTACAAGTAAATCAAGCCAATTTTTTTTCTCTCTGTTTCTTTTTTTTTTCGAAATAGTGAATTATAAAAGTCTATATTGTTAAAAAATAAAGCAAAAAAGTAAATTAAAAAAAAAATGGGTATATTAAAAATGTGACTGTGTTGAAGGCAATATAGGCCTAATGAAGAAATAACTCCTACGAAATGTCTCAGAAATATACATAGTACAGTAGATGAACGGGGGCGGGGGGCAAAAAAATAAATAATGTAAACATTCAAAGAGTTAAATTCTTGTGTATACATTAAAGTAGAGTTCACCAAAAAATAATATCATTCATTGAGATTACTCCACATGGGGACGATTCAAAAAGTTATAAGGAAAATTCGTCCACTTCGCAGGGGCTCCTTAGTTAGTTTACTTTTTTCAAATATCACATTGCAGTTATCTGTATGGATTTAAAGCCTTTGGGTTGGTGGAGACTAATTTCTATGGAGAGGCGGAAGCCGCAGCACGACGCGGTCTTGAGTTAAACCGGAGGGATGCTTGGTCCACGCATGCATTAGCACACGTCCTGGAGATGGGTGGGAGGGCGGATGAAGGTGTCGCCTTCATGTCCACTACAGTACAAGATTGGGAGGTAGGTATTGGACTTTTTTTATTCTTTATTTTTTATTTTGTTTTCCTTTTGCCCCCCCCCCCACAGGGCCTTATCCTTAGGGAGTGGTCATTATTTATCAACAGAGGGGGGATGGTGGGTTTTGAGTGGGGGGCGTAAAAATTTCAGACCCCTCCCGAGGGGGGGGCTAACAAAATTTTGACCCCTCTTGAGGGGGGGCTAAAAAAATTTACCCTCTTTTGAGCAAAAAAGCCCACGCACTACTATAGCTCAAAGAGGGGCGCGAAAATTCTCCGCGCTGTCAGTAGACCGTTATAGGTATTGTACTTATCATATTTATTTTTCACCTTTGACTCTACCATGTAACCCAGTGTCCGAGTCTACCCACAAGCCAAGCCATACCCATAGACCAAAGGCTGGCGGTGTCAACTGCACTCAGTGACCCCGCCTCCTCCCACTGGAGGATACGCCGTCAATCACAAGCAGCCCACTGCATGCTGGAAATTCCTAGCAGACAATGTTTAGAAACAACTCCTCCTGCTGGAGGACATGCCCATTGATCATGAGCAGCTCACAGCATACCGGGAGTTCCCAGCAGCTATATTTAGAACCACACTGAACTCTGTGAACCCCAGTGCTATGTTTGGGATCCCCCCTACATACCTGCACTGGAGTTCCCCAGTTACTATATTTAGCTCACCTGATACTATTTTTAGGATGAGCTGGGTGAGCAGCTCCTACTACAAATACCTGTGGAGGGAGCAGCTCACTCATCTTTCCACCTTCATACTTCATACCTCACACACTCACGTGAGATCAAGGCCCTTGGCTCAAGGGCTAGGCTTGGACACTGTTGGGCACCTTTATACTGTATCACCATCTATACCTCGTGGACTTCTATGAATAAAGTGGATATCAAACTGGATTCCTGATTCGTCTGTATTCATCCTTATTCAACATTTACGGACTCGTTGACAATGGTGGAAAACCCTCACGTATCATCCCACAGTTACCACCTCTCATGAGCCATGGACAACAGTGAGACCCTACCAAAGGAGCCAGCCCCACAACGTATCCCTACATCTCAAGACAGAGACCAGCAAGAAGCCACTAGTACACAGTACGCCGCCCCGATAGACTCCTCGCCAGACGCGCTCCAGCTGGACCCAGTGCTACCAGCCCATAGACGCACACATAAACAGACACCTGTGAGTTCAAACACCTTACATTTCTCATCTACCATAGTGGACACCAACACAGGTGCACCTACCAGTACACCAGCAGGAGCCCCACCACCAGGTTTAAACCTCACCCTACCTGGCTATTCACCCTCAGAATCACCACCCCTAAGATTAGGTGGTCTTCAAAGTACCACATACAGCACGCCTGAAAATCAATCACCTGGTTACCTCCACCTAGATAGCCATCTAGAGGAAAGATCCAATAGCCTGCAGGAAGCCCTGGAAGCTGCCGGACGGTCACCCTCATCCAGCAGTGATTCTGACCCACAGTGTACACCTGACCCAAGTTGGGACAACCTTACTGTACCGGACATCCAAGCCCACCCATCAGTAGCAGACAATTACTGGAGGAGCAGGCTAGACTCAGCAATCTACAGGTGGAGAGAAAACAGACTCAACACAGGACGTGTACAACTGATACCAACCGGAGCTACACCAAGCTACCAGTGTGGTGAGAGTCCCTCTGTTTTTCTAGACAGGATAAACCGTATTCTAGAAGAGCAGTGGCAAGACAACTCCAATCCCACCAATTTGCTAAGGCCGCACCAAAACCCACAGCCTGATAGCAATCCACCTGGAGGAAACCCTAGGCCTTACTACCCCTACTCTACCTCTGAGGAAGACAGGGCGACACCTCCAGCACCAAATTCATCCCTGAGCACGCCTCCAAGAGCCAGATCCTTTGAAAGGCCATACCCCACCCATAGGCCCAGGAGAAGAGTGCAATCATCCTCCCCTCAAAGGCCAAATACACCTGTATTTTACAGACTTCAAAGAAGCTTGGACTCTGCAGCTAGAAGAGGCGACCTTGTGGCCACTACTCCCATACTACACAGAAACAGTCACTTCCCCGCCCATTTACAGACAGAATCCACCTCTGAAGAAGACACAGAAGTAACCTTCCCCCACCTGCACAGAGCACCTGCCTACCCAAACATGGCCACTGCAGCTCCACCTCCAGAGTACAACCAGGACGACATGACGAGGAACATAGTCAGAGAGTGCACCCAGGCAGTCAATGACTCCCTCTCCAACCTATTAACAGGACAAATGAACTTATTGTCCGCTGAAATAAAAAGGATTGGAGACGACTCCTCCTGCCAACTGTCAAGAATAAATGACAGGTTAAATGACATGGACACTTGGAAGTCGCACCTGGAGAATGACATTGGCCAAATACAAAGAAAAGCAGCTCAGGACAACGCTGATGTACTGAGAAGGTCTGAAATAGCGTCAGCCAATCTGTCTGACAGAATCAACAGAAATATTGATGGAATGAGATCTGAAATATTCAGGGCCATTGATAGGACAAGAACACCTACCAGCCAAGGCCAAAACAGCCTTTTCTCACCCACCAACACTAGGCTACCCCCTTCAGGCCAACCTTCACATGTTATGGGCACCTCTACCAGAATGCCGACATCTGTACCGGTAGGATACAGGCTCAGCCCACCAAGCCTTTTCCAAAATACAACCCGAATGATAGCGACAGGTGCCACGCCCACCCAACAAGGCGCGACACATGCAGGTCTTGGTAATTCAGCCACAACCCACCAGATGGCGCCCTCTACCACTCGTCCATCACCGGTAGCCGCCACATCACTTTCAGGCAGTGTTTACAACCATGTATACATGCCCCACCAGGTGCACACGCCCTACAACAACCCTATACCAACGTATAGCTTGTTTACAAACACTCCACCTGCCCAAGCAGCTGCCCACCAGCCTGCAGCGCAGTCCACACCAATGATACCAAATCTAGGACAATCCAATTTCTCCGCTCCTACTGGATATAGGAGTTTTGAACCTGAGCGACTCACATCTGCTCAATTAAGCTGTTTTAACAAGCCAGAACCCTTTGACAAACCCTCGCCCTACAGATCTGCAGCCAGATTCCTGGCAGAATTCAAATTCTATATAAGAAATGCATACCCCCGCAGCCCAACAATGCATGCATCCTGTATGTATACCTTTTTAAAGGGCAGAGCAGCACAATGGTTTTTCACAAACATTTTCGACAAACCAATCATGTATGACACTGAGGCAGTCTATGCCGCCTTTCTCAGCAGATTCAACCAGCCTGACCCTGCCACAATAATCAAAGGATATAGAAACAGAAAGCAGCAACCCAAGGAGACTGTGGAGGAATACATAGCAGATATGACCTTATTGCTATCCAACAGCAACCTGGATGAATCTGTACAAGTGGACTATCTCATAAATGGCCTCAAAGATGAAATAAAAAATGTCGTACTCTCAGACAGCCCCAAAAGCATTAGAGAAGCCGAGACTGCAGCATTAAAACAAGAATTGGTCATGGAAGCAGCCAAAGCAGCCCATGCCTCAAATCAAACTTCAGACTTGTGCGCCATGAACTATAATAACTACAATGGGCAAAGGAACAATAACAACAACAACAATAACAGATCCAGGAAGGACCAGTACAATAACAACAATTATAACAACAAGCCCCCTGGAAATGGCAATATTAAGCAGTATGACGATAAACCTAAATCAGGATACAACCAAAATCAACAAGGTTATAACAACCCCAGACCCGGCTCAAACAGCAGATCAGGCTCCAAGAACAGGTATCAATCGCCAGGCAGAAGCAAATCTCAGGAGGGAAACAGAAGCAGGTCCAAATCCAGCGACACAAGAAATAACTTTGTTTTCATCCCTGTTGCCTCCACCCCCACCAACACCCGCCAGGTGTCCTTCCAGAAACTACTGGTCCCAGCAGATTTCCCAATCCCTGATGATTGGACCCAGCAACAAAAGAAATCCAGGGACCCAACACCAGGCAGAAATGACAACAAAAAGACAGGAGACAACCATCCTGACAACCAACCTCCTGATTCTGGACAAGGAGAACACTACAATGACAATATTGAATAGGACACAGGGGAGGGCCACCATGCATCTTACAGCCCCGCCCCCACCTTGGACAACAAAACTGGAACGTCCCCCACATGCCATATTTCACACATGAATGATGGAGCAGAATTAAATTCAGCAGAACAACAGAACCACGACCCCCAGCCTGTGAATTGTGACGAAGACTCCTCGTCAGACAGTGAGGACTTCTATGAGAACCAGAACAAGAGAATTTCTACCCTCCAATTAAAAGTCGAGACCAGTAAGTATGGGCAGCAAGGTAAGACCTCTTACATTAATACTGAATTGACTAAAGGCGCAGTTAATGTTGATATCAATGGCAGTTCTTACAGAGCCCTTGTGGACTCTGGAGCCTCCCTTTCCTTTATCAGCCAGAAAATGGCAGATAAAATTATATCAACCCCCAATTTCAGACATGGTAGGAGATCTCGCATGGTTATCCTACTAGCTGATAAATCCTCAGTTCAGGTCAACAATTCCATCACCATAACCTTCCTAATCAATAACACAGAGTTTAAAACAAGACTACACGTTGTTCCAAAACTAAATCACCCCATAATTCTTGGCGTAAATTTTATGACCAAATATAGGGCCAAAATTTCCTTTGGGGCCAAGTCCCCTTCACCACACTTCATAAGAGCAGCCAAAGGCCTAACCATGCCACCAAATTCTGAATCCACATTCAATGCAATCGTCATAGGACCTGATTCCTTAATAGGTAAAACAGGCATCACAGAAAATGTTGACACAACATTACCGGTACTAATCAAACACGCCCTTGTTGAACCAAGGTCAACAAGAAAGATCATACCGGTAACAGTGGCCAACCCAAATGATTTTTCCATCAATATCAAAAAGCACATGAACCTAGGCATCTTTGCACTTAACAATCTAGACAAAGCCATTCCCATTGGAAAACTGAACAGCCAACACTCCCTCAACAGCATAATCTCTGACAAAGAAATGCTCCCCATCAATTGTGGAGATGATCCCCTAGATCAGCTACCCAAAGGGGACGACCCTCTAAAATATACAATATGTGACAAGCTCTCTGAGGCCCAAAAACAACAAATCAAAAACATTGTTGAATCAAATAGAGAGGCCTTTGTGTTAAATGAGAGTGCTATAGGATTAAATGTTGAAAATGAGGTCAAATTAGAATTAATCCCTGACTTCAAACCCTGCAACAGACCATCCTATAGAATGTCACCCAAAAAAGAGATTTTCCAAAGAGAGCTGTTAGATAAACATTTACAGCAAGGTGTCATTGAAGAATGCACCAAACCCTGTGAGTGGAACTCCCCAGCTTTCTTAGTACCCAAACCCCAGGGAGACAGGTCTGTAGCCTCAGGATGGAGAATAGTCGTGGATTATAGATGGGTTAACCAAAACCTAAAATCTTTTTCCTACTCCTTCCCCAGAGCAGACGACCTCATGCAACAAGTTGGCAGAACAGGCGCTAAATATTTTTCCAAATTGGATGTATACAGCGCCTACCATCAGATTCCTCTAGCTAAAGAATCAAGGCCTTTAACAACTTTCTCTGCCAATGGCACAAGGTATATGGCCAAAGTATTACCCATGGGCTTAAAAACCTCTGGTTTGTCGTTCATGAATGTAATGGAACAATTGCTCATGAAATGCAAATACAGAAATGCAGTAGCCTATGTGGATGATGTGGCCATATACAGCCCCACATGGGAAAGACACCTGCAAGACCTAGATGAAGTGCTAAAACTTTTCATCAAAGGAAACATCAAATTAAAGTCAGAAAAATGTGAATTTGGCACCACCAAAATGGAATTCTTAGGTTTTACCCTAGATCAACACGGCATCTCACCTTCCCCAGACAAAATCTCACCAGTCAAAACCTTCCCAGCACCTAAAAACATCCACGACCTTAGGTGTTTCAATGGAATGGCACAATTTTATAAGAGATTCATTAGAGGCTTCGCCCATATAATGAAACCCCTATATGAAGCCACAAAGGGTACTTTCAAATGGACCACTCAGTGTCAAACAGCCTTTGAGAAAATCAAGGCATCAATTTGCACTGAAGCAATCCTAAAATTCCCAGACTATAACAAACCCTTCATCATCTTCACAGACTCCAGCAATTTCAGCTTAGGAGCAGTTATCACACAGGTAGATGAACATGGTTTTTATAGGCCCATTGAATTCTCTGGGAGAGGTCTAACACCTCAAGAGACCAGATATGGAATAACTGACAAAGAGTTACTTGGGATAATCTTCGCTGTCAAAAAGTTCCACCATTATGTAGACGGCACTCACTTCAAGGTATATTCAGATCATACAGCCCTAGTCTCCCTCTTCAACAAGAAGGAAAATATCACCAATGGCAGATTGGCAAGATGGGTAGATACTGTTATGTCTTATGATTTTGAAGTGAAATACCTACAAGGCAGAGCTAATCTAGTGGCAGATTGCCTGTCCAGAAGAAAATATCCCCC
This sequence comes from Acholoe squamosa, assembly GCA_949317995.1. Taxonomy (NCBI): domain Eukaryota; kingdom Metazoa; phylum Annelida; class Polychaeta; order Phyllodocida; family Polynoidae; genus Acholoe; species Acholoe squamosa. Next base: position 49,212,074 of record OX439049.1, on the reverse strand, counting down.
TGGCTCTGATGATCCAATACCAATTAGATCACAAGGAAAAATTATCCTCCCACCAAAAAGGGTACAATTTTCAGATATATCCATGACAAAGGTTTTCAAATCAGACGACCCAGTTCCCAATAACCCCATCTGTTTGGGACCTCCTAGATCAATATTAAAAGGAGGCAAAATTTGGGGAAGCACAAATAAACCACCAAAAGGCGTCATAGCAAGGAAAGGCACCCCAGAGAGGCAGCAAAGTGTGAACCCTGACCTGTGTGTACTCACTCGAGCACAGTCCCAGTCTCAGGACGACACACCTCCAGCAGCCAGCCAATCAGCACCCAGTAAAAAGACCCGCCCACCCAAGCCTAAGTGCAGCAGTCCCCGCCCCAGAGGCAGGCCCGCCAAATCTAGGTCACCTAGGGTCTCCATCAAAGCTGCAAACGCCAAGAGAGCTAAGCTCTCCCGCCGTGTGCTACCCCTAGCTGAAAGGGCAATTCAGGAAATCTGTAAACACCAATCCCTGACACCTTCTAGAGAAACACTGATTAAAAGCCAAAAAGAAGACCTTTTTGCATCCTCCATGGCAAACTACATTGAAAAAGGTAGCCTGCCACACGACTCAGGATTAATGAATCAAATACTACGTAACCACGACCAATTCATTTTACTGGATGAAGTCCTCTTCAGAATTACTGATACCAATTTGGGTAAGACTTTAGAGCCCACACTGCAAATTGTAATTCCAGAAAAGTGGACAGAATCTTTAGTGGAAGCAACCCATTGCTCTCCCCTAGGTGGACACCTAGGTCCAGTCAAAACCTATACAGCCATAAGGGCTAGGTATTACTGGAGATCAATGTTTAAAGAAGTTTTTGACTTCTGCGGTACTTGCCACACATGCCTGACCACCAAAAAGAGACCCAAAAACCTGAAAACTCCAATGAAACTACGTGACCCAGTGCTTACAGCATACTCTCATGTCACCATGGACACAATAGGCCCTTTTTCCAAGGCCGCTGATGGCTCCCACTACATACATGTGGTGACCGACCATGCCACCAGGCATGTGACTGCCTGGACAAGTGAAGAAAATACTGCTGCAGTTGTAGCACTTGGTTTCTTCCAAAAAGTCATATGTATCCATGGCACTCCCTCAGTACTAAACACAGATAATGCCCAACAATACGTCTCAAAACTATTCAAATATTTTTGTGAAAAGTTCGGCATTAAACATGTGACAGGAAGTGCACATTGGTCTAGGTCTCAAGGTCTCTGTGAGCGCCAACATCAAACCATTGAATCATCCCTCAGGGCTTTTGTATCAAAATCACAAAAGCATTGGTCAACCTTCCTACAGGCTGTAGTCTTCAGTATTAATAATACTATAAGCAGCGCCTTAGGCTACTCACCAAATTTGTTAGTCTTTGGCAAGCAGACACACCTACCAACTGAAGCAGCTTTGTCCTTGATTAAAGCTGAAAAAGACTCAAGCACCAGGGAGAAAATTATGACCAGCCTACTACAGTTTAGGGATGATATTCAGATGAGAGCTGCAGAAAACATGATCTCTGCTCACAAAAAGATGAAAGCCAGACATGACACTTCAGCAGAACTGAGCTCATATAACACAGGCCAATTGGTATATTTACATATACCCACCCTGCTGGTCAAATGCACATCAAAAAAGTTGCAACCCACATACTCAGGCCCCTACATCATAATGAGGATGACTTCACCAGTCACAGCTATTCTAAAAAGGCTACAAGATGGAAAAATACTGAAGAAATCAGTACATGTATCAAGGCTAAGGAGACCAATCACAAGAGCTAGCGCCAAAGCCATTATAAAAAGGCTGCAATCAGGGCCCACAAGCTCACTTCACGACCCCGACCAGGACGACCCCTCCAATGTGAGTCTTACCACTCCCAAAATAAAGAAAAAGAGAGGAAGGCCAGCCAAAAAGGGAACAATCTCCTTCAGCCCCATGCCCTCCAGAAAATCAAGAAAAATTTCTAAGCGTCCATTATAGGCCATAAGTCGCTGTGTCAAACACCAAACATCCATATAAACAACCCTCCTTCATTCCCCACAGGCGCCACGCGCCCCAACCAAATTAATCAACCATTAATACACCAACCACTTAAACACACTGACAGCAACAGTCACAGACCAACGCCCAACCTATTTATACTAACAGCCATAAAAATTCCTATGCATCCAAAATCAACACCGCCTTGATTAACTGTATATACACACACCTACCCCTTCTAAGTGGAACGCCAAACACTGGCAAATGGATTATCAAATAATTAGGTTAGGTTACACACGCCACATACCGACCGCCCAAGGCAGCGCTGTATCCTCGGTTTGTGTATAAACTTCAATACACACATGCGACGGCTTGTTACCACTTCAAGACCACTATTTCCAATGATAAACCTATTGTAGGAAGATGGACCTCTGACACCCACACCCCATGTTTACACCGCTGTCTCCGCCAACCCTTAAGTGCTGTGGTGGCACATATACAAATCAATAACACACTGCCCTCAAGGTCTTTAAAAGCTACAGGGACGCCATAGCAACCATATCACCTTGGCCAGGGATAAAACACCCCCCCGCCAAGCTTCCCAATATGCTATCCTTAGACAATATCTCACCACCAACCAATCCAGGCCAGGATAACCCTAATTTGCATATGGGACCGTCAACCCCACTTGCATCCACCAATAATATTTGGCCTACGCCTCTTTCAGGGCAAGACATACCACCTATGGGAGATCTCAGACTGAGAAATAGCCAAACTCAATCTCAGGTTTATAAGCGCTTGCCCACCCACATCTGATCACAACACAACCCACAACCAATACCACCACACCTTAAGCACGGCAACAAGTGTCTGGGAAGGGACCATGGCAGACCCATCATGCAACCAGCCCAGGTAGGATTATCTTATGGGTCTATTTTAGCATTTAGGATTTTTAACAGTCGTTCTAGCATTGTACATGATAGCACTTTATTATCATGGTGCCCAGGTACCCCTATTAACCAATGGCGGTGTGAGCCTTAAGTGTGTGTAAAATGTGGAAGAACTTCTCCACTACCCTATAATTTTTAACATTGATAATCCAATTTACTAAACCTCTTCAGCCAAGCAAATTCCCCACCTTTACCTCTCCCCCCATTCACAGCCCACTTAGACCCCTTTTTCCTTTTATGACTTACAGCCTGGACCCACCGGCAAATAAGCACGGCCCAAATGCTACATGGACCATACACAGCCTCCTTGGACCACATGGGATCAGGAGTGATCTCATGGATCCTTTTGAAATTAGGAGCATAATCATGGAACAGCAACACCTCATCACCTTCCTCGCCCAGGAAGATATTAAACATTACCTCAGCAGCCCTGTGCTAAGACAGGAGCTGGACTTGAGCAATCACTCCACAGCAGCAACCATCAAAGCCTTCATGGTCGCTGTAGCTGGGGATAATCCCCGCCGGCCTCCATGGGGCAGGTTTAATCATAGATCTGCATCATACATAGCACTTTTATGTGCTCGCACGCTTATAGCGTCGGAACAGCCCCTCAGGGACTTACCCCGCCAATACTCCAGAATTGGACGTGAACTGGCCATAAGGAATACGGCCAGCATAGTATTCCAGTTTGCTGTCTTCGAGATAAACAGATTCCATGCTCAAGCTCGTGTGCCGCCCCTGACGGTGACAACAGGCACCAGTCCATCTGCATAAAACTTTTCATGTGACAACAACCCTACCACCCACAGATTCCCCGACCCTTGTAAATACTTGACCATACTAACATCCCATTTGTGACTGAGCTAATGTTATTTTTAAAGTGAACCCCACCATCAAAATTTTCAAAATCCTCAAAATTTTCAATTTTTTCTCATTTTTCTAGAGCAGCAGCCATCCTAGCAGTCTGTATATTCCTACATCTGCTCCTCGGCTGCACCTCAACATCAGACAACAATCTGAACACCATCTTCAGACCCAACTATGGCGCACTGTTTACCAAGTTACCCCAAACATTACTAGCCAATTACATGGACTATCCATTGACCTTCAGCCTTAACTTGACCTTTGATCAGAACCTAAGTCAGCCAAAACTACTCAGCCCTCTCATCAGCACTGATGCACCCCAATACATTAAGCACACAGCCCATGCCCTAGACAACATGATACAGAGCCTATTCTCCAAGTCAAAAACAACACTAAAAACTTTGTCAAAATTGATTTCACCTCCAAATATCAGAAAAGCCAGAAATGCCCCCGGCCAAGTCATTGGTGACATTTTAAGAGCTTCAATAGGCCTCGGGACTCAACCAGAAATTGATATTTTGAATTCTGAGATGTCTGACCTGGATAAAAAGTTAGCCACCAAAATGCACGTGGTAGAATTAGCCACACATTTCTTGTTAAATATTTCGGAATTTAATTACAATTCTGTCAACATCTTCTCAAAATTCCAAAACGACACTGATGATGCTCTATCTTTTATTTCCGGAAAATTAGAGCATTTAAATTCTAACATCTCATCAATATTATTAAAATTAGAACTCCAATCCAGACAGGACACCTTCTATTCAATGTTATTCACAGCAGCAAATTCTCAAATAGAGTCTTTAATTGACCTCCAAAGCGACTTGGAAAATCTGCTCTTAACCATTAATAATCTACTTGAGGGCACCCTACCCCAATCCATCATCACACAAGACGACCTCAGTTTAGGTTTAAACAATTTGTCCAGCCTCCTGCACGAGGCACACCACGGCATTATTTTAGAAGGCCTACCCATAAGTTATTATTATCGGCGCCGAGTACATGTGCACTGGAGCCATAACTCGAGCCTGTTAATAACCATACCAGTACCCATAACCAGAGGGGGAAGCACCTTTTCTATATTTAGAATAGAAACCTTCCCCGTGCCTTTCGACACCTCCGACACTAAGTCAGTAGGTCACACCCAGGTGGAGCCACTTCCCGGCTACTTGGCTATGTCCAAGACCCACTCACACTATATACAGTTTACACAAGCTGACCTGGATATGTGTGACCTCGGCCACCTTATCAGCTGTAACCTACCCCTACCTCTGTTGTCGGCCACACACCCCACATGCACTCTATCCCTATTTTTAGACCTACCAGAGGCGGTGCACCATACCTGCAGTTTTAAAGCACACATGGCAGCACCCATACCAAATCTTATCCAACCCCTATCTCACAGCACTTTCCTATTAATAACCGACCATCCCACTTCCATGCTCCAATGCACAGATTCAGGCCAAGTCGAAATTAAGAATAGAGCATACTCAGTCATCTCAGTCCCATGTCTGTGCTCCATTAAAAATGCCGGCACGATTTTAACCAATTCTGATTTATCTTGCACCCAAAATTTCACCTTAGAACCCATATCAAAGGCCTACTTCAATTTACCACTGTGGCGACATTTCGGTCAACCTCCAACCAATGTTTCCGGCATCACCATGGCAACCACTACCCAGACCCTTCACCTGCCCAATTTTGAAAAATTAAAACACCTACACAATCAAAAAATAACACCCCTCTTCCAAGACACCCTAACCCTTAAAAGAGCCGCACAGGGACTTAAAGACCAATCAGCCCTCCTATCCACTAACTCCCTGATGCATCTAGGATATCACCTCCAGTTCTCACCCTGGATACATTTGGTATCACCCCTCCTGGCACTACTTTGCTGCGCATTAACCCTTAAGAACCATCTTCGTGTCAATCAATTGGCGCGCTTTATCACACTAGTCTCAGCAACCCGAACACCCAAGATGGCTAATGCGGAGAGTTGGGATCGTTTTAAAGATCTGATACGCCAGGCTAACAAAAACTGGCCAGCTCCACAAACGACCCCAAACACAGATCTGGATTTTGTACAATCGCCTGACCGCTACCAGGACATGTTCACCTGGATCTTAATAGCAACCCTCCTGTACATCACATGGAGTACCGCCAAGAGGTGCCTGCGACACTGGCCCTACTGCAAACAGGACAGCCACAGGACACCTTCGATTGTGGCCAAGATCCATGCTAATGGTCAAACCTTTGATTTCACCGTTGGCAAAATGATCTATGGACAGAATCTCTGGGCCCCCACCATCACAGCCCCTAAGGTCTCCCCAGCTCGCCTTACGGCACCCCTGGGCAGACACCTGGATCTCCATTGGAAGTCTGACATCAGGACAATAATCGGGGGACAAGTCCGACAGATCCCGCTGCAGCGCTATCCTCCGGTACCACTTCTATGGAGAATACCGCTGTACAGGGTCTTAAAAGGAGCTCACCACATGACAGTGGTCATCTCCTCAGAAGGACAACCCGATTTTCAACTTGCCTCTAGTGACACTGACCCCGCCATACAACTACCTTGTGAGTCCTGGCCGGCTGATCGCCATGACTCCCCGGCCGAGCTCACAAAGTACACCCCACTCCGGCATCAGCCAAAGAAAGACAAATACATGTACAAACAACCGGAAATGATGCTCACACCACCCTCAACATCAACCAGCGGTAAGTTTTCATCACAAACCTACTTCGATCCTCATGTGGGGATCAATTAACCGCCGGCCACCCCCCATATAACCTGGTAATGGACTCTCCCGGTCGCCCAAATCCACCGGATAGCCCAATCTAACACCTTCATGTGGGGATCATCCCCATCCTTAATAGCTCTAAATCCGACCCCACCCACAAATAAAACCCTTTTTAACAACATCTCCAGTACCATAGCACAATTTCGACCCACAATAACACAGTTATTTCGACTCACTGTGAAGGCCCACCGCACGATGAGACGTCGCCATCTTGTTTCTGACGTCGCGTCTGGTTCCCCGCCAAACGCTGCGTCAGAACGCCGGCGCAGCGTCTCACCACTGCCGTCGGCCTCCCCAACGTCAGATCTCTTTCATTTTTCCCACGTTGGCATGACAACTTAACGTCAGTCAGGACACCCGCACTCAATATCTGCGTCAAAACAATAACATAAGCACGTGTTAGCAATATCACTAGACTTGTTTTCGACCCAAGTTAACAATAACAACCCGCATGAGAATTGAAAGCCCGCCCTGGCCAATTCAGAAGCCCAGAACAAACAACATAACTTCTAACTGGTGGTGGACTTTCAAATATATTATTGGCATAAAATTATCACAGTGAATCAAGCTCTGGCATATATATTAATTATCACAGTTTTTTCATTGCACAAATCATCACAGAATCATCTCCCCGCATCAGGCCGTGCCACCTTCTGGAACCAGTCCTTTTCGTCTTTGCCTTTCTCGCTCCATCTCAAACGGCAATCTCAGCTGGGACCCCCTTTTCTGATGGTTTCACCAGCACCTCAATTCTGAAAAATAATATTTACGACCCCTCTTAATAAAACTATCATTCATTCGAAAACCAAAATCCAGAACACAAACCAAAATTCAAGTTCTAAGAAATTCAGACAAGTTTTGAATCAATTCACTCAAAATCAAACGTACCAGCCATAGAGCTTCAATACACATGGCAAGGTCCACTCGCCCCTCCTTCAGGGCCATCGTTGGGCCCACGGACTCGGTGACAGTGCACCGGCACCCACCCGACCTCTAGCCACAGGAGAACGACCCTGAAACAAAAATGCACAAGTGTCAAACCACCGAAAAACCACACCCCAACTACTCGCCGCCCAAAAACACCAAAATACCCATCGTATCTGTACTCACCCATATGGTCCTGCCACCACGACCGCCAAGAGGACGATCCCAGACGGCATCACAATTATCGCCGTGCTGACGATAATGTTTTCTTGTCCCTTTTTGTCTCTCCTGGCAATTACTCCTCCCTCATTAATCATAAGTCGCTTTCTGATCCCAAAATAGCCTCCGCCCTCTTTTATATCAGGATCCAAAACGGGAGCATAAAGTTAATTTTTGGACCTATTTTTCCGAAAAAGCGCATCATCAAAATTCAAAATTCCAGCCAACCAAATCCCACCTTTGAGACCCAGAATCGCCTAACCCAGAGTTGAGACAACCCTTACACATGAACCCAATGAGTCCATGGCAAGTCTACACCATTGACCATGCCATTTGACCATGTCCTTACACGAACGCTGAACAAACGCCAGCTCAGTGGCGCCAGCCAATGTTTGTCGCTCGAACTAAATAATAACAGATCCCCATACAGTGGCGCTAGCCGTGCCGCGCAGCAGAACTAACCTGGACCCTGGATATCCCAGTTTCCCGCTCACATTTGGCCACGAGTCTACACCGGCCCAATGACACTGCTCATCAATATGCACTGCCTAATTCACTGCCTTACCTGTCAATTTGGTATTTTTGTTGGTCGCCTTGTAATCCATGCACTGTTATCGACCCCACAACTAAAAATACCCCTTCTCTTGTTCTATTTTTCAATACAGAGGCCAACGACCTAATCGAGGAGGCGGAGACCGCATTGACAGGCCAGCAGGAGATAGTGGCAGACCAGGCACGCCCATACCAACCGGCCTGCCCCATTGGAGCACACGAGTCTGCTCTCCAATAGGGCCACCTACTAGATTCGCCACCCTGGGAAGAAATTGTCCCCACCTAATGTATAGCTACAGCTGCCCATGCAGCATGAACAAAGACAATAGACCAGAAACTTTCAAAACAATTGGCTCGACCCAGGTCTGGAGACCCCTACCCAAAACATACCAAGCTTCATCTGAGGAGGACAGTGACTCTGACACCTCCCTCTCAGCAGAACAAATAGACATGGACCCTGCATACAGTTCCGATCTAAATTTGCAGCCTGACTCAGGCAAGCCTAGCAGAATGCATTTCAGCAAAATTGTAAACTTTGTCCCCAACACCAAAAAATCCAGATCCAGGAGAAGACCCTCACTAGGTCGCTCCCTCAACCCACATGTCTTTAACCACCAAGACCCACCACCAAAGGGTCTTGCAAACCAAAGTCGCCATAGAAGGAGAAAATAATTTCATTAACCATCCTCTATTTATTTTATTTATTTTTAAAAAAAAAAACTGTATTTAATATTATGGACTAAAAGTGTAGAGACACACTTCACTCACCGACCGCCCATGGACACTATGAACACTGACTCAGTCAGCCTAGTCAACTGATTTTTAAAGCCAGTTTTTCTTGTTTGCATAAGGCTATGATACATAACCATGAAAACACGCTGCATTTTTACATTTATTTTCCTTTATAAGAACATTATGAAGAACACAAGCCAGGCAGCAGGTTTTGTGATCTTAAGATGCCATAAGGTTCTTTTCTTTTCACACTGTACCTTTTTCAAACCCAACCATGTCAAATATTTATGGGTTTTAGCTAGTTTATATTTTTCTAAAAATTTTACAAGGAAGCCCTGGCAACCAGTATCTTTGCAGGATCAATTGAGATCCAAACTAAATATCAGCCAGAGCCTCCATTTACTTTTGTATTAACCTCGTCCTTTTTCAGCAAATTATAACCCCAGGTAGACTGAAGGCTAAACATGCTAAATTTTCCATTGACTAAGACAAACCTTCTACAAAATTAACAGAAACTTCTACAGATAAATAAAAGACCAAAAATCCAAAATTTTTTTTTAGAAAATTCCTTAAACATATCACCTAAAAGCCTTCAGACTCCCTAAGCCTTACCAGTATTATAAGGAATGATTGATCGACTTGCCAGTCATCAATTACCTAACCTCTGTTTTTATTTATTATATTGTATTGTATATTGGCTCAAGACCTAAATAATAAGTGCCTACCGGTACTGAAACAAACTTCAGTATTAACGTGTCTACCTCAAGGTCTGCCTTAAAGCCAATAACTGCATGTTTTAGGATAGTTTTTATTCCTCTATCCTTGTGTGAACTTTAGTACTAGATAAATAATCCAGCCCTTGTATCCTACCACGACCTGAATTTTTCATATTCTTCTTTGTCAAAATTACAAACAACACCTCTTTGGCACAGTTTCGTTTTGTACTGTTTATAAATTATTCATGTTCAATCAAAAACCAATATTAAATATCTCCTTAATACTGTAAACTTTCAACTTAAATGATAAGATGTAATACCTATTATTACACATCAAACATATTGTCAGTAGACCTTTTCTCACGAACTTCCTCCTTAAAACCTCGCGTGGAATCGAGTAGGAATGTGGGGATTTGTCAGTAGACCGTTATAGGTATTGTACTTATCATATTTATTTTTCACCTTTGACTCTACCATGTAACCCAGTGTCCGAGTCTACCCACAAGCCAAGCCATACCCATAGACCAAAGGCTGGCGGTGTCAACTGCACTCAGTGACCCCGCCTCCTCCCACTGGAGGATACGCCGTCAATCACAAGCAGCCCACTGCATGCTGGAAATTCCTAGCAGACAATGTTTAGAAACAACTCCTCCTGCTGGAGGACATGCCCATTGATCATGAGCAGCTCACAGCATACCGGGAGTTCCCAGCAGCTATATTTAGAACCACACTGAACTCTGTGAACCCCAGTGCTATGTTTGGGATCCCCCCTACATACCTGCACTGGAGTTCCCCAGTTACTATATTTAGCTCACCTGATACTATTTTTAGGATGAGCTGGGTGAGCAGCTCCTACTACAAATACCTGTGGAGGGAGCAGCTCACTCATCTTTCCACCTTCATACTTCATACCTCACACACTCACGTGAGATCAAGGCCCTTGGCTCAAGGGCTAGGCTTGGACACTGTTGGGCACCTTTATACTGTATCACCATCTATACCTCGTGGACTTCTATGAATAAAGTGGATATCAAACTGGATTCCTGATTCGTCTGTATTCATCCTTATTCAACATTTACGGACTCGTTGACAATGGTGGAAAACCCTCACGTATCATCCCACAGTTACCACCTCTCATGAGCCATGGACAACAGTGAGACCCTACCAAAGGAGCCAGCCCCACAACGTATCCCTACATCTCAAGACAGAGACCAGCAAGAAGCCACTAGTACACAGTACGCCGCCCCGATAGACTCCTCGCCAGACGCGCTCCAGCTGGACCCAGTGCTACCAGCCCATAGACGCACACATAAACAGACACCTGTGAGTTCAAACACCTTACATTTCTCATCTACCATAGTGGACACCAACACAGGTGCACCTACCAGTACACCAGCAGGAGCCCCACCACCAGGTTTAAACCTCACCCTACCTGGCTATTCACCCTCAGAATCACCACCCCTAAGATTAGGTGGTCTTCAAAGTACCACATACAGCACGCCTGAAAATCAATCACCTGGTTACCTCCACCTAGATAGCCATCTAGAGGAAAGATCCAATAGCCTGCAGGAAGCCCTGGAAGCTGCCGGACGGTCACCCTCATCCAGCAGTGATTCTGACCCACAGTGTACACCTGACCTAAGTTGGGACAACCTTACTGTACCGGACATCCAAGCCCACCCATCAGTAGCAGACAATTACTGGAGGAGCAGGCTAGACTCAGCAATCCACAGGTGGAGAGAAAACAGACTCAACACAGGACGTGTACAACTGATACCAACCGGAGCTACACCAAGCTACCAGTGTGGTGAGAGTCCCTCTGTTTTTCTAGACAGGATAAACCGTATTCTAGAAGAGCAGTGGCAAGACAACTCCAATCCCACCAATTTGCTAAGGCCGCACCAAAACCCACAGCCTGATAGCAATCCACCTGGAGGAAACCCTAGGCCTTACTACCCCTACTCTACCTCTGAGGAAGACAGGGCGACACCTCCAGCACCAAATTCATCCCTGAGCACGCCTCCAAGAGCCAGATCCTTTGAAAGGCCATACCCCACCCATAGGCCCAGGAGAAGAGTGCAATCATCCTCCCCTCAAAGGCCAAATACACCTGTATTTTACAGACTTCAAAGAAGCTTGGACTCTGCAGCTAGAAGAGGCGACCTTGTGGCCACTACTCCCATACTACACAGAAACAGTCACTTCCCCGCCCATTTACAGACAGAATCCACCTCTGAAGAAGACACAGAAGTAACCTTCCCCCACCTGCACAGAGCACCTGCCTACCCAAACATGGCCACTGCAGCTCCACCTCCAGAGTACAACCAGGACGACATGACGAGGAACATAGTCAGAGAGTGCACCCAGGCAGTCAATGACTCCCTCTCCAACCTATTAACAGGACAAATGAACTTATTGTCCGCTGAAATAAAAAGGATTGGAGACGACTCCTCCTGCCAACTGTCAAGAATAAATGACAGGTTAAATGACATGGACACTTGGAAGTCGCACCTGGAGAATGACATTGGCCAAATACAAAGAAAAGCAGCTCAGGACAACGCTGATGTACTGAGAAGGTCTGAAATAGCGTCAGCCAATCTGTCTGACAGAATCAACAGAAATATTGATGGAATGAGATCTGAAATATTCAGGGCCATTGATAGGACAAGAACACCTACCAGCCAAGGCCAAAACAGCCTTTTCTCACCCACCAACACTAGGCTACCCCCTTCAGGCCAACCTTCACATGTTATGGGCACCTCTACCAGAATGCCGACATCTGTACCGGTAGGATACAGGCTCAGCCCACCAAGCCTTTTCCAAAATACAACCCGAATGATAGCGACAGGTGCCACGCCCACCCAACAAGGCGCGACACATGCAGGTCTTGGTAATTCAGCCACAACCCACCAGATGGCGCCCTCTACCACTCGTCCATCACCGGTAGCCGCCACATCACTTTCAGGCAGTGTTTACAACCATGTATACATGCCCCACCAGGTGCACACGCCCTACAACAACCCTATACCAACGTATAGCTTGTTTACAAACACTCCACCTGCCCAAGCAGCTGCCCACCAGCCTGCAGCGCAGTCCACACCAATGATACCAAATCTAGGACAATCCAATTTCTCCGCTCCTACTGGATATAGGAGTTTTGAACCTGAGCGACTCACATCTGCTCAATTAAGCTGTTTTAACAAGCCAGAACCCTTTGACAAACCCTCGCCCTACAGATCTGCAGCCAGATTCCTGGCAGAATTCAAATTCTATATAAGAAATGCATACCCCCGCAGCCCAACAATGCATGCATCCTGTATGTATACCTTTTTAAAGGGCAGAGCAGCACAATGGTTTTTCACAAACATTTTCGACAAACCAATCATGTATGACACTGAGGCAGTCTATGCCGCCTTTCTCAGCAGATTCAACCAGCCTGACCCTGCCACAATAATCAAAGGATATAGAAACAGAAAGCAGCAACCCAAGGAGACTGTGGAGGAATACATAGCAGATATGACCTTATTGCTATCCAACAGCAACCTGGATGAATCTGTACAAGTGGACTATCTCATAAATGGCCTCAAAGATGAAATAAAAAATGTCGTACTCTCAGACAGCCCCAAAAGCATTAGAGAAGCCGAGACTGCAGCATTAAAACAAGAATTGGTCATGGAAGCAGCCAAAGCAGCCCATGCCTCAAATCAAACTTCAGACTTGTGCGCCATGAACTATAATAACTACAATGGGCAAAGGAACAATAACAACAACAACAATAACAGATCCAGGAAGGACCAGTACAATAACAACAATTATAACAACAAGCCCCCTGGAAATGGCAATATTAAGCAGTATGACGATAAACCTAAATCAGGATACAACCAAAATCAACAAGGTTATAACAACCCCAGACCCGGCTCAAACAGCAGATCAGGCTCCAAGAACAGGTATCAATCGCCAGGCAGAAGCAAATCTCAGGAGGGAAACAGAAGCAGGTCCAAATCCAGCGACACAAGAAATAACTTTGTTTTCATCCCTGTTGCCTCCACCCCCACCAACACCCGCCAGGTGTCCTTCCAGAAACTACTGGTCCCAGCAGATTTCCCAATCCCTGATGATTGGACCCAGCAACAAAAGAAATCCAGGGACCCAACACCAGGCAGAAATGACAACAAAAAGACAGGAGACAACCATCCTGACAACCAACCTCCTGATTCTGGACAAGGAGAACACTACAATGACAATATTGAATAGGACACAGGGGAGGGCCACCATGCATCTTACAGCCCCGCCCCCACCTTGGACAACAAAACTGGAACGTCCCCCACATGCCATATTTCACACATGAATGATGGAGCAGAATTAAATTCAGCAGAACAACAGAACCACGACCCCCAGCCTGTGAATTGTGACGAAGACTCCTCGTCAGACAGTGAGGACTTCTATGAGAACCAGAACAAGAGAATTTCTACCCTCCAATTAAAAGTCGAGACCAGTAAGTATGGGCAGCAAGGTAAGACCTCTTACATTAATACTGAATTGACTAAAGGCGCAGTTAATGTTGATATCAATGGCAGTTCTTACAGAGCCCTTGTGGACTCTGGAGCCTCCCTTTCCTTTATCAGCCAGAAAATGGCAGATAAAATTATATCAACCCCCAATTTCAGACATGGTAGGAGATCTCGCATGGTTATCCTACTAGCTGATAAATCCTCAGTTCAGGTCAACAATTCCATCACCATAACCTTCCTAATCAATAACACAGAGTTTAAAACAAGACTACACGTTGTTCCAAAACTAAATCACCCCATAATTCTTGGCGTAAATTTTATGACCAAATATAGGGCCAAAATTTCCTTTGGGGCCAAGTCCCCTTCACCACACTTCATAAGAGCAGCCAAAGGCCTAACCATGCCACCAAATTCTGAATCCACATTCAATGCAATCGTCATAGGACCTGATTCCTTAATAGGTAAAACAGGCATCACAGAAAATGTTGACACAACATTACCGGTACTAATCAAACACGCCCTTGTTGAACCAAGGTCAACAAGAAAGATCATACCGGTAACAGTGGCCAACCCAAATGATTTTTCCATCAATATCAAAAAGCACATGAACCTAGGCATCTTTGCACTTAACAATCTAGACAAAGCCATTCCCATTGGAAAACTGAACAGCCAACACTCCCTCAACAGCATAATCTCTGACAAAGAAATGCTCCCCATCAATTGTGGAGATGATCCCCTAGATCAGCTACCCAAAGGGGACGACCCTCTAAAATATACAATATGTGACAAGCTCTCTGAGGCCCAAAAACAACAAATCAAAAACATTGTTGAATCAAATAGAGAGGCCTTTGTGTTAAATGAGAGTGCTATAGGATTAAATGTTGAAAATGAGGTCAAATTAGAATTAATCCCTGACTTCAAACCCTGCAACAGACCATCCTATAGAATGTCACCCAAAAAAGAGATTTTCCAAAGAGAGCTGTTAGATAAACATTTACAGCAAGGTGTCATTGAAGAATGCACCAAACCCTGTGAGTGGAACTCCCCAGCTTTCTTAGTACCCAAACCCCAGGGAGACAGGTCTGTAGCCTCAGGATGGAGAATAGTCGTGGATTATAGATGGGTTAACCAAAACCTAAAATCTTTTTCCTACTCCTTCCCCAGAGCAGACGACCTCATGCAACAAGTTGGCAGAACAGGCGCTAAATATTTTTCCAAATTGGATGTATACAGCGCCTACCATCAGATTCCTCTAGCTAAAGAATCAAGGCCTTTAACAACTTTCTCTGCCAATGGCACAAGGTATATGGCCAAAGTATTACCCATGGGCTTAAAAACCTCTGGTTTGTCGTTCATGAATGTAATGGAACAATTGCTCATGAAATGCAAATACAGAAATGCAGTAGCCTATGTGGATGATGTGGCCATATACAGCCCCACATGGGAAAGACACCTGCAAGACCTAGATGAAGTGCTAAAACTTTTCATCAAAGGAAACATCAAATTAAAGTCAGAAAAATGTGAATTTGGCACCACCAAAATGGAATTCTTAGGTTTTACCCTAGATCAACACGGCATCTCACCTTCCCCAGACAAAATCTCACCAGTCAAAACCTTCCCAGCACCTAAAAACATCCACGACCTTAGGTGTTTCAATGGAATGGCACAATTTTATAAGAGATTCATTAGAGGCTTCGCCCATATAATGAAACCCCTATATGAAGCCACAAAGGGTACTTTCAAATGGACCACTCAGTGTCAAACAGCCTTTGAGAAAATCAAGGCATCAATTTGCACTGAAGCAATCCTAAAATTCCCAGACTATAACAAACCCTTCATCATCTTCACAGACTCCAGCAATTTCAGCTTAGGAGCAGTTATCACACAGGTAGATGAACATGGTTTTTATAGGCCCATTGAATTCTCTGGGAGAGGTCTAACACCTCAAGAGACCAGATATGGAATAACTGACAAAGAGTTACTTGGGATAATCTTCGCTGTCAAAAAGTTCCACCATTATGTAGACGGCACTCACTTCAAGGTATATTCAGATCATACAGCCCTAGTCTCCCTCTTCAACAAGAAGGAAAATATCACCAATGGCAGATTGGCAAGATGGGTAGATACTGTTATGTCTTATGATTTTGAAGTGAAATACCTACAAGGCAGAGCTAATCTAGTGGCAGATTGCCTGTCCAGAAGAAAATATCCCCCTGGCTCTGATGATCCAATACCAATTAGATCACAAGGAAAAATTATCCTCCCACCAAAAAGGGTACAATTTTCAGATATATCCATGACAAAGGTTTTCAAATCAGACGACCCAGTTCCCAATAACCCCATCTGTTTGGGACCTCCTAGATCAATATTAAAAGGAGGCAAAATTTGGGGAAGCACAAATAAACCACCAAAAGGCGTCATAGCAAGGAAAGGCACCCCAGAGAGGCAGCAAAGTGTGAACCCTGACCTGTGTGTACTCACTCGAGCACAGTCCCAGTCTCAGGACGACACACCTCCAGCAGCCAGCCAATCAGCACCCAGTAAAAAGACCCGCCCACCCAAGCCTAAGTGCAGCAGTCCCCGCCCCAGAGGCAGGCCCGCCAAATCTAGGTCACCTAGGGTCTCCATCAAAGCTGCAAACGCCAAGAGAGCTAAGCTCTCCCGCCGTGTGCTACCCCTAGCTGAAAGGGCAATTCAGGAAATCTGTAAACACCAATCCCTGACACCTTCTAGAGAAACACTGATTAAAAGCCAAAAAGAAGACCTTTTTGCATCCTCCATGGCAAACTACATTGAAAAAGGTAGCCTGCCACACGACTCAGGATTAATGAATCAAATACTACGTAACCACGACCAATTCATTTTACTGGATGAAGTCCTCTTCAGAATTACTGATACCAATTTGGGTAAGACTTTAGAGCCCACACTGCAAATTGTAATTCCAGAAAAGTGGACAGAATCTTTAGTGGAAGCAACCCATTGCTCTCCCCTAGGTGGACACCTAGGTCCAGTCAAAACCTATACAGCCATAAGGGCTAGGTATTACTGGAGATCAATGTTTAAAGAAGTTTTTGACTTCTGCGGTACTTGCCACACATGCCTGACCACCAAAAAGAGACCCAAAAACCTGAAAACTCCAATGAAACTACGTGACCCAGTGCTTACAGCATACTCTCATGTCACCATGGACACAATAGGCCCTTTTTCCAAGGCCGCTGATGGCTCCCACTACATACATGTGGTGACCGACCATGCCACCAGGCATGTGACTGCCTGGACAAGTGAAGAAAATACTGCTGCAGTTGTAGCACTTGGTTTCTTCCAAAAAGTCATATGTATCCATGGCACTCCCTCAGTACTAAACACAGATAATGCCCAACAATACGTCTCAAAACTATTCAAATATTTTTGTGAAAAGTTCGGCATTAAACATGTGACAGGAAGTGCACATTGGTCTAGGTCTCAAGGTCTCTGTGAGCGCCAACATCAAACCATTGAATCATCCCTCAGGGCTTTTGTATCAAAATCACAAAAGCATTGGTCAACCTTCCTACAGGCTGTAGTCTTCAGTATTAATAATACTATAAGCAGCGCCTTAGGCTACTCACCAAATTTGTTAGTCTTTGGCAAGCAGACACACCTACCAACTGAAGCAGCTTTGTCCTTGATTAAAGCTGAAAAAGACTCAAGCACCAGGGAGAAAATTATGACCAGCCTACTACAGTTTAGGGATGATATTCAGATGAGAGCTGCAGAAAACATGATCTCTGCTCACAAAAAGATGAAAGCCAGACATGACACTTCAGCAGAACTGAGCTCATATAACACAGGCCAATTGGTATATTTACATATACCCACCCTGCTGGTCAAATGCACATCAAAAAAGTTGCAACCCACATACTCAGGCCCCTACATCATAATGAGGATGACTTCACCAGTCACAGCTATTCTAAAAAGGCTACAAGATGGAAAAATACTGAAGAAATCAGTACATGTATCAAGGCTAAGGAGACCAATCACAAGAGCTAGCGCCAAAGCCATTATAAAAAGGCTGCAATCAGGGCCCACAAGCTCACTTCACGACCCCGACCAGGACGACCCCTCCAATGTGAGTCTTACCACTCCCAAAATAAAGAAAAAGAGAGGAAGGCCAGCCAAAAAGGGAACAATCTCCTTCAGCCCCATGCCCTCCAGAAAATCAAGAAAAATTTCTAAGCGTCCATTATAGGCCATAAGTCGCTGTGTCAAACACCAAACATCCATATAAACAACCCTCCTTCATTCCCCACAGGCGCCACGCGCCCCAACCAAATTAATCAACCATTAATACACCAACCACTTAAACACACTGACAGCAACAGTCACAGACCAACGCCCAACCTATTTATACTAACAGCCATAAAAATTCCTATGCATCCAAAATCAACACCGCCTTGATTAACTGTATATACACACACCTACCCCTTCTAAGTGGAACGCCAAACACTGGCAAATGGATTATCAAATAATTAGGTTAGGTTACACACGCCACATACCGACCGCCCAAGGCAGCGCTGTATCCTCGGTTTGTGTATAAACTTCAATACACACATGCGACGGCTTGTTACCACTTCAAGACCACTATTTCCAATGATAAACCTATTGTAGGAAGATGGACCTCTGACACCCACACCCCATGTTTACACCGCTGTCTCCGCCAACCCTTAAGTGCTGTGGTGGCACATATACAAATCAATAACACACTGCCCTCAAGGTCTTTAAAAGCTACAGGGACGCCATAGCAACCATATCACCTTGGCCAGGGATAAAACACCCCCCCGCCAAGCTTCCCAATATGCTATCCTTAGACAATATCTCACCACCAACCAATCCAGGCCAGGATAACCCTAATTTGCATATGGGACCGTCAACCCCACTTGCATCCACCAATAATATTTGGCCTACGCCTCTTTCAGGGCAAGACATACCACCTATGGGAGATCTCAGACTGAGAAATAGCCAAACTCAATCTCAGGTTTATAAGCGCTTGCCCACCCACATCTGATCACAACACAACCCACAACCAATACCACCACACCTTAAGCACGGCAACAAGTGTCTGGGAAGGGACCATGGCAGACCCATCATGCAACCAGCCCAGGTAGGATTATCTTATGGGTCTATTTTAGCATTTAGGATTTTTAACAGTCGTTCTAGCATTGTACATGATAGCACTTTATTATCATGGTGCCCAGGTACCCCTATTAACCAATGGCGGTGTGAGCCTTAAGTGTGTGTAAAATGTGGAAGAACTTCTCCACTACCCTATAATTTTTAACATTGATAATCCAATTTACTAAACCTCTTCAGCCAAGCAAATTCCCCACCTTTACCTCTCCCCCCATTCACAGCCCACTTAGACCCCTTTTTCCTTTTATGACTTACAGCCTGGACCCACCGGCAAATAAGCACGGCCCAAATGCTACATGGACCATACACAGCCTCCTTGGACCACATGGGATCAGGAGTGATCTCATGGATCCTTTTGAAATTAGGAGCATAATCATGGAACAGCAACACCTCATCACCTTCCTCGCCCAGGAAGATATTAAACATTACCTCAGCAGCCCTGTGCTAAGACAGGAGCTGGACTTGAGCAATCACTCCACAGCAGCAACCATCAAAGCCTTCATGGTCGCTGTAGCTGGGGATAATCCCCGCCGGCCTCCATGGGGCAGGTTTAATCATAGATCTGCATCATACATAGCACTTTTATGTGCTCGCACGCTTATAGCGTCGGAACAGCCCCTCAGGGACTTACCCCGCCAATACTCCAGAATTGGACGTGAACTGGCCATAAGGAATACGGCCAGCATAGTATTCCAGTTTGCTGTCTTCGAGATAAACAGATTCCATGCTCAAGCTCGTGTGCCGCCCCTGACGGTGACAACAGGCACCAGTCCATCTGCATAAAACTTTTCATGTGACAACAACCCTACCACCCACAGATTCCCCGACCCTTGTAAATACTTGACCATACTAACATCCCATTTGTGACTGAGCTAATGTTATTTTTAAAGTGAACCCCACCATCAAAATTTTCAAAATCCTCAAAATTTTCAATTTTTTCTCATTTTTCTAGAGCAGCAGCCATCCTAGCAGTCTGTATATTCCTACATCTGCTCCTCGGCTGCACCTCAACATCAGACAACAATCTGAACACCATCTTCAGACCCAACTATGGCGCACTGTTTACCAAGTTACCCCAAACATTACTAGCCAATTACATGGACTATCCATTGACCTTCAGCCTTAACTTGACCTTTGATCAGAACCTAAGTCAGCCAAAACTACTCAGCCCTCTCATCAGCACTGATGCACCCCAATACATTAAGCACACAGCCCATGCCCTAGACAACATGATACAGAGCCTATTCTCCAAGTCAAAAACAACACTAAAAACTTTGTCAAAATTGATTTCACCTCCAAATATCAGAAAAGCCAGAAATGCCCCCGGCCAAGTCATTGGTGACATTTTAAGAGCTTCAATAGGCCTCGGGACTCAACCAGAAATTGATATTTTGAATTCTGAGATGTCTGACCTGGATAAAAAGTTAGCCACCAAAATGCACGTGGTAGAATTAGCCACACATTTCTTGTTAAATATTTCGGAATTTAATTACAATTCTGTCAACATCTTCTCAAAATTCCAAAACGACACTGATGATGCTCTATCTTTTATTTCCGGAAAATTAGAGCATTTAAATTCTAACATCTCATCAATATTATTAAAATTAGAACTCCAATCCAGACAGGACACCTTCTATTCAATGTTATTCACAGCAGCAAATTCTCAAATAGAGTCTTTAATTGACCTCCAAAGCGACTTGGAAAATCTGCTCTTAACCATTAATAATCTACTTGAGGGCACCCTACCCCAATCCATCATCACACAAGACGACCTCAGTTTAGGTTTAAACAATTTGTCCAGCCTCCTGCACGAGGCACACCACGGCATTATTTTAGAAGGCCTACCCATAAGTTATTATTATCGGCGCCGAGTACATGTGCACTGGAGCCATAACTCGAGCCTGTTAATAACCATACCAGTACCCATAACCAGAGGGGGAAGCACCTTTTCTATATTTAGAATAGAAACCTTCCCCGTGCCTTTCGACACCTCCGACACTAAGTCAGTAGGTCACACCCAGGTGGAGCCACTTCCCGGCTACTTGGCTATGTCCAAGACCCACTCACACTATATACAGTTTACACAAGCTGACCTGGATATGTGTGACCTCGGCCACCTTATCAGCTGTAACCTACCCCTACCTCTGTTGTCGGCCACACACCCCACATGCACTCTATCCCTATTTTTAGACCTACCAGAGGCGGTGCACCATACCTGCAGTTTTAAAGCACACATGGCAGCACCCATACCAAATCTTATCCAACCCCTATCTCACAGCACTTTCCTATTAATAACCGACCATCCCACTTCCATGCTCCAATGCACAGATTCAGGCCAAGTCGAAATTAAGAATAGAGCATACTCAGTCATCTCAGTCCCATGTCTGTGCTCCATTAAAAATGCCGGCACGATTTTAACCAATTCTGATTTATCTTGCACCCAAAATTTCACCTTAGAACCCATATCAAAGGCCTACTTCAATTTACCACTGTGGCGACATTTCGGTCAACCTCCAACCAATGTTTCCGGCATCACCATGGCAACCACTACCCAGACCCTTCACCTGCCCAATTTTGAAAAATTAAAACACCTACACAATCAAAAAATAACACCCCTCTTCCAAGACACCCTAACCCTTAAAAGAGCCGCACAGGGACTTAAAGACCAATCAGCCCTCCTATCCACTAACTCCCTGATGCATCTAGGATATCACCTCCAGTTCTCACCCTGGATACATTTGGTATCACCCCTCCTGGCACTACTTTGCTGCGCATTAACCCTTAAGAACCATCTTCGTGTCAATCAATTGGCGCGCTTTATCACACTAGTCTCAGCAACCCGAACACCCAAGATGGCTAATGCGGAGAGTTGGGATCGTTTTAAAGATCTGATACGCCAGGCTAACAAAAACTGGCCAGCTCCACAAACGACCCCAAACACAGATCTGGATTTTTGTACAATCGCCTGACCGCTACCAGGACATGTTCACCTGGATCTTAATAGCAACCCTCCTGTACATCACATGGAGTACCGCCAAGAGGTGCCTGCGACACTGGCCCTACTGCAAACAGGACAGCCACAGGACACCTTCGATTGTGGCCAAGATCCATGCTAATGGTCAAACCTTTGATTTCACCGTTGGCAAAATGATCTATGGACAGAATCTCTGGGCCCCCACCATCACAGCCCCTAAGGTCTCCCCAGCTCGCCTTACGGCACCCCTGGGCAGACACCTGGATCTCCATTGGAAGTCTGACATCAGGACAATAATCGGGGGACAAGTCCGACAGATCCCGCTGCAGCGCTATCCTCCGGTACCACTTCTATGGAGAATACCGCTGTACAGGGTCTTAAAAGGAGCTCACCACATGACAGTGGTCATCTCCTCAGAAGGACAACCCGATTTTCAACTTGCCTCTAGTGACACTGACCCCGCCATACAACTACCTTGTGAGTCCTGGCCGGCTGATCGCCATGACTCCCCGGCCGAGCTCACAAAGTACACCCCACTCCGGCATCAGCCAAAGAAAGACAAATACATGTACAAACAACCGGAAATGATGCTCACACCACCCTCAACATCAACCAGCGGTAAGTTTTCATCACAAACCTACTTCGATCCTCATGTGGGGATCAATTAACCGCCGGCCACCCCCCATATAACCTGGTAATGGACTCTCCCGGTCGCCCAAATCCACCGGATAGCCCAATCTAACACCTTCATGTGGGGATCATCCCCATCCTTAATAGCTCTAAATCCGACCCCACCCACAAATAAAACCCTTTTTAACAACATCTCCAGTACCATAGCACAATTTCGACCCACAATAACACAGTTATTTCGACTCACTGTGAAGGCCCACCGCACGATGAGACGTCGCCATCTTGTTTCTGACGTCGCGTCTGGTTCCCCGCCAAACGCTGCGTCAGAACGCCGGCGCAGCGTCTCACCACTGCCGTCGGCCTCCCCAACGTCAGATCTCTTTCATTTTTCCCACGTTGGCATGACAACTTAACGTCAGTCAGGACACCCGCACTCAATATCTGCGTCAAAACAATAACATAAGCACGTGTTAGCAATATCACTTGACTTGTTTTCGACCCAAGTTAACAATAACAACCCGCATGAGAATTGAAAGCCCGCCCTGGCCAATTCAGAAGCCCAGAACAAACAACATAACTTCTAACTGGTGGTGGACTTTCAAATATATTATTGGCATAAAATTATCACAGTGAATCAAGCTCTGGCATATATATTAATTATCACAGTTTTTTCATTGCACAAATCATCACAGAATCATCTCCCCGCATCAGGCCGTGCCACCTTCTGGAACCAGTCCTTTTCGTCTTTGCCTTTCTCGCTCCATCTCAAACGGCAATCTCAGCTGGGACCCCCTTTTCTGATGGTTTCACCAGCACCTCAATTCTGAAAAATAATATTTACGACCCCTCTTAATAAAACTATCATTCATTCGAAAACCAAAATCCAGAACACAAACCAAAATTCAAGTTCTAAGAAATTCAGACAAGTTTTGAATCAATTCACTCAAAATCAAACGTACCAGCCATAGAGCTTCAATACACATGGCAAGGTCCACTCGCCCCTCCTTCAGGGCCATCGTTGGGCCCACGGACTCGGTGACAGTGCACCGGCACCCACCCGACCTCTAGCCACAGGAGAACGACCCTGAAACAAAAATGCACAAGTGTCAAACCACCGAAAAACCACACCCCAACTACTCGCCGCCCAAAAACACCAAAATACCCATCGTATCTGTACTCACCCATATGGTCCTGCCACCACGACCGCCAAGAGGACGATCCCAGACGGCATCACAATTATCGCCGTGCTGACGATCATGTTTTCTTGTCCCTTTTTGTCTCTCCTGGCAATTACTCCTCCCTCATTAATCATAAGTCGCTTTCTGATCCCAAAATAGCCTCCGCCCTCTTTTATATCAGGATCCAAAACGGGAGCATAAAGTTAATTTTTGGACCTATTTTTCCGAAAAAGCGCATCATCAAAATTCAAAATTCCAGCCAACCAAATCCCACCTTTGAGACCCAGAATCGCCTAACCCAGAGTTGAGACAACCCTTACACATGAACCCAATGAGTCCATGGCAAGTCTACACCATTGACCATGCCATTTGACCATGTCCTTACACGAACGCTGAACAAACGCCAGCTCAGTGGCGCCAGCCAATGTTTGTCGCTCGAACTAAATAATAACAGATCCCCATACAGTGGCGCTAGCCGTGCCGCGCAGCAGAACTAACCTGGACCCTGGATATCCCAGTTTCCCGCTCACATTTGGCCACGAGTCTACACCGGCCCAATGACACTGCTCATCAATATGCACTGCCTAATTCACTGCCTTACCTGTCAATTTGGTATTTTTGTTGGTCGCCTTGTAATCCATGCACTGTTATCGACCCCACAACTAAAAATACCCCTTCTCTTGTTCTATTTTTCAATACAGAGGCCAACGACCTAATCGAGGAGGCGGAGACCGCATTGACAGGCCAGCAGGAGATAGTGGCAGACCAGGCACGCCCATACCAACCGGCCTGCCCCATTGGAGCACACGAGTCTGCTCTCCAATAGGGCCACCTACTAGATTCGCCACCCTGGGAAGAAATTGTCCCCACCTAATGTATAGCTACAGCTGCCCATGCAGCATGAACAAAGACAATAGACCAGAAACTTTCAAAACAATTGGCTCGACCCAGGTCTGGAGACCCCTACCCAAAACATACCAAGCTTCATCTGAGGAGGACAGTGACTCTGACACCTCCCTCTCAGCAGAACAAATAGACATGGACCCTGCATACAGTTCCGATCTAAATTTGCAGCCTGACTCAGGCAAGCCTAGCAGAATGCATTTCAGCAAAATTGTAAACTTTGTCCCCAACACCAAAAAATCCAGATCCAGGAGAAGACCCTCACTAGGTCGCTCCCTCAACCCACATGTCTTTAACCACCAAGACCCACCACCAAAGGGTCTTGCAAACCAAAGTCGCCATAGAAGGAGAAAATAATTTCATTAACCATCCTCTATTTATTCTATTTATTTTTTAAAAAAAAAACTGTATTTAATATTATGGACTAAAAGTGTAGAGACACACTTCACTCACCGACCGCCCATGGACACTATGAACACTGACTCAGTCAGCCTAGTCAACTGATTTTTAAAGCCAGTTTTTCTTGTTTGCATAAGGCTATGATACATAACCATGAAAACACGCTGCATTTTTACATTTATTTTCCTTTATAAGAACATTATGAAGAACACAAGCCAGGCAGCAGGTTTTGTGATCTTAAGATGCCATAAGGTTCTTTTCTTTTCACACTGTACCTTTTTCAAACCCAACCATGTCAAATATTTATGGGTTTTAGCTAGTTTATATTTTTCTAAAAATTTTACAAGGAAGCCCTGGCAACCAGTATCTTTGCAGGATCAATTGAGATCCAAACTAAATATCAGCCAGAGCCTCCATTTACTTTTGTATTAACCTCGTCCTTTTTCAGCAAATTATAACCCCAGGTAGACTGAAGGCTAAACATGCTAAATTTTCCATTGACTAAGACAAACCTTCTACAAAATTAACAGAAACTTCTACAGATAAATAAAAGACCAAAAATCCAAAATTTTTTTTTAGAAAATTCCTTAAACATATCACCTAAAAGCCTTCAGACTCCCTAAGCCTTACCAGTATTATAAGGAATGATTGATCGACTTGCCAGTCATCAATTACCTAACCTCTGTTTTTATTTATTATATTGTATTGTATATTGGCTCAAGACCTAAATAATAAGTGCCTACCGGTACTGAAACAAACTTCAGTATTAACGTGTCTACCTCAAGGTCTGCCTTAAAGCCAATAACTGCATGTTTTAGGATAGTTTTTATTCCTCTATCCTTGTGTGAACTTTAGTACTAGATAAATAATCCAGCCCTTGTATCCTACCACGACCTGAATTTTTCATATTCTTCTTTGTCAAAATTACAAACAACACCTCTTTGGCACAGTTTCGTTTTGTACTGTTTATAAATTATTCATGTTCAATCAAAAACCAATATTAAATATCTCCTTAATACTGTAAACTTTCAACTTAAATGATAAGATGTAATACCTATTATTACACATCAAACATATTGTCAGTAGACCTTTTCTCACGAACTTCCTCCTTAAAACCTCGCGTGGAATCGAGTAGGAATGTGGGGATTTGTCAGTAGACCGTTATAGGTATTGTACTTATCATATTTATTTTTCACCTTTGACTCTACCATGTAACCCAGTGTCCGAGTCTACCCACAAGCCAAGCCATACCCATAGACCAAAGGCTGGCGGTGTCAACTGCACTCAGTGACCCCGCCTCCTCCCACTGGAGGATACGCCGTCAATCACAAGCAGCCCACTGCATGCTGGAAATTCCTAGCAGACAATGTTTAGAAACAACTCCTCCTGCTGGAGGACATGCCCATTGATCATGAGCAGCTCACAGCATACCGGGAGTTCCCAGCAGCTATATTTAGAACCACACTGAACTCTGTGAACCCCAGTGCTATGTTTGGGATCCCCCCTACATACCTGCACTGGAGTTCCCCAGTTACTATATTTAGCTCACCTGATACTATTTTTAGGATGAGCTGGGTGAGCAGCTCCTACTACAAATACCTGTGGAGGGAGCAGCTCACTCATCTTTCCACCTTCATACTTCATACCTCACACACTCACGTGAGATCAAGGCCCTTGGCTCAAGGGCTAGGCTTGGACACTGTTGGGCACCTTTATACTGTATCACCATCTATACCTCGTGGACTTCTATGAATAAAGTGGATATCAAACTGGATTCCTGATTCGTCTGTATTCATCCTTATTCAACATTTACGGACTCGTTGACAGCGCCTGCGGTTTGGGGGGGGGCGCAAAAAATTTTGACTGTCGTCGAGGGGGGGCGTAAAATATTTCTGCGCGGACGCGCGGAAACCCACCACCCGCCCCCTGTTGATAAATAATGACCACTCCCTTATGTAGGCCTATATTGTACTGATCTTTTTTTCAATTGCTCACTTCTTGCTAATCAATATTGAGGTTATTCCTACTATTATATTGCTTCAATTCTATATTGCATGAATATACATAAAATTTCCATATCAGAAATCGTTTGCTTCGCATGGTTTTACACTTCATTAGCGATTGAATGTAATCAATGATAAAGCCTGTTATCATTTTATTATTTTTTAAAGCCGTGTGCGATGCTAGCCTGCCATAACTTCTGGCACTGGGCTCTATATCACATTGAAAAGGTAAGTCACTATAGAACTATGATGTATCATATCACATCGCCATTTTATTGTGAGACCCATATCAATAGTATAATGCCTCAATGTGGACAGATAATGCATCACTCCATTATGCCCTTTTGGTCACCATGATATATGAACGGAGCCTTGGTGAGTCTGTCTTCCAGGGCTGCATTATAATCCTATAAGGGCAGCTGATGCAGGAGTGGATCATGTCCATCATGATGTACTGATGAAGTGCTGGTGAGACTGCTCAAAAGTACAAGTTTCATTGCACCATCACCACATTACGAGGCTGTGTCAATCCTGGCGCCCTTGATGGGGGGGGGGGGGTCCTCATGTCCCATGTCGATTTTAAGAAATGACCATATCACTATGTCGATTTTAAGAAATGGCCATCACTGTGTCAATTGTAAGAAATGGCTGTGTGCCTGTGCCAATTTTAAGGAATTGGTCATATCTCATGGCACTAAGCCAAAAAAAAATGCTCATGTCACCATGTTAATTTTATGGGTCCATAATCCTGGTAGGGCGGCGGCATAACGCATGGCTGCATTTGTGTAACATGAGGACCAGGCCCTTAAATGCTATACAGCTGCCTTAGCTAGTTTGAAGTTAGGATAATTCTACAGCGATTGCCATATATGAAACAATGTAGGCCTACACATATATCATGTCAAACATTGAAGGTATCGTATATAAATTTGTTGTTTTTACAGGGTGAACACCAGGGTGCCGTAGACATATACGATTCTGAGGTAAGAGATGTGTAGATATAAACCATTCTTTTACAGTCATATTGAGAAAATGATTCCATGCACCTCTGGCTCTCTGAGAAGACAATGCATAGTGTGAACGACAGAAATCTCTCTTTTTTTTTTATTTCTGAATATGACTGAATTGTTATATTTTAGGATCATGGGGATGAATTTTGTAATTTTCCCCTTTCCTCCGAGCTTGTGGCCCAAAAATGATCAGTGATCAGACCTGTCATGGCCGCGCACCCACACCTTCCCGAATCATCGCTATATAACCTTTGCTATCCAGGTAGGTAGACGTGTGAAGTCAGGAGCCATGTTGGACATTGTAGACGCTACGTCTCTACTCTACAGACTACAGTTGGAAGGTAGAACGGAAATTTCATATTCTATCTTAGGGAGTGGTCATTATTTATCAACAAAGGGGGGGGCAGTTGGTGGGTTTATGCTAGGCACGAAATTACTTTTTTACCCCCGACGGCAGTCAATTTTTTTATGCCCCCTCCCCCATTCTGTGTCACAGGTAAAGAAAATATTCTCGCCCCTCTTTGATCTATACCCAGCAAATCTGTGTCAACTTTTGTCATGCTGCGCCCGCCTCACCCCATGCGCTCTTAGGACTTGACGCGTGGGTGATCACGGACCATGACAAGATGTGACGCATGCGTGAACATCCCAACCCAATTTGTGAAGTTGGGTCAACATGTGTGAACCTTCACCAACAATGACACATGATGACATCATGCGTTATCACACATTATCACACACACTGACACATGGGTCATGACACAGTATCACATATATTGACACACAGACTAATTTGTGGGTGGGGGATAGGCAGGGGGGGTTGCAGGTGGTTGTGGATTTCTGATATTTCATAACTTTATTAACATCAATTCAGCTGTTCATTCTGGTTCCCATTGAAGATATCTCTCCTTTGCATGTCATGTGTTGCCCACTTTGCTTGAAAATGGATAGACATTCTGTCAGCTGTGTGAGTTGAATTTTCCTTGTATCAGTCTTGAGAATGCCTGTTGAAATGATAAGAAATGGTCATAAACAAACAGCAGCAATCTAATTTTGACCATCCACTTACATCCAAGTTGATAAACAATGACCACTCCCATATGGCAGCCTGAATCCCCCAGAATTTCCCTGAGCCTTGCTCACATAGAAAGTTCTACATTAATTTGGGGTGTTGAGACAAATAGCTGAATTCAGCAACAAGATAGATGTTCAGGGATTGTAGATAATATCAATGTGTTACTGTATAAATGCTTATCACATAGGATTTCAGAATTTCCCTGAGCCTTGCTCACATAGAAAGTTCTACATTAATTTGGGGTTTGAGACAAATAGCTGAATTCAGCAACAAGATAG
This sequence comes from Acholoe squamosa, assembly GCA_949317995.1. Lineage (NCBI taxonomy): Eukaryota > Metazoa > Annelida > Polychaeta > Phyllodocida > Polynoidae > Acholoe > Acholoe squamosa. The sequence continues at coordinate 49,182,172 of OX439049.1, read as the reverse complement.
ATGTTCAGGGATTGTAGATAATATCAATGTTTTACTGTATAAATGCTTATCACATAGGATTTCAAGTCAAATCAATCTAGAACTGTGTGACCACCTACCACAAGATCTGTTCTCCATGGCTGCCTCTGCCTGACTGTTTTGAAAGCAGGAGGAGAACAAAGGAATGGGAGGGAAATTTGAAATGGACCAATCAAAACACAGAATAGTACATAATGTGTCATTGTGCGTGAAGTTCTGTCATGGTGGGTGAGAGTTGGCGAATCTTGACACATGCTCACATCTCCTCACACAGTCTGTCATGCTAATGTTGGACAAAGTATCTGCCCCTATTATCACTCAATACAGAGTTTTTTAACCAGCCTATGAAGAGTTCCTGTATATTTGCTCTAATCAGCTGTGACCTAGCTGATCAGTAGACATTAAACCTTCATATCCCATCAAACCAGGACAAACAGATACTTAGATATCATGTAAAACATTTGCAATTTCAATTCAGTGCTATGTCCCATAGACAAAACAAATGAGCTATTATGTCTAATGTATGCACTAAATCACATATACTTGGCTATCATTATGTTCCTGATTCGTATGTATTTCATGCCATGTAAGAAAAGAACTTGCTCTGTGAAACATAAATTCTCATATTGACATTTACTCAATAGGCCCACTCTGCAAAGTACAAGCCATGAGAATCCAGACAGTTTCCATAGTCTCTTATTGTTGAAGGCTTGGTGAAGAAATGTCATGCTAGGTGAGAGTTGACAAGTATTGAGACATGTTGACATGTGCTCACCCTGGTCCCCTCACATCTTTATTGAAGTAAGTGAAGACATGTGAACCTGCCTGAGAGTTGACAAGTATTGACGAATGCTCACCCAGTTCCCATCACATCCTTATGGAAATGAGTGAAGACATGTGAGGTTGGGTGAGAGTTGACAAGTATTGACACATGTTGACATGTGCTCACCCAGTTCCCATCACATCTTTATGGAAATGAGTGAAGACATGTGAAGTGGTGTGAGAGTTGACAAGTATTGACACATGTTGACACTTGCTCACCCAGTTCCCCTCACATCTTTATGGAAATGAGTGAAGACATGTGAAGCGGTGTGAGAGTTGACAAGTATTGACACATGTTGACGCATGCTCTCTCAGGTCTTACTGAAGTAAGTGAAAGTTTGTCAAGCTGAGTGAGAGTTGACATTGTATCACACAAAATGACATTATTCGTTATCACTCAATGTACTCACACATTCCTCACCCAGCATGACTCATGTTGTTCACTAGGATTTGCTGGGTAGTAGCATATCGGCAATTTTTTTCTTTGCAAAAAAGGAGCTTAGCTTTTTACGAGGGGTCAACAGTTTTTACACCCCTCCCCAGAAAAGAAATTGGCAAAAAGAAATAAAAAGGATGATCGGAACCTTTACAAGGTCCTTAACGAAGTTCTACTCTCGATGTAGGGATTAAACTTTTGATCTCTCATGAAGAGGAGGGGCGTAAAACCTGTTGACCCCTCCTGAGGGGGGTACATAAAAACTTTTGAAGCCTTAATTTTGAAGGGGGGGTGTAAGAAATACCTGTCTGTCTGTCTCTGTCTCTGTCTGTCTGTCTGTCTCTCTGTCTCGGTCTGTCTGTCTCTCTGTCTGTCTCTGTCTCTGTCTCTCTCTGTCTCTCTCTGTCTGTCTCTCTCTCTCTCTCTGTCTCTCTGTCTCTCTGTCTCTCTCTGTCTCTGTCTCTGTCTCTCTGTCTCTCTCTGTCTCTCTCTTTCTCTCTCTCTGTCTCTCTGTCTCTCTGTCTCTCTGTCTGTCTCTCTCTCTCTCTCTCTCTCTCTCTCTCTCTCTCTCTCTCTCTCTCTCTCTCTCTCACTCTGTCTCTCCCTCTGGCTTGGGGGGGAGGCAAAAATATTTGCCCGCCGTTGAACTTGAAAAGGTGCGGCAAATATTTTGCGCATTTACAGAAAAATCTCACCACTCATCCTCCCCACCCCCTCTGCCCACTGTTGATATAAGGGAGTGGTCATTATTTATCAACAAGGGGGTGGTGGGTTTCAGGGGGGGGGGGGGATTCAGAATTCCAAACCTCTCCTATGAGAGAGGATGTAAAAACTTTTGACCCCTCTTAAGGTGGAGGGCGTAAAAAAAGTATCCTAATGATCACTCACTGAGGGAACTGTAGGGGTACGGGAAGAGAAGGGCCAGAGATGGCATACAGGTTTAGTGACTGTGGTCTATCTAGGGCATTGTGTAATAGGTCAGAGTAGCAGGACTAGGGTAGTGGAGGGAAGCCCAGCAGGTACACGCGGGCTCTACACTGGTGCACTGCTCTGACCTGGCAGGAATACATGTATCTCAGTGTGGCATTTATAAAGGGCACATGCGACCTACGCGTTATGCTCGGCATTATTACTAGTTCATGATATACTCACTAGGCGCCGCCACTAGGCTGTCCATTGCATTTTTAGTTCAGTTAGTCGCGATTCTTCATCAAATGCCAGGTATTTCTCTTGAAAAGTAAGATGGAAATGAAGGTTGTATTATAACAACACAAAAATCGCTTGATATACTAGTGAATTACACAGTTCAATTTTTTCCATGAAATCGTGATTATAAGTCCTCATAACAACGACACCATATTCGCGGACTCAGGGAAAATTAGATATTCCATAGGCAGCCAAGCTTCTGGTAAGATCATACTTTTAGGGATCACTTCTATAGTATGTATCGCCAGGACGTCAGGTAAAACTGACTCCGGACTGCAAACCACGATGATGAGAAGCAGTGGTCTCTCCTGAGCGTGAAGCGGGTGGCAGGAGTCTACTCTAGTAGACACACTGCTACCATTGATGAACGTTCCCCCGGGCTTACGGCTTGGGTGGAGGGAGAGTCCACATGCTGAGTGGCTTGCATTCTTTTCCAAATCAAACATTAACTTATAAGCTAATAGATGATGCATATCGGGGCCCCACGGGCTGTATATGCTGTATATACCCGAGCCGCAGAGCGGTGAGGGTATATACAGCATATACAGCCCGTGGGGCCCCGATATGCATCACCTAATAGGTTTATACCACCATTTCCTCCATTTTGTATCAATTTCTTACCTGATTTCCACAGAATACAGCCAGGAGAAGATATTTTGTAAGTGCAAGCGATACGGCCCGTGTCCGCTCTGCGCGAAGCCATTGTTTTTGTTCCTTGCCGGGAGAGGTACCGCTGTGTATACAGTCACTTTTCGTATTGAATCCAACCATGACAATTTTTCAAATTAAAACATACATATCCTTAGACATTCTAGATGAGTAGTCCATGCTTGATATGTCCGATATATTCGTAATAAAGGAGAATCCATTGATTTTTTCATCGTAAGCGAGTCGCGGTCCGGCCATTCCCACCCGCCTCCTTGTCCGGCGAAAGTGTGTCAGTGGCCCGGATGTGGATATAGGTCAAGGAAGAAAAGCAATGGCTTCGCACAGAGCGGCCACGAGCAGCGACTCGCGTACGATGGAAAAATCAATGGATTCTTATTTATATCGAAGAAAATGGAGAAAATTAGCACGCATTCCTCGTCTATGGATCGAAAACTTCTTGGGATTTCGATATTATAACATGAAAAGGTTGGATTCAGGAGGAAAACTGTTTGAAAACATACGACTAGGACTCCAGGTTAGAACTTATTTTCCTTCGCATTGGATTTCATCACCGTTCAGTGTGGCGCTATGGCTAAGGCCTTCGCCTACCACCACTGCGGCCGGGGTTCAATCCTCATACGAGTTGGGACGATTTTTCACAATGGAAAATGGCTAGATTAACTTTGTATAGGCGCCATAATTTCCAAAAATATTCTAAGTCCAACTTGACCTCGAAAAAGTATATACCAAAAATTTCAAAAATGCACAAGGGTGGTATATGCAGAATAATGCACGGCTAAACTGCATATAAACCCACCGGAAGTTCCGAAATCGTGGTATAACGCTCAATAGCCCAGGAGGACTTGTAACGATCTTGCTCCAACGCTGTGGCCCTGGAACTTACAGTGTTGTGTTTAGAGGGTTTTTTTTTCACCTGTACTTGGGAGTTTACCTGACTCTTATATCTATATCTGTATATGAATAAATAAATATATATATATATATATATATATATATATATATATATATATATATATACAAAGCAATAAAACATAACATGTTTTTCTGACAACTTCAGCAGTTTTGAACATTGCTGCGAAATAAAAGCAAATAGTCTGCGGTTTTCAATTTCATTTATTCTCTTTCCTGTATTCCATAGTAGTATATGACGTGGTTGTACTCAATCGATCACTACTAGATTCCAAGAGGTCGTAGCTCCAGCAGAACACCTCCTTTTAGACACGCCTTTTCAATCGATAATTAAGCAGCCTACTGACTATACCCAGTGGCTTTTTAAATTGCATTATCGATGAAATTATTTATAAATCACTTTTCTGTATTCCACCTCTAGGGGTGAATGTAGGAGACCGGTGGGAGGAGGTCTATGACGTCTGCCGTCCTCACCTTGACGACCATATCCTGGCCTTTAACGACGTGCATCTGCTCATGGCGTACCTGGGGGCAGGCAAAGCAGACGCCGCCCAGAAGATGATCGCCTCCCTCAAGGACTTTGTGCAGTAAGGGACTGGCCCATGTTTCATCTTTTAAGGAAAAGTATTTATTTGACATATGAGGCCTTTCTTGGTGGGTTATGGGCCTATACGACGCCCAGCTATAGGAAATCACCCCCCCCCCCCATGCCATGGGGTAATATATTACAAGTGTCCCTTTGGACGGTTTAAGTATTGCAAACGTTTAATTTAATCAAGATAACGATTTTAACAGTTGAATATCAATCCAAATAATGTCCACATAATTTTAGATAACCCTCCACTATAGGTATCATACTCAGCGACCTGCTAAAAACTATTAAGACATGTAGGCCCCCCTAAAAGTGGCATCCTTTTCATTTTTTTTTTTTTTCATTTGAGAATTAACGATGGAAAAATTCAATGATGAAGATGCACGATGACGTCTATACATACGTATACATATAGAATATGTATAAAAAAGTAATTTTTGGTGACTTTTGGATCTGACTTTAGGTTCAGACCCCCGTCTTCCCTATCCCATGTTAATCTAATTTGGGATGCGAAGTTTTAGCTTCTTGTCCATGTTGTGTATAAGCTCTTGGCCAATTTCTTTCTTTTTTTGGGGGGGGGGCAGACATATTCAGGCCCCACCTCCTTCATGATTGAGGGGAGGCCCCCCGCCCCCCCCCCCCCGCTTTCCTACGCCCCTGTATCATTATTACCTGTATTTATAGATTAATGAATCATGGGAATGTGATTCTTTGAATTTCCCCCTTCTTGCAGAGGGACATTTTCAACCAATTCTTGATTCACACGGCAATGAAATCTCCAGAGGCACACCACCAAAAACTTGCAAGGTATGATATACATGTAACAAGCTTGTCTAATTGACCCTAACACAACTGCCACAGGTATCCAAAAGTATGTATACATACATATATACAACATTTATCAATCGACTGCTAATAGTGCATTTGTTGCAAGACGTTTACATTTAAATTATGGACTCATAATAAGGGAGTGGTCTATTTTTTCATCAACGGAAGGGTGGGGGGGGGGGGTTCCTGTGTGCACACTGATTTCCAATACCCACTTTTAGAGGTCTGACATTCTTTTCTGTATCCCCATTTATTTTACAGTAGCGCTCTGGCTTTTCACCTTAAAGGGATAGATTCTTTTTGACCCCCCCCCCCCCCCGCAGTGGTCTTTTCTGCTTTTATTTTTTAAACTAACCAACACCGCACCCCTCTCCCCCCCCACACACACACACTGTTGATAAAAATGACCACTCCCTAACCCATATTTTGCTACATATGTTGTAGAAACCTGCTATATGAGAGGAAGGCGCAGAAGGAGCACTCACCCCTCACTGACCGACTACTGGCACGTGCACTGGCAGCTCACACTGACTAAGGAACTCACCTCCTGATATGAAATATGAAAAGGGCTGAGGAAGATATATGTTTTGAAAGAAAGAAAAATAGATAAAAAAAAGGGGGAATAAGGAAGAGAAAGGAATTGACTAAACGTTGCGCTATGAGTAGCCCTATAGGTCCTTTAAGGTGTGATATAAATGCACACTCTCAGCCCCGATTGTAAATATGCAGTAGATTGCCATGTACTGGGTACGGGGCAATCTACTGTAGAGTCAATAGGTTTGTACTAACAGCAGCTTTTACTGTTTTCTAAAAATACAGTAGAATGTCCTGTAAATAGCTTGGCACAGTATGACAGCGCAGTGTACATAACACGTATTATCACGAATACACCATGCCAAGGAGGGTAGGCTATTTGTCAGCTCTTCTTGTCACGAGGCCACCCTTAAGAAAATGTTGGTTTCCTGTCCCACTAGGGATCGAGGGGAAGTTGTTATAGACCCTAGCTGTAACTTGCTTTACTATAATGTCTGATAATCATGAGATTATTGATTATATGGGGTCATCCTCTGATCCTAGATATAGGACTTGTGGTGGTAAGCCATCGGCCAATCACAGACCAGCATTCAGGTCATGTGACCTCTTGTGAATAAATAATTAGGTTGAGTCCAGCAGCCATTTTGGTTCAGTGTTGTGTGTGTATCTCCAGGAGTTAAATTCATGGATTATTCAGGTCATAGCCCATAGAACATTACAGGCCTTATGTTTGTTATAAATATTAACGTTCTCACTTATGCTGATCCTGACCATGTAAATTTATACTTGCCTTGTATCTCATGTTATCAAAGAGTATATATGGGAAGCCTTTATGTGCATTATTTTTAAATGTGTTTATACCCTGAAGAAGAGGGGAATTAGGAAAAGAAAAGCTGACTCAGCTGAATACATTTCTCGACAAAGCAGTGGCGGATCCAGGATTCTCTAGAGGGGGGGGGGCAAGACCTGGTGAAAGTGTTAGGGGTGTTACATGTCTTGGAGCACAGCAAGCGAAGCGCAGCGGTCAAAGTAGGGGGGTATGGGGGCATGCCCCCCCCAGAAAATTTTGAGGGTTTAGACTTGAAATGGTGCATTCTTATGCATTCTAACTTAACATATTAAGTCTCAGGTTTTGTCAAATTTAAGGTGAGAAAGCAGTTTTTATGTTAACAATTCTTGATGAATAGGTGGCCTGTATATCTCCTTCCCTACACAAACAGCATGCCTTGAAGATCTTTACAAGAAATATTCCATTCTGGTACATCATTGAACACCATATGAAATAGGGCATTTGTATTAAGCTTCTGATAATTGAAAGGATGGGGGTTTGGGGGCTTAGCCCCCAAGACAAAGTTGAAACCTAAGAGTTGAAATAGTGCAATCTGAGGCATTTTGGCACTATATATAGATTGGTATAACCCCTACTCCCCTAAAGAAATTAAGGGCTCTAGGACCATTTAAAGTTTGAAAAAAAGGTTGGGGGAAAGAGAATGGGAGAGAGGATATCAGTGTGTCACCTGAAGAGGGAAAAGGGTAATATCTTTGGTGTATAATGAGCATGAGTTCCAATGATGTGGCATTAGAGTAAAGTGCAATTTAGAACTGAGGGTCATTCCGGGAGGTGGGCTGGAAGGTGTTTTTTTTAATATTGGAGGACAGAAATAATTATTTCAAAATCATAAAAGAAATTCAGTTTGTATTGCACATATAAGAGAACCCAACAGGTCATTTCCTGATGATCAAAGCTTTCTAATGGTATATTGAACCCCATATTCAAATAACTGCCTCCCTCTCCTTTCCTTTCCCCTCCCCCTCTCTCTTCTCTTCCTCCTTTTTTTTTCTTTTTTCTTTTTTCTTTTTTTTTTTTTTTTTTGGGGGGGGGGCAAGGCCCGTTCGCCCCCCCCTGTATCCGCCACTGCAAAGAGTCATCTAAACTTGTTTCCTATCACATTAACATCATTCTTAGCAAAAATGGTGAATATTGGAAGAAAGTGACTCATATCCCTGTCCATTAAACTGACCTGTCAAAACATGTTTAATGTTGTGAGGGGTCAAATCAAAAGTATATTCGTATTATGATTAGTCTTGTTGTTCCTTCAATGAATACACAATCATGCTGACCCGGGATGCTAGGCCTGACTTAGAGACGCGGAGCATTTAATTTAGCTTTGTGTTGTGGATTCCATGGAGGAGGGCTCCACTCCCCGTAAAAAAAAATTAAATAAAAGCAAACGCTCATTTAAGAGGCCTAGACTAATATCATACACAAAGCTACTAGGTGCACCGTATAGGGCTTAGTACTGAGGCCTAGTGCGTCCGTCATTGCTTCATCTGGGAGCTGGTGAGATAAGCACTGATAACAACAAGCATGGTGGGTACCAGCTGTTACATAATGTACCCAAAAAATTCTGCAGTGAATGGAGGGAGGCATCTTTTTGGTTGATATTGTATCCCGGGTCAGCCCTATAGGCTAGTTGTAGATTGCAACTTGGCAATACACGAACTAAACAACAACAGAGAAAGGGGACAAAAAAGAATAAATTATGAAAAAAAAAACACCACCGCTGTAGTCCTTAGGCATGCTCATTATGTTGCCTGGGTGGAAAGGGGATGCGCACCCCCCTCCCCCCCCCGTCCCTAACCCAGCTTCTTGGGAAAGAAAAGGAACTGTTAGGGGCCATGACGTCGTGCTGAAGGGAAGGGGGATGTACATATTGATATTCTGTACCCAAACCCCGACCCAAACAACATGCAGCGTTGGTAAACAAGGCCTGAGCGCCGATTTATAGTCTGACACGTGCAGACTGGGTGGGGGAGGGGGGGGGGACTCACACTTTCAACGATAAAAATCCCAATCTCTCCTGGATGAAGCCTATGGGCCATCCATAAATGACCTCCCCCCCCCCTTGTCATGCTTTAATTTTGCCAATTTTGCAATGCTGGAGGTATATGGAAAATTAATTCCGTCATGCCTGGCCTGACCCCTCCCCCTCCCCCCCCCCCCCAAGCATGACGTCATTTGTGGATGACCCCTAGTGAAGGGTCGCCGCCCCTGCAGCATTTGAAGGGTTAACTTTGTGGCGGGAATCGCCCTTCTGCTGGCAGACGCTGAAAGAACGCCGGAGAAGGCGCAGGATACAACTTGTTACATCGGTCTATGCCCTGGGGGCATTCAGTGCCGCCCCCTGTGGTGACGCGTATATTTTCTGGACTGCCGCGCGGAATTATGCATGCCCTGAGGGCATATTGCTGGCGCTCTAGAAATCAGCAATTTACCAATGCTAGTCTATGCCCTCAGGGCATCGTGTATCGGCCCTCAGGGCATATGCATACACGGGACCATTCCTGACCTATGGATCTAGACGTTCTGGCATTGACCAGAAAAAACATGCACATGCCTTGAGGGCAACATACCCTCAGGGCATATTTCTTGCTTTTTTAAAGCATGATTGACCAAAGCATGCCCTCCAGGCATGTAGTACAATTCCACAAGTTGTACTTGTAGGCTAGCTACAAGAAGGGCCTAAGTATGCATACCCCCCAGGGCATATCTTCCTTCTCCCGGGTTCCTTCTACAGTCTACAAATGTTACTCCTCAGGGCATCATCACACATCAACCATATTATGGATGCCCCAGGGGCATGGTACAGAGAACAATGGGGGACAATGCCCTCAGGGCATTCATAGTAAGGATAATCGTACATGCATAAAAAAAAATTGACAATGCCCTGGGGGCATCCATGTACTAAACGATGCCCCCAGGGCATAGTCCAATACCCTATATAGGCCTACATGTCCTGGGAGCATCATCCTTACCATGGATGCCCTGGGGGCATTTTCCCAGACTTGCCATGGGCAGTGTGGGAAAGGGCACGCCTCAGCCACTGCTATCCGCGTAATTTTCGCATCACTCCCACGCGGCAGTCTGTAGGCCCCGAGGGCATAGTCCGATGTAACAAGTTGTATCCTGCGGAGAGCGCAGCCTGTAGCTGCTGCCATCTGATGGATGAACTTAGAACTACACATGAAAACAATATGGCGGCGCCCATGCCGGCATTGTGTTGATCATTCAGTAAAGGGAGGTAAGTTAACAACCCACTGAAGGCACTCGTTTATTGAATTATTACTCATACGAGCACTGATTTCATCAGGTAGCATACCACAGATGATACCAAATGTGTACTACTCTGGTGATTGCAGCCTCAAACGGTCATATTCTCTATTCTGCTCACATTATCGCCCAACTATGTCTGATAATCATTAGTTGGATCGGCACCCAACTCACATACTTGTAGTGTCATTAGGGTCTCATATCTGTGACTAATAATCATAGATTCATACTATTCATAGACCTTTCACCTGCCAACCGATCCCTGGACATATGATGTTAGGGACTGGCCACTCTCCAATATAAGAGGTTTCAGCTCCTGGTTCTGTCAACCGGAAGTTGCAAGTAGTTTGTTTACAAGTGCCTCACCGATATATTTAGAGTTTAAACTGGATGCTGTAGAAGACATGAGCGATAGATCATGTTTTCCTCTAGCGATTTACAAAAAATGGAGCTGAAATTTGCCATATTTATTGAGATACAGTAGATTTAAGCTCGCCAAGTGGCACCTTGCATCTCCGGTGGTCGCCATATTTGTTTTTAAATTACCACACATGGAGAGTTGGAAAATCTTTGTTTTACCTATCTTAAAATTATCGTAGCTACTTCAAACTTTCAGAAGATTTTCAGACGTGATATACATATGTCCACACTTATTTTTAGAAAGTTTGGTTAAGGGGAAGGGGTGCACGGAAAGTCTCCCCGCGCTCCCCCAAGATTTGCTTTGGGACTCTCCCACACCGTACAGAGTGACCTGGGAACGGCAGATGGTGTGGAAACCCCACACTAGATAATTATAATGTTCACGCTCTAACTCACAGTCACACTGTCAAATTTTAGACCTGCCAACCGGTCCCTAGGCATATGATGTTAGGGACCGGCTCCTCTCTATTATGAGACCTTTCAGCCTGGTGCTCCCTGGTGCTGCATCCTGCCCATACACAGTCACAGCCTCTCACTAGTCTCAGTGACAGGTCTGGGCTTCCCTAGCCCACTTAAAAGGGTCTATATCTCCTCTTTCCTATCCCCTCAGGATGTGTGTGGTGCACATATGCACGAGCACTGACACATTCCTCTGTTAAATTATCAACCTGTGAAGCACGGGATAGCCACTTTGTGCCGCTAAAGTGCTGTAAAACACAAATCAATCAATCAATCAATCAGTGACAGGTCGGCCTGAGGCTGGGTTAATAAAATGTCAATTTTTCCTATCTTAAAATAATCGTAGGATACCCAAACTCTCAGCAAGGCTAAAGGGGTGCTGTCCATGTGTACCTACTGTTTTTTAGAAGGATTGTTTAAGAATTACATACAGGAGAGGTGCGGGGAAAGTGCTCCCGCAGGACTGAAACAAGTATCTCACACCATAGAGAGGGTTACTGGAACGATGATCCCAAGGAACGATGATCCCACGGGAACGATGATCCCATTTTCTCCTCCCCAGGAACGATGATCCCATCTTAAGGAACCATGATCCCTCATTAGAATATCTCTCATTGCTTATATTTACTGACCCATCTGCACTAGTATTCCATGATTTGTTGGTGATTTAAGCATGGAAATTCATAGAAATGATGAATAATAATGATTAAATGCCCAGAAATGTCTAAAAAAGGATTTTTTTCCACACTGCAGGCTACTTCTCCAGGCTACTTACACACCCTACACATAATAGGCACAGTAATAATGAATTGTTGGTGATTTATGCATGGAAATAGATAGAAATGATGAATATGACTAAAATGCAAAAAAAAAAAAAAAAAAAAAAAAAAAAATGTCCGAAATTGTCTGTACCTATAGAACTAACTAGATCTATCATTGGAGTGATTTTTTTCGTAATTATTTTACATAGATGTATTTATTTTGTGTATATTTTTTTTTACTTAGACGTCTATATTTCTTTTAATTATTAGGGATACATATCATTTACATGGATTTCAAGCATTTAAAAGGTTCCATGGATTAACAGACAAACTGTGAGTACTGTACCTACACACACATTAGCCTACTGTCACTCTCAAATTCTTCCTAGATTTCATGGAAAACTCTTCATCTGAATACCACTTTGTCCATAACATGTTCAGAGATAAGATACAAACACAATATAGCCATATTTGAAAAGTGGGGCCATCATTTCTTTAAGATGGGATCATGGTTCCTCAAAGCTTGGATCATGATTCTGGGATCATCGTTCCTTGGGATCATCCCCGGGGATCATCGTTCATGTAATCGCACAGAGCTCCCTGAGCTGCAGACGTTGTGGAAACCCCCACACTATCAAATTTTGACCCACATCTGGCAACTGAGGCTGCAAGGGCAGTGGGTAGACGGTAGGCCTACCGGTTCCTAATCGTACGATGCCAGGGACGATTGTCAGCTGGGTGGGAGAGGAGGGGGTTGGGGTGGACTAGATTCAAGTAAGGGTGTGTGTGGGGGGGGGGGGGGGTTGGCAGCTCCCCAGCTAGCACACGCCATGGAAATTACATCACTTTTACAGGATCCCCTATGTAAAACTTGTCAGTTTTTTGTAAATTCCATGGCGTGTGCTAGCTGGGTCAGTTCCTAAAGAATTCAGACCCTCCTGGGGGGGAGGGCATAAAAATTTTGACTGTCATCTAGGGGGAGGCGTAAAATACCTGCCATCCCCACCCCCAACCTGTTGATAAATAATGAACACTCACTAAGAACTGATTTTGCATAACAGCCCCCCTAAAAATCGGATATGCTTGTGGAATGATGGGCCATAATCGATTGAATAGGTTTTGACCCCCACCCCCATGAAGGTCTATTGGGTTTTGCCCCCCTCCCGCAAGGCCAAGGAGCTCTTTTTCAAAATGACCCCCCCCCCACCTGGCAGTAAACAGTGATAAATAAATGACTCGGCCTTTAGGGGTTGGCAAATTATTTACCAACTCCCCACCCCCTCATATCCAGCCCAGGATGCATGTGGAATGACCTGTCGCAATGGCGATGTGTACCCGCAAAGGCCATGTTAAGTTTTGATGTTTTGATTCTACCCCATCATGAAGGTTCATAGGGTTCTGCACCCCCCCCCCTCCACCGAGCGGCTCTCTTTCAAAATTCTCCCCCACCCCACTCCAAAATTCACCAAGCACCCCCCCCCCCCTCTCCCTTATCTGGCAATAAATAACTGAGCCTTTAGATACAGAACGATAGTGGTTGGTAGACGGTGTAGGTACCGGGTAGTACCAGATACCTGCACTAGATCTGAACTCTGGTCTCTCAGGCCACATTAAGGGCTGTCAAAACTGTGTACCTATAGATACATGGGTTAAACTAAGAATTGACAGGGGTTATGGTGTGACACTGCTAGTTACTCAGGCATATTGAAAATTGACATACATAGTGAAAATCAACAAACAATAGAGTTTGACACCGCATGGCCAATGCTAAAATTAAACACCGTGATACAGTCTCAAAGCTCTGGACCCATATATAGAAACACAAAGCACTTTCCAAAAGTTTGTGTGAGATTGCATCACCCTTATCCCAGTACTCGGTACTAGTTCAAACAATATTAAGCTTAAACTGTCATTTAAAAATCACTACTCACAAAAATTAGAAATTGTCATTTAAATGTCTATGATTTGTACTACCGTGATACTATGATAGAACTGAAATTTCATGACCATATTTTCTGTAATAAGATTTCCAGAACTAAACATACCTTCATCATGAGCTCCATCAAGTTGACTGCTCCAAAGCGACGTCGGGGCCCGCGTCCGATGGGGGACCCTCCACATCCAGTACCAACGATAGCCAATAATGGAACGCTGCCAACCGTGGACGACTGGAACTTCTACACAGGGACACTGGTAGACGACCATGTACTGGTCACGTACAGTGGGGACATGGACCTTCTCTACAGAATGGTGAGTGACATCTCACAACAGAAATGGTATAAAGTGTTCTTGATTTGTTGTACTTTGGTTAAGAAAGCATGGCGGTTGATGCAATTAGAGGGGGGTAGGGTGTAGGAGGGACCAAATAAAAGTTCCATGTTCAGGTAACATGGCCTATTAGGGTCAGTAGCTCAGATTTCTTTTAAGATTTTTCCCTAATTGATTTTTACAAAGAAAAAGGAAAAACTTTGAAAAAAAACAACTTTAGTGTAAATCCTGTGTATAAGCCGTATCATATAATAAAGCTACCCGCACACTTGTTATGGAATTTGGCCATTTGAAATTCCAGTATTACCGTTCTACACTGCTGGAAAAATGCCTCACCTATAAGCCGCGCCGAGTTTTATGGAACATCGAATAAGGTGTACCGTATTCATTCTAATCAGCGAACATGTGCGGAAAAAATTAATTGTTAGATGCTCAAAACCTTATTAGAGGTATTAGTTCTAATAAGCGCAACCACAAAAGCCTAAAATCGTTTTTTTTTTGCCCTAAAAATCTTGATATTTACACTTCATTTGACTGATTTGACATCAGGGTTGGGCCAAAAAAGAGGGGGGTGCGATTATCAGAGCAGGTGCACATATTAGAATGAATACGGTAGCAAAGTTCCTTGTCAATTATAAGCCATGTCTTGTAGGCAAGATTTTCATGAATCTTTGATTTTATAATGCTCAGAGAATACATGCTATTCTATCTCTATGTCCTAACTCATGATGGGACTTTTGCAAAGGATCTTTTTAATGCATATGCAATATAGTAGTATACAAAACAATATTAAACATTTTCAGACCCCTGTGCTGGTTGTAGCTTTCCGAGTTTCTCCTATATTCACGGGAATGCTTAGAGGCCTACTTATGATACCCTATATAAGATACCGTTCTATTTTTTATGTAGTTTTCTTAATGGCAATATAGGAGGATATATAACTTGTAGTAAAATTACCTAGGCCCTAGACTATTTACACCATCACCGGTCACATGGACTTACTTTTTCTCCACAGGGATTCTTCGGAAAGGGAAACCTATCCCGCAACAAGCCGGAATATAATGAGGGCTTCTGGTCCTTCCGGAAGAGGCGGAATCAAGGCAATGACGAGGGAGCAATGCTGCGTGTCGTCCCTAAGAGACAGTAAGTCTATGTTTAACCCTTTAAGGGCCGCTGATGCAGGAGTGCATCATGCCCATTGGTCATCATGATGCACCAATGAAGTGCTGACGAGACTGCTTGCCAGCACTTCATTGGAGCATCATACCGACCCTACAGGGTTGATACATATACTCCCGTGCTGGCGAGACTGCTCTCCGGCACTTTACTGATGCATCCTGACGACCAATGGGCATGATGCATTAATGCATCAGCAGTCCTCAAAGGCTTTTTAATAGCGATACCGCATTGGCTTGTATAAGTGCAGGGGTGCCCATTAATTTTAAGTAGGCTATATGCCGGCGCTCATTCAAGACTGGTGCTTATACAAGACTTAGATTATAGCGTATTTAAAAATACACCCCCTGCGCTTACTCAGTACCCAACGCTTATATACAGGCAAATACGGTATATGCTGTTATACACACTGTTTTAACATGCTCCCATTTCTTGACGTTATAATCCCACTACACAGTGATAGCCTTTTGCTCAAATATAAAGAATCCTTTCATGCATTTGCAAATTCTGAATCCGTGACTGCCCTGTGGATCTGAAACACTGCAGAAGGCTCTGCATATGAAATCGCTTGATGAAGAATCAAGTGCTCCAGATAAAAAAAAATCGCCATAGATGAGGGACGAGAAGTTTGACCAAAAATGAAGGAAAGTGTTCCGGATAAGACATGATATAAGAGCAAGGGGACTAGTCATGTGTTCATATACACGAAAAAAAAGTGAACAACATGTATTGATCTTTAGAAAGTCAAAGTACCCTGTAGTTCTAGGCCCTCAGATTGATTTCAGGCACTGACCAATGGAGTTCAATAGCTGCAGCCTAGGTGACCCATGAGATATAAAAAGTTAGTTTCTGGCACTGATGATGCTCAGAAAAGATAAAGAAGAGAACTATGAGAGTAGGGACATTACCAGAGTAAGGCTTCATAGTGGATTGCTTGGTGGAGTAAAGGCCTAGATAGCCGGCACAGCCATTTACGCAAAACTGATAAGGAAAAGTGGCCCAATTAGCCTACGTCCCTGGATGGGCTCAATTCAAGAAATCTGTGTCGGGAATCCACAAGGCGCCACTAGGGTTCTTCCCAGTATACAGCGTAGGAGAAGGGGGGGGGGGGCTAGGGGGGCCTCCCCCCCCAATAATGAGGAGGTTCTCTATATAAGCCTATATAAAAATATAGCAGGCCCCCCAACCGAGACCCCTAGGCCCCCCCAATAAAAAATTGCTTCCCACGCCCCTGGTATACTTTGGTTTGCGCAGTTACTTCTCTAAGCAGATATCACGTGGGTCTCATGTACTGGCTCGGCAGGTCACGGCAGCCTCTGTAGGCGTAATGCAGAGTTGCTCCATTAAGAGTTTAAACTTTTATTGTCCTTTTGATGCATATCAGAGCTTCTGTGTACTTGGATGTGTGTTAGAACTGGGTGAAGGTCAGACCATCTTATGTGATGCTAGTGGGATATGGTATACCTCCCTCCTAGGTGGTACGTCCGGTAGTGCGAACAGTTCCGTTACTTCTGTAAGACTTACAGGAGACTGGGGGTTGGGGAAGTGGTTGCCGTATTGCGGGAAACCTTTCAATAAAAATAGTAAAACATGAATGTTGGTCACGAAACCAACACTCTGAAACCATGTGTAATTGCGTAGACTAACAGACTTATATCCTAGTCCTACTTATATAATAGGCACATATATGTGGATCAACAAGGTACAATGTACCTTCGAGAACCCCCTCACGAAGCTACGTTTTACCTTGTTGATTATGTGACATAATTCTGTGAAATAGATCAGAATAAATTCACTAAGAAAAGGTAGTGGAGACCTGGGTCAGTCTACACCTCATCAGGAAACACCAACCATAAAACCTCGTGTATAAGCCGTCACTTATGTATAAGCCACAATGATTTTTCATAGGTCTACTAAGGTTTTGAGGATAAGTTATAAGCCGCGTCCGAAGCCTAAAAATTGAGAGATCATTATTGTTCTATCATAACAAAACCCCAGCTGTAAGCCGCACCCTTAGTTCAGCTCATTATGGTATTTATATTGCACAAGGATTTGTCTTGTGTTGCAGCAAACTTAGTGTTTTAGTGACGGCAAAATGAGTAGGTTGGAATCTGGTTATTCTAGGCAGACAAATGGCAGGGATGGTGTTCCAAGCAATTGGCCATTTTAATAACTGAGGTTGGCTTATGAGCAGAGTTTTTTTACGTACGCTACACCCTTTAACGACAGCTATTGCATTAATGCACCATGCCCATTGGTCGTCATGATGCATGAATGCAGTCCTGGCGAGTAACTCACCAGGACTGCATTCAAGCATCATGCCGACTCTATTGGGTCGATACACACACTCCCGGAGGGTCCGGCGAGCAGTCTCGCCAGCACTTCATTGATGCATCATGACCACCAATAGGGATGATGCACTACTGCGGCCCTTAAAGGGGTAACTGAAAATAATAAAACAAAAATACCTTGTTTTAATAAAGCCCCTCAGGTAGTATTACACCATATCCGGCTGCGCTGTATATTTGTGTCGTTGAGGGCGGTGAAACATGATAAACGGAGCGAGTTTATGTTTAATGTATGAGACTAGTTGTACAGGTATTGTACTCGGTCCCCACACCTCTCATCTATCGCATGGAAATGCATATTAAAGCCGTTACTGGTTGACAGGTGATTGTGTAGTGCTAAGGGAGCAAATACTAAAAGGTGTGTTTCACATCTCCCCAGTAGAATGTGATTGAAACTTCTGATCCTTTTCATGGAGGCAATTTTTAAAGTTGTAGGAAAGACTTCCTGGATGGAATCACACTTTTATCTTTTCTATTAACTTTATCTTTTCTTTAATAGTCATACTTACTATTGTACCTACCATAATCTCCCTCGTATGAGGCGCGTCTTATATGTGAATCAGATCAGTGGTGCGCCTTATAGGATTTTTGTGAGTTGTTGGTACACCTTATACAATGGGTATTCAAAATGTCGATTTATAGGAGGTAGCGTAATCTCCCGCGTATAAGGCCAAACAAAATGCTGCTGGGTCTTATATGTGGGAGGTAAATTGCCTTGAGTTTGGGGTGGGCCTTATAGGGGGGTATCTTTTACTATAGAACCTATATGGTAGGTCAGATCCTATATGGTAGGTCAGATCCTATATGGTAGGTCAGATCCTATATGGTAGGTCAGATCCTATATGGTAGGTCAGATCCTATATGGTAGGTCAGATCCTATATGGTAGGGCAGATCCTATATGGTAGGTCAGATCCTATATGGTTGGTCAGATCCTATATGGTAGGTCAGATCCTATATGGTAGGTCAGATCCTATATGGTAGGTCAGATCCTATATGGTAGGTCAGATCCTATATGGTAGGGCAGATCCTATATGGTAGGGCAGATCCTATATGGTAGGTCAGATCCTATATGGTAGGGCAGATCCTATATGGTAGGGCAGATCCTATATGGTAGGGCAGATCCTATATGGTAGGTCAGATCCTATATGGTAGGGCAGATCCTATATGGTAGGTCAGATCCTATATGGTAGGGCAGATCCTATATGGTAGGGCAGATTCTACATATAGCAAACCTTGATGTTGTTTTAAATATCACCCACAGTTTTAAGCTGGAGATACCTTGGTATTTAATTTTCCATTTGCAAGTTAGTTTAACCTGAATCAAACATGTTACGCTGAACTTGTTGAATTAGTAATATGTTGCTAGTCCTATGTTGTAGTTTAGCAAACAATAGTGGTGATGTTGCAGTCTAGCTATGGACACCTGATGTCTCCACTCATCCGAGTAATGTAGTTGTTACATAGATACAGTAGCCAGTTCCTATACCGACTTAGCAGGTTTAATTATCAGCCAATGAAATAACCCCAACTATTCACTGTGGTCCTCTCGGGGGGCAGTTGTTACCCAGCTGATAGCTGCTATTAGCGATAACCGCTGTGAATCAGCTTCAGCAATGACCGCGCCCATAGAACAATCCGCTACCTCGGTCATATAAATGATGATTGAGCTGGTTTCTCTCACGTAAGTGATGTACAGGTAGTTTATTACAATGGTTCCAGTTGTACTACCTCGGCCATCACAATATATACACCAGCATTCCAAGATGGTGCTTGTACCTTCTAGACTTAATCCACAGAAACACTGTCCGTGACACCAAGGCAAGTCTCTAGACTTCCTCAATTTATCATCACTCTAGGTCCAACAGCTGTTCTTTGGTAAGAATACCATTGGCGAAGAGTGGTTTTATTGTACGGTAACATATTGCTTTCATGTCTCCTTTTACGGTTCCATTGATTACCAACATTTCATTCATGATGCTTGAAATAAAGCAGTCTTTTTTATACCCCACCCCTCTACACCTTGGCTTCCAATCATAATTACTATTATTACTTTATTCTATTCTATATAGATACATGTCCAATAATTTTTTTTTACAACCTGATGCTTGTACAAACCGGCACTTGTTCTAAACCTGGCACTAAAGAATGATAATTTTGCTTAACTTAACCCACTTAAATTGGTTTTGGTGCTGATCACATGAATGTTTTCTTGAGCTTTTTTTTTTTTTCAATCAAACCATGACCAGACCTCCCATACATCAGGGGTACCTTATAATGGATTCTCATACTAGATGGCAGTGTTTTACCTGTAAGCCAAGCATACAAGTCTGTCTCATGTAGTCAATGTTAACCCTTTAAAGGCCACTGATGCAGGAGTGCATCATGCCCGTTGGTCATTATGATGCACCAATGAAGTGCTGGCGAGCAGTCTCGCAAGCACTTCATTGGTGCATCATGCCGACCTATGGGCATGATGCATTAATGCCCATAAATGCCCACTAATTGTTAACCCTTCAAGGGCTGGTGATGCAGTAGGGCATCATGCCCATTGCTCGTCATGATGCACCAATGAAGTGCTGGTGCATCTACATGTCAGCACTTCATGGAAGCATCATGACAACACTATGCATACAGTCCTGGAGGGTTGGTATTATGCTCAAATTAAGTGCTCGTGGGCAGGCTCACCAGCACTTCATTGGTGCATCATGACAATTGGGCGTCATGATGCACCAAGTGTTGGCGAGTCAGCTCGTCAGCACTTCACAGGAGCATCATGACGACCCTACAGGCTTAATACAATCCCGGAGGGTCGGCATGATGCTTCAATGAAGTAGGGGCAGGCACACTCACCAGCACTTCATTGGTGCATCATGACGACCAACTGGCATGATGCACTAATGCATTAGCGGCCCTACCACCATGAGCCTTTAGAATACCGGTATTATAAATGAGAGTGGCATGATGTTTGAAAGTGCTTTCATGAATAAATGCTCATTTTATCCCAAAATAGACCTTGGCGCACAACTTAATGTTGGACTCGATGTCGTTGCAGTAATAAAAATGGCCGTTTCAGAAGGGGTAAATTATAAAGCATCCTGGATCAATTGGTAATTGACATGTGATGACTTGAACAAATTGACTAATCATTGCATGTTTATTATACATCACATTCACATTGCGTCATGAAGAGAACAACCATGGCGCCCGAAAGACTAGACTTGCAAAGGCTCTTGGAAAGGCGATTATGAAACATTTTTTATTTCATTTTTTTTTCTGTGTAGACACTAAGGCAACTCAATGCTTTGAAAGCAAAGTAGGTAGAACAGGATGCCAAGAGTAAAAAACATCAAATTTTAATTGATAAAAAGTATGAAAGAGAGAATGTAACAAAGTTTCGCAGCGTCCATCCACCGTCATTTCAGCTCCTCCATAAAATGTTGTGTAATCTCAGCGTTCATTGGTCTGAAATTAGAAATAAGAGTTTCACATGACTAGCATTTCAGTTTACATTAAATCATGAAAGTTTGTGTAACACTAACAGCCCTGTTGGGTTGGCATGATGCATGAATGTAGCACTGGCGAGTAATTCATGACGACCAATGGGCATCATGCATTAATTAACCTTTTAAAGGCCGCTGATGCAGCAGTGCATCATGCCCATTGGTCATGAGGAGACTGCTCGCCAGCACTTCATTGGAGCATCATTCTGACCCTCTGGGAGTATATGTTTCAACCCCGTAATGTCGGCATGATGCTCCAGTGAAGTGCTGGCAGGCAGTTTCGCCAGCACTTCATTGGTGCATCATGACGACCAATGGGTATATGATGCATTAATGCATCAGCGGCCCTTAAAGAATTAAGGATGGCATGATGCCTCAAGACTCAGTGCTACACTGATGCACTAACTAGATACACACACAAGTGCGCCATTCATCCATGATAACAGCATGATGCCACCATTAAAGGGCTAGAAGTTAGTGTCACCATGGTAACCATGATTGGGATCAGACAGGGGAGAAATCTTATCAGATGAGTTTATTTCTGTGCCCAGTAGCTATGTCCTTTAATACCCTGGGCAATGGTCCTCTGCACCAGGGAAAATGAATTGTAATATTATTATGAAATTTGATGGCAAATGCAGTGACTCAAACTACGATTGTGAACCTATTGTACTAAATGCAAAGACTCGTTTTCTTTAGGGAGTGATCATTTTTTAACAACAGGGGGCGGGGGCTGGTGGGTTTGAGGGGGGGGGGTCAGAATTTCTTCGACCCCTTGACCAATAATTTCACCTGTTTTCAGCAAAAAAGCCTGTGCATCAATATAGGTTAAAAGGGTGCATTCGCACGTGATTTTTGGTCCTTCGGGGAGGGGGGGGGCAGAATATTTTCAGCGTGCAAACCCACTAGTCCCCCCCTTGTTAAAAGAATGATCTTTCCCTTATCTTGTGTAAATAGGACCAAAAGCAACATGCTAAAGCATGTTACTGGTAAAGCATTGTTCTCAATGTGATATCAATTATTCTCTTTCCTCTTGTGTTATCTTGCAGTGCTCAGGTGGCTCAGATGTGAGCGCCTTTGTCAGTTTAATCCTGTAAGAGCCACATATGGCTCTGTGTTCAAATGCATTAGTACGGGTAAATTATGTGTATAGACCGCACCCATGTTTTATAAGCCGCACCCTGACTTTGGAGAAGGTTATGATAAGTCATGCAAGGGTTTTATAGCACTTTATTGGAGCACCATTGTACTGGTACACTCTCTTGGACTGTTCAAACCCCACCAGTAAACATAATACATTTCTTTTGTTACAATATGCTACCCTATAATACGCTAGGGGTGGCATATGCCGCTTATTACATTTTCTTCTCTCAGAATCAAACATTATCTGGGAGATTAGATAACTACACAAAGAGAGACATGAGTTCAACTCACATCCAAAGCAGGATACAAGGAATTTCTTATCTTTCTGACTAAATGTGGATTTATTCCTGTGCCATGAAATGAATGTGTGAAGATTTTCACAGAATGCCACCTACCCCGTAGGTAAATATAGATATGGATTTGTACTTATCCCAAAGGAACTGTCCTTGCTTTGAATAATTCAGGACCCAAAATGGCAGACACCACGGAATAAAATATACAGAGAAAGGGCCGTTATCCTTGGGGAGCTCAAGCCTGATGCTATATGTCACAAATAAGCTACATCTGTATTATTTAGGATGTAAGGAGGTGGATGGTAGAACAACCATTATACACACGGATTTATCAGTTTATGCCATTATGGTAGCTGTTTTAGTGGTCAAGACAAAGCTGTAAAATATCCCAATTAGTGAACGATATTTGAGGGCATTGTAGACTGAAAGGTGGAAAATATTTTTTAGAAATAACGAATTTTATGCATCTTCTTGTTGGACACATATTGTTGTAATGCGCACACCATTTGCTGATTTTGTACGTAAAAACCCCTATAGAATACAGCAATTTACATCCACTGTGCTGCATTCATACATCGCGCAGATTCTGCAGGGTTATAGGTTTCAGACTATAAGCTTTTATGTCAAGGTGAATATCATAGTTCCATAGAGAAAGCACTGAACCCCCGTATTGCACCCCTGCGTTAAATAACCAGCGCCAAATCCGCACGATGACATCATAGGTCCACCGCGCATGCGCAGCATTTTTGAAACGTAAACATCCAAGATGGCGGCACACGGCATTTTCGGGTAGACGACAGGTAAATTAGAGTTAATTATGGATTATATTGATGAAATATCGATTAATTATCAATCCAAACACCTTGACATAAATGTAAAGATGAACTCTGACCAGTTTGAGCTTCCTGTTTCTTCACTCGCGTGTCCGGACACGCTCGTGAAGAAACTTTCAGCTCAAACTGATCATCGTTTACCTTTACCATTGTATGCCATGGCTAATACAGACAACACTATAGATTTGTACTACTTATATCGTAATCAATGGGGAGATGGAATATGATCCTCGAATATTCAATGCCACCATTTTGAAATTTATACAGAGTTAGTTAGTTTCCTATTTAGGTATGGTTATTAGAAGTTTTACGGTAAAAGAATGATTGAAATAGTTAAAAATTGTTATGTTATGAATTGTTGATGTAAATAGAAGAGAAACGCCATGTTTAAAAAGGAAAAATTCCCGTGCATAACACTTATTACGAAACTAAGGGGTTGAACTCTGCTGCTAGCTCCCAGCCAACCCGAGCATGCTATAGGGTTGAT
Organism: Acholoe squamosa; assembly: GCA_949317995.1. Taxonomy (NCBI): domain Eukaryota; kingdom Metazoa; phylum Annelida; class Polychaeta; order Phyllodocida; family Polynoidae; genus Acholoe; species Acholoe squamosa. Next base: position 49,158,358 of record OX439049.1, on the reverse strand, counting down.
ATGATGCTCGAAACCAGCCCTGGGAAGTTACATTATTGTCACGAAGGATGCATTAATGAATTTTATGTTTAACTCAAAAAGAGTTATAGGAGACGACTATGGGTCCCCTCATTTTCAGTCATTTTGGTGGTGCAAATAAGTTTTAAAAAAAGATGGAAATTTCATATATAAGAGGTAGAATTACGTAATGAATTTGTAGTGCCATTAAAGGAGGAGATGTAGGGGTTTTGCAAGAAAAGGTATTTCAGTACCAACTTTTGTAAATTTTGAGTAATTGTTTATATTCTACAGAGTCAGTTGGTTGGCGGCCATAATACGCCTTTTGCCTGCAATGGTTAAGGTATATGATGTTGATCCATATATCAACTTTTCCGCCTTTTTTGGCAGTGTGGTACGAATAGGGCAGTTTTGGCAGGAGTTATGCAAATAGTGGCTTGGTGGTGCCAATAACCTGGGTGAGGGAGTGCTGATGTCAGACCACAAGCTAGACTTGCTCAAGGCTATTGATTTATTTCTTTTTCGAGCAATGTACATTGCTGCCCTATATTTTTCAAATGGCTGTCGTAAGCAGGTTTGGAAATTCTGGCAATGAGAGAGGTCTGGTGAAAATGCAACCACCATCAAATATGCCAGTGATTTCAAAGGAAAATAAGCCAGCACCAGCAAATATGACAGTGATACCCCCACAACACTGATCAGGTGTGTGATGTAAACACTGGCATATTTGCCGGTGCTGGTTTATCTCCCCTGGAAATCACTGGCATATTTGCCAGTGGTTTCATTTTCACCAGTGCTGTCTCATTCTCAAACCTGATAAGAAAATTAAGTTAGAATTAGCTACTTACACTCCGAAAAGTCGGTCCGCGAGGCGAGGCTTTCCTCGATACAGAAGCATTCCTCGTTCTTGACGCCATGTGGACAGTCCATGAAGGTTCTGTACATGGTGTTAAACATCTGACATGTGGAACCTTGGCAGCACAGAGGCCGTGCGCCACACTTATCTCCCCGCTTTAACTGCTTATCACACTGCAAAGACAAAAACATAGACACCACATTCATCTCCCTGAACTACTTATCAACCTCCTTGCTTTAGCTCCTCAGTTATCTCCCCGCTTTAACTAGTAACTATATAGACAAATGATATCAATTTTAGTGACACGCTATAGGTTGAGGTTGTAAAGGGCAGCTATTTACAAACTCTGTCAATCCTCCAATTAAATTGTCGTTATTGAATGACATATCATATTTCAACATAATACAACGAATTAAACCAAGGTACCATCTGTGCCCATTCACATTTATACATAGTATATTTATATACTCGGCTCAGTCACAACCTACTTATATATATATATATATATATATATATATATATATATATATATATATATATATATATATATATATATATATATAATATAACTGATGATGATATCATATCAATACGGCCAATCAGAGCTGAAGTAAAGTTATGTTCTTATCTGCTTAGCCTGTCTCATTGCTTCATAAGATGAGAGTGTGCTCTTAATTAAATCTGTGGGAGTGGATACATCCCTGGACTGGCTCATTCTAATTCATCCATACCTAATCCAATTAAACCACGAGCACTACAAATTGGCAATTAGAGCCGGTGTAAAGAAAGCAAAAGAAAAGGTGTGGGCGGGATAGATTAACCCTTAAAGGTCGGCAGAGTGCGTTATGGTGTATGAATGCAGCCCCAGCTAGTTTGGCAAAGACATAAAAAAAAAAACAATGTAAAAGTGCTGATGGCACTAGTCAGGCAAAGATGGAGGGCTTTTCAGTGCAACATCTGTTTAGTTTTGGCAAAGACATACAAAACACTGTAAAAGTGCTGATGGCACTAATCAGGCAAAGATGGAGGGCTTTTCAGTACAATCCATGTCTTGTGTATTCTTAGTGATTTGGATATTCTGATTCGCTCAGGAGTTATAGCCTGTGTGATACATTATATAAAGATGTATCTAAAAAATCATAATACTATTGATGTGTGTCAACCTTGATAACAATCTATTGGCCTCAAGTACTTCATTTCATGTTGAGAACAGCAGTTCCTATAACAACGCATAGGCAAAGCCATTTCCTTTCAGGGTGTGAAGAAAATGAATCTCATTCTTCACGGCCCCATTCTCCACTGGGACATCAAAATAGCCTCAAACCCCTTATTATTATTATTATGTTATTTTCTAGGGCTCTTTGACCGACGAAACATGAAATAGATACAGAGATCCACTTGAATTACTCCAATCTGAAAGTTTGTTCATGCAATGGCCTCAAAGCAGGATTCCAATCAGCTCCAGCTTATGGAATCCTGCTTTGAGGCTATATCGTGAAGAGACACTCAGTTTGGAGTAATTCTCGTGAACCTCTCTCTATTCAGGCTATTGAGGCTTCCCATAATACACTCTGTTCGTGGAGGTCTCATGTTAATTAGTATAATTAGGTCAGTCACGTGACCTGCTCTGGCCAATGGCATTGGTCACGTGACTGACCTACTTATGGTAATTAACAGGAAACCTCCATGAACAGAGTGTATTATGGGAAACCTCAATAGCCTGAATAACCCATGACATGTATGTCCCTTCATGGGCATGATACATTCATGAATGCAGCACAGCTGAGTACATGCCAGTGCTGCATCGTGTCGAACCTATGAGGTTGGCAAACCGCAGAAGACTCAGCGCAATGCACGTATAAAAAGCATTCAGCCACTGACGCAGGGGTGCATCATAGCCATTGGTCGTCATGATGCACAAATGAAGTGCTGGCGAGTCTGCTTGCCAGCACTTCGTTGGAGCATCATGACGACCCTACTTGGGGATATGTAACCCGCCAGGGCTACATTCATGCATCATGTCAACCAATGAGAAGGATGCATTGATGCATTAGTGGCTTTTAATGGGTTTAACACTGATGTGGCCAGAGGTAAGATGGCGTCCCTAGATGTACAAAGAGATGATATGTTGGCTTCAAGAGGAACAGGCAATCTGTCTTGTAATCATACACTCGGCTGCTCTGATTTGAGCCCCGTTGTTCATATGGGAATTCCTCAAAAGAAGATGGTGACTGGAGTATGTGTTCGCTTTGAGCATGTGTGGTGATATTTACTTCGGGGATGTTCCTTCAAACTGCAGTCATAAGCCGATTTTATGACAAAATTTGCTAGAAGTCTACCCCTAAGCAGCGTTTTATTACAATAAAGAGAAAATGGTGTAAATTAGACTCCAAAATAGGCTTACCTTATTTGATGCTGAAATTTGAGGTAGACGACACAATCTAGACCACCAACACATGTAGCATGAAACCCATGATTTATTGACACTGGACCTTAGTCACAATAAGGAAAGTCCACAAGTGGTTGTGCACTATAAATAGGCAGGGAGATAGGCCCTTACCAGACCTAGGGCATTGGAAATGTGGGGTCCATTATGGCTATGGTTCCTTGGGGTAGTGGCTTTCAACTAAACCTTGTCTGTCATTGTCAGATTTATGTTCTCCCAATATTGTTGCTGACTGGGGAGAGGGAACAGAGGGGAACTGTTTCAGAATAGACCAACTGAACTCCTTGGTGTTAGTATAGTTGCATATCAACAGCATACAACTGTTCTTTGAATTCCTACAGTACCGGTAATATATAATACCGGTATCCCATATATCTTTACATATTTCAGCAAGTGTTGTTTTGATGATAATAGGTGCCATTATGCAATTACTTTTTTCCACTTTCTCTTTCAATAAGGCTAGGGTCTGTAGGTCGTATTATTTCTCCTTTTTTTATTTTCTCTTTTTCCCACATCTCTATAGGAAATGTTAGGGCAGATAGCAACGGATAAATGAATGAAAGAAAAGTATAAATCCTTAAAAAAATAATAAAAAAAAATTCCAAAAGAAATATAACAAAATTGCTTAAAAAAATTAGGGTGAACCCTGCTTTGCTAGGGTCGGTCGGGTTACTGGAAACACAACATTCTTTAGGTTTAAGGTTGTAGTAGTAGGACATCTGACACTTTTGTGAAAATCCCATTTCATCTTTATTTATTCACAAGTACCGGGTATGTGTGTGTTTTTCTTCTAAGCCTTAATTAACTTGCTAGCCTTCTAAAAGGTAATGGGCGTTTTTAAAATGTAAACCATGCACCTTTACTTATGCAGCAGTATATTTAATGGTAACGAGTCCTACCCTTTGGGCCCGGCTCTGAAAGGATTTCCCATCAATAATGAATCAAGTTTAAATCTCCCTGGGGCAGTGGTGTATGTTAGTACACTGCTGCTCGGCGGTAGTGAGTACATAACCCTACACTTAAGGAAGATGTTTTAGGGGATGGACATGTCCTCTTCAGTTCTTTCCTCGCCCTTCCCAGATTTTACCAACAGATAGCAGACAGACATTGGCACACACTAAGTAAAGGATAGGCATGTCCAGAATACATCTGAATAGTGTGTTCATTACATTTTCTATTTTTATTGCCATATATAAAAAGAACTTAATTATTGTACCATTGGGAATTAGCCATACAGAGATCCTGGTAGTAAATGAGTCTTCCAGTGAACCATGGGTTTAACAATACACTTGTAATGGTTCGTATTGACTTATATGTTGGGTGGCTCTTTGGCTCGCTTACCACTAGATGTACCAACACAACACGAGTAGTTCGGGTTGGGCAAAGCCCCAGAAACCCCTACCTCTCGGGTAGGACTTTATTCAATCTCTCTGATGTCAAAGTATTAGCGTCTGGACTGGACCATGTCCAGTCCCCTTCTGCCGCTCGTCCGGCTCCTTAGTAGGAGCTGGACGCGAGGCATGGTGCTGCCCCCTCTTGTACCAACGAGGTATCGCAAAGCGACACCTAGCTAGCATAGAAGGAACAAGCACCACACGAACACGTCTCTCGGATGAACGGCACTAATATATATACAATGATGCCGGCCCCTACACCACCCCCACTAGACTTTACCTAGGGTTGTGTGTAATTAACAAGTAACTATTGTTGACTTTATACAGTGGTGTTATAAATAAATAGGTAAGTCTATATATACACAGTTCGTATTAAATATAGAACATTTAAGGGGCATTATAAGTTATATGTACACAATAAGGCATCATCGTATATAACCCGAAGTGTTTATAAATAATAACAAAAATAGGAAGTGGCCCCTTATGGACCATCGACCTATGGTGATAATATTACACATGTGTTATTATTAAACATGAGACGCGACGAAGAATATTCGATGTGTAGTAAGGTGATATTGAAAAAATTTTTACAATGTTTTTACCGACCCGAGGTGGGGTAAATAACCCGAAAAAAATTTTGACTTTTACTTACAAGAATATAATATAAGATATAAAAATAGATTTATACAAAATATGAAATATAGGTGTCCTACCAGGGTAGCAGGATCACCCTTACAATATACCGGACTTCCGGCGAACCTGGAACGACTGGTTTCTGCAGCTCCATCCGGCGACATATGTGTGGTGGCAAACCACGTTGCTGTTATGATGTGCCCTGATGAAGATGGGAAGATGGAGACCCGGTTAGATGTTGTAGTCCATTGGGTGTTCGGGTTAGCGTCCATCCTCGCTGCAGGTTACGATCCAGGTATCAGGAGTCCAGCGTAAGGAACAGTGCCTCTGGCATATTAAATGCATTTACCCTCGGGTACCAGGAGACACCAACAGATGGACACTCAAAGATCTTCAGGATCTGTGTCCATCTTCTCAGCCGGCTCCACTGAGGCAGATGGAGCCGAGCTGCTACAGCTGCTCGTAGAGAGCGCCGCTGAAGCCTCGCTGGGAGTCTCGCTCCCCAAGCTCAAGGCCCTCATCACTGCGGACGGACTGTCCATTGCCTCGGATGCTGGTGCAGCAACCGTGGCAGTTGGGACAGCCCGGTTCCAAGTGGGGGGCGGGAGCAAGAGAGCTGCCGGAATCGGCGGAGCAGCCGGGACCGGTGGAGTGGCCAGGACCGGTGGAGTAGCCGGGGCTGGCGGGGCATCCGGGGGTATCTCTGGAACGAAGATGAGAGACGACGGTAAGCCGTCCCACTCCTCCAGATGTTTCCCGAATGCCAGGAAAAACTTGAGGTCCGCCTCCTTAAATCGATGGATATATCTGGAGTTTTCAGCTTCGTGAAACTCTTTAAGCTTTTCGGCTTCCTTCTGTTTTCGCCGGCAGGACTCGAGGGCCTCCTCGACCTTCTTCCTTTCCAGCTCCCTGATTTTATCTTCCTCCCGCCTCTGGATCTCGTAGACCAGATTGACGGTGGCTTCAGTCATCACACGCCAGTAGTCAACAGACTTCTGGCGGTGCAATGCCTGCCATTCTTCCATCAGCTCATTCTGGATCTGAACCGTTCGGACATCGCGGTGGTCGACGAACGTGTTCGGATCCTGAAGACCTGACAGGGTACCGGAGATTAGTTCCATTAGGGGTACCCGAGGACCTGTTGGTGGAACTATCACTGGTGGTGGCGCTGGGGCCTCCACTGAGACAGGCGGGGTGCCTGTTGGAGGAGCAGACGGGCCCTCTACCGTGATGCCTCCTCGGCCTCGGCCACCACCCGGAGAGCCTCGGGTGGACTCCAGTCCACCGCGGCCCCTACCACGAGCTTTGGCCCGGCCCAAGGGGGTAAGGACCTGCGACTCGGGTCCAGCCGGTCCCATTGAAGGGAACTTCGCCGCGTACTCACTGTACGTGGGGCGTTTGCCGGAGGATCCCTCTCCAGCCCACCAAGTAGAATACCCGGATGGGGGAGCGAACAGTTCGCCCCCATCATCCTGGCCGCCAGAGGCTTCGCCCGGGCGTTGTTCCGCGGGTGCAGGTGTGGAGGTGGCTGGAGTCGCCGATGCGGTCGCCTGGCTACCCGACCTGCGGGCCTGGTTGCCAGGCATCTCCAGAGCCGAGACCTGTTGTCCCGACTCGCGACGATCAGCTGGGTTGGCTGGTCTGGGCTGGTCCTTGCCACCCGAAGGGCTCACGGACCGGTCTGCTCGGGTCCTCTTGGAAGCAGTAGTCGTGACTGTGCCTCCGTTTGGACCTTTAGAGCGGGCTTTGGCCTTCTCTCGCTTGTCGTCTCCTCGCCACTTTTTCACCTTCAGGTGCACCTCGCTGGGCATCCCGAATTTTGTGGACGAGGAGTTCGTCTGGAAGTAAGTCAGCAAGTTGCCGCTCTTCCACGAGCAGAATCCGGTCTCGAATGCCTGCTCTTTCACTTCCTTGATGCTCAGCGCGGACCAATTTGCAAGGAGCTCGCTGAAGCACTTGATGGCTCGTTTCCTGGTCTTCTCCAGGCCGATGCCATGGGCCTTCTGCAAATGCAGAGCCATGTCTCGGCGCCGGTGAGTGCTGAACGAGCCATCACAATGTTTACTCGGACGGTCCCCGAGCACACACATCATCACAGGCTTGTGATGCATATGGAATTCAACGATGTGTCGAGCGAAGCGGGGCTTCGTCTCGAACATCTTCTCACCCGTGAGAGACAGCTGGCAAGACTCAAACGGGCACCTTCGGCGGTTGCCGGTTGGTCCCCATTGGGTCATTGCCCACTGGACTTTCGTCCGGGCCTCGTAGCTGTAGATCGAGCCTAATTTGGACTTGAGCTGGTCAATCCAAATCAGGTAGAACTTGCCTACTGGCGTATCCGAGGGGCCGGACTTCATCCACTCCTCGTCATCGCTGTCACCGTCCTTATTGACGGCGCTCGGACACATATAATGGACTGTGTCGTAAGCACAGTCCGCGAAGCAGCGGGGAGTCCGTTCCTTGAACCCCTCGGCTGCATTCTTCCACATCCACTTCTGATTGTCGTCCTTGGGAACATCCGTGGTCATTTCTTCCCACGTTGTCACGGACTCCAAATCAGATTTGGCAGACTCGGGCAGCTCTGGATCGCTTTCGCTTTCCTCGCTGTCCGTGTATATGTCAGCTCCCCTACGGCCGGCTCGGCTGGAGGTGGTAGTACCAGTCGGAGCCTTGGTAGGGGACTTCGTCTTTGCACCCGACGTGCTGGCTGCAGAAGATGCAGTAACCGAGGTGGCTACCGTGGTGGTTGTAGTGGTGGGAGCGGGCGTCTTCGGTTTGCCCTTACCCCTCGGCTTGGTGGGGGGCGTGGGCTCTACCGGAGACGCTTTCGCTCCATTCTTCTTCTTCCGGCGCACAACCTTAGTCGGTTGGGCCGGAACTTCGGGACTGGAATCCGACTCGCGTCGGCTCCTGTCCCCTGTCCGAGGGCTCCTCCTTCCGCTGACTGGGGAGTCAGAGTCGGAAGAGATCTCTGTTTTTCGTTGGGCCTGCTGCTTGCGATGGGCCCGGCGAGCTGCGGTGAGCTCCTTCTGCTGCTTGGCAAGCTCGATTCGCTTTGCCTCTACAGCAGCCTGCTGGCGTGAGATGTCCTCTTCAGAGATCTCGCCAGGTGCCTCTGGGATGTCGGCAGCTGGGTCGGTCTCGGTCGTGGACCTCTCGACGGCGATGCGGACATCTTCAGCCTCCAGGTCGCTCTCAGTGAGAGGACCCTTGGGTGCAGGTTTACGGGTCAATCGCTTGACCCGGTCGGTTTCCACCGACGACAAGGTTACCGTGGAGTCTGTATCCATGTCGGATTCGGACTCCCTTAACTCCGTGGCCTTCTGGATGATGCCCGCAGAGATCAAGACGGCTCGAGCTAAATTCTCGTTAGTCGCCATATTCTCCGCCAACTTTAGGTAGTTGCGGAGCCAAGAAACTGGCATGTTGTCAGCCAGCTCGTCACTACACGAGTCCATTACCATAGTTTTGAGTTCATCTGGTATGGGCTCGGGCACGCCCTGCTCCACCGCCATGGGCCCGCATCCGAACATGGAGGCGTGCATAGGGATGTACGTACCCCAGGAGGTATACACGATACCTTCCTGGCGATCGACGTGTGCTAGACGTCTGATCTGCGTCCTGAATCCCGGAGGATACATTGGAATGTCCAGGACATCCACTTTGCTACCCGAAGCGTCTGTTGTAGACGGGCGCTCCGGGCGTGGCGGGGGTGGAGGTGGCATCCTCTCCCGGTCGGTTGCCTCGGCCATAGCCGTGAGCGTCCGGGCGGCCTCCTCTGTCGAAGAATCCATAGATTCCTCGACCCGAGACGGGACCTTCGGGTCCTCGTCTTGTTCCAACGGAATGTTGGCTGTTTGACGCGCAGCGTCAATCGTTCCCTGTGCCATGGCACCGGGTTCGACTTCCAAAATTAATTGGCAAGTTTTGTTGGACTCCTCCCGAAGGATTCGTCCAACAGAAAGGCTTTTGGGGGGTTAGCTAGGCTAACACGACAGCTACAGGCTGTATAACCGCCGACAAATAACTAGAGCAAAAACGGGTGGCGTCTAACCACCACGAGTCCGCTCTAGTTATGACCAGTATGACGTCAGACCTCTCGTCTCGCGAGATCCCGCCATGGCTATCCGGTGACCTAGTTCCGCGCTTTCCCGCCACACCAGCAGCGCCACCTAGGGAACTAGATCCGAACCAACATTCGACTTGACATGTGAGACGCGGCCTACTACCCGAGTGCTATCGTCTGGAGCTTAGCGGTGTATACAACGCTTCAAAGCGAATGTACCGGTTAATCCGACCGCCACTCACGGGATACAGCCACCCGGGGAGGGCGCGTTCGACATCTCAGGCCGTGGAACGTATGTTGCCTGCCTATGGCGGACAACACGCAGCAGCTCGTTGTGTACTGAGTTAGGTTACAGCAGACCTCAACCGGGGGCTGCGTCTAACGCCTTCGGTTAGCATTTTATTTTTCCCGGCTTTACGTACGGCCTTTTCTGGATCTCGCTTAGTCAGAGCGGGACCCTTCCCATACGTAATGCCTTCACTCAGCGAGACTTTCTTCCATTTCTTACGATTAGGTCGTTTCCTGGCCTTCGTCTTCTTTTTTACTATAACCTCGTCTCCCGGCGTCTTTCTCGGCCGGCCTCTAGGGCGTTTCGTCGGTACTACCATGCTCGGTCCGCTAGGGACAGATACAGGTGGTTTGTAACCGAACTCCCTCTCCGCCTCTTCGCGCCCCTTCCAGGGCCGAAGTTTTCCGACATTTGTCTTCCATTTCCTACCCGTCAGGCAGTCCTCTATCATCACCGTGGACTCGGAGATGACGCGAACGATTTTAAATGGACCTTCCCAAGGCGTTACGAGCTTCAGCTTATCCAGCGGCTCGTAGTACCTTAGTACTTTGTCCCCAACATTAAAACGAATTCGTTTAGCATTGGTGTCATAGCCCACCTTCTGCCACTTCGCACTCTTCAGCAGTTCTTTCCGAACGGCCTCGTATGCCTGTTTGAACCGGTCCCTTAATGACTCTACAAACAGCACCGTGCAAGGCGCCTCCGGGTCTATTCCAACCACTCCATACACTAAGTCGGCGGGCATTATGATGTCCTCGCCGAACACTAGCATGTTTGGGGTGCAGTTAGTTGATGAATGGACAGTGTTGTTGTAGGCATGTACTACAAACTCGCACTGTTCATCCCAGTCATCCTGGTGGGTATTAACCAGGGGCTTTAGTACTTGTATGAGGGTTCTATTGAAGCGTTCTACCTGCCCATCCGACTGTGGTCGGTACGGGTTTGTTCGGGTCTTACAAATGGCTAGGTAATGGCACATTTCCTGCCAAAGTTCTGACTCGAACTCCCTTCCCTGGTCACTGTGCATCATAAGGGGAACACCCAAATGCAGCACCCAGCCTTTCACAAATGCCTCCGCGCATGTGGCGGCTTTGTGGTTGGGAAGGGGGAACACCCGAGTGTACTTAGTATAATAGTCAGTTACGACCATCATACAAGTATTGTCTCGCGGCGTAGTCTTAATCCCACTGATGATGTCTATCGCTATTCGAGCAAATCTGACACCAAACAATTCCTGTGATAAGGGTTGCTTACCCAGGCCGGGTCCCGGTTTGTTTTTACAACAATCCGGGCAAGTGGCGATCCACCGGAGCAGGTCGCCTCTCATACCGGGCCAGTAGTAACGCCTTTGTAGACGCTCTATCGACCTTCTCTTACCGAAATGGCCACTCGTTTGGTGGCCATGGCAATAATACATGATATCCCTCCTCATCGGGGCGGGTATCACTATTTGCAACAACCTACCGTTGGTGGGAGTTGTCTTCCACCTACATAGTATGTCGTCTCGGATCTCTAGCTCGGCCCATTGAGCCAGCAACCGCCTCGCTTCCCTATCCTCCAGGGAAACTAAAGGCCTTGCCGGTTTAATGCCTGACCGTAGGTATTCCATTATGCGCGCAGTGGTGGGGTCTGACTGTTGAAACTTCTTGATGGTCTCCGGGGACCAATCGAGATAGCTGCATACAGCCTCCTCCCAGGGGATACGGGGGGTGGTATAATTAAATACCAACCCGGCTACCACAGCATTGTGGGCCCCGCAGTCTTCACATGTGGCATTTTGGCACCTTCGGATAGGCCGTCTTGACAAGGCATCCGCATTGATGTGTTTAGCACCGGGTCGGTGCTCTATTTGTTTATGCTCTAATCCGAATTCGGATAGGTGAGCTAACCAACGTCCAATCATCCCCTCGGCGTCCTTGAAGTTAAGGAGCCACCTAAGAGACGAATGGTCTGTTCTTAAAGTAAAGTCACTTCCCCAAAGGAAATGCTTAAACTTCTTCGTATACACCACCACAGCGAGGAGTTCTCGCTTGGTGGTACAATAATTTCGCTGTGTCTTGCTTAACGTGTTGCTAGCAAATGCTATTGGCACTTCGACTCCCTCTTGGACCTGAGAGAGAGCTGCCCCAATCGCGTCATTGCTCGCATCGGTGTCTAGGATGAAATGTCCCTCGGGAGTGGGATATTTCAACACGGGTGTATTCCTAAATAAATCTTTTATTTTATTAAAAGACTCTTCTTGCTCGCTGGTCCATGGGAATGGGTCCCGTGCCCTACCCGGGGTCCAGTGAGCTAAGCACTGCATGGGGAAGCTGACACGAGAGTAATTCGGTATGAAATCACGATAATAGGAACAAAATCCTAAAAATGATCTCACCTCCTTAGCACTCGTGGGTCTTTCCCAATTTTCTACAGCTTCTAATTTTTCCGGATCCGCACTTACCCCGTTAGGAGTAATGATCCTTCCCAAGTATGTAATGGTTTTCTTAAACAAATTACATTTCTTGGGTTTAAGTTTAAGACCGTTTGATAGTATCCGGTCGAGGACTAATTGCAGATTCGCCAGGCATTCCTTGAATGACTTGCCGAACACGACCACATCATCCAAGTAAACCAGGCATTTCTTCCACAAAAGGTCACTCAGTAAGGATTCCATCATAGCCTCGAATGTAGCGGGGGCGTTACACAATCCGAAGGGTAGGACATTATACTCAAACAGCCCCATATGACTGGAGAATGCTGTCTTCTCCTTGTCTTTGGGGTGCATTGGTATTTGCCAATATCCGGACTGTAAATCCAAGGTACAGAACCATTGGTTTCCGCCCAAGCTATCTAAAGTCTCGTCTATCCTTGGTAAAGGATACGAGTTCTTCTTTGTTATACCGTTCAATTTCCGGTAGTCGACACAAAAGCGGATTGTACCGTCTTTCTTAGTAGTCATACAAACAGGGCTGGACCAGGGACTCGAGCTAGGCACGATTACCCCTAGGTCCAACTGTTTTTGTATTTGCTCTTCACAGATTAACTTCTTTTTAAGGGGAAGTCTACGATACGGGATTTTAAAAGGTTTCTCGCTGCCCACATCTATGGTGTGCAACACCTTATCGGATCTACCCACCGGGCCTCCTTCCCTACCAAAAGCACCTTCGTACTTTTGTAGAAGTCTCGCTAGGCAATCCTTATCGTCCGTATTCTTTAAATCTGACTGATCAATCAGCTTTTGGAATTCTTCATCCATAGGATGCTGACTAACTGGGTTTAGTGGTTTGTTAAATTTAGCCTCGGCGACATGTTCTACCGAACTCATCCTTCCAACACTGTCGCCTCGCCTCAAATAAACCACTGAACCACTTCGGTTAGTTATGGGTAATACGGACCAAGCTGCATTAGCCACTAATGTATCCACTGAGTCTAACCCGATGCTTGACAAATACACCGTGTCGGGTTCGTAGACTCCAGCTTCATTCCTCTGAGCCATGGATCCGCCACAAAGGACATCGCAAGTGGTACCCGGTGGGATCTTCACCGTATGTACCACTGCTGCGACCGAAGACACCTGTCTCAATACGCATTGGACATGCAAGCCATACGGGCTCCGTATACCCATACTACCGTCCCTCGGGTCCAAGACGGCCCCGTATAAGCTTGCAAAATCCAATCCGAGGATTCCGTCATCACTAACCTCTGCTATAGTTGGCGAAAGAACAAACTCTTTGCCTCCTATATGGATAGGCATAAACGTCCTACCAAATGTACGCATACTGCTTCCGTCGGCCGTGCAAGCATTTACCCCCGTTTTGAGGTTTTCATGGCTGCCGGCCACCGAATCGAAGAATCTTTTGGACACACATGAATGACTAGCTCCAGTATCCACCAAGAATTCCCCCACCCGGCCTTCCACAGATATGGGTACATACCACCGTCTCCCCCCTAAAGGCGAGGGGTTACTGGTAAACTGGTGAAAGTCTCCCGAATCACCAAGATTCAATCCGAGTCCTCTCAGGAATTCCAGACACGGATGACTTGGGGGAAGGCGTGTCCCACACACTCGAATCAACTCTTTGATCCATCCTTCCTCTCCCCTAGTGTGGCCACTCGCCTCCATATGATTGCTCCTGCACATATCAACACTAGGGTCCCTGGCCCCGGCCGAGGTGCAGGGGTGCGCACCCTCAGCCACCCGGCCTCCAGGTGTAATTGACTCGAAATCTTCCACCGGGATACCCCCGGTAGCATTTTGGCATTCGTTCCCACTCGGGGCCATGTCAGATGCCGTTGACACAACCCCCACTAGTTTTCCACATCTGAGGAACCTCTAGCATTCTCCCTTTCTACGTCGTCGTCTTCGGCTTCATAGAAGGCAGCCATTACCGGCTTAGTAGCGGTACATTCGGATGAGTAGTGTCCCATGCGCTGGCACCTGAAACACTTAACCGTTCGGCGATCCACCCGGGGTCTTTGCCGATTGGCTTGGATGGCATCTGTAATTTTCTTACACATGTCTTCCAGAAGTTTAGTCATGTCCGGGGACTGAGTCTTCACTTTGTCAGTGCTTACAATGGACTTGACCGCCTTATCGGCAGCCTTCGGGTCACTCTTGACCTCGGATGAAGGTCTAGAGTCCCTTTGTTTATTGAAAGATTTCCTGGGAATATACTTCCTACCTGAAGTATTCTTCCTTAATTGCATCGAACAGAAGGTGCCGTCTTCCTGTTCGATATCAATCAATTCGAAGTCGTCTGATGGAGTATCGACCTCCGACTGCTGGGTCACCGATGCCAGGGGTACCAAGCCGCTGGCATTAGGTATGTCCCCAGCTAACATAGCTCGCTTCTTCACGGCCATATCTATACCATTAAATATGCCGTGTAGTGTTATGCCCTCCTTCCAGGCATCCCTCGCTGCTATTTGTTCATCTCGGTCTCTTAGACCCTTGACGAATTGAGTGATCAAATCGTCCATATACCAGTCCTGGTTTTCAGTACCGGGTCTGGCCTTACTTAGCAGGGCATGGAGTTCCATACCGTATGCTCTGAAAGCTTCATTCGGCTTCTGTGTGCGTTTCTTAAAACGGACCATCGGGTCTTCCTTGACCATATTGCATAACAGTCCACTAGCAGTTTCTACTAACTGCTCAAAACTCCCAACGAGGCCATACCAGGTTCGCCATTGCTCTACAGCCATGCGACCCGGCCCGCCTTTCAGACATCTCACCAGATGTGGCTTGGCCTCGTATGGGGTCCATCCATTACAGTTCATCACATCGATGAAATCTTCAAACCACTCTTTCCATGGTCGAGTACCGTCATATTCTTTAGGAATAACGGCTACCCTTCGGGCAGAATTGGGAGCATACATCAATCTAGTGCATTGCTGTTTGCTCCATTCAATCGCCTTGGTTTCATTCAAGGTCCGATTGCCCCCTATACCACCGAAGCTCGAATTGCCAGGTGGAGGCGGTGGTGGAGGTTGAGTATACGTCCACTGTGCACCACCGTGGTTCGTATAACTCGCACTACCTTGGTTGGGGCCGGTACCCGAGGTACCACTATAGCTTGTGGCACCCGAAGCAGCGCCCCCCCCTTGCGCGCCTTGGTACCCGCCATCGGATGGCTGGTTTCCCGTTGACTGGCCGCCATCGTTTGATGGATTCGGTTGGGTGTTGTCATTACCAGCACCCAGCCCCGGGTCGTTACTAGGATCCACATGAATGTGGAACCCACTGGTCTCCGCACTACTGTCGGAAGCCTCTCTAGGGGTATAGTCCGGATCCAGGTTGTGGACTATGGGCACCTCACTTATCCGGACTCTACTAGTTCGGCCATGCTTATCCTGGGTTCTGATGTAAACACCCCCTTGATCTACGTTCCGCGAAGCATTATCATTTACAAAAGGATTATACTGCGGATTCTTCGGTGTAGAACAGGAGACCGGGTCGCCCTGTTTCACGAACGTCGAGTTCGGGTTTGTCACCCTACTCGCCGGAGGGGCATGTGTTTCCTCTTGCTCCTGTAAATAACTCTCCATAGCGGACTTATTTATTGTGAGGGTAGCTACGTCTGTAGTCAGGTTTCGCTGTTCCTCCCTAAGCTGTGCGTTTTCTGCCAAGATTTCGGATCGAATCTTTTCATTTTCAGCCACAGCTCGGTTTCTTTCTTCTTGGGCGATCATTGCCTCTCGCTTAAAAGTATCCTTAAGTAGGCGGTACTTTTCACCCTTCTCTTTCTGAGACCTGTTATATTCAGTAGTCTCCTTCCTGATCTCGGCTTGTTCCGAGACCATCTTGGCTTCTGTCTCAGCTTTCCGGAGTTGAAGTTTCTTAAGCTTCTCCTCCATTGCGTGCAACTCAGTTTGTAATTTATTTACATCCCGAGCCTTAGCAACCTCCTCGGCTCTAGCCTTGTCGATTGCTCTAAGTTTATTGGCTTCCTCGATTTCCAACTCAGCCAGCCTCTTTTCTTTTTCCTGTGCGTCTCTTTCCTTCCGCTCCAACCGATGGGATACGGAGGATAGACGATATTTGAGGTCGGATTCTTTTAGAATCGCCTCCTGCTCAACGGATCGTAATTTTCCGATCCGGGACTTAGCTTCCTCCTCTATTTTGGATTGGGCTAACATGAATTGTTCATGTTGCCTCTTTGCCTGTAACTCTACCTGTTCCTTGGCTTTCAAATAGGCCTGAGTATTTTTATACCCGGGACCCATCCGACGTCCGTAGATAGACTTGCGATTGCCTCCAGGGTAAAACATGGAGTCAGACAAGCCTTCGTCTAGAGATCGGCCTAGGTGATGCCTTTCCGAGCTTTTCGGTCCGGTACCACTAGGCTTATCTCTTGATTTCGCGTCTGGGACTATTGCGTCCCTTTTGGTTTTACCATCGTCGCTGTCATGATCCGACGATGTCATTAGTGGGGCTACTTCGGTTCCACCACCGGGTGCTGAACCCTGGGGGGTTGCAGTACGCTGCATAGGGCTTTGTGCAATTGGTGTACCCAAGCCGCTAGCCGAGCCTGTTGGTACCATAGGACCTAGCTGGCGTCTGCTAGTTATAACTTGGGACCAATCGCTCAAGTCTAAAGTTGGGGGTCTTAACACTCCCCTGAACAATCCGGTATCCGGTACTCCTGTCTGGGGTGTAGCCGGATACAATTTTACGATGCCATCTCTGGTGGCATTGTCCCTAAGGTCGGGTGTAGAAAAAATATTTCGTACACCCTCCTGATTAAACATTTGTTGTTGACCGGGTTTCCAGTCTAACAACAGATGCTGGGATGTATAATCATCCTCTTCGAATCCCTCTAGCCCAGGGCTGGGGGGATCCGCTTCGGGTTTCCCGAGGCTTTCGGCCAATGTGGCCGCGCACCACCCCCGAACCGACTGGTCACGGCACCAGTGTAATGGTTCGTATTGACTTATATGTTGGGTGGCTCTTTGGCTCGCTTACCACTAGATGTACCAACACAACACGAGTAGTTCGGGTTGGGCAAAGCCCCAGAAACCCCTACCTCTCGGGTAGGACTTTATTCAATCTCTCTGATGTCAAAGTATTAGCGTCTGGACTGGACCATGTCCAGTCCCCTTCTGCCGCTCGTCCGGCTCCTTAGTAGGAGCTGGACGCGAGGCATGGTGCTGCCCCCTCTTGTACCAACGAGGTATCGCAAAGCGACACCTAGCTAGCATAGAAGGAACAAGCACCACACGAACACGTCTCTCGGATGAACGGCACTAATATATATACAATGATGCCGGCCCCTACACACTTTCAGCGATCTGTCTCACTTTTCAGGGTATAATACACTCACTGTCCTCTAGTGTCGTGGCCTCAAACACTGTTAAATAATGTTGTTAAAATAACGGCAAAATCTTTGTCCCAAAGTTGCCAAGATCCATCAATATTTTGCTGGATATATTCCTTGTACCACAGTACTGCCATCTGAGGCTTCATTGTGGAAAGTTCACCGTTTCACTGCAATATGATTATGGTGGTTCACTGTTCAGTTTTACAAGGTTCCCTTGTAGATTCAACAGTTATTTCTCGGAGTGTGTATCAAAATTACTTCCCATGATTTCCGTGAGCAACACGGAGATTATGAGTCACCACTCAACTTCACATAAAATATTCTGACCATGCCACCCACATATTGTCATATTCAATTCTGATAGATAAAGTCAGACAGGAATTCAGTAGGTGGGTAGAGTTGATTGTTCTACTACACTATCAGTTATATGGGTGATAGGATTGCTATCTTTACCTGTGAGGCACACCACTGAATAGTTATATTGCCCGCTTGGTGTTACCATAAAGCTAGTGCTATTGTCATGTTCTCATGCACCTGTGAAAATAACCTTGAATGAATGAGGACAGCAGGCTGACAGAATATACAGGACTAGGTTAGTTATGGGGCTATAAGAAGTCACAATTTAGGCCTATAATGACAGTGAGGAGTTGGATTCTAATCTATAAAGATATGTTAGATCAATAAATTCAACTGTGTAATTCCCTTTCTCCAATACTTTGACACAAAAAAGCTTCTATTCATGTGGTCACCCCACCCCCTAGCCTCAAGGAAAGAAAACAGGAAAAAAAGGAAGAAAAAAAAACAACACAGAAATACCCCCTTCATAGAAAATGGGTTATCAGATCATACACAATATTTCTTTCCTCTTGCCAGTATAAGCTCCATTCTCACCAATTGCCTAAGCCCTATGTTAGAAATATGATACAAAATCCCTTATATCAATCGACATGGTGGCGGTCATATTTGCTTTGCCTGCTTCAAATCCCACAGGCACGCCTGTTTATATCATGACATTGTAGAATGGCTGGGTATGGATAGGTCACATGGCGCAGAGTGGATATTGCACTGAAGGGGAACATGTGAGTCCCTGGTGGGGTATGATATTTCCTCATCCATATATACAGTACACTTGTCCCTTATGGCCCTCCGCCTAAACTAAGGTCCTTGTCACCTGCTTTATTTGGCACTAGAAAACTAAGTATAGTAAGAAACATGGCATGTTAGGATGTATTACTATATAGTGTAATGGTAATGATAAGAGATAAAAGAGTCCAATTGGGGCCCCATACTTCTGACACTTAGGTTCTAATTTATTCATTAGTCTTATATACAGATGATTTCTTTACTACATTTACTGTTTTTCCAAGTTAAATTTCTCATTTTTTCAATACTTTCCCTCCCTAATTTTTCAAGAATTTTGTAATCTTTAGTTTAATATCTCTCAGACACTTTTTATTGCCCAGAGGTTTAGAGCCCAACTACATCAGCCCTCACCACTGTCCCCTGTGGGGATAGTCTCCACACCTGTGACCTAGGGGTGACAAATCTTGTACAGTATTATAGTGAAGTTATAACTTGTTTTAATGCTACCTAGATGGATCAAATCCTGTCTTTAGTACTAATGGTACCAAGCTGAAATACCTCTCATGTCTGAACACTAATGGTAGGCCTACTTATTTGAACCGACCTTTTGCTTTTATCGCAACAAAGGCCAACTCATTTATTTGAACCTAAAACTATTTTGGTTGGCTAATGGTTATTTCTAACATTTATTATAGTTGTTAGCTGGTCTAGCTGCTGCTATCCAGTACGTGCTAATGCTACTTAGGTGGACTGGGGCCCACTGGGGTCATTACGTCGGTTAACTGAGGAAGTAGAAAGAGTGGCGAGTTAACAGAGAAGGTCAAGTACTGAACATGCTCATTTGTTAGTACCTCTAATCATTCAGCCTCCTGAAATGCCTTCATCTAGAGCTGTAAGCTTTAACTTAAATAAAAAAAAAAAAAAAAAAAAAAAAAAACACATCAGATTGGAGTTTTCTTTCTGTGAATGATGCCAAATCAGGCTGGAGATTTCATTAATCAGGCTGGATGCTTTGTGAGCTACCACCATATGAAGACTTTTGTGTACAAGCCGCAGCTTACACGGTACATGTGAATCAGAGGTTCCCTAAGACTTATACTACAGTGTTCTTAATGTCAGGGTGCGGCTTATACATGGATATTTAACCCTATACAAGAACATGTGTACTAGGCCATCAATATTCAGGCTCCAGGTGTGGCTTATTGCTTTGTCCCAAGGTCAGGGTGCTGCTTATATGCGAGTTTGGCTTATACAGCATTTTTGAGATAGTGCCTGGTCAGTTGTCAGATGTTCTTGTCTGTTTGTTTAGTTTTAAATCCTGGGGCCATCGAGGAACTCAGACATTCAAAAATTTTAAACTATTCAATAGTAATGTTAGGCCGCAGGCGGCCTACCTTAGGTTTGGGCATATGAGTGCATGGGTGTGTGTGTGCACACATGCATATATTTATGAGTCTGCTTGTAGCAGTGGGACACAGCTTGTAGCAGTGAAATACCACTCATGGCATCGAGCCCCTCTTTATCGTGCTGCCTCACGCAGGTAATATGTCGCAAACTGTAGAAACATCACCCGGTCGATTACATTATCCTGACACCGACGGACCAGCCATTTTTCAATTTTTTTTTTTGAGTATATATATATGTAAATATATGATCTATATGTACTTATATAAGTTTGATTCTTTGAGGAAGTTCAGGAGTTCTTTTGTTTCTATTGTGTTGAAGACAGCTTTCAGTGTTGTTGCATTTTTAAGATATTTTCTTCTACCGCTTGCAGTCCTACAACAGTTGAGCAAGATATGCTTAATGTGAGTTCAGTGTTGCATTATTGGCATATTGGTTGGGCTTCACGTTTCAGGTGGTGTTCGTGTGTAAGCCTTGTGTGTCCAATTTCGTAGATGTGTTAGTTCCACTTCATCTGATCTGGATAGTTTTCCTTTTTCACCCTTTCCTTTCAGTTGAGGCTGAATGGAGTGTAGCTTGTTCTCATGCTGCTTCAGCTGTGGATTCAAACATACTGCTCAGACGGTGCTAGCATTTCAAGCCCCATGTAGCTAACCTTTACGCCACAAAAAAAAACACACCAAAAAAAACCCTAACTGTTACATACTGAACGGTGAGTCAGAAGATTTTAGTGATTAGTCCCATTAGCTGAGTGTTGTCTTCTTCTATGAACATCTTCTAGGCAACAGTACTAACCCTGAATCTGCTCTCATACCTAATACTCCAGTGCACATGAGTTCTAGTCTCAGTCTCCCCAAGGGGACTCTGTCTTTTGTTCCATCCTCCATGAACATTGCCGTGCTCGCGAGTCTACTCACCATCACTGCATGGTTGTATAAGCATTATGCCGATCCTTAAAGATCGCCTCGTCCCCATAGGGTAGACATGGTGCATTAATGCAGCCCTGGTACGTAAACTAGCCAGTTTTTAAGACCTATACAATGCCAAAGTCTCTATTGAAGGGGTTCTAATTGAACATTTCAGGTATTCAAAATTAACTTTAATCACTGTGGTTTAAGCTCTAACTTGATGGTGAGAGATGGGGGGAGGCTCTCTGAATCCTCCAGCTCTGCATTTGTGTGGTACAATGATAACCTGTATGGGCCAGTCCATTCTGTATCAACCCATATGAAGGAAGGTGTCTCACTTCATCTAGACGCTGGTGCGGACCAGCAAGCACAACACCCATTTCACCATAGGTGGCTACACGGTCTGTTTGGTTGATGTCTCAGGCTTTATTGACAGTCTGTTTCTGCTGTTAGCTATAGTGGGAATGGGTGTGGGATTGGTGGGGATCGGATACACTGGTCTCATGGACAACTTGCATAGACAGGTCTAAGGTAACTACAATACCGGTAAAGCAAAGCATAGTGTTTAAGTTGGCGGTTCACCTTGCCCTTTGCTGGTGGTTAATTCTTGGACATCTGCTACTGCCCAGGCCAAAAGTGGAGCAGTAGCTAATAGCATTTTCAACATCCCCTGATTTTTTATCATTCGGGTATGGACATATCGACATAGAATGAGAATGATACCATCCTCTCGAGAGTCCAGAGACACTGGTGTCAGACACCAGTCAATACGAAAACTTGCAGGACACTGGCTTTGCCAGCAAAATCGCTGCCAGGCCCGCTGAAATTACAGGAACAAATTTATGTCTGACTGTAATCCTGGGACCTTTTGGTGGATTTTGACTTTTACACCTTGCAAATCAGATCATTATTATTATTAAGGTTTTACAGCCTGAAACAAATGTCATTACTATTTGTTAAGTTTTAAAGAGTTAAATGATTAACTCGGAAAGTTTACTTTTCCGAGTTTTTAGAGACAGGTCGGGGCATGCACAAAATTAAGAACTCAAAATGGCCTGTTTGAGGGATGGGACTGTCACTTCATCCTCAAATAACATCAAAATGATAAAATATGAGAGAAAATGGAACCTTTCATGAAATAGTGTACATATTCAGGATCATGGAGGTGTAATTGTTACCTGTTATCTGGTTCATATCTTTCTGATATTAAGGTTTAGTGAAAGTAGGTCATGTCAAAATAGGTGTAAGACGCTTTGTGCACTCAATGGTTTCCTATGGGGGTGTCAGCTTAGGGTGTCAGCTCTAGGCAGGTTGGGTGTCATCCACATTGTCATACGTATTACCTACATTCTAGACTGGCTGCAGTTATTGTAGAACTCTACCACACAGAAAAAAATCCAAGTTAGTAAGTACTAATTTAACTTAGACAAAACCACTGATTAGGCAAAATACCCAACAGGTTAGTAACACATGTTAGTTGTATTCACTAACCTATACCTGCAGAACACAGATAATAAGTTAATATGTTATTGAAAGTGCAAGGAAGAAGAATGAAACACCTTTTTCTGTGGAAATTTAATTTACTCATATATCCACGTCTATCTCCCTATGAGTCAAACCCAGAACAACTTAGTTCAGGGGTTGCAAATGATGTGAAGCATTAAACTTGCTTCTCAAATGGAGAGGCTCTGTAAGGCAAGTAGGCAATTTAGTTAGAAATCAGGCAAGTCAGGCATTTTTCCTAAAGGTTAGGTGTAAACTCCCAAGAAAACTAACTCCCACCTTGGCTTAGCAAGTCCAACAAATGTTAGCTATAAGGCCTAAGATATTCACATTTTTTTTTTGTGTGTGCAGGCTCTTTATACCATTCCGAGTTACCTGCGATATAAATCGCTTCAACACTCGTTAAAACAGTGAGTTAATTCTTTTTTTCATCATTTCTTTCCTGACAATAATAACCTTGAGGTATTCGGTCCTGCCAAAATCAATCTGGGCCTGCAGAATGATAAAATCTGCAGGACCAAATGGCCTACAAGTGGAAATACTTTTACCACAGGGCACCAGTGTCGCTGTGGCTCGTCGTGAACCTATTGTCAGGTTATCTGAGTCCCCTCCCCCGCACCCTTCAAATCCCATTCCACAAGCTCCAATCTCATCCACTTCCCCCTCCCTCCCCACCTACTTACTCCCCCAGCCACCACCCTCCCCCCGCCCCTACACTGTAAAAATGTCATTGAAATAACGATTAAATCCTCGTCCCAAAGTTGTTTTAGACCCACCATTATGTTTTCTTGTACCACAGTGTGTACTGTACTGCTTCATATTAGCAACTACACGGCTTCACTGCAATGCAATAACAGTGGTCAATTTTTCAGTTTCAAGAGGAATCCTGGTAGATTTAATACTTATTTCTTAGAGTGTAGGTAACCGTTACCCACCCATTGCTTGCTCCTCTCTCCAGGGCCTAGTACTGTATTGGTCTCACAGCTGACCACTTTCACTTCTTCCCTCTTCAACTCCTCCAATGTATGCTCATTGCCTACCCACATCCACCTTCAATTCCCATCTGATTCCCCCTCCCCCATGTACCATTACAAACACCCGCCCAAGCCAAGCACGACCACCGCTACTACCGTAAAACTCTGCATATAAGCCGCGGCTCAAGCAGCGGATCCATTACCGTGAGTCTACTGTGAATAAACACGCCGACTGCTTTTGCATGTCTTCTGGCAGAAAGTGTTCCAGTGGATCTGCTGCTGCGACTGTTCATGCAACGTCCAAGCGGTGGCGACATTCGCAAATGTTGTCGCTGAGGACACATGCATGAGTCCAAGTCACAAGAAACTCCCGGCAGTGGATCCCTAGCTTTTTTATAGACAATTTCAGGTCTCTGGTGCGGCTTATAGCTCATCCAGGAACTCAGGGTGTGGCGTATAGGCAGGGTTTTACGTTAGTTCATAGTCACTCCCCCACCTACCCACCCATACGCTCGCCAGCCTTACATTGGCCGCGTGCATACACTACTGAATACAGCCCACCAGATGTGCGTTAGCGGTGCGTTGTGCCATTCATTTTTGAGCTGCTGCTACCCCCTCACCCCCCCCCCACCTACTCTCCCTATTCAGACACACATACACACATACACACACTGAATGCAGGGATTAATTGAGGCGCTGGAGGCCCCCTCCCCCTCCCCTATCATCACATTCTACCTACCTATCTCCACTGTCGGGGGATGACGTTAATAATGGATCCCTGGGCAAATGACATCGCATTTACTGCTGAGATGTGGATTGATGGTTCTGAGTTATAGCAAGGTGGGCTAGAGTGATGTGTGTGGTGGTAATAGTGCGTGCTGTGCTGTAATTTCACATGAGCCAGTGTTGCCAAAACTTTTTCTTGATGCATTTTGGCATCTCACACAGGCCATTTCCCTTTCACACAGGCGATATGAATATTGATATTTTAATTAAGTACCTTGATAAACTTCATTATGACCTGTTTTTATACTATGCAAAAATTGAAAAATAAAATTTGGTGTAAACAAATTTACAAATATGGCTCTATGTTCGCTTCTTATAAGCCAAATTATATGACTGCAACATTGGGGCCCAGCCTTTTGGCAGTGCAGCAGTTGATTGGCGCTGTGTGAGGGCTGTGCCACTCCATCTTAGTCTCCTTATATGAAGAAACGCCATGAATGGTGCGTCTCAAGTGTCCCTAGGTGTAGACGTTCTAAAAGCTATTTAAGATGAAACACAGCATATATTATAGCCTCCTTTGGTTGTACAGCAGTTGAAATACACTGGTTACAGCTCTGTAACTCACCAGAATAACTGTTATTTTAAACCGATGTGTGGCACATCTTAGCAGCTTAAGTAATGATACTCTTTACCGGGCAATTGGATACAGGGACAGGAAGGCATTGGTAGCACAGTCAGAAATAATTTCCTAATGGCATTGAATAATGATAACTGCAAACAGAATTACCAGTATTAAGATTTTTATTTTCTCGAATCTAGTCACTTCATCTACCATGTATGTAAGATCATATTTTCTTGTAATAGTATCCCCCATTTTCTTGTTGCTTGAGGTGGACTTGTGGGCAACTGGTGTCCATATGCACGGGCCCAGGTCTACATGCTTGTCCTAGAATTCCCCCTCAGTGAAGCATGTCTGAGTGATTGAAGGCTGTGGTTTGTCTGCTCCTGTCTATAGGACCAGGCAAATAAAAGAACACTTGCTATATTTCGAGAAGAGTAGGGAATGAAGCCATGGTGGTGGTTTTCTCCCTCACCCCTCCTCATAAATTCGACCATTCAACTCATAGATTAGGTCATCCATAAATGTGATCCCTATTGTGTCAGACAAGCAGCATATTTTTGTGTTATTGACTTTAGTCAATAACGCATTCATATATATGGAAACTGCCACACAGAACCACATTAGATTAAAGAGGGTTTCTGACAGACATAGGAATATAGAGGGAAATCTGGTCTATAGTGTATCTCTGAACAATTGCCACCGCAGCTAGGCCATGGTTAAATAATCTCTGTTTGACCTTATATGCATTTAGTAAATAATATGCTGAAGCAGGTATGAGGGAATGGTATGGACAGGTAGTTTTTGCACCTATAAGAGATAGAGCATAGTCAGCTGGTCATTGGGGCTTGAAGGTAAGAGGAGGATTAGGTACGCCTCATTGTTGGTGCACACAAACCACTAACCCTTTATGGGCTGCATAGAACTTATACTTTTTTTTCATTGAATTTAGAAGCCAATAACACCTAGGCCTGTGGCCTAGACTTAACCTTCATAAATACCTGTCTAGCTGTTTGGACAAGCAGCTTTTATATACCTGTCCAAACTGAGAAAAGAAAAGACTTGATCTTGGAAAATCACAGTCTCTCTGCTAACTTTCAATTACAATTAGTGGAGGTAAAATCAACCAGACCAAACTTAGTATAAGAAAATTATTATTTAGTTGTGATATATATATATATATATATATATATATATATATATATATATATATATATATATATATATATATATATATATATATTGCAAGGCAAAGCAATCCTCATTAAAACATATCACCGCCATATTACCATTAGATCCTACCAGCTTTTTGCTTCCTCAGAAGTGGGCTTGGTGCCAGAAGGCCTTAGAGATGGTGCCAGAAGTGCCCCACCCTCTTACAACACTATAAGATTATAGAGAAATATTACTTCCCCATCCCCTCTCTCTCTCTCTCATCCATCCAACCCCATCCAATTTCAGCCAGACAGTCAGGAAACTGGGAGAAAATGTCGTAGTGACGCTCTTTGCCAGGAAACTGCTGGCAAAGCTGTTTTGCTGAGGCAACCAAAAAGATGCAGCAAGGTCTATTTTTAGAACTGGGTCAACTAGGGGTGCTCAGGGTTGCCCTGTGCCTTTACCTGAATGAATTGGTCGATGATTTATAACTCAATGTTTTAAAGTAGTTATGTCGTTTGTATTTCTCTGTATCACATTTGTTCTATGAAGACTTCGTTGATTAAAACCCAATAGAAAGGTAAATGCAACTCAATAATTAATATCAAACTCATTATAAACATAGAATTTAGTGATATTTGGGGTAAGTCAAAGTGAAAATAAATTTCCAGAATCATCTCAGGTTATTGTTCCGGCCTATGGTCATGTGGTAAAACACATTCATGACTTTCAGCTTGCAAACAGGGAGTCATTCACCTTTTTTTACATGGCACACCCACACATTGGTTTTACCAGCAATCTTCATTGTATGAGGCCTTCCCACTATAGACAGAGCACTACACTGAGTCTCATTGAATACAAATGTATTGTTACTATATATGAATGTAATATATAATGGATAGACTTGCACGAGTTGGCTTCAGGGGGTGATAGAAGCATGAGCCGGAGGCGAATGCTTATATCAAACCCATGAAGCCAACGAGTGCAAGTCTATCCATTACATATTGCATTTATAACACGGTTTCCACCATTAATTCTAAGTATTTACCTTCAAAAATGATGTAATCCATTCATTTCTTATGCGAGTCGACAAGACGGCCCTCCGCCATCTTGGTTTCATGTTATCGTATGCTTAGGCTGGCGAACTCCTCAAACTCCAACTCTCATAGACCTACTACTGCGAACACGTTGAGACAGGGCTGCGCCAGTCTAAAATATAATCCATTCTGTACACACCAGGCGGCGGCACCTGTAGTGTTGACAGAACGGGGAAGACGCACGGCAAGTCGCTCAATTCGAAAGTTTAATAATTTTGTATGTTAAATTCAGCCATAATATCAAGTAATCTACCCGACAGGGAGTTAGAATGAGGTTTCAACTATGTTATGTCCAAAGGATTTCGCTATATTTGGTCTATAAGCTTCAAAAATGGAGAATTTACTTTCGTGTCAAGGTACGTTTCAACATGTCCGCCCCGCTGTCCGCTCGCCGTGAATTTTGGTGCTCTATCACCAGATATAGGAATCGATATTATCCATTTTCGGCACTGAAAACTCTCTAACCGTGTTATAACAGTATATACACTATGACTAGAGGTGAGCCCCTGAATCCACTCAGAGGCTGGATCCTTGCAGGCGTCAGCTGGTTTTCCCTGAGGCCCTACTTTACAGTAGTGACTCTCAATCTTATCAGGCTACTAGTTCCCAGGCGGGGAAACCCAATACCAAATCCGGATGTCAGTAGGCGGGGCAGGCCTTTTACTGCCTCTGTTGGGAAGCGGTCATTGTTTTACAACATCGGGGTGATAGTTGTGGCATTTGGATAATTAATCACTCCTGTGTGTGGAGGTGTTGAGCATTGGTCTCACAGCTCAACCCCGACACACATGGAATGGTCAGTGTTCTACCATGGTTTGTAGGTCCAATTAAGTTATAAAAAAAAGAAGGAAAATTGAACACTATTTCTATGCACTCTGGTTTGAGAGTATTTCTACCACTGGGTGGGTGATCTGGCACTGGGTGAACATAGGCTTCAAAGGGGTCACCCTGCCTAGCTCCACACTCCTATGGTAGAACTGTCGACCTGCCTGTATGTTGGTGACATATATACTGGCAGGCCATGTCTAAGAAGTTACCTGTCAATCGTCCCCTACCTTCATCCTTGCTCACGACACAAGGGGACACCCCGTCATCCCAAAGCTCCACCTGTCTCTCTAATACTGACGTTTGGAATATAGACTGTGATTGGAGATCTAAAACTTCCATCTAGTGTAGGTCAAGCGAACTACTCCCCATAATCTGGGGGTAAATGCCATCAGATATGGCCAGCGGGTATACGCCCTCAATACCTGCAGGATACCAGTGTAAGTTGGCATGACACCTACTTCGTGACCTAATACCATATAATAAGAAAGGCGTGGGATGGTGATTCTCTTCATGAGTAGCATGATCGGTGCCTGTCTGGGAGGACCTGCAACATTTGTGGGTGTGCACAGGAAAAGCAACAACCTTCACCCCCACCTTTGTCCAATAATGACCTCTCCGGTAACTGATTGATAGTGTCAGAGTAGGCAGTGGGCAGGGGTGATGTGCTGACTAGTGCTTAGGGCACTGGGGACCTAACTGATGACATTCCCTTGTCCTCCTGTCACAAATAATCTGTCACAGTACCATATAGAAGACCTATGTTATCACCATAATATACTAACAGTGACTAAGGAAATGTGGGAGTTGATAGGGGGGTATTTTTTATGTAATTGCCGTCTTCATATAAGGTTTTGATTTTGATATGCTAATCGGAAAAGCCATCATTTAAATCCAACCAAGGATCATTCCATTCATGTGAATATACCGTAATCTCCCGTGTATAAGGCGCAGCCCGTGTATAAGGTGCACCTAGAATTTTGGAAAATTCTCAAAATAATGAAAAATTCATAACTTTGGTACTACTGAATGAATTTTCAAAATCCAAAAACCTATGTGTAGCTTGGGCCACCCCCGGACCCTCCTGGCCCCCTAATGTCCTATTATGACCATGGAGGCATGTAAGATATCAAAAGAAAGGTCTTGGTGTCCCCCTTGTGGATCCAATGAGAACTAAAAACCCCTGTATAAGACGCGCCTTATACACGGGAGATTACGGTAGTTGTATGTTTGATTACCAGTTGCAGAGGCGTAGGAAGCAAATCTTCATTGGGGGGGCCCGGCGAGGGCACCATCGCGACCACCTTGAATTGCCGGCTGATGCGTGATGGCGTCTATATAATGTGTATATAGAATTCATATAGAAAAGTAATTTTTGGTAAATTTTGGATCTGACTTTAGGCTCAGACCCCCATTTTCCCTATGACATCACCATAATAATCTAATTTGAGATGTAAAGTTTTAGCTTCTTTTCCATTGTGTTTATGAGTTCTTGGAAAATATTGGGGGGGCCCAGACATACTCAGGCCCCACCTCCTTCATGATTGGGGGGCCCCAGGCCCCCCTGGCCCCCCCTTTTCCTACGCCCCTGAGTTGTTGTAATTGTACAGCGATTCCAAAGTGTCTACCCGCAAACTTTCATTCCGTAATATAGACGTTATGAGCAATATCTATTTCCTGCTGTTCTGGTACAGGACAGAATAGTAACAAGAAGTCTTACGTTACACATATCCAGATCACAGAAATGTTACGCAGTAAATCTATAGGGAATCCCTATATTGGTCTCTTGCTACAAATATATGAGCAGCAATGGTATGTCTGCCCTTATTACTAGAACTTCAGTCTCAGTGTTGTAAAGTTGGACCTTCAGCTCAGTGTCCTAAATTTGAATATCAGTCGCAGTGTTCCAAAGTACGACTCTCAGTCTCAGTGTCCTAAATTTGAATATCAGTCGCAGTGTTCCAAAGTACGACTCTCAGTCTCAGTGTCCTAAATTTGAATATCAGTCGCAGTGTTCCAAAGTACGACTCTCAGTCTCAGTGTCCTAAATTTGAATATCAGTCGCAGTGTTCCAAAGTATGACTCTCAGTCTCAGTGTCCTAAATTTGAATATCAGTCGCAGTGTTCCAAAGTACGACTCTCAGTCTCAGTGTCCTAAATTTGAATATCAGTCGCAGTGTTCCAAAGTACGACTCTCAGTCTCAGTGTCCCAACGTAGGACATTCAGTCTCAGTTTTCCAAATAGCACCTTCAGTCTCAATGTCCCAAAGTAGGACTCTCAGTCTCAGTGTCCCAAGGTAGGACCTTCAGTCTCAGTGTCCCAACGTAGGACCTTCAGTGTTGTTACAACTGGTCAAGGGGCCATCCATAAATGACGTCACGCAAAATTTGACCATTTTGACCACCTCGTCACATTTTTTGCCAAATTTTAATGCTGAAGGTATATGGAAAATTAATTTCGTCACACCGAGCCTGACCCCCCCCCCCCCCTCCCCACTTCAGCGTGACGTCATTTCTGGATGCCCCCCTAGTCACAGCTACCTTGTAGTACTTTCTGTTGTAGATTCAGTATATCGTGAACTGCACTTAGGTTCATACACATGCAGCCGTTCATTATCACTGAAAACCATGGTTTAACGTTGTATGCTAGAGTGCTTCCCTAGCCCACTTAAAAGGGTATATTTCTCCTCTTTCCTATCCCCTTGGGATGTGTGTGGTGCACATATGCGTGGGCACTGACACATTCCCCTGTGAAATAGTGTAATGTAGTTCTCGCCATGAATATGACCTTAGCTGTCGAAATGGCGTTAAACATCTATTACTCACTCAATCACTGTATGCTAGATCTGACAAAGTTGACAAAACTACGTTTTAGTACGATTAGAGAGAGTGTCTAAGGTTAAGTTGGACGAAAGAGGATAACACGACTGAAATTTCTGCTTTTCAGACGCAGAGAATAAAGAAAACAAAGTCAGCACAAAAGGTCGAGAAAGCTATGGTATATAGATTAAAACAGAAATCAGTACGAGCCGATCAAGTGATTAGAAGGCAACGCCATAACGATAGGAAGCTACAATCAATGCAATGAGAATGCAAAGCGAAGGTGATTGAAAGGCAAAAGCAATGGCAATACAGCCTTAAAGCAATGCAAATACAAAGTCCATCCCCACCAATAGCTACTCACCACGGCAATCTCGGGGTCCTCTTTATGAGGAGATGCGTGTAGTTCATTCCCCTTACGTTTGGCGATCATGGCCTCCAGGAGGTCATCATCTCGGCGCAGGGTATAACCTCCCACCACGGTGATCAGCAGGGACAGGAGGAGCAGTCCCCGCACGGCCCTGGAGGCGGCCTTAGCCGGGCCCGGCGCCGCGGGAGGCCGCATGGTGGGCCGGGGCTAGACGGACTCCTCACGACTAGCTCAGGCCTGCAAGGTGTGAGGGGAGCAGCTCAGTCAGAGCGCGCCCATGCCGGGTCTCACAACTTGGGAACAGTGATGACGATACAAGCTCTGTAGTAGTGTGGGGCTAGTAGTCCTCTTGTGGGCGGGGGTGAGTGGTCGGGGTGTAGGTTATGAGGACACGGTATGGTTATTTGCGTACTCCAGGTCCATGTGTGGGTGTCCTGCTCCTGTACCTTAAGCCTCAGTATCTTGCCTGTACTGCTCACACTGCCGTGAGCTGCTCGCTATACCGTGTGTGACGTGGCTGATGCCGTACCCCTGAGTGAGGAGCAGAAGGCTGAGTGTCAGAGCCCTGTGCCACGGTGGGTGGGACTGATGGTGGGCGGGGGACCCACCCTCAGTCAGTCACTCAGTCACCCAGTGAGCAACTCCTTCTGTCTGGTATTAAACGCATCATGTGGGGGCGAGCAGCTCTTTCTATACTACTAATACTTGTGTTTCCAAGAGGTAACCCCCTCACAATGCTGAGGGATTAGGAGATAAGCAGGGCGTGGGAAGGCGTGGGGGCGGTTTGGAATTAGTAATAGTAACACTATCTCTCCATGTCCCATTCAGTGCTTACTGATAGTGATACTGATAGGTTTCATTTCTCTCTCGTGCCTCTACCGTCACTGATATCACTCAATCCTATCACTCTCCTGATTATGAGCAGCTCGGATAGCCCTGGGCCCCATACCAGCGCGGTGAGCGACTCGCAGGTAGATCACATGTTAGGCCATTACAGTTGAGCTACCCCTAAACCAAGTCAAATTCCAGAGTTCAAGTACTGAAAGGTCAAGCTCTTGTTTTTGTTTACTCTTATATGTCACTTTCACAGAAGGTCACAATGTGAAGGAAGGTCACAATGGGAAGACTATTGCTGTTGATTTTGCCTTTGTAAAGTACTTGATATTGCTGTTTTTGTAAGGTTGTAATTCTATTCATTCAATCATAGGCTGAAAGTGACCGCCATCTTATTCTTTCCTACAGGTGTTTTGCATTAGATAAGGTCAATTGGTCACTATCATATAATACCCCTACCTAGCTTATATATACCATTCATTGCTGAACTACACACTTGATTTACAGGTATTTGCCCTGTATGTGGATGTCAGGTGAGGTGCTCAGGTAACCTGATACCACCTGCCAGGTGTGGCCTTACCTGTGTAAGTGTGGCCCTCCTCCTGTGGCCCTCCTCCTGTGTCAAACACACACTCCTGTCCAGTGATGCTACCTGTAACAAGGTAAAATAGGGGAATAATGCACAGGTATCCCAATTTAGACTGGCTGTATGTATATATAGTGGCCCTTCCTAACACCCTACTATAGGTTCCCACAGCACCTGTGTAAAATCCCCTTTTGCCCCTGCTACTTACAGTGCTTTACAACCACTACTAGGAACCCCTATACTACCCCTCCACACAACACTAGTAAATCCCCCTAAAGGAGCTGTTCAACACATCTTTATCGCAGATGTTCATGCCCTAGACAGCCAGCAGATAGTCATCCAGCTGTCCTCATATAACAGGCACCTTATTGAATGGTTCCTTGCTCCTGGATACCTTGTACCTGCCTCCTGTTGATCCCCTGGACAGGGTCCAGTCAGAGCCTTACACGTATAGCTTTATGGCAAGGAACAGTCCTCGGGCAACTCTTGGTGAGCTCAGATCTCAGGCCTAAAGCCCTCCTAAAGTGATCTGCTAATAAGGCCTTTATATAGATATCCTGTGTTCTTTCAAACAATCAGGAAGTAGATGCGTTTTGACAACACGACAACATCATGACAATCTCAGTCCATATTCAGGTTAGCCGAGGTGGAGTCAGCTTGGGCCCAATAACCTATAGACTACTACAGGCTATATATAAAGACCCAGTCCTATCTATATAGCTGCCTTTACAACTGCTCCAGTGAGCTACTCCTCTAAGTGGGTCACTCAGAACAGTTCGTCCTGGCCACGACCTACTAGCTCTCCCTGACGTCAGATGACGTGACGTGTGTCAGAGTTTGACGTCAGAGCAGCGTCCTGGTATAGTCAGGGGGAGTCCCTTCCTGGTTCTGTTTAAGGCGGTGGCACACAGCTGGCCAACCAGCAGGCAACGCTCCAGTGCTGCCAGGTACTGGGGCAACTCACCTAACAAACCCCTTGTGTCGGTATGGTACAAAATGCGCCTTTATGGTTTGAGAGATTAATGTATGAGCCCCAGTCTTCATTGTATCTATGGCTATAGACAGCCATTATGTAACAGATCAAGGCAATTGAAATTAACCCTTTAACTCCCTATACAACATATATGTAGTGCTATAGTGCTATAAAGCATATATATATATATATATATATATATATATATATATATATATATATATATATATATATATATATATATATAATGCTAAACCGAGGGAAACATTGTATGCAGGCATTATGGAGGCCACAGTACACAAAACGTGGCACAACACCCTTCTCAGCACACCCCCAACCTCTTCCTCCTCCCCCAGCCTCCAACTGCCCCCCCCCCCCACCTTCCCATAGGGGGACACCGGTAGCTGGCACCCAGCAACCATTACCCAACCACCAGAGTGCTACAAGTAGTGACTGCTGTGTTATTAGGACTACATAGCAGCATCACTGTTTTGTTGGAGTGACTCTAATAAAAGTAGCGGCCCATGGAGGAAAAAAATCCCTGGATTAGAATTTGCTGTAGAATTCATCATTGGCTATGGTATTCTTGTCAGTGTGTACTCTCATTGCTGATGTAATTCTCACTACACTTGTAGATATTCCTACTCTGTCTCTAGGACTTCCCTTTCAAAGTACCGGTACATAGATTTCATTTGGAAATTAAGCTAAAATCATAAGTTCCATCTGCTTTTTATGAGCCAAGGAGTGGAATTTCTGCGAATATCACCACACTATGCCTAAGTAGAGCTTTGGAGTTTCACATGCCTATAGATATACAGGAATTTCCTTTCTTGGAGCAACTATTTTAGAATGGATTCGGAATTTGTTAATGTATCGTCAGACTTTTCCAAACACCCTGCCTTACATCCCTGTGTTAGTAGACACAGGAGGACTTCCCATGCAGCTTATTTACAGGACCCTTTTGGCGTTTTAGACTGATAATCTGTCACCCTTGAACTATCCACTGGACCCTTACTATGTCGTGGACGGGACTACATCACTATGGTGCGGGGGCGGTATGCTTACAAGAATACATTACATCCCGGTCCCACCATCACCATCACCGGCAACACGGGGAAGGGGAGGGACGTGTACGGCAGGGCTCAGGACCTGGAGGACGTGTGGGGACATGGAGGGGGGTGCAGGGGTGTCTCCCACCCTCCTTGCAACACATTCCTATTGGAAACAGCTTCAGAAAATCAATGAGCAAAACGGTCGGCGAAACGGTTGGAGGAATGGGCGCAATGGAGAGGTCCCTATTCTTGGAGGTGTATCTTTGTGGGTGAGGTGTGTGTGTGGGGGGGGGGGTGGTTGAGGGTGGGACCGGGGGGGGGGGGGTAAGACAAGAGGCGAGGTAAGAGATTGGTGGGTGTTGGATGATGAGGTGTGTGGAGGGGGGGCAGGGGATAAGGTATGATGAGCAGAAATAGGTGATAAATGATGTGTGTGTAGGGTGGCGGGGTGTTAGGAGTAGGTGTTTCGGGAGGGGGTAAGGGGGGGATTGAGAATGATTGTGAAGGAATGTTTCAGCTGTTACAGTGAGTAGGATAGATGAGGCTAAGGGATGTAAGTAAATCCCTTAAAGGCCGTGTTATACATAAGGACTTTGCGACTTTGGGCAAAGTCCTCATCTGATTCTCCAATGCAGCACCTGTGAGTGACTCACTGGCTTCATCAGTGGATTGTGTCGAAGCAGTATGTCATTCACATAGTCAGGCTTCTCTAGCCAATCTTAAAAAAGGTCTTAATCTCATCATTTCTGTCCCATTTTGTGACTGGTGCACATGCATTCATCCATTGATGTTTAATGTACTTTTCATGCCACAGATATGACCTTAGATGTCGAAATGTAGTTAGGTTATCATTACTCAATCACTCAGTTACATAGTGATGCATAAGTGCATCATACCTATTGGTCGGCGTGATGCATGGTTTGCACGATGAAGTCCTGGCAAGTCACCAGCACTTCATTGGTGCAACATGCCAACCCTTTGAGGATGGACCCAGTAGGTGCATGAGTGCAGCCCTGGCGAGTTACTCGCATCATGACGATCACTGGGCATGATGCATTAGTGCATCAGCGGCCCTTGAAGGATTAAAGTAGGATGCTTCAATTGAAGGGTTAAGGAGGTAGCCATGGGTCTTTATAAGGAAGAGCCAAGTTTATAAATATATCAGTAGCGGCTTTATTTAGCTGTTAGCGGCGGCCGGAGGGTGGTACAAAAAAAACTACTTTCAGTAATCATTCAACATCCTCCCATATTATAAACTCGCTCGTAAACTTGCACTCAACATCAAAAAAGGTGAACACCACGAGAAATATCTCCAAGACTGCATTGACAAAATTATAGTACCTAGAGGCCTACAAACAAAGATCACTGCCCAAACCCCTGAAGTAGATTGGACCTTCCAACTCAAGTGGGAACAAATACAATTAAACTGCAGCAAACAACTCAGGGACCTCCTTAAGAAATACTACACTGACAGAGTCACAGACTTAAAACAACGCTTCAACAGCATCACCGACAACATAAAGAAATCATGCGACCTAACAACCTACGAAGAAATCCTCAAACTGATAAACAACATAGAGAACGAGGTAGAAACCAACCTACAAGAGAAAAGAAAAAAGAAAATCGCAGAATCAAGAAATACTCGCAGGAAGCCGCAGCAGAACGCTCAATCTGCAACCTCAGCTCCAAACAACTCACCACCCACCAACTAAGTCTTCTCAACAAAGGACTAACCTTTGTACCAACACCCTCAAGACCATTCCATATTCACACCATGAGAGACACACTCCTTTTCAACAGACGTGTAGATTTAGCCTACCACTTTAGAAACTTCCCCCCCTATTCACCACCAAATGACATCTTCAGGAAACGAGGACAAGGTTGGACCCCAACCATCATACACAAGGAAATCAACTCTCTAAATGACCACATCAGAAAAAACATGTTGAAAGAATCCAACCAAGTCAATAAAAGAGACAAGTTAACAACAGACGAGAGGCTAGCTCTTAATGGATTAATCAACGATGACAGTATCATCATTAAGAAAGCAGACAAAGGTGGTGCAATTGTAATACAAGACACTGCATCATATGTGAATGAATGCAATAGACAATTATCAGACACCAAATTCTATAGAGAAAATTACAGTGACAGGACCAAAGTAGTGACACAAAGGATTGCCAAAGAAATAAAAAAACTGGAAAACAACAACCTCCTACCAGAAAACTCTGACAGAATCTTACTACCCCTACACATCAAGACCCACGCATTTTACACACTACCAAAGATCCACAAACCAGGCAACCCTGGAAGACCAATCATCTCAGGAATAAATGCACCGACTGACAAGATTTCATCCCTGCTGGACAAAGTGCTACAACCCATCCTGCCAAAAATCCCATGTCTCATCAAAGACACCAAACACTTCTTGAACATAATTGAAGAATTAGACCACTTAAATGATGGTGAAAGACTAGTGACAATCGATGTAAGTGCCTTGTACACTTCCATCCCACATGAGGAAGGCCTGGAAGCTGTTAAAGCAGCCCTGCTAGCCTTCCCACACCCACAATTACATCCAGATGCAGCCATCTCACTACTCAGAATGGTACTAAAAAACAACATATTTATGTTCAATGATAAGTTCTACCACCAAATCAATGGCACAGCTATCGGAACAAAGGTAGCCCCAGCATATGCAAATATGTGAGCCAGCAAGCAGAAATGGGGGTTCCTGCGGGATTTAGTACCTGTTTTAGCCACCAGGGGGCATTACTAAGGGCTGGAATAGGAAAAAATATGCCTAAAACTGTTTTATGGTACTTTTTCATGGAGAATTCAATGATTTTTGATAAAATGTTCTATTTTGGGTGGAAAGGTTCCAAACAAGGCATGTAAAAAGAACGTTTTTGGGCCTAAACAGGCATTTTTGTTGATTTCTGTTGCCATGGAAACATGATTTTCATTCTAAATAGGAAAATCAATGATCTCATTTGAAGGTACGTTTCACCAGGTTTACTATGGTGAAAACAGAACGAAAATACCATTTCTAGATCAAAAGTTATGGACAAGAGAATTAAAAAATTATGCTAATTTAGCTAATTAGCATAAATTATGCTAATTTTAGATGTATCTCATGACTAATTAGATGTAGAGCTTATTGTCACTCAGGAAATGGTCATAACTACCCATATTTAGCAAGCAATTCCTCTAAGACTAACAGGAGTATCTTCTCTTGCAATATATCACTGAAAAGCTAGTGATCTGAATTTTAAAGTTGACTTTTAGCACGGAGCACCCTTTCTCCTTGCCTCTACACATATATTCATGCATGTCCTTGAAAACAAATTGATCCAGAATGCCCCACTCAAACCAAGAATCTGGTGGAGGTACATAGATGACATCTTTGCAATTTATGATTGCACTGATGAAGAACTGAACTCAGAACTGACTAGGATGAACCAATTCCACCACTCTATAAAATTCACACACGAATCCAGCAACAAAGAAATCAACTTCCTTGACACAACAGTGTATGTTAAACCAAATGGAAAACTACACACGAGGGTTTATAAAAAACCCACTGACTCTGGATTGTACCTACACTACAATTCATACCACCCGAAACACCAGAAAAATTCTATAGCCTATAGTCAGGTTTCGAGATACCGTATGATCTGTACTGAAGAAGAGCCACTCAAATCAAGCTGCAAAGACTTGCTGAGACTTCTCACCATCAGGGGACACCCCCATGCACAAACTAGAGAACTGATCCACAAGGCTATGGCCTTTCCCAGGGAAGAACTCCTGAAAGTCAAAAAGAAAGAAAACAAACAAGTCATCCCTTTCATCCTGCAATATAATCCATGGAATGTCCGTGCCAACTCAATCCTACACCAAGCAAAGTCATACCTCAGTGACAGTGAAGATTTAGTGAAATTCAAACAGAAAAAAAATACTGCTCACCTATAGCAGATCAGCCAACCTGCGTGACCTACTGTCACACTCGGCCTTCCCTCACAAACCAGCTGTCAATAGGAGTCACCCATGCATGATATTCAGCTGTCATTATTGCGAGTGCATCCAAAGAACCACCACTGCCACATCCCACACCAACAAGAGAACAATCAAGATCAAAGGCAACAACAACTGCCAAACACGTAGCTGTGTCTACATGATTGAATGCCCAGCATGTCATAAACAATACATTGGGGAAACAGGGCGGCGCCTCTCCAAGCGCCTTTACCAACATTGGCGAGCGGTATCAGGCGAAGACAAACACTCAAAAGACACCCCCATTGCGAAACATTTCAGAGATCATGATGTCCAGAACCACCAAATGATGGTAACCATCTTGGACAGTACACCAGAAACCACAAACACAAGAAAAAGATTAGAAGAATCATACATACGCTGGCTTGACACGCTCCAGCCGGCCGGCATAAACATGCAACTATAAATAGCACAGGGAATCCCGCGGAGCGCTACTGATGACGCAGGTTATACGTCACCAGGGGGGCTCCGCACCATAGCAACCTACACAATACACTACTATAAAAGGCAAGTGGGCGGACCGTTAGATCATTCAACCTTTCAAAAATAACAACAACCACACATGTCCACACGCTTCTACAATGGATCGCTTCACGCAGTGCGACTACTGCGATGAATTCATTAGAAATACTGATCAGAGTAAACTAAAGCATCTCAACAACGCCCACAAGGGCAAAAAATTAGAAAAACGTGTCGCCACTGAAACTACGGGTAAGTTTACTTGCCAAATACCAAACTGTCGTTCAACCTTTACTATAAAAAGCAACTTGAGAAGGCACTACCATAACATCCACTCAAGTACTGAATACAAAATTCCACCCCCCACCCTCCATGTAAAAACAACTCACCTTAGGAACTGGTATAACTCGAATATAACTCCTGAAAATGTCAAATTCAGAATTGTACATCGGGGCACTCCTTTTTGCAGCTCAAAACCTCCAAGGGGAGACCGCCACCAAACCAGACAAAACACCACTACAGTCCAACAGCAGCCCGAGCAGCTCCAGTTCCAGCACGAGCATATATAGCAGGGAGGAGGGGGAACTCTCACCAACAACACCGCCCAAACAAGTACCAACTGCCAAAAAACTACCATCAATGCCACGCATCATGTTGATCGACCCAACTTCAAGAAAAAGAACTGCCCCTGAACCACCCAAGGCGACCGTTAAAAGATGCAAGAAAATCATGAATGCCGAATATCGACCATTAAAAGTAAAATCGAAGGAATTTGTGAGTACAGACAATTCTAACAGCGATGATGAAACTCCCCCTAAGAGACTGTCATCTGTTGTCACCACCCCCACTAAGCCTACCACTACACCAACACCAGTAGTACCAAATCAGCCCACTAACAATTCCTACCCATCAACAGCTTCCAAAGCCGAAATTGAGCTAGATCTTAATCTAAGTGATGATGATGACATCCTGGACGATATTAAGACTGTCAAGAAACCTGAACCTAATCAGGTAGAGCCCATCAAACCAAAAGAATCTCCAATCAAAACACTAACACCAACAAACCAACCAACAACTGCAGAGATCCAAGGATCCAGTCCTCAGCCTACCAACAACAGCCAGCGCGCACACCTAATCAGCCCTATAACCCAAGCAGTACCCATATTGCACCCTACATCCCAACATGTGCACCCAAACCCAACATTGCCAGTTACCAACCAACACCAATCAGACCTGAGAGACAGGTCCCCCTAAGTGATGTATTGTTTGGACTATACCAAGTGGTGTGGAACCTCCACGCCGATCTAGGCAAAGACTTTTATGAGCTACTTAGATGCAGAAACCTCCTCCGCCCTAGAAGACCAACTCATGAGAAACCTAGAGAAACCAAGAAGCAATAACTGACATTCATGCTTGCATGTAAATTTTTATATACCGCAGTGTTCAAGAAATTAATTGAAATTTATTATACCGGTATTTACATCATTATGCATTTTAATATTAAACATTGTATGAATCTATGCCAATTGTAAAGAATATTAACTGCCAAAGTATTGCCCACTGTAAATATGCCCACAGTACACAAATTTGCCACCAAGTGGACATATAACTGTGATAAAGTAGATCATAGGTCTCCCATGATGCATCTGTGATATATCACCATAACTACCAAATCAATTGTCACCATAGTTACGAGCCGTTCCAAATTGGATCTTTTTGCCTACCTCAGTAGACACATTTGCCGAAAATGAGTATCCTGATGAAGGTTAATTAATTTAACCGAAACGACGATCATCAACTCATAATATCCACAAATAATTATTATATTGTACCGATGTATATGAATTGTCTGCAACTTTTAATAAATTTTGAAACTGTACTTGACTGTGTTTGGTTTTGTGTGCTTCCACCTCTCTAGAGATTCAATTATTCAAATACAAGTGTCTGTTGGAATTGGAGGCATCTAGGAGCTTTGCACCAGATTCTAACTGTCTGTCTATGCACTATATTTCATGTCCTGCCCTGTATGTTCCTCCTTATATCATCTACAGAGTTTACAAGATTATTATTGGCCCAGGTCCTCCTGGGTCATTGGCGGCGCCTTTTTGGTCAAAAACTGATGGTCATGAATTTGAACATTAGATGGGAGTTGCTCATTGAAATTAAGATTCTTTAGGATGTAGTCTTTCATTGCACATGCACATGAAAGCTGAAGAAAAAACCTGAAATGTTTGAACTTCTTTCTCACGAAAACGAGGCTCCTAGGATTGCATTGGGCGGTCCATTTCCGCGGTCAACAGGGGGTCAAAATAACACATTGACTCTCATGGGAATTGGGTAATTAAGACGCTTTTTTTCAGCAGGTAAGGTGGAATTCTTGGTCCAGGAGGGGTTAAGACCGTTGGTATATGAGTGTGTAAATCGGACCACCATAATTTTGTTATGTCGACCGCCTCACTTCCCGTCTGGAGACTTGACACATGCGCACAGAGTAACCGGTCATCATATTTTATTTTTTGTTTAATAATAAATTGAGGTGTATTCCATTCAATTCGATTGATATTGCCAAAGATGCATGGATTATATTCAAAAAGCCATTAATTTCAAGTTAAATCGATAGAATCTATCATTTCTCCGCCGAAAAGGCGACTTCTAGCAAGGAGCGGGTCACGCCTGCGCACAGAACATCAAAATCCAAAATGGCGGACATCGAGTTGATCGCCTTACGCTGCTATTGAAACTGCTAGATTATAACAAAATGGAGGAGAATTACAGTGCCTCATGCCTTTTTATGGTTGATATGGATCCTTTTTCAAGACCTGCTGGTATTGTGCAATGCTTAACTCGCCAGGTGAGGAGTTATTCGCCAATGAAACATACGAGTGATAATTGGTGCATTTTCCATAGCCTTAAGCATTGACGCCTTGGACATACTGTCACTATAGTGTCAACTGTTAGGTAGGTTTAATTTCTATATTATTTTTTATGATATTTGGTGGAAGGCCTGGGCCATAAGTGCTCTATAGCATGCGTTCAACTTTTTTGGCAAATAGCCTGTGGACCTTTCTGTATCCCCTGGTTGCTATAATGTCCACTAGTGTATGAGTGCTGACTAGAGCTATCCGCGTAGGTAGCATGGACTGTACATAATGAATATGAAGCTGAAAAATCTAGAACCTATATTATGTTGTGCTCTGCTTCCAATTGCCTTTCTAGCCTTTAATTAATTCTTGACATAGTGCATGATTATAGCAATTAATTATGTTAATTACGTTGTCAGAACTTCCTAATGCCCCCTTGCCCGGGGCAAAGGATAAACCCTCTCAAAGGGATATGAATGTTTTTCATAAAAAAAGGTTATTTGAAGAGTGCCAATCATCCATTGTTTGAGACATACAGTATGTAATGTATCTGATAAAATGCTCTACCACGCCATACTGCTCACATCAGGACTTCAATGTGCCAACTCCAAACAGCCATGTCATATACTACTCATCCATATCTACTGGTTTGTCATATCTTCTCTAAAAACAGCCATTGCCTTATACTACATACAATGTCTCCCCTGGTTTATCATACCTACTGCTCCAAACAGACATTGCCTTATACTACTTACGCTGCTTCCACTGGTTTATCATGCCTGCCCCAAACAGCCATTGCCTTATACTACTTACGCTGCTTCCACTGGTTTATCATGCCTGCCCCAAATAGCCATTGCCATAGACTAAACACTGTTTCCACTGGTTTATCATGCCTGCCCCAAACAGCCATTGCCTTATACTACTTACGCTGCTTCCACTGGTTTATCATGCCTGCCCCAAACAGCCATTGCCTTATACTACTTACGCTGCTTCCACTGGTTTATCATGCCTGCCCCAAATAGCCATTGCCATATACTACTTACACTGCTTCCACTGGTTTATCATGCCTGCCCCAAATAGCCATTGCCATATACTAAACACTGTTTCCACTGGTTTATCATGCCTGCCCCAAACAGACATTGCCTTATACTTCTTATGCTGCTTCCACTGGTTTATCATGCCTGCCCCAAATAGCCATTGCCTTATACTACTTACACTGTTTCCACTGGTTTATCATGCCTGCACCAAACAGCCATTGCCTTATACTACTTACGCTGCTTCCACTGGTTTATCATGCCTGCCCCAAACAGCCATTGCCTTATACTACTTATACTGTTTCCACTGGTTTATCATGCCTGCACCAAACAGCCATTGCCTTATACTACTTACACTGTTCCCACTGGATTTACTTTGCCAGCTCCGAATAGCCATTATCAAAATACTTACATTCAATTTATACCCTTCCCTTTGGTTTATATATTACCCGCTCTAAAAACAGCAGTTGTCTCAGAGAATCTATTGTACTTGATTAAAGGAATGATTAAAGGAATGTTTCAAGCATTTCTGATCACAACAACACAAAACTAACGCAATGGTTTTAAGTCGGACTAAATTGGGGTGAGACCTCATGAGATAACCCTCGATTAAACTGACTCTCAATAGCTTCCGTACATTTTCCACCAGTGTACATGTACGGTGCCTACTCCGGACAACCATTGTATCATACTACTAAACAGCCATTTCTGTCGAACTTGCTCTAAACAGCCACTGCCCTATACTAGTCTAATTCCATTTGTTTTATATGAACTTTCCCTTTTTCAAACAGTCAC
Organism: Acholoe squamosa; assembly: GCA_949317995.1. Classification (NCBI taxonomy): domain Eukaryota; kingdom Metazoa; phylum Annelida; class Polychaeta; order Phyllodocida; family Polynoidae; genus Acholoe; species Acholoe squamosa. The sequence goes on along the minus strand of OX439049.1, from coordinate 49,114,747 downwards.
TGTATTCTACTATCTACTCATATTTATCACAGCTCAGCTTCAGAATAGGCTGCCCTATAGTACTTTTTTTTATAACGAACCCTTTGATATACACGAAATACAGAGAACAAGGGTAGGCCTACCGCAGTCCCCCTTTTAAACAACCAGGCGGTTATTAATTTCAATACCTTTATACCCTTGGCCCTGATTTGAGACAGGTGCTCATTCGAATACTGTTTTTTAGTGCTTAAGATTTCAATACCCTTCTTCCCCTGGCACTTGTTCAAGATCAATGCTTATTCGAGATTCCGGCGCATAGATAAGCCATAAAGATCACCTCTTTGTATGTGAAATTTCCCCTGATGCAGATACTTGCTGTACATCCTGTGTGTCATTGGCACCTTTCCTGTGCTTATGCTGTGGACTGGCACCATTAAACGCCGCCCCAATCTGTCAATTCCTTGGAAACATCCATCAATTAGTTGTCACTCCATTTTCCTCTGATGGAAGAGGAGCTATAGTGGGCTTCTCAATGGCTCCTCCCACGCCCCTCAGGCCAAAAGGGGGAAAGTATGTGTTTCATGTTCAAATTGGGAAACTAGGAAAGCCTGGAAATGACTGGTGTTTAGTGGTTGATTTTTTTTAAGATTTAAAGAAATAAATTTATATGAAAATTCTTTCAAATGAATTTGTGTTAATTGGTATATTGTACACATGGTGTCTTCACTAATATGAGACCATGGTATTAGCACGATCTAAAGATTAGCTGTCTAGAAGTAATTCTCAACATAACATTTTTTTGTGCTTTACAAGCCTACTTGTCATAGTGGGTTCCCCCAGTGTACCAGTCTCTATGCAGCACACGTCCTGCAGATACCTTATACCCTACCCTTCACCATGAGAATGCCTATGTAGACAGAATTTATATTCTCTGACAGTGCCACAAATGGAATACGATATATGTTAGCTTTGCTGACAGTGCTCATTTTATAGTTTGGTATGTTAAATGTTCTAACGCGGCCAATTAGGACTTGACAGTGTTCTCTTTTTTTCTGCCATCCCTTTATAGTCTCTTTTACCGGCCCATTTATTCCATGACAAATATCACTATAAGGGAATATATAGCTTAGTATCTTGCGAACGTATTACTGTGATGTGTTACGTATTCATTTGCGTAAAATTACCTTTTCATCCTAAATATTAAAAAAAAAGAGTGTGATAACTATATGATACAATGATTTCAACCCTGTAACTGCCGGTTCTGAAAAGATCATTTTATCTTAAACTCACATAACAGCCCTATGCCCTATGGCAGAATGGGCATATTATTTGGCTCAAAAGGTTGTTCCTATGGATATTAAAATCTACAGTTACAGCAAATCTTTTAGTTTGCTGCCAAAAGGACATGTATGTTTATATAAATCAGTTGTATCAAGGTTTAAATGCATAATGTTTTTGTGACACAAGCATGTCAGTTATGATAATTAACTCGAAAAGAGTTAATAGCATGGGGGTCAGTGGACCCCTAGTAAGAGTTTTTTGGGGTGTTGGAGGCTGAAGTGATGGTCAAGTTTAGGGTCGAAAAAAAAAGAGGTTTTAAAAGTCGATATGGTTACCAAATGCATATTAGGTGCATCCTATATTTGTCAGGATAATGGAGGAATATCCATTTTGTATTAAACATGAGCAGTTTTGTAATTATAAAGAAAAATGTAAGGCCGGGTCTATGTGAGTGATAAAATGTGAAAAGAGACACTTTTTGGCTCAGTGCTGAAGGTATAGGGAGAAGGGCCAAGGTATCAACATTGATCAATTTTTCCCGCCCTTTTTGCAAGTGTGGTGCGAATATAGCAGTTCTGGCAGTAGTTATGTGAATAGTGACTCGTCCAGTGTTAAAGTACCATAGGCTGCAGAGAAAAGGGGTGGTTGGTGGCGCGAATAACCTGGGTGAGTTCATTCCACAGGAATATGGCAGTGATAATCTTGAATCTTCTATTTGCTTTCGAATCCTTTTTGAGTTACAAGCAATTTACATTGCTGCAATATATTCATGAGGTGATCCTGCACCTAATTGCACCCCTTTAGTGATGCCCTGAGGCGGCAGCAGTTTTTCAAGGGCAATTTAGGTGCTGCCCTAAGGCAGCAGCGGCCCTTAAATGGGACACAAGATCCAGTGTTCAGCGATTTACCAGTGCCATGGACTATGCTGTAGCTAGTATGATGGTACAAGACACCCATTCATACATTGTACCTTAGGCCTGAAAAAAAAGTTGTGTTCAGGTAACGGGGTCGGAAAAAGTCAGCGTAAGTAGGCAATTTACAGGGGCATAGGAAGCAAATTTTTAGCGCGGCGACTAGTGAGTACTACTCGTGAGATGAGTAGACTAGTGTATGGTTCACAGTCGCCACGGTGTAAAGGATAGGAAGGCCTTGCAATCTATTTTTGTTTGTGGCTCCTCTGCTATGGACTATTCCTGCACACTATTCTAATGTAATAACAACAGTATGTGTACTTTACTTATCAGTGAAGGAATTTTCAGAATATATCTCATACTTTTGATTTTATTCACAGATAAGACATTTCATCATTTGGAGCCCTATGGCAGATTAGCATTAGAGCATTTTAAGATTCAGAAATGCATCCCTGTAGCCTTTGTTTTAGAATTGTTCGTTTTGAAACTACTATATATATGTAGTACAGGTTTTATCTCAGTGGGTTATGGTACAATTGGATCATATTTTCTGTATTTGAACAAAGTATTCACTGTCAAAGATCTCTATGGAGAAATCAGTGCTAAAGTGTGTGTTGCCATATGTGCATTTTTGTAAATCAGAGGAGGTTAAAGTGTAAGGCCACCTTGTGGAACTGCTACATTCTTTTCTGTGTAAAATTTTTAGTTTACATTGAAATAATGCTATCTCAGAATATGTATCTACTATTGGTGATGAAAGATTAATTTGATTACTCCTTTCATTATACAAACGATTTTGTGGAACACTGAAAACATGTATGTACACTGTGCTCCCCCTCTACAGAGAGGTGGAGTGATCTGGCCGGTTTGCTGACCACTGGCCCATGACGAGGTACAGACTATTACAAGTGATTGGCAGTTGGGTGTGTGTGTGGGGGGGGGGGAGGCAGAGCAGGCTCCTGGCAATCTGAGACAGTGTACACTCATAATGACACACCTGTTGACTATGGCATTGAACATTGAATAAGACAGGTCCCTGTGTTAGCTGAGTGAGGTGCATGCAGAATGGACAGTCTACAGACTATTAGTACTTAGCTGCAGTGGGTAGTTCAGGTTGAATTTGTGCTATATACTACCAAAAGCCCAGATGATAGTATGCCCTATCTGTCTCACCAACTGAAACTAGACACAAGATTACAAGTCCCGCGCAATGTCTCACAGGACTATTCTCTACTATTGTATTAAAATCTACAACACCATGGTTTTATTATTTGGAGGGGCAGGGGTCTCGGTTGGGGGGGCCTGCTAAATTTTTATATATGCTTATATAGGGAACCTCCTCATTATTGGGGGGGGTCCAGGCCCCCCTGCCCCCCCTTTTCCTACGCCCCTGATTTTTTTAGATCTTTTTCTTAGGGCCAGCTGTATATTTTTACGCCTATGAGTTTTTGAGTTTTAACAAGTTTATTGGCAGAAATCATACATGTACGTTTTTCAGATCGGCCAAAACACGGCAACAGGAAAGAAATAGTGTAGCGCTCAATCAGGTTGTACAAAGTTACATCAGGCAGACATCTTTTGGGTGTAGATCATTACGATATTACTAAAGACATAACTAAAGCCTCTTAGGGGCTGTATGTATCACCATGATTATCCGCAGGCAGCATGTATATTACATCTTTCAAAAATAATTGTGTAGTCTATCAAGTGACGGTTATACACCAAATACATTCAGATTTTGTTCATGAATTCTTTCTTACTGGCTATCTGCTGAGTATTTGCATCCAATTTGTCCCAAAGGACACACCCCCTGTACAGTGGTGACTTATCATACGTCAAACACCTGGATCTGGATACCTTTAACTGTTTTTTAACATTGCCGCGCAAGTTCCTGGCAGGGAGTTTGACACAGTTTGGATCACAAGAAACATCATACATCATAGATAATAAGTTCTTATCACGTCTAACCTTTAGCATTTTCATGTAAGTTCTAACATGGAGATCGTATATAGATATATCCCGAGTATTAAAGATTCAAAGACATAACCGTAGGCAATGATTCTGCATAAGTTGTAAGCGGCCAACACTGGATTTAGGACCACTTTCATGTAGAAAACTTGCATGTTCCAGCACAGGTAGAACCATTTGTTTGTATAAGGTCAGACACAGCTTATTATCGACAAATTTCCTTATCTGTCTTAATTGGTACATCTTGTGGCGGAAACTAGATATTATTTTTTCGTTGTTTCTCCGAAAATTAAGACCACGATCAATGATAACACCAAGGTAATTGAATTCATCAACCACTTCAAGGCGCTTACCATCCAGTTCAGCACTCATTATACTCAAATTGTGTCTGGCATTAAGTAAATCACTTGCACACCATAACAACTTTGTTTTTTCATTATTGATAGTAAGCTTGAACAATTTACACCATTTACTGATACTATCCAGATCAGACTGTAATTTCCTTAGTACATGATTGGGGTCGGTGTAAAGCAATTTGACGTGCAGGATCCTAAAAAAAAACTTCCATGTTTCGATTAGTGCTGAGAAATTATATCTCTCCCCCAATAGGCCCAAAAAAAGTTAGGGTTTGGCCAAAAATCATAAAATCATAATAAAAAATTAGGGTGGGTAACATTACCTGAATACAACACGTTTTTAGGCCTTATTGTCTCTATCTTAAGAGTGGTCACTTTAACATTAAGGTGGTGGTGGATTTTTCCGTGAAAGTCTATCCTTCCCCATGACTCTGATGCAGACTTTCAATTGAAAAATAGATACGCACTCTCGCTCTACATAAACAGGTACTGAGAAAGTTATTGGCCTCTTCCGCCCCTTCCCCCTGTGGAGTGGGGACCTTCATGTGAGGGCATGGAGGAGCAGAATAACTTCATTGGGAGTCCACGAAGGAGGAATTTTCCTCCTTCCATTCTACCAGTGGGCATACCAGATTCGTAAAAGGCGACAAACTTGGGGTTTCTTGTGTCTTGGGGTGAGCATGTGGGCAGCTGGTGTCCATATGCGCGGGCCCAGGCGTACATGCTTGCCTTTTGCCATGGGATTCTCCCTCAGTGAACCACGTCTGAGTGATCAAAGGCCGTGGTTTGTCTGGCCCTGTCTATGGGACCAGGCAAATAAAAGAACACTTGCTATCCTTCGAAAAGAGTAGGGGAATGAAGCCCCGGTAGCGGTTTTCCCCCTCACCCCTCCTCATAGATGCGGTCATTCATCTCATAGATTCGATCATTCATAGATTCGGTCACTGCTGTGTCGGGCAAGCAGCATATAAATACCTGTCCAAACAGAAAAGAAAGGACTTAATGTCCGAGAAACCTTGAATGTCTGAGTTCCTTTATGGCCCCCGGACGTAAAACTAAACAAACAAACAAACAAAAAATCTTCCGCCCCTCATTCCACCCCCCCCCCCCGTGTTCCACTCAGTCCCCACTACCCCTCCCCGCCCCCAACACCCACTCCTAGTAACCGCCCCTCATCCCAACACTACACCTCCCTGGGTAAGGCCCCGGAAGTAGGATGACGCCCGCTGGTTCATTGACTACCAACACGACTGGTGGGTACCAGCTTCAGATCACGCACCCTGCGTGTCGGTGTCCTCCAGAATAGACAAGCTGCTAAATTCGGCATGGAATGAGGTTATAACCCTTTAAGGAGTGCTGCTACATTAATGTACCATGCCCATTGGTCGTCATGATGCACTAATGAAGTGCTGGAGGGACTGCTCGCCAGCACTTCATTGGAGTATCATGACGACCCTCCTTTTGTGTATCAACCCTTGAGGATCGGCATGATGCATGAATGCAGCCCTGGTGAGTTACTCGCCAGGGCTGCATTCATGCATCATGATGATTAATGGGCACAATGCATTAATGCATTCGCGGCCCTTAAAGGGTTATACAGCTTAGCCACTCAGTGCCAGTGACGTCATGGCAGCTATAGGCACCTACTGGTCTAAATCATTACACCTGGCTGTTCTATGGACCCATTCAGGAGGCCATTTCTTAACAGGCTATGACTGCTCACTTTCAAACGCTTTAGTTTAATGACAATACATCCCAACAGTTTTGGTCGTATAGTAGCTGCAGCAGTACGACTGCCCATCCAAACTATGTGATTGCTCAGAGATGCCACTTTTCCTAACTTTTTAGGAATTCTGAATTTCTGTTTTTCATTCCTCTGGGTATAGGAAAATTAGGAGGATTTCTGAATGTTTGGGGATGTGGCATCCCTGTTGCTACACAAGTGCTGATCGTACAGGGCAGTACCTACGATCACTGGCACTAACTTTTAGGTTGTCAAATCGTAGTGGCTGTATGCTGTCGTTGTACCTTAAGACATGGCCTCCTGGTCTACGTATATAGTCCTACCATATAGTGATGGGGTAAGTGAGTGCATACCTGTCAACAGGGACACCATCGCTGATAATCATAGACTTGGGGACTAGGGGTTGTAGGTGTATGGAAAAAAGGCCTTGATACCCCTCCCACTCTCTTTTTCTTGTTTTTACGTACCACGGTCAACCTTGTCCTATCAATGCAAACTTTTAAAATATTTATCCAAACCTACGTGACGCCATTTCATATTGTTAAAGAGCATACCTTCGTGAATAAGAACCAACACTCACAGATTGAGAAACACAACTCCCTATGGCCCTCATAAAAAAGGTGCCTCTTCAGTGCCTCAAATACGTTTTAATATTGCCCCATTTCTATGGTTATAGAAGACCACCATTTATTCAAAACCAGACAATCGAGCTCGACCGGCAGGAATATAAGTCTGATTTCAGAATTTACAATGTTCAAAATGCCCATAGATTTACCTAAATTTACCTTCTTGGATCAATGTTTTGTAGCACTGTACAATAGATTAAAAATTTCTATATATTATCTTCAGAATTTTTTCAGACATCCTGTCTTACATCCCTTTGAAATGACGGTTATGTACATAGTCAAAATTCTTTCTCCATTTATTGTCAGCCGCCAAGGCCTGGGAACGCCTCATCTGAAAGGCCCTATAAACATACTTGCCCCAAATTACCCTTCAAAGTACGATACTGCTTCAAAGGTGAGGTAATGGGACACAGCCCAGTGTAGTAGGAGGCTAAAGGAATACATAAATATGTGGATAGTCAGTCAGCAATTTGCTGGGGACATGTTAGTGGTATTTATGAGGAGGACTAGAGACTGTTGCTCGTATGATAAATAGAGCTTGGAGTAGGTGCCCTCTTTTCCAAAGCAGTTACGCTCTGCTTAACCAGTCAACTTCCACTCACCATTCAAATCTGTAAAGTCAGTGTGTGCTGCACTATGAATATAAGGTACCATACTTTTGTCACACTCTTTCAAGTGCTCTTGTGTTGACCACAAAAAGTACTATAAAGAAATAGACTGCTGCAAGTGAGGCACTTCTACCATTTCTCATAGGAGCAACACTCTCCTGGGGACTGGGGGGGGGGTGCTGAGGGAGTACTCACAGGAGGGCCCAGTAGTGAACCATGGAGGTCAAAGAGGCTTGTATATTGGTATAAAAGATTCAACCCCACTCTAGGTATTGCTTTTTTTAGCCCTGTATTGGGGGTTCTGTCTCGTGCCGAAGAGCCTGGTGCCATCTACAAGGCAGTGTTGTCTACCTTTTGGGTACTGTTAAAGTACTGCTAATGGTTCTCCAGAGCAAGTGTTTTGGTGTAAGTAGTATAGTAAGGAGTGCTACAGAAAAGGTAATTGGTGTAAGTAATATAATAAGTGCTACAGAGCAGTTAATATATTCCCTGAACCGCTAGGTTCCCTCAGTATTATCTTAATGATACCTCAACTTACTGGTAAGTCTCAAATAATTTCAAAATTAGGTTGCAGCTTATCAGCCTTATCACTGACCATTGTTCTTGAGGCAAATTTACCCAGAAGCCCTGCTCTGGGGTCGCTGGCCTAGCCAAGATCGCGACCTCCATAGCATAATATGCGAGCACCCTATAGCTAGAAGTGTTCCCAGTGCAGGTGTTTGGTGTAAGTAGTATAACAAGAAGGGCTACATAGCAGGTCATTGGTGTATTTAGTATACCGAGGTAGCGGATTGTCCAACGGGCGCTGCCATTGCTGAAGCCTGTTCCCAGCAGTTATCACCGATAGGTATTACCATATGGGTAACACCTGCCCCCCGAGAGGGCCGCAGTGAATAGTTGGTGTTATTTCATTGGTTGATAATCAAACCAGCTAAGTCTTTATTACAATAAGGGCTACATAGCAGGTCATTGGTGTTAGTAATATAATGATAAGGGTAATTGGTAAAAGTAGCGGAATAAAAAGTGCTACAGAGCAGGTATTTGGTGTAAGTAGTATAACAAGAAGTACTACAGAGCAGGTATCTGGTGTAAGTAGTATAACAAGAAGTACTGCAGAGCAGGTATCTGGTGTAAGTAGTATAACAAGAAGTGCTACAGAGCAGGTTTCTGGTGTAAGTAGTATAACAAGAAGTGCTACAGAGCAGGTATTTGGTGTAAGTAGTATAACAAGAAGTGCTACAGAGCGGGTATCTGGTGTAAGTAGTATAACAAGAAGTGCTACAGAGCGGGTATCTGGTGTAAGTAGTATAACAAGAAGTGCTACAGAGCGGGTATCTGGTGTAAGTAGTATAACAAGAAGTGCTACAGAGCAGGTTTCTGGTGTAAGTAGTATAACAAGAAGTGCTACAGAGCAGGTTTCTGGTGTAAGTAGTATAACAAGAAGTGCTACAGAGCAGGTTTCTGGTGTAAGTAGTATAACAAGAAGTACTACAGAGCAGGTATTTGGTGTAAGTAGTATAACAAGAAGTACTACAGAGCAGGTATCTGGTGTAAGTAGTATAACAAGAAGTGCTACAGAGCGGGTATCTGGTGTAAGTATTATTATGGGAAGTGATACAGAACAGGTATCTGGTGTAAGTAATATAACAAGAAGTGCGTCAGAGCAGGTATCTGGTGTAAGTAATATAACAAGAAGTGCTACAGAGCAGGTTTTTGGTGTAAGTAGGATAACAAGAAGTGCTACAGAGCAGGTATCTGGTGTAAGTAGTATAACAGGATGTGCTAGACAGCAGGTATTTGGTATAAGTATAGCAAGGAGACCCTGGAGCCTTTGGAGATAATTGCTTATTTAGACCATGCGTTCACAAAAATCATCAATTGGGGAACACTTGACTTGATGGTTTTTAATTTTTAGGGTGTCCTTTCTATCTGTTACCTTTTCCTTTAAGTTATATCTGGCATGGTTCATACAGATTAAAACTTTACAATGAGTGGAACACATACTAGAATAAATAGAATCAGTGCAGTAAAGAGTCTACTCAATCTTAAGCGGTATATATGACTATGGCAAAGCCTGTCAGATATATTCAATATCCTAGAACCCCTCTCCTGCAAGTTAAAAACTACATGCAAAGTTCTATTATTGATATGCCTATATAGTACTTTTGCGTAGGAGGTCTTGCATTTCCCTAGGAATCACATTGTGTGCTGTTACTGTAGCCAACGCCATAAAAGAACTGCATATGATACGTAGCGCCCCCGATAATAGTAGTGTCAGGACTCCCCTTTGATAGCAGTTGATGTTGGGACATGATGACAAGCACACTAATACTAATGAATATGTGTACAATGGGGAAATGTGGGTAGGCACGATTGTGTGCTTGGGGATGGGGGCGGCAATCAAAGGTATATTGTATTTGTAACAATGTACTGTACCTGTTGACATGGTTTTGGCAATGCTGTCCCTGCAATTCTCCACTTGGGTGGGATTATGTCCCCTCTATGGAACTGTGCCCATTTGTTTGTCCTCTAGGAATTCTGCTTCAGCACAACAAGAATGAACAACTTAATGCAGGCCAAGCTCTTTTAGATACAACAAAGCCACCTTATTAACCCTCTAAAGGCCGCTAATGCATCATGTCCATTGGTCGTCATGATGCATGAATGCAGCCATGGCAAATTACCAACCCTACAAGGTTGATATACTCCTGGCGGGTCGGCATGATGCTCCAATGAAGTGCTGGTGAGCAGTCTCGCTAGCACTTCATACGTGAATCATGACGACCAATGGGCATGCTGCACTCCCACAACAGTGGGCCTCATAGGGTTAATTTCAGCAGGAAACACATCCACAGTCCCTAAATCATACAGTTTGTGAAAATACCCTGTTTGAAGCTTAATCAGACTAGTCGACGTTTTGTACCAACCGACTAACCTGATTAGTCTTGACCAGCCCTCCTTGATACCCTCCTTCTGCTATCTCTTCCTGTTAGAACTTGCTTTCTCGGTACTGATTGGTTAAGTGGGTCTTAATGAAACCGACAAGATTATGGTTAGGGTTGGTATCAGGTTAGGTTTGGGAAGGGGTTGAAGGTGGGGAATTCTAGAAACCTATCAGGACATAGTCATTAGTAGAAACTTGCAGCACCAGTATCCGCCGTGAACGAACATATTGCATAGATATTATAATACCCGGGTAGTGTTAAACTGCCAATGACCAATTGAAGTCTGGCCTTCATCCTCCACTACACTCTAGAGTATTGGCCTTCAGAGGGATTGAAACTATCATAGATGGGTATTATTAGCATTGTGGCTGTAGTTACTCATGATGATGAGCACTAGATGGCTCCCTTTGACCTTTTGGTAGTGCCAATGTAGAGACAATGCCACTAGACGTTCGTTTCAATGTTCAGGTATTGACATCAGATTGCTGTGATTTGCCATGTGGTATTACCAATGTACATAGGAAATGGACACTATGATGTAGATGGAATGTGTGAGAAAGGAACACTAGATGGATCTCATTATCCCTCTGGTTGTGCCAGTGTACATGGGTAATGTCACTAGATGAATCTCATCAACCCTGTGGATGTGCCAATATATATGGTAAATAGACTCTAGATGGAGCTCATTAGCCCTGTTGCTGTGCCAGTGTATGGGAAATAGACACTAGAGAGAACTCGTGGGAAATGGACACTGGGTAGATCTCATTAGCCCTGTGGTAGTGACAGTGTATGGAGGAAGTGTTAAATAAATGATCCTCATTATCTGTGTAAGGTGCCAAGTCAGGCAGGACAGGGACACAGTGGCGGATCCATGGGGTGGCCTAGGGGGCCTGGACACCCCCCCCCAAAAAAAAAAAAAAGAGAGAGAAAGAGGGGAAAAAGAGGGAAAAGAAAAGTATACAGGGGACCCAAAACAGGGAACTTGGAGTGCCTGATGCCACATATAGTAACTCATCATCTTCCACCAAGTCTTGGGCCCCCGATCTAGTCAATCCTTGATCCGTCACTGCGGACTTAGTGGATATAATTGGCCCTATGAGTATACTAATCCCCATCACCCACCGTAGCCAGTCATCAGGCCTCTGTGTGACGTTCCTTACTATCCCATGCCGTGACTGGGTGACATTCTTTGGCAATAACATCAAAAGAACATGCATGTATTACTAGTACTAGTAGACTGATGTCACTGCTTAGGGGGTTGGGGGGGGGTCTTTGGGTTCCACCCACACCCTTGTCACAAAAACAGTGACAAGGGGGTGGGTGGGTCCTGGAAAATCCCTAAATACCGGTGACATAATTGTTGAATGCTCCCTATGTCGTCGATATTATAAAGTTGCCAGCGATCTGTCGTTATTTTCTCAGAGATTCCTTGCACCACCATACTGCCACCTGGGGCTTCTTGTAAAAACTACAGTGGTTTACTGTTAAACAGTTCAGATCTATGAGGAACCGTGGTAGATTCAGCAGTTACAGTATAAAAGAAAGCCATCTTGAGCTCCCCTGAAGACATCCCCAATTCTTTTTAAAAGGAGACCTATTACCTCTAGGGTCACTAGCGATGGCTCCTTGTATGGACAGAGCAAAGTTCACTCTGTCTTCCTATATTTGAAAAAAAAAAAACATGCTCAGATCGTGAGCCCTCCTTGTCAATAAAAAAAAACATTTGATGCACAGTTGTATTGTTGCCAGAAGACTCGGCTGTCTATCAGCTCTTTAGCCTTAATTGGTGCATACATGCATCAAATGCACTGTGTATGCTATCTAATGTGAAAATATGAACTTAATTCCTAGTTTACTTATGGCGTTACATAAAACATATCACATGTTTGCTTGGCCTGATGAGTCAGCAGTTTTAGAACCTGAGGCAGCAGAAAGGGACGATGTAAAATGTTGACACAAGTTTGGTCGAGGTAGCGGCAATACAAACAAAGTTGGCAGCATCTATACACAACCCCTCACAGGTACAACAGAGGAATAACATAAGGCTTTGCTAAAGAAGAAGAAAAAATAGACAAAGAACATATTATGGAAAGTAATAAAGAAAAGAAAATAGAAAAAGGTACACAGTTGTCACCAATGGGGTCATCTCAGGAGGTATATATGATGAGCAATGCAAGTGTACGTTTATATTTGTTTTATGCAATGAATAACGATATCGATCGATCAAGAAAGTTTTCGGGGGAAATCCCGGGAAAAGTTATGTAACGTCATGGCTTTTTCTCCTAGTATTGGGAGGGTTATCATACTGGTGTCAAGGCCGGTGCGTGCATCAGTAAAGGTTCATAGAGCTCAATATATTTCCTATTGCACGCAGGCTCCTGGATCTTGGTGGTTTGTGTACTACAGGCAAAATACGCAGTGTGTCTCCCTCAAGTCTTAACCCGTCACTGCTTGATCATCTTCAATAAAACCCAATTTACAAATATCATCATTGCGGACAATAAAACAGTGGAATATCTCCTTTATAGATTGGGTTACTGAGAGTCAGGAGCCTCTTCAGTTACTTTATATTAGAGTAGTGTGGTGATGGGTTTCATGGTACTCAGTTATGAAACACAATCTGAAGCCAATAACGAGATGGATATGGCTGTAAATAAACTAAGGTTGACATGCAACATGAAGCGAGCAGAGAAAGGATGGCCTTGCAGGGGCTTATTTCAATATAACTGAGAGCAACATAGGCCTCAAATTGTCAAGAAAACCACTTGCTGATCACATGCAAGGGGTATGTCTCTAATTAAAACATTGGTCTTAAATCGTAAAGAAACCCACTATGTGTCACTCATAGTGATCTCCATTAGTTCTTGCTCTAACATATCCCATATATATATATATATATATATATATATATATATATATATATATATATATATATATATATATATATATATATATATACATGATTACACTGAGGCCAGTCTTAGCGTAGAATGCTTCTCCTGCAGTGAATTTTGAGATCGACGGTCATATTGACATCTGCCCCTTAGAGCGGGAGATGAAATGAGATAGAGGAGAGGGGGGCGACTAAAATATGAATGTTGTATCAGTTACACATTGACAAGGTTTAAGGTCAACACATGTATACCATAGAGCGTATCAAATAAAGATAAAATACTCCCCTTTTTCATGATCAGGTCCAACTGCCCATGAGTTACAGCATGGAGAACTCCTACACAACAGTGTTTTTTTTTCTAACAGGAAGGACAACTTAAATTGTAATACAAAGATTTAAATGAACTGCTCCTTTTCACCCCCCCCCCCTTAAAAAAAAACAGCAACAAAAAAAACATTTTGCTGTACACTGAAATCATAAAGAAGAAAGTCCAATTTCCTTATGTTCCACCAGTCGTGTCTGTGGGGGGACTCTGTCTATGTCTGCCTTCATTGATTCCCCTTCTCCCCCTTTCCCCCCACCCACCCCTCCCCCGCACTCCGCCCGCCTGGGACCCGCCCACGCACAGTCAATACTCGACTTGTCACGGTCTCCCCTATTTCGCAATGTGCCCCCAGAGACACCGGCCTGCCTTATTCGGTGCAGGCAGTGGCACAAGTTTGAATGCCTTTTTTTTAGTAAGAAAGAGAGGGGGCGTATACATGTATGGCCTTAAGGCAGAATGTAGTGTCTTTATCGTCATCGCTGTGTCTATAAAAGGGTGAATAAATCGTAGGGTTCAGGGATATCAGAGATGGCATACCCTTTATTGTCAGAGGTTCAGAGGCCCCTCAGATTTATACTTAAGCGTAGTTTCATATGTTGAGAAATCTTTCCCCATGTGAATTATTTAAGGGTCCTAAAAATCCCGTAGGTTGGACCAACACCCAAATGCCGCCTCTGGGGATTCGGACCCTCCCCCCAACTCATTTTGATACCCATGCTTAAATCGAAAAGGTTTATAGGGCCTATACCCGGACCAGAAGGCAGTATCTACTCCTTCTATCAGTGGCTCCTGAGTATATGCTGATTAACTGCTGCATATTTCAGTAGACCCTACTGAAATACTTCCAAAACAGCTGGCTCTACACTGCCTTTTCAGTCTAGACTCAGTAGTGTACTGACCCTCAACTGAATATGCACTGCTTTTTTTAGTCTAGAATCAGTAGTCTAATGACTGAAAGTTAACAGATACCAAAAATGGCACACTCTGTGCAGCAGCATAGGTGCAGTAGTCTACTGACCATCTACTGGTATCATGGGTTATTTACTGGGCTTCTGACTTGATGCTCTTGAGACAGTCCTTAGTGTGAATGTCAGTATGGTTGAAAACAGCAATCAGCAGGCCTACTACTGAATCAGTGCTGCCCTAGCCCCCTCCTATATGGGTTGCATGCACTACTAGTAAATAATGAACTCCACATAACTGTCGGGGCGGTGACTTAGGGGGCTAATGCGTGGGTAGAGTAATCAGAAGATCCCAAGTTCAAATCCAGCAAGGACCAACTAGAACAGCATTGGTAGTGCCAGTACTAAAACAGTAGGTGCTTCTTTTATGCTTCTACCTGCCCCCAGCAGTAGTTTTCAGTATGATCTACTGCTCACCTACTGCTATAGCAGCAGTCATGCAGTAGTGCTGATTGAACACTGCCCCAGCTCCATATATGTTCATGCAGCATTAAATGAGTAGATACCGTTTAAATACTGACATTTCATTTACATAATTGGGACAACTGATTCAATACTGCTTGCATGCTGCTAATACTACTGTTCTGCTACTGAACCACCGCTGCCATGTTCTGTGTGCTGAGCAGTAAAATGCCAGTACAGTAGATGCTGATACGGTACTGTTTCGAACACTGCTTTCACACTGAATGACTACTACACTTTTTCTACTGATTAAATACTGATTTTCTACTGCATTTTGGTCCGGGTATATATGTAACAATGTACCTTTGTTTCTCAACATATGTGCCTGCTCCCCTTAAAACCTATTGAAGTGTGCCTAACTCTTAAGGATGGCAGGTTTTAGTACATTCATGTATGTATGTCGGCATGTTATAAAAGCATGCTAAGCTTCTTGTCACAATGGTACATTCTGTACCTATACTATTGATAATACAGCATGAGCTACAAGCATTGCATGTCGTACCCTATCCTATTGACTATGTTATTGTTGTGGAAACAGTAGCTCCATCAATAAGTATGTACCTATAAAACATAATGCTATCGTCAGCATTTATGTCATTCCTCTCAATGAACCTTCATATTGGTACATGTAGAGAGGTCATCCAGTTATTCCTGGATTTCAAATTTTCTAACATTCAAAAAACTTTTAGTTATTTAGTTTCAAGGTCTTTTCTGCAAATGGGCTTTTATCTGTAAATTGTGACTCAAAAGAGGGAAGAATATAAGGGGGGAAAGAAATATGAAAAGAGATATTAGCAATGATGCGCCAATGATTTTTCACTTATACATTAACAGGACTTTAGCTTCCTAGTTTATTGTCTATTTCTCAATGGACTACTCATTTATTGAAACATCCTGTTTTATGTTTACTACCGTAAAAACCTGTGTATAGGCCGCACCTGCTTAGAAGCCGCACTCTGCAGGTAAGGACTTTACTATAAGCCGCACCAGGGGCCTGAAATGGTTCCCTTCCCTTCCTTCTTTTGTCTATATAGATAAAACCCTACATATAAGCCACACCCAGGTTTCCTGGACATGTTATAAGCTGTACCAGAGGCCTGAAATGGTCTATAAGTGAGGTTCTACGGTAGTTGTACGGTAAGCATCTCTCGCAGTTTGCCACTGGGGTGTGGATTTTGCTACACCCCTGGACATCGCGGTATAGCAGGGTGATAAGGACATAGGTTGAAAACTGCAGCAGAACCCAACATTAAAGCCCCCCACCCACCCACCCACCAATTCACCCATACACCAATCTCAACCCTAGCACACCTCATTCTAATAAATACAGTGTGTTGTGGTTGAGATCAATAGGCTGTATTTTGGGCACAGCCCTGCCCCCTATAGGGTCATTGTAGGTCGACTACAGCGCCTCAAAGGCAGTGGAAGCAGACGTGTGAATTTGCTATAAGTATTGGGACTTAACCCATGGAATACAGTTCAATGCTATATAACTCGAAAAAGAGACATTAGTTTGGTATAATCCTCGTAAATCCCCTCTACCACACGCCTTCTTCCACAGTCACTTCTAAAAAAGGGTGAGGGAGTTTAATGGCTGCCCACGTAGGCTAACTATATAAGGACCAATATACATAGTAGGGGGCGGGTGACAGACTTGCTGGTCGGCGGAAACAAAATTAAATCTTGTACCACCGGAAGTGGGCGACCAGAAGTGTGGCACGACAGACTGCGCATGCTCTAGTGTCTTCCCCCTCACGTGTAGCCTTCCTCCTGTGTCCTCCCTTTGTCCGCTGTCTCCCCGTGAGACACTGGAGGAGTGGCATACTGCCAAGTGGAGATAAGGGAAAACTCTACCAATCAAAATTCCATCGATTCAAGAGGCATTAATTAAGAATAATCGACCTTGTTGTGCTGCAGTGGATTTGTTTCTTGGTCTTTTTGACTCTTTTCGACAATTGAATTGGGAGTCTGAGACATTGGCACCTGCACTAGTACCTCCTAACACGATTCAGCATAGGTGCCCAGTTGGGCATATTACTTGGGTGAGCAGTGAGAGACATGAATCTCAGATGGCTGTTCCACTAATGACGGTATATCTTAAACAGTGTGTAGAGTAAAACATTATCATCAAGTCTCAAGGTGAAATGCTCTAAAACGTCCCATATTTTATAGCAGCTTCAAATAGCATGTGCCAACAAAGTATTTTGCCTACACTATAATACAGAGTTTATATCCCCCGAGCAGAGCCTCCTCAGAACATACATGTACCATTATCGCTGTTTTGTCCAAGCAACGGACTTTTTTAACAACCCTTTTTTAGCCTTTGGCTGGTATTTGTTGCTCTACATCTATCTCCCAGTTTATTTCCTAGAATCTCGGCTTTGGGCCTGAGTGCAATGTTTGTTCTATAATATCAGTAGTATTTAAAACTGATACAAGTATGAGAGTTATAGCATCATATTTTGATCCTGCAATGCCCCTGTACTGTGGATTTTATTTAGTCTTATTGCATAGTCCTCTAGTGCACTGTGCTCTACTAAGATGATTGCTATTCCTTAGTATAGACTATCTAAGTAAAATCCCCGCATACAAGCCCCATCTTGAGTTCCTGGAGGTCCCATAAGCCGCACCAGGGACTTGAAAATAGTGTACAACCTGCGGCTTATATGCAGGTTTTTACGGTAGTTGTGAGGGTATCAATCCAGCATGTTTGCCTTGAGGTACCATAAAATCTCGCATATAAGCCGCGGCTTTTAGACCATTTCAATCCTCTGGTTAGGGAATAATGCACGGGGCATGGCTGTGGGAGTGCTCTAGACTGTGCTCTGCTCTAGACTGTGCTCTCGGGGCCTATAAGGCCCCTCAATGTCTCAATACAATCTAGAGCACGACAGCAGCCATGACCAAGTGCATTATTCCGTTATAACACAGAAAAATAACCCATCAGCCACCTGACAACATATGAATATCAATTGAAAAGTCTAAATGTTTGATGAAGTTGACCTCCTGTGCTGGGAGTGCATTATCCATCTAGATAATGCACAGTCAATCAGCCAATCAGAACGCAGCATTTGGCTTTACCAAGCAGTGTTATAATGTGGCTTAAAGCACCTCCAGGAACTCAGGGTGCGGCTTATAAATACATGGGGTTTTACTTATATAGACTATAGGAAGGAATGGGGACCTTTTCACACCCCTGGCGCGGCTTATAACAAAGCTCTAAACTCAGGATGCAGTTTAAACGCGGGTGCAGCTTATACACTGGGTTTTACAGTATTCATAAATTTCAATGTAGTCATGGTGAGTAGACTTGTCAGTGCTTCATGATGCATAACTAGAAGCAACATTCATAACCCATGAAGGCACTATTTAACATGCAAAGGGCCCAGAAGAAAGGATTTTGTCCCTTAGCTAGCCTCCACTGAATCTGAGCCGTGTACATGCATCTTAGTTTGGTTCGGTTCATTTTATCCATAGCTCTACCGACACCTTAATTCCCAAAACTCGATGGAATAAATACCTCGTCAATCGCTGTCAAATCGATTTTGCGTGGCTGACACAATAGTAGACGTGAGGTTTTGTATTTTAGTACTTGATCCGGGCCCACCGTAATGGTGTTTTATTAATGCCCATAGATGTCAGTTATAGCTTATTTCTGAGCTATGAGTGAGACCAACCCCGGCACCAGCCAGGGCATTCTATTCTGCCAGGAAGCTCTTTCATTGCATTTGATTGTTTGAAATAATGAAGTCTTTATTTCATTTTATGGGGTCCCTTTTTCAAATATAGGGTTAAGTGTGGTTTTAGGATCCCGACACACCCCCCCCCCCCGACAAATATATGGAGATCCGCATGTATGTATTGAAATATGATTGAATGGTCTTCATAGCCAGTTTCCTGTACACCTGTTGAAGCTTTACGAGAGTAGTTCCGAATCGTGAGGGATACACTATACATATAATATGAATGTGTGTGAAAGCACCAGTGATCCACCAGTTAGGAAGGGAGGGGTAGTTAATAGTGGTACGAGCACAGCCTGTAAGGCAGTAAAGCTGATATATTCAGCAGCCAGGCCCAGGGTGCCTCTCAGTATAGTGCATGGGACAGAGTGTTTGTTATCTCTGCCTCAAGGTTATTTTGATGTCATATAAGTAGTGTGGGTGTGGTCTAGGAGCAGGCTAATACTCTATGAATCTACCCTTAGCCATTCTTCCAGCTGGGCCCTATTCGAAGTGCTGGCCTCTTTTTTTTCATATTTTGCAGCCTATGTCCCTAAATAAACCATAATATGCAGAATAGTAGTGGGCCTTTTTCTTTGTTTTTCCTTTTCAGGGAGCGATATGGATGTCAGCATAAGATGCACATTGAGAAGTTGCCTCCTCACTAAAATTGATCACCCTTTTGGATAAATTCAAACCAGGAAAATAAAGTAGAAAAAAATAAACAAAAAAACAAACAAGAAAAATGTGGCAAGGGCCACAGATAGGAGTTGCCACTCTGCGGCGGACGTGTGACGTCACGGCCGACGTATGACGTCACAAATTGCACTCCCGGCCGCTACGCGGCAAGCAACTCCCAACAAGGAAAATGTTGCAAGGACCACAGATAGGAGTTCCCACTCTGCGGCCGACATGTGACGTCACGGCCGACGTATGACGTCACAAATTGCATCACAAGGTGACCGTGACGTCACTGACAAACCGAAAACATAATGAAGTTGCTATGCGGCAAGCAACTCCAAAAAAATCTCACTTGCTTAGCAAGGACTTAAGGAACAGTAAAATAGCCATACTGCTATTGAGGCACGTGGGAAGATTTGCCAGGCTATGTACTGCAGAGATTGGATGAGGTTGTTGGTAGAACAGTGAGATAAATTAAATGTAAGAAAGGACATCACATTATGGTCCCAAACACAGGCTGAGCCAGGGTGTTGCACTGTAAAAAAAATATTGTCAACATAACGGCGAAGTCCTTGTCCAAAAATTGGAGAGGTTCTTCATTATTTTCACGGAACTTCCTTCTGCCACTGTGCTTAACTGCACTGCCATCTGGGGCTTCATTGTAGAAACTACACCAAGAAGCTTCAATAGATAGGAGGTGAAACTCAGAGCTTTACCTATGAGCACAGTGTAACAGCCCCCCCCCCTCTCTACCCTCCCTTGAAAGTAAGCTCCCCTTTGTGTTCAGTATTGAGTTCTATGTAGGATAAGGGGGTTTATAGAGATGTCAGGAATCTTTATCAGAGTGATATCAAATGGAAACAAGGGGCCACCTATACCACAAAATGCTGCTGAATCCAAAATTTGTGATCTTGATTCTCAAAATTTGACCATAAATACCTAAAAAGGAGGTTTGATGATAAGAATATTTTAAAAATGTACAAAAGTTATATTGAAAATGATTGGAACTTTTTATAGATGCAACATGCTAATCAAAGTCGATACCTCAATCTACATATCCCAATGTCTGCCTATCTCAACCTGACAAGTAATCTACCTGTGTATGGCTCTGCCTCTCCCACATACTGCCTATCCCTTAGTCTACCTATCACTCATACTACCTATCCCTTGAAACATCTAGAGTTTATTTAGGTTTTCCCTCAAATGGCTTAAAGGATTAAGGTTTACCCCTCACCTTTGTACCTAGTTTTCTCTGTGCATTCTTACTATTAGTCTACCTATCCTCAATCTGCCTATCATTCACTTTACCTATCCCTCATGGTGACTATCCCCCAACTCTTCACATCCCTATTGTTTGACTGGCACATCTGTGATATTACCTAGCATATATTACTTAGAATATGCTCACTTCACAAGGTACTCTCTATGCCTATATCTTAAACTGTTTATTACACATGCTACCTATCCTCCTTGCTACCCATCCTCTTCAATACCTATCCCTCATGCTCACTTTATAGCTTTCCTACCTATCACAGCTTGTTCAGCTGGGATAGCTCACTACCAACCTTCATTTTGATCTCTTAGTCAACCTATCCCCTAAGGAACAAATTTAACAGTCTACCTCACGCATACATCTCCCTATCACTCATGCTATATATCCTTGAGGTTACCTATCCTTCAGGCTGCCTATCCTTCATGGTATATAGCCCTCAGTTTTCAACCTTAAAAAATGTTTTGTTGTCAAGTGGGATAGCATGAATGATATGCAGCATGGAGGATAGGAAGAGGGGAATAAACAACATACATGTAGGATAGGAAGTTAGATAGTCTAATGATAGCCATGGTGAGGCATTTTAGAAAAGCATGATAATTCAATGGGCTGAGGGATATGTAAGGTAAACATGTGTGATATGCAGACTTGAGGATAGGTACAATGAGCGATAAATATATTTCAAAAGGCATAGACTTTAAGAGCTACTATAAAGGTAGAAAGAATAGAATACAAGGTGAGAGATACATAGATAGCTGGTTAGGTAGACTGAGGGCTATATACCATGAAGGATAAGCAGCCTGAAGGATAGGTAACCTCAAGGATATATAGCATGAGTGATCAGTAGATGTACGCTTGAGGTAGACTGTTGGATTTGTTCTTTAGGGGATAGGTTGACTAAGAGATCATAATGAAGGTTGGATGTGAGCTATCCCAGCTGATCAAGCTGTGATAGGTAAGAAAGTGAGCTTGAGGGATAGGTATTGAAGAGGATGGGTAGCAAGGAGGATAGGTAATAAACAGTTTAAGAGACGGTACCTTCTAAGGTAAGCATATTCAAAAGATACATTGGTGCTAGGTAATATCACAGATGTGCCAGTCAAATATGAGGGATGTGCAGAGTTGGGGGATAGTCACCATGAGGGATAGGTAAAGTGAATGATAGGCAGATTGAGGATAGGTAGACTAATGGTAAGAATGTACAGAGAAAACTAGGTACAAAGGTGAGGGGTAAACTTTAATCCTTTAAGCCATTTGAGGGAAAACCTAATTAAACTCTAGATGTTTCAAGGGATAGGTAGCATGAGTGATAGGGGGGGGGGGTAGAGGGGGGTGGCTTGCACTATAGGACTCTATGGAGTAACATATCCTAGGGAACCTATACTATTCTTGACTACACTGCTTTACTGCAATGCAATTAAGATGGCTCGCTGTTCAGTTTTATGAGAAAGCTTGGTAGATTCAACAGTTATTTCTTAGAGTGTGGGACTGAGAAGCGTATCACGATCAGACATCTCTGTCAAGCTGACTCTGCATTTATTTTCTACGTTAACCAGGCAGTATTATGTTCTCACAAGAAGCGGAAATAAGAAGACCTCTCCGCCCACATAGGGATGTGGTTCAAGAAATAGTTCTAAGAAATACTTGTACTTAATAGTTGCTGATGCTTTATCAGCTAAACACAGGTATGCTGACATTACACCAGCCCAGGTATGCTGCTTCTGTTGCACTAAGTCAGACAAAATCTACAACAGTAAAACCCTACGTATTAGCACACCCGCATATTTATAAGCCATACCCTCAACTTTGGAAAAAGCTATAAGCCACACATGAGGCTTGAAAATTTAAATTTGAGTATTATTGTATAGCATTAGAACCCCTCATATAAGCCACACCCTGAGTTTGGAAGATCCTATAAGCCACACTGGTGTCTGAAATGGTCTATAAGCCATGGCTTATACACATAGCTTTAAGATAGACTGGCTTCATACACCCAGCACCACTATGCTAACAGTACTCTCACTGGTAAAGCTTTTGTTACCAGTGTCAATGCAGCTGCATGTGTCACTAAATTAATCAGCCCCCTTCTTATCTGGCCTGGCCTCCTGGTTGCTGCCTCCCAGTGGGAGGGACACAGGTGGCAGGCAGAATGTTGTTAACAACCAATGTAGATTGTAGTTTTGCCTAAGCTGACAGCAATTAGAAAGCCCCAAGTTCCTTTTTATCTCAGTATTTGATGTCATCATCCCTTTGGGTCTTGAACGGTCTCAGTTTTTTTCATTTTCAAACCTTAAGGGCCACATCCACTGCCCAAGGATGAACCTTTATCCATTTTCCCCCATAGAAATGAATGATGAATAAAATGGATGAAGCCTACAGTAGGATAGTCCATCCGGGGTCAGTGGATGCGGCCCTTTATTTGTCAGGGGCCTCAGAGTCCTTGTACAATTCATACCAATATCAAAATTTGCACCAATATCTTTTGATTTTAGGTGCAATCATATATCTTTGAAAATGGACAGTTCACACTGATTTGATCAACTAAATAATCTGAAAAATATTGTCTATATGATACTTGGGGTTATACACTGAATCAATAACGTTGTCCAAAACCTCACATAGGATGATTTACATTTGTCTATTGGAGGACTTTACATTTGTCTATAGGAGGACCGCTATAGTGGCTCGAAGGGTTTGAAAGCATTCTTAGAGAGAGGGCTTAGAGGCTCATAGTATTGACATATTGTCCTGAGTTGGCATGTAAGCTTCTAATGATTCATAAGAAATTTCTCACAGACGTTGAAAGCTCTGTATTGGATCACACAGTCTGTACAAAATGTTTCCAATGATGATCAGTGCCAAACTATTGGTGTACTGATGATAATTCCAGACAGAGGACTTAGTGTAAAAGAGTATAGTGACCATTTCAAAGACAGGTTGCTCCAGTTTCACTCTTTGATGTTGCCTAGATAATTGGACCTTTCGAAATGCTTTCACAATGCACAGGGTCGTTCCTAAAGGGCTCTATTACCTCGGAAAACAGATTAGAAGAAGAGGTATTTTATCTCATTGATTTCATATCAAAGGCTTTACCCTGATGTTGTGATGCTCCATTATGGCATATTGAAATAGATGAAGGATGCTTTCAAGAGATAATCACATGCCTGATTTTAACATAGGGGATTAGACTAAAGCTATACATGTTCGTGTGGCCTTGATGGTGTAGTTAAATTCAGGATCATTTGAACAAAATAATCAGGAATTATTCTCACAATTATAATCAGGTTAATAGGGAAATGGGTGCAATGAGAGCGGTACAGTAGTAGTTCAATTCTGATTCACAGGCTTATTGGATACTTCAGCACTGTTTCTATTAATAGAAAGGTTTCTTCATAGTGACAAAGATGTGCTTGGTTTAGCAGTCAATAAGCTCAGATGAATCGCATCAGAATTTAGTACTTTACTCATGCATTCATCCACATCCCACTTGAGCAATGAATTTTACACTGTTATATACTGAGGGTCTTTATGATCTACCATGTGTACAAAATTGCCTTAACCCAATATGGTATTATTTTGACCTTACCTGGGGCCAAACAATGGAAATAAGATGATAATGTTCAATAACAGTTCTACCTCTGGTGGAAGAACCATGAAAGATACTGCCTGAACTCAAACAACTTTAATCAGGTTAATTAATAGAGAAATGGTTTCAGTGATAGTGGTACAGTACTCAATGTTTAATAGCAGCTCTACCTCTGGTAAAAGAGGGATACTGCCTAACCCCAGAAAGCCTTCTGGTCCCATGGAGCTATATAGTTTTGCTCCTCTATACAGACTAAATGAGCCAATATCTAGAAACATCTGCCTTAGCCCCAACACCTGTTTATTTAGCTCCATAGAGTGTTGCCTCCTTATCACCACCGTATCTGCGACATAGCTGTGTGTTCATGCAGCTGTGTTTATGTCACATTTGATGGCTTGATACTAACATAAACAGAACTTGTTCTCATTTTCTGGCAGATAAGGAAATCACTCACACTGGAAAATTGTTGAAAAGTAATCACATGTGTTGTCCAATTTCCTTTCTGTCCTGTACATAGTCCTTAAGGGTTTCTTTGGTACACGCTGCACATGGAATATGTTCTTTAGGATATACATGTGCTGACTTCTGCATTATCCTGCTTATGTATACATACACCCCATAAATGGTCTATACTCCATGACTTATACACATGGTTTTACATGTTTTTTTTTTTTTTCTTTTCAAACAATTTTCAATCGAACACATCCCCTGGATGCATAGCTAAAACATCTCTCAAGGAGACTGATAGCAACCATCTTGCATGTGACACAAATTCCATCATCCTTCTTTAATTTAACCCTTTAAGGGCCACTGATGTATCAATGCATCATGCCCATTTGTTGGCATGATGCATGGATGCAGCCTTGTCAAGTAACTCGCCAGGGCTACATTCATGTATCTTACTAACCAGGGCTACATTCAAGCATCATGCCGACCCTTTGTGACTGATACTTCCCAGGAGGTCAGCATGATGCTGCAATGAAGTTTCTGCTTACCAGCACTTCATTGGCGCATCATGACGACCAATGGACATGATGCAGTAATGCTTCAGTTGATAGCCCTGATTTACTTACTCCTACAGGTAAAGGTATTTGTAATTCACAATGTGCTATTTATAGACAGTCTCATGTCTATTTTTGTCAGATTCAATCTTGAACTAAGAAGCCATACTGTGGTGTAGCCCATAATTATAGATCATCATGAGATGCAGAAGACAGGTCTATAGATCTGTGGCTTGATTTTCCTCATGATCTATACCTTGAGCTGTTCAAATCACACTAAAGGCTCCCAGTGTGACTACCGTAAAAACCCTGTTCAAATCACACTAGAGGCTCCCAGTGTGACTACCGTAAAACCCTTAATATAAATAAGCAGCAACCCTCGTATAAGCCACACCCGCACCCATATATAAGGCACACCCCTCTACAGCTTATACATGTGGTTTTAAGGTAGACTGGCTTCATACGCACAGCACTGCTATGCTACCAGTACTCTCACTGGTAAAGCTTTTGTTACCATTGTCAATGCAGCTCGTGTGTCAAGGGCCTAAGTGAGCTGCATGCATCACCAAATTATCAGCCCCCTTCTTATCTGGTCTGGCCTCCTGTGTGCTGCCTCCTAGTAGGAGGGACACAGGTAGCAGGCAGAATGTCAGTGACTAGCATAGATGTTGTTTTACCTAAGCTAACATCAGTTTGAAAGCCCCCAGTTCCTTTTTTTATCTATTTGATGTCATCATCCGTTTTGGTCTTGAACAGTCTCAGTATTTCATTTCCAAACCTTAAGGGACACATCCACTGCCCAAGGATGAACCATCCTTATTCCTTCATCAATTTTTCCCCCATAGAAATGAATGATAGATAAAACAGATGAAGCCCAAAGGTCAGTGGATGTGGCCTTTTATCTGTTAGGGGTTTCAGAGCTCATAGCTGCAATTTATACCAGTACCAAAACATTGCACCAATATCTGGGGCTTTTGATTATAGGTGGATTCATATCTGTTGAAAATTGAGAGTTCACACTTATTTGATCAGATGAATGATTTGAGAACTTTTGAGTATACACTGAATCAAAAACGTCTGGAACCTGACCTGGAATCGCGAATATGGAATTTATGGGCAAAGTAGAGAGGGCTTAACCTTTTGGTGCCCAGAACTATTTGACAATTTTCTATTAATTTCACATGTATATCACTCTGTTGTTGAATACCATATGCTATTCCAATCTTCTGTTATGATATGGGCCTCTTATCATGTTTGCTGAATGCCCTTGATTTAGTTTTTCAGCTCAGTCATGAGATATCAGGTCCAGTTTGGTTGCCATAGCAACTAAACATTCTATTTGCAATTAATTGAAAGTATTTAGGCCATTCTATACAATATCTCCATATTCTTATCAAGTATTAAGCTTGAATACGTATACTAACCCACACTTGTCAATATTTTGTTCCTACTACTCAAGAAATAGATTCTTTTGGTAATAAACCATGAGAAGATATCTGTGGATATGAAGGATTTCAATCAATGAATACCATAGAACAAAGGATAACTTCCAATTCTTGTGGGATAATTGGGGTAATATAAGCTAACAATAGCTATAGCTTGGTGCCATGTCAGACCCTTGCCTTTTGGGAGGCTGGCCCTCTAATGAGCCACATATTTTCATGTTTTGACTTGCTGTTCCTGAACTAATAAAGACACATTGACATGGATGGTCCCATTGGAATTGTGAGGTCATGCCCGTTTTATAGAGGGTCTAACTGTGCAGATTGGACAAGGAGAAGTTTCTCATTGACTATTATGCTTCAATGTACATGTATTTAAGCCCAAAACCGCGCATTTAAGCGCGCTTGGGCACGTAAGGGTTAAAAGCTTAAAGTGCTTTAGCATATTGTCTTGAGTTGGCCTGAAAACTTCTAATGATTCATAAGAAATTGCTCACAGCAGTTGAAAGCTCCGTATTGAATCACACTGTCTGTGCCCAACTACTGGTGTGCTCGTGATAATCCCATACAGAGGCTTTAGTGTAAAACAGTGTAGCATCCTCATCAAGGACAGAATGCTCTGGTTTCACCCTTTGATGTTGCATAGATTATTGGCCCTTTCAAAATGCATTCACAATCCACAGGGCCATTCCTAAAGGTCCCTATTACCTACAACAGTTTAGAGGAAGAGGTATTTTATCTCATTGATGTCATATCAAAGGCTTTACCCTGAATAGTTTGGTGTTATATTGTTCCATTATGCTTATCAAAATAGAGGAAGGGTGCTTCCATGAGATGAATCACATGCATAATTTTATCATTGCGGATTAGACTAAAGCTATGCATGTCCGTGTGTCCTTGATGGTGTAGTTAAATTCAGGATCGTTTGAACAAAATAGAAAGGAATTATTCTCACATAGCTTTAATCAGGTTAATAGAGTAATAGTTGCAGTGATAGCAGTACAGTAACTCAATTTTGATTTAAGGCTAATTGGATGCATTGTTTCTATTAAGAGAAAGGTGGGCCTGGTTTAGCAGCCAATATCTCAGATGAATCACATCAGAATTTAGTACTCTACTCATGAATTGATCCACATCTTACCCTGGTTCCCACAACCCACTTGAGCAATGAATTTTACACTGTGATATGCCAAGGGTCTTTATAATCTACCATATATATATATATATATATATATATATATATATATATATATATATATATATATATATATATAAATTGCCTTTATAACCCCATATGGTAACATTTTGACCCTATCAGGGTCCAACAATGGAAATAATATAATGTCCAATACCAGCAGTTCTACCTCTGG
This sequence comes from Acholoe squamosa, assembly GCA_949317995.1. Classification (NCBI taxonomy): domain Eukaryota; kingdom Metazoa; phylum Annelida; class Polychaeta; order Phyllodocida; family Polynoidae; genus Acholoe; species Acholoe squamosa. The sequence goes on along the minus strand of OX439049.1, from coordinate 49,086,618 downwards.
TGGATAAACCATGTAAAGGGACACTGCCTGACCCCAGAAAGACTTAATTCTTGTCTCCTGGAACTATATAGTTTTGCTCCTCTATACAGACTAAGTGAGCCAACATCTAGAAACATCTGCCTTAGCCCCAACACCTGTTTATTAAGCTCCAGAGTGTTGCCTACTTATCACCATATCTGCTACCTAGCTCTGTGTTCATTTCACATTTGATGGCTTGGTACTATCATAAACAGAACTTGTTCTCATGTTGTGGCAGATAAGGAAATTACTCACACTGGAAAATTGTCCACAAGTAATCCAATATGTTAATTTTCTGTCTGCCCAGTGCATAATCCTTAAGAGATTCTTTGACACAAGCTGCACATTGAATCTGTTCTCCGGGATATAGATGTGCTGTCTTGAGATTAAGACTTCCATGAAACCCTGCTTATAAGCCACACCCCTAACTTAGGGAAGAGCTTGAAGCTGCACCTAGGGCATGGAGATTGTTAATTTATTAGTTCTAGTATCAAAACCTCTGCTCATCAGCCGCACCACTGTTTAGGCTAAACCACACCTAACCCTGAAATGGTCTATACGCCATGGCTTATACACTGGGTTTTATGGTTATTTTCTCTTTGAACAATCTTCAATCGAATACATTCCTTCAATGCCAAATACATTCCTTCAATGCCAAATCTGTCAAGAGGCAAGTCTAACATAGGAACCACATGTGGAGCACCCAGACTGATAGCACCCATCTTACATGTAACACAATTTCCATCATCCTTCTATAATGCCTCTGATTGAATTATACCTAGAAGTATCTGTAATTCACAGTGTGCTATTTATAGATACGGCACGGGTCTCTTATTTCTGGCATGCCTTCACTCTCTTACCAGGGTACACAGTCCATCTAATTCTTTACTGTTTACTTGTCTCTCTGCTCCTGCATAACTGTATATTTGAGATATAATATACTGTATAATTGGCAAGTTTTCAATTAGTCCATAGGTGTTATATTAACACTGCATTTGAGAAATCATCAGCTTCTGTGATAAAATTGAAGGTTGATCATAAGAACGTGTATAAGCCTACATGAACTTCATTAAGCATGCCTCTGGGTTTTTGGAGTTTCTGTTTTCAGTTCCTTCGATAATTAATTATACAGGGATGGAAGTCTTCATTGCTTTCCCTGATTTCAGGGATTTTCATGCTCCAAAGACCTATTCATACGAATATAATTAGGGGGTTCTCATTAAACATTTTGGAGATTTTTGTGCTCTGCCACTTTCGTTCCTGATTCTACTTTAGGGCAGAGATATATGCAAGAGACTATGAAGATGCCCTGGGTTCCATAGACCAGCTGGGCAGGAATAGCTTATGGGGCTTCATGTTATATTGATTGATATCTCTTTGCGATGGTCTCATGTACAGGTATAGTGCCAAGAGCTATTTTTAGCGTAGCGACAAGTCAGTACTACTCGTGAGATGAGTAGACTAGTGTATGGTGTAAGGGATAGGAAGGCCTTGCAACCTATTTTTGTTTGTGGCTCCAATGCTATGGACTATTCCTGCTCACTATTCTAATGTAATAACAACAGTGTGTGTACTTTACTTATCAGTGAAGGAATTTTTCAGAATATATCTCATACTTTTGATTTTATTTGCAGATAAGACATTTCATCATTTGGAGCCCTATGGCAGATTAGCATTAGAGCATTCTAAGATTCAGAAATGCATCTCTGTAGCCTTTGTTTTAGAATTGTTCGTTCTGAAACTACTATATATATGTAGTACAGGTTTCATCTCAGTGGGTTATGGTACAATTGGATCATATTTTCTGTAGTTGAACAAAGTATTCACTGTTAAAGATCTCTATGGAGAAATTAGTGCTAAAGTGTGTATTGCCATATGTGCATTTTTGTAAATCAGAGGAGGTTGAAGTGTAAGGACACCTTGTGGAACTGCTACATTCTTTTCTGTGGATACCTTTTTAATTTACATTGAAATAATGCTTTCTCAGAATATGTATCTGCTGTTGGTGATGAAACATTAATTCAATTACTCCTTTCATTATATAAACGATTTTGTGGAACACTAAAAACATGTATGTACACAGAGGTACTTACACTGTGCTCCCCCTCTACAGAGAGGTGGAGTGATCTGGCCGCTTGCTGACCACTGGCCCATGATGAGGTACAGACTATTACAAAGTGATTGGCAGTTGGGTGTGTGTGTGTGGGGTGGGGGGGAGGCAGAGCAGGCTCCTGGTGATCTGAGACAGTGTACACTGATAATGACACACCTGTTGACTATGGCATTGAACATTGAATAAGACAGGTCCCTGTGACAGCTGAGTGAGGTGCATGCAGAATGGACAGTCTACAAGCTATTAGTACTTAGCTGCAGTGGGTAGTTCGGGTTGAATTTGTGCTATATACTACCAAAAGCCCAGATGATAGTATGCCCTATCTATCAGTCTCACCAACTGAAACTAGACACAAGAATACATGTCGCCACGCCATGTCTCACAGGACTATTCTCTACTATTGTATTAAATCTACAATACTATGGTTTTGTTACAATTATCCTTTTGATGAACATTTAGAGCTGAGGCTTTGCACCAGAGTGTTTGTAGTTTACCCTGTGAACAATCTGATGACTCTGTCCATTGAGGAAAAGTTTAATTATATTATGATAGCTTGGACAGATCTGCAAGTTTGTCTATACTAGTGGCTGGATCTAAATATGTATTCTTTAAACTAACATATACCAATGGAGAGTCACCTAAAGTACTTATCAATCAAACAAGCTTTGTAGTATTCCACATCCAGGGCTTTTGACAGGGCTGCGCAGTGCGCAATACACGCATTTAATGCTTAAATGTCGCATTTAAATGGCTAGAATGACCATTCATTTACAGAATGCCGCATTGTATTTGCTAAAAAGTGTGCAATTGGCGCATTGCAAAAATTCCTGTCAAAAGCCCTGCACATCACCCACTAAACATTGAAATCTGGATTGTATGCAGATGGACAGACTTGTATCTGTTACCTGCCACTACCCTTCCTCTTTGTCCTTTTTCAATTTACCTTATGGCACAAAGCAGGCTTAAAATGGACAGACCATTTCTGAAAAGACTTATCCCCATTACACAGCCAGCATTTTAGAATTGACTTGTACGCTGCTAACAGTACAGTAGATTTTGTTCTTGGAAGAGTGCAAAATGTGTGCACTGCTGTGATTTTTTTGTTCTTTTGATATGACTTCAGCTTTATATTTTTGTTATGATACCCAGCCCTTAATGCACTTATATCATTGCCACAGATCGGATAATTTGGCCACGGTCCAGCTAGATAGAATTATAAATGAGACTGTGGATGTGGTATCATTAGTTAATAATACCATAGCTGAAACTCTACCCATCTCCCAATGCAAGATGTTGTCATCATTTATTCCTGTCTCACTCCTATTTATTTCTTGCCACTAGACTTCAACCCACCCTATGAATAATCCATCAGGGTGATAACTTACAAGGTCAACCTCTCGCCCACTCAGTACTTTGTCCTGAAACCTAACCCCATATTAGACCAAGGGATCGTGTTGGTGCAAAATACTCAGGTGAAAGTATCGTGTTATCTTGTGTTTGTGGAAGCATATTAATACTATGCTTACATTGTTATGAAATCTACAAGGACAGCTAGGTTTACTACCGTTTTAATAAAAGTGCAATTACAGTAAAGAATATCAACATACTATTAGTATTGTGATTAAGACTTCAAAATGGATGACTTATGTATTTTTCCCAAGGTGTGTTATAGTGAGATGAGTTCTGGTTCAGAAGAGACCCCTTTGAGGGCATTACTATAGTTAGAACCCATACCAATGGGGTAAAACTGAGTAGTCTACACATTATATTGCATGCTATTACAGTACCTACCAGGAAGGCTCTACACTATACCCACTAGCCTTATACCACTGTAGTACTGACTGATAAAGCTTCATCACCAGTGTCAATGCAGCTCGCGTGTCAAAGGCCTAAGTGAGCTGCATGCGTTACTAAATTAATCAGCCCCCTTCTTATCTGGTCTGGCCTCCTGGCTGCTGCCTCCCAGTGGGAGGGACACAGGTGGCAGGCGGAATGTTGTTAACAACCAATGTGGATTGTAGTTTTGCCTAAGCTGACAGCAATTTGAAACCATTGTATGGAACTATGGTTTGAAATTAATTCCTGTCATGAGCTGAAACAATATTTTCAGTTGGTATGTGAGTTGGGCCTAAATGTGTTACCAGTAGTAGACTTTATGGGATCCTTGCAAGGTCATGATAATTCATAGGGATTGGATGATTTAAGTGATTTGAGTAAAAGATATTTGGACTTGAAATTTCATTCATTGGTAAGTATACAGACCCCAACACGGACCTATATCTTTTAATTCCTTCATGGTGCATCCAGCGAAGGTTGGCCCTTCACAATACATTGCTTTTCTGCAAATGATTCATGAACGACCATGGTATTTTGGAGGCAAAAACAACACAGATTCTTTTTTCTTCCTCTTTCAAGTAATATCAGCTGTGATATCAATTGCTATGTGCTGATTAGAAAAAGGAATCCTGGGATGCTCCGCTACCGCTATATAATAATAGATGTGCACTATAATTTTAACAGGATAGTTAATGTTCCTCTGGGAAATAACTGAGGATAACATCTGGCAGGTTGGAAATTGGTCAGTGCAGACTAGCTATTTGAGGCCCTAAAACTACAAAATAGAAAGGATTTACCACCAAAAAGAAATTAAAAAAAAAGAGGGGGGGGGACTCTTATAGACTTATATTGAAGGCGGTACTGATTTTGGAAACTTGGTCTTCATTGCATGCATGAGTACCAATAATGCATGTCTTCTTTACATTGGCTATTAAATCATGTGATTACAAGTGTATGGGCTATATGTTGATGGTCCTCTATGGGGAGTCCCTCTTGAAGAGTCAGCCAATGCTTTCAAGAACACATTATATAGGTTTGTGGTCTTTCTTGCAGCTATATATAGCTGCCTTTCCCTTATAAAAGATAACAATCTGTTACATTAAAGAAGCACATGCCTTAGCTCCAACGTCTGTTTATAGCTCGCTATAGAGTACTCTATTTATCATGGTGCCCTGTCAGTCATTTATTCAGGACATGTTCCATGATAGTAAAATTTCATGACCATCCCTACTATAGCTCGATGCAGCAAGTTGGGAACCTGAGTGTTTTCCAGTTTTGGAGGCAGCTGTGCATGTAAAATGCATTTATTCAAGGGACATTTTTGCCTATGCTGCAGAAGACAAGTCTTGTGTATGATTCTATCTCAAAAATCATAATAAAATATGAAAATAGAATCATTTGCTATGCATTATTCCCTCATAATACATGTCAGACAAGACAAAATGCCCTTTGTAGGTCCCATACGGGCTGGAAAAGCACCGTGCTTGTAAATGTCTTCATCATTTTCAAGATAAGAATATCTGAAGACCTGAACAATGTGAACAGGTCCATGGTGCAAAACCCTTTTGATCTATTAAATTCCATCATCAATTGTTGTTTTGACCTGATGATTCATTGAAAATCATATTGAAATGCTATGAGAATCCCATATTAGGCATGTGAGGCCTATTATGATGCACTTTTGAGCTATTTAGCTGTAAATAGCAACAAAAGCGTTGTCGGCACCAAAGACTAGAATCATAAGATGTGCCTAATTCTTCTCACACTTATTGTATCACTTAGATATTTCACATGCCTTTAAAGATGATCAAGTAGAACATAAAAATTGATAACTCTGGTATCAGTGGGTGACCACGCATCCATATATGGTGATCTATGTGGTCCCACATCAAAAACAAAGCAGCAATTTTGCTGAAAATCACAGTTTTTGCAAGCTAACAAAAATCACATGTCTCCCATACTGTACTGAGCACCATAGAGGTAGGGGAAAAAAGCATACTCATTTATAAACTTGATGGGTCAGTATTATGCAGTATCTATGAAAAACTGATGGTTAGAATATTTTTTCACAAAATATATAGGGCCAAACTTTGAAAAACAGCAATTTTTTTAAACTAATGATTTTTAAATTTATAATTTGTTCTTCTGTGGTAAACTGTGCACTATATTAATGTAATGCCATCTACCCTGGCCTGAGAGCAATGAGTTTCATCTTTCATTTGCTGCAAATATTGTGTAAATCGGATAAATTTTGGCTAAACTACAGGATTTCTTAGCGAAAATTCAGGAAGAACTAAGTTTTAGGTTCCCAACTTGCTGCATCGAGCTATAGGCCCCTATATATAGATGTAGCTCTATGCATACATCTTTCACAATTCCATTTTTGAATACAGACAACTTATGCAAAGAGGCGAGTCTAACTGCGAAGCCATATATATGCCACACCACCTCCAAGTTGCAGCTATCTTGTATATAACACAAATTCTGTCATCCTTCTTTGGCCCTTTAAGAGCCGCTGATCATGCCCATTTGTCGGCATGATGCATGAATGCAGCCCTGGCAAGTAACTCACCAGGGCTACATTGAGGCATCATGCCAATTCTATGGGACTGATGAAATGCTGACGAGTCTGCTCGCCAGCATTGATGCATCATGACGACCAATGGACATGATGCTCTTAAAGGGCTAATGTCCCCAATTTACTTATTCCTACAGGTAAAGGTATCTGTATCTCACAATGTGCTATTTATAGACAGTCTCATGTCTATTTTTGTCAGACTCAATCTCATACTAAGAAGCCTTCCTTCGATGTAGCCCATAATTATAGATCGTTATGAGATGCAGAAGGCAGATCTACTTCTTAATGCTCCATACCTTGAGCTATTCAAGTCACACCAGAAGCCCCCAGTATGATTGTATTACATAGAGGTCGTTTTAACGTGTTTGGCAATGTGTGGCCTATCCTTCAGCATCGCTCTACATACAAGTTGCCGTACAGGTCGTCATCTTAAGTAAAGACCACCCTTTTTTATGTTGATTTATTTTGGTAGTCTTTGTGTTAATAAACAAGATTTTGGCATACTTATATGCATTACTATAAGGGATTGTATTCCCCTCGGTGAGGCCTGTCCTCAGCCTCACCTCTGGGAATACGACCCAAAAATATCCCATGGTCGTTGATATTTGCTTATGTTTCAAACCTAATGTGTTGATAAAGATGGGTTATGACATATAAGTTAGGAATATGAGCAAATAATGTCATATTTGCTAGTTTTATATAATGATGCAACTTGAAACATTACATAGATCTTTGCTGAAAGAACAAGAAAATATAGATTTGTTTTAAAAGGGAAATTATTGTGCCTATACTTCGTTAAAAAAATTACGCTCGTGACACTGTGAAGCAGGGGTTTTAATAAGTGACAGACGGTGACATTATCAAAAGTTCCCAGTACATTGGCATACATGTAAAAAGTGATGGAGGGACACGCCATCCTTCCTAAAAAGTGACAGCGTGACATCCTTAAAAATTTTTAGCACCCATGTATAGGCACGTTATTGCCACCCAGAAGACCCCATTGATAAGTCAAACTCACGATCATTTGACTGTGTAATTTCTTAATAAACTGATAAATGACATTTATGTCACCATCAATAGAAGTAATTGCAGTTGAATATTTATATTCTGATTTGCTGTCCATTTCAGATATCTATCGCATCGGTCGTGGAAAGAGCAACAGAAGTGTGCAGGACAGCAACCAGTGCCTGTATCTGTACCTGATGGGAAATTCAAACCTAAAGTTAAAATCAAACCATTCTCTCACAAGAGCAATGAATCTCTGCCTCCCCCGGACCCGAGCAGTCGCATCTCTGATGCTCCTACAGCACCAAACACTCAGCAGGACGAGGATGTGTCATCTCAGGATCTACAAAGGTCTTCAGAAGGTAGGGTACAAACAATGGACCAATCAGAGGACAGGTTGCAGGCGGACGCAAGGTGCCCCTCTGTACCTATGGAACTTTCTGATTGGCCAAGCCCAAGGCGGGAGGAAGAGCCAGAGGAGGAGGATCCCTGGGCGGTAAATAGTAAAGACAAGGGTTCTGATGATTTCTGGACAGTAGATACTAATGTGAGTGACGCTGCAGGAACCACCACAAAGAGCAAGTCAGACTTCTGGGGTGTTGACCAAGCCATAGGCAATCAGAAAACCTCCCCTAAGAAAGACTCAGCTCAGGATGATGGCCAGGAAAGGGAAATTAGTTCAAGTAGTGACAGACAAAACCCAGACTCAGTGAATGTTAAAGGTAGCTCTGTGAGGACTGTTGACAGTACTGACATCATTGACACCACATCAAAAGGTGACTGTCAATCCCCATCCCCATCCTCAGCCCCACCTGGTGAATCACATATCAAAGGACAAGCCTCAGAGACCAGTGCCCAACACCCACAGGAAGTTCAAGAGGAGACACCGGAAGTGGACAGGGCACTTCCGGTTCCGGTGGATATAGACCCACTGTGCCGGGATGAGGATGCTGGAGGCACTCTTTATGTAGTGGACGACTCAGAAGATGAAGATGGTGAGGAACAGGGAGATGAAGCTGGAGAAGGGGTGTGTGAGGATGGGAAGGGCAGACACTTAGTCTGGATCCCGACTCAAAAGTTGGATCCTTTCCCCCTTCACGAATGCCTACAGCTAACATTTGAAGAAGTGAGTTAATTTGAATTTTCTTGTTGGTCTAGTTTTTCAAGTTCTCAGATATTACCTCTTGTGCCTATTCACAGCTTGCTATGGCTGCTTAAAGAGCCCCTTGCAATTATGTTTTATGCTAAATTAGTTTATATGAGAAAGTAAGAAATAGATTTTAAAAAAGAACATGTTGAAGGCAAGTTTGATAATCAGATGCCTCTAGTAATCTGTTGTGTAAACTGGCCTGAAACATGGTTCAAATACAACGATCTGGTTCTCATCGGTTCCTAAAATCTTAGGAATTGGAATCCTCGGCATCAGTGTATGATCCAATCCAATCTAATGTTTTCATCTTATCTTTGGGCTTGAGCAAAGAGCATTTGTACACAAAGGCTCAAGGACATCACTAATTGGAATTGAATAATGACTTTAAGCTTAAGCTTGTTCCTATTATACAATCACAACCTTGACGCAGTTCAGAAGGGGTACCTTTATCCTTATATAGAATAATGATCTGAGGGTCTTAGGATTTACTCAGGAATGTATCTTTTATTGGAACAGACAAGTGTCTGTTCCATTGCATTGGTATGGGTTGCGATTGCACACCAAATCGGACAGTCCAATTACCCTTGAGTCGACCATTGCCATTGTAGCATTAAATGGCACTAAATGGCACTGATTAACTGCTTATAGATGTTCAATTTATGGCAATTTACCCAGCCTGTGCTGTGTATTGCCTGCACGCAATGCCTTCAACAATAAGCTCTAAGTATACAGAAAGCTGTCAAAGCCTGTGTGCCGTCCTTTCCTTGCCTTGGCCCATTCGTCATGCCTCAGCACACCGCGGCCCCTATATGCTGACCATTAACCCCTTAAGGGCCACCTTCATACACATAAGTATGATGCACCATAATAGGAGTCCTAAGTGGCTTGGCATTGGCTAATTTGGAGTCTTGGGACCGTAAACATGCGTGCCATTCCCATATTAGGAGCCCATTATACCATGGTTATCAAGTTGTTGAACGATTTTACGGTGCCAAGAGGTGATAATGAAGTTCGAATAATACGCGCTTAATGAATCCATTTTAATACAAGTTGTTATGTTGGCATATGGTCTGAGGCCATTCCGCCCGCCACGCGCGCTCCTTACCAGCTCTATGAAAATGCCTGTAGGACACAGGTGAACGTAATACTTTGCGTCCTTGCTGTCCAGTCCACTCGCTGAGGAAGACGGCCTGTTGTGAATCGAACAGGAGCCCTGTCGTCGATGGAAAATGTCTAAATTGAGGAGAATAACATATACCATGATGGATTCTAGGACATGGCGACATATATGTGTGTTTATGTTCACATCTCTTGTCAAAGGCTCCAGAATTGCTGACCGATGACTTGACAAGAAAGCAATATGGCGGAGGACTGGCCTCTTCACATCGACTCGCAACAAATAACATTTATTTTCTTGGCTTTATAAGGTAAAAATAGTTAATTCAATGGTGGAAACCATGGCATAAACACCATAGTTGACCATAATGGGTTCACTCGGTCATTCTATCGTGTAGATAAGAAGCATTCGGCCTCCAGCCTTATGCTTTTTATCTGACGATAGAATCACCTTGTGAACCCATAATGGTTAACTATGCCCTTAATAACATAGCATTATTATATTTGGAGCAGTTGTGGGGTTCAAGTAGCTAAATAACTCTGTGGCCCTTGGGGATTAATAGGCGTCCTCCGATGGTATGTTACTTTACTACTATCAACCACGACACCCCCTCCTTACACTGTAAAAAAATGTGTGTTTCTACCACCACTCTTCCTACACTGTGAAATATGTGTGTTAAACTTACACTGTCTAGCTTCTCTCCACCGTCACCCTCCCTACACTATAAAAACTTGTGTTGAACTTACACTGTCTAGCTTCTCTCCACCAACCACCCTTCCTACACTGTGAAAAATGTGTGTTGAACTTACACTGTCTATCTTCTCTCCACCACCACCCTTCCTACACTATAAAAAAAATTGTGTTAAACTTACACTGTCTAGCTTCTCTCCGCCACCACCCTTCCTACTCTGTAAAAAAAATGTGTTGAACTCAGAATGTCTAGCTTCTCTCCACCCACCCTCCCTACACTGTAAAGAACTTAACTACAAACTTAAGTCTATGCCTGACTAGTTGTCATCTGAATGTTATATGACTTGACCAGCTGCCTCTTGCATGGCTACCAAATACTGTATGACTATCACTGACCACTTGTGATTTGACTTTTGACATAGAATTGATGTCTGTTCCTTAGGACTGAGTCCTACGCCTGTGAAATTTTACTGATAATAAGATTTCTATGTCATGTGTTGCCTCTCTTCTGTCTATGATGATACAGGCGTTTTTCCTGTCGTACGGTCTGGGCTGTCTCGTGGTGGTGAATGAAAGAGAGGTATGTAGTAGAAATTCATATAATTCATCAACCTTATTTTTATGGCCAATAAGTATTCTTTATGCAACATATAGACATTATATTCAAGGGAATGTAAGCCAGTAGAAGTAGTACCTGAGATTTCTGGAGTGACCTCAAGATACTCAGATTGCACCTTTCTAATCTTCCGATTCATAAAAGGTTTGCAAAAAAAACCAAAAAAACTCAAAATACTTCTACAGTCTGGATTCCCTCATTGTGGATCTTCCAACATGCTTCAAGAGTTTAAGACCTTCAATTTGACGGTTTGTGTTAAAAATAGGTAGGGATGTATGTTAGAATACGACAAAGGGATTTAATTGAATATGCACCAATGTTCTTTTTTCTCTTTATTACTAGGAGCCTATGTCCCTGGCGCAATTATGGCAGACTTTCTCAGCCAGAAGGAAGAACTTCGTCACAAACTACATCGCTTACCACAGCCTACGGAGTAGGGGATGGGTCCCCAAGACTGGGATCAAGTACGGCACGGACTTCAGTAAGTTCAAAAATTCTAATAACCTTCCAAATGTGCCACTTGTCATACTTTTCTCCTTTTTTCTCTCTCCAATTTCTTATAGTTAAGGGAGTGGTCATTTTTTAACAACAGTGGAGGGGTGGTGGATTTTCGGACGGGTGTGTCAGAAAAAAATTTGGCCCTCGGAGGGGTCAGAAATTTGTTGCCCCTCCCCCTTTGTGCTATAGCAAAACGCGAGCTATTTCACTAATTCCCTAATTGTTTTCAAAGGTTCACCAGAATTATAGTGTCTATTGATAAGCTGATTGTGTTTAAAGGCATCCCTGTATTACTAGCGAAATCAGAACAAAATCAGCAGGTATACACACGTGTACTTTTGGCAATAGAATAACTAAATACCTATTGCATAATAGATTTATCAATTGATTGATATGAGCTTATGTACTAAAGCAAATACGTCCATTGGTACAAACGCGACATAGAGTGATTCTGTAGGCCTGGTGATAGTGAGTGCTCAGCTGCCACGCCAGCTGGTGTTATCTACCTGAACTATTACCAGCTGCTCAAATATAGTGCCTGCTGAATATATAGATAGTGGAACACTGTAGGAAGACCTCAGGGTAAATGTCTATTTGTTAGCTCTACCTCAAGATAGGAATCAGGAAAGAGATTATGATTCTCGATTGAAGGAAATATAAAGCCCCATGAGAAACCTCAATATTGACCTATACTATGTGGTAAAAGCCAAAACGCAATAAATTTTGAGGGGTGCAATAAATTCTCAGTGATTCTACCAGAGACTTGTGTGCCTTTATATCTCTGATCTTACAGATGAATGAACGAAGAGTTTTATCATGAAAAACATTCGTCATTCTTTTCGACTAGTATCTGGTATGGTAGTAAAGAAAGATTTCTAAACACTTTTTCATGATTATGATTTTCCTAGATGTGCCTCTCCTTAACGTTGCGTAGATCCTATCAATTCCTTCCAGAAACCTCCAACCAAACCTAATAAATTAAACTCACATAAACGACTCTCCCCTTTTCTCTCCATCCCTACAGTTGTATACCACAAGGGACCTCCATTCTTTCATGGTTCGTATTCTGTGCTCGTTCGGACCGCCCAAGAGCCCGGACTCCGCGATGACCTTGACCGGTCCAACCCGACCTTGACCTGGGCATCCCTCATGGGTGCAGACAGGGTCACAGAGGCAGTAGCCAAGGTCAGTGACTAGAATAAGGTGTTATATATATAGGCTCCCTATTGTGTATCTTTGTATGGATAAAGGGTCTGTCACTTGGAACTCACGTCTACCCATTATTAGATACAGGTTATTTTATAGCAGGTACATGGCACTATACAAGCTATAAACTATACAAGATGTAATAGCATTGCTATCACATCTTCTAGATTATAGGTTCTCACCTGTTGCTCAAAATTTGATTAGAAATATTCAACATTGGACCATTATGTATTGCCTTTTTGCTAGAAAATTCTAAATTCTAGTATGGGTATCTAAAAATTCTAGTATGGGTATCTAAAAATTCTAGTATGGGTATCTAAAAATTCTAGTATGGGTATCTAAAAGCACGCCATCACTGAAATCGACGTTTCCCCACTGTTATTAGAACTGTTAGAAGACCCCTGTAAAGAGTGGATATTATTTTGCACCAATTCTAAAACAGTTTTGAGACGTTTGAGCGTTCTAGCTTTATTGAATGAAATCAAATAAACATATGTAAGTCCCATATAATATTTCCTTTCTAGGATCCTCTTCTGATGTTAGTAATCCGACCACGTGACCTAACTGATGAGGATATGACATCACCAAACTGTATACGCAGGTTTAAAGTCCAGGTAGGAGTCTACTATTTTATAGCATGGGTAGCATGACAACCGTATGTAAATGGGACAACACAGCTTTTGTCTTTGAAGTACTTTTACAGTGCCTTATATTTTTGTTTTTCATGTGTTCAGTCCCCACTTTTCAATCACACAACACAGGCCTACAAGGAATTAAAATTGCTATTACCATAGCATCCCTTAGCCCATGTAGATGTCTACTAGATATTAATAGTCTGGTTTCTAGGCATTTTGACTAATTTGATTTTATAAATCATTTTAACCATTTTAATCTATAGGAGACGTTACTGAGACGCTGGGTGCCGTCCAGGGAGAGGGAGTCGGCCGAGGTTGCAGAATGGTTGTAGTTTCTACTGACGCCACCAGGGGATGAGCTGCTCAGGGCAGAGCTGCTCAGACTAGTTCTTCTGGGGTTGACCAGGTGGAGCCCCCTGTATTATTCGTACTCTACGAAGGGGTTTGAGAGAAGTTATGGGTTTCATTTTTTGAAGGAATTTCTGTTATTTCCCATTTCGTTTTAATCTGTTAATAAGCACTTTTTTTTTTTTTTTTTTAATGAACTGATTCTCGTGCCCAGTGCGAGAATTGTAAAGTTTGGGGTTTGTTATCTAAAAAGCGTTACAATTGTGTGGAAATAGAAATTTAAGTATATTTATTTCCATTAAAACTGTCATTATGTTTAACCTGATTAAATTTTGCTATAATTTAAATCAATTGTACTTCATTCCTGATGACTGTGTAGTGTAGTTTTTGGCCCATGGTATCCCTTTAATTTTCATCGAGAAAATTCTGAATAAAGTATCGAGAAATACATGTATGTTGATGTGCGAACTACGTATTATTCTTTGCATCTGACACCAAAATATCTGAAAAATAAACATCGACCCACAACCACCATAATACCATGTAAAAACAATAGAATCACTCGTTTAAAGTGTTATTTGGTATATAGGGAATTCCCAATAGAGCCTACTAAAACGAGAATTCTCATTCAAAAAATTCTCTCTTTGTTCTCATGTAACCTCTCGCAGAGTACCAGATTACATATCTAACTTTAAGACGCTTTGGTTCAATTTCATTCCTACCCTGAGCCCGTCTGTGCTTCAGTGTCCACTAGTTATTACAAATAATGAATATCCGTTTTATCTATTAGAACTATTTACTGAAAAATAACTGTAAGATAATTGAGAATCTCTGTTTTTGTATAAACCTTTTGTAATCCTGATGATAAAAAGGCGACACCATGGTATCAACGTTTATTTCAATGGAGTTATATATGAATATCTTTCAGTTATACATCAGTTGACAGGAAATGGATATTGGCAATACCTTCATTACTTTGTCAAGGTCACTTTAAGAATCAGGAAAATTTGTAAAAAAAAAATTCATATCAATAATCGCTTACTGCATACTCGACACACAACTGGTCTTGTGACCCAGCCGACTAAAAGGGACTTATTTCTCCTTAGCCCAAACACAATAATGCAGTCATTTGTCAAACACATCAATGGTAAATTGATGTTGGTGATGGCTTCAGAGGCATTCTGGTAATCAGTCTATTTTGTTGCACAAGCTCTTATTGAATGTAGTGAGTCCTGTCATTAGGAAGGACTTTGACACAAGTTTTGTAGATGTATGGGGTTCCTCAACCCCTCAAAATGCAATGTTAATATCCAGTGTATTGTTGAATGAAATATATTATGTACAAGGTACTCTTTTTGCATCATACTAAGGCAAGATTCCCCAGATATTAGATGCTGTGCGATATCTCTCAATCGATGAAAGCTCCTATGCTTATACCGAGTCAAGACGTCGAAACGAAATGAAGCAACAACCTCCACCAAAAACCATTATAAGCATGGGTCAATATTCAAATTGGAGTTGTAATGTTTGAAAATAATTATCTTATCCAGATAAAAGGTATACTCTCCAAATGAAAGTGCTCTCCCCAAAGCAAAGGGAACTTTCCGGTACTGGTCATATGGATTAGCTTCTGTGTGCTTTGCTGTTTACTGTTTGCCTCGAGGAGGAAGACTCAAGCCTGCCTTCTTGTCTTTAATTAATGAAATCCTGTCGCCACTACCATAGCCATCACCACCACCATATACTCTTCTATCCAGTCCTGGCATTCCCATTATATCCCGGTCATATCCGCAACACTCGAAATAGTATGAAGGATGCCAGCGAAGTCAAGAGCACCAACCAAGTCGGGTCAAGTTGGGTTGCAGCCGAGATGAACCCACCACCGCAGACAAGGGCGATGAAAGGTCCAAGGGTCTGGTATGGCAGATCCTGTATCATTGTCAGTATTGCATTCTCAGCTGAAGGTGATGCTGCTGCAACTGTGGCTGGTTTAGCAGCGGGTGCCGCTGCTGCCGGCGTTGCCATGGTTGGCTGCATAGCAACAGAAGGTGGTGTTGCCTGCTGTGGGGCAGCTTTTACAAAGGCTTGTTGCTGTTGTGTTGCAGGTGGCGTTATGGATGAGGATAGGATGGTGGGTGGTGGGATGATGACAGGTTTCTCAATGGATGGACTGGTGACCGTTACCTGGGAGACCGGGGGACTGCTGCCTTCGGGTGCACTGGAACTGACCGTGGCACGGCTGGTGATGTTCTCAATGAAAAAGCCTGAGGACTGAGCTGTGGCAGGAGAGGCAATCTCCACCATAAACTTGGGTGGGGATGGACCAACTACACTCACAGGTGTTGGCTGTGGCTCGCTGATGCTTGATTCTGTCTCAGGATCCACTGCAAAGAGAAGGAAAAACATAATATTATGTTACCATCATGACCTTAGATGTTTGAGTTCTACATGTAGTTGCAAAATATCCATCCAGCATTCTAAGTTATGTTTTACAGCTCAGTCCTGACAGAGCTAAGACATCGATCTGACTGAACAAGAAAGAACGGCAAATGACACCAATGTGATTAACATTTTCATAATCAGGTCCTTCAGGGCAATGATAATATTTGAAGAACAGTGAGGGGGACCAAAGGGGCCGAAACTTGTGCGCGAACGTGCCCTCGTGATCTATAAAAATAATTTTTTCTGGATATATCCAAAATCTTGATTCTGTAAATGTGAAATAAATTCTTGTTAATTGCACAGATCCATTGAGCGAATTTGGCGGATTTGATGCTCAGGGGCCATTCTTTAGAGATGTTAGAGCTTCAGAGGTTCGTCTATTTTCAGAGGATTAAACTTCACTAAAAATTAGACATTTCAGAGGATTATTCCATCTTGTGATCATACTTTGGATAGAAAGAATTAAATTATACCTAGATACCCTTATAACATTGTCCTTTCTACTTCTAGAAATTATGAGTTTGAGCCTAGTTTGGACCTCAGTAGGTGGAATTAAGCATACCTTGTGCTGCCCTTTAGTCCTTTCTAAACAAACTACCTTTCAGAGGTTAGAGAATCTCTGAAATCTCATTTTAGAGGACATGAATCTAAGCTAGCTACTGATTGGCTGAAATTCTGATGAATCTTTTTTTAAAACTTTCTATCTAAACACGGTCTTGATAGTTTTGAGTGAGGGGAACAGTTTGAAATGAAGACGAGATGGGTAATTTTGGCATAGTACATTGGGAATGGTTGGTTTGCTAACACCCAAAAATTTTCAGAGGTTAAGCCCATACCCAACTGACATCTCTGATTCTTGAGATCCATGCAAATCCAATGAGAAAATTAATCACCATCTATAGGGGGGTGACAAGTTTCCTAGTGTGTAATAATATAATTCCATATCAAGAAATCTCATATTTCAATGGTATTGCCTGTAGTGTAAGAGGCTGCTAATATGAGTATAATTGACCATTAGTATAACTTTTATCTCATGTACAACTGTTTACTTCCAGTCCTTGCAAAGGGGAACAAAGTGCTTCAGCAGAATTTAGCATCTGCATAAACTCACAGCCATGTCGTTTTCTGCAGCTGATGTGAAAAAGTCAGCCTTTACCATACCTGGAAGAAGGGGTCAAGGACTCTCCATTATGGGTAGTAACAGCTTACATTCAGTCAGGGAGGTTGATAACCCTCCTTTCTCATTCATACAGTGAAAGCAAGAGGCAGTATTGGTGAGAGCACCATACTCACCTGAGTCCACAGAGAGCACGCTACATGGGCACTCTTACACATACATGATACTGGCTTTCAGCAAGAATAGTATAGGTTCTTGCTTTCATTGCACCCAAATTACTCTATGACATTTATGCACCAGTGCATGTTAAAAGAGGAAGATCCCATGCTTCCAACCGTTACGATATGAAAGAAATATTGATTTGATATACAAGTGCACATTATGATCTCGTCTTCATCATTAGACAATGGTACACGGATATCCGCCAATGTCATTTTACAGTGAAAATGAGTTCTAGTAACTAAGAAACACCAATCCGTCAAGGATTACAGTATATAAATATGATATTGGCATATAGCTTCACAGTGCAGTTATACAGGATCTGTTATCTCATGGTATTCTGACCTTTTCGCCCTCACACCCTGGAGTCGACAAACCACCTGTTCTGATGTGCAGGTAACTCCCTCGGGGCTAAACGTTTTAAATGATGTGTTAGCACACCTCCCCAGATGTCAAAAATACAACCACTATACATTGATGTTGAACATGCTGTAGCACAAATTGTACAGAGCTGTATGGTTTTGTGGGCAGTATGTGTATAATGCTAGTCTACCAATGTCTTGGTACTTTCTAAAAAGAAAAAAAAAGGGGTGGGGTTGAGCCAAATTAAGTAATTCATTTTCTATTAGCATGTGGCCTACAATGTTGATGAAATCCTGTATTTATTATTCATGGATATCAATCAATATTACAGCAATTACCACTCCCCTAGAACGGGAAGTAGATCACTTTTTGGAGCCAGGATTAACAACTACCCAGAGATACTACAAATATCTGTGACATGTTTCTTTCATGATAAGTATACACCACTAATGTTTAGTGGCAGTGAAAAGCATTTCACTGTTCAGTTTGCTTCACTTAGATTTGAATCTATAGATCTATTTCTAACAGGAGTCATGTACGGCTGGCTTCTCTTTAGGGAGAGTGGCGTTCTCTCCCTTTCTAAGGGGAGTCAGAACTCAGTCTAGGTTTACCCACATGAGCAACGCCTTGTTTGACTTCTCTTTTTAGCAGGAGTAGCTTTGCCTCTCACAAAAGTCCCCTTCGTTTTTCTTTGGTATACCCTTATCTTTAAATCACACCCCTTGCAACTCTAGCCTTTCTATGATAAAGCACTTAACTAACAAAGCAAAATGCATTTTGTACCTATAGGAGAACCAGAGAATTCACTTTAGTGCACCTTTGAGTAAGGGTGTTTTTGATATCATACTAACAGAGACCATAGTCGGCTGGCACCGATCCAGTGCATCAATTCCCAGGCCGCAGTTTTTACTTAGCTGTGTTGTTTGCCTCTTCCCTGTACAGCTTGTAATCTTGAATCCATCCTTGAACATAATGTGGATGACGCTGTAGGGCCGGTCATTTTTAACACATGGGGAGGTTTTGATGTCGACAGAGAAGCCACTTTCCCTAACTTTTTAGGAATTCCGAATTTTCTATTTTCGTTCCTATAATTATTTCCTATTGTGAATTGAGAAATTTGGGAAGATTTCCGAATTTCTGGGGATTAGTCAGTGGCATCAGTCGATATATAATCGGGGGCGGGGGGGGGGGTGATGGGAGGGTGGGAACTGATTTATTTTAAGTCCGTTGGTTGGGGAGGGGGCGGGGAGATTGGTTACTCATATAAACTGTTGGAGTAACTATAGGGTAAATCAGTGTATCTGGTCAATATTAAAATTTGAACACCATTGGGGAGGCGGGGGGGGTCACTCACAAACTTTTATTGTGGGGAAAATTAATATCAAGGCAGGGGCAAGTCAACGAGAGATTGCAGCCATAAAATCCACCGAGCAGTCCCTATCTTGGAATGGATTACACTTCCCTTATGAATAAAAGAAATGCCCACTACTTTTTGATGCTGTGCAGGATAAGTCGACACGTAAACAGACCCAGCAGGGTTCTGCTGTATGGAGCTTTCTCCAGGGTTGCCAGTAGTAACTGACAAAGTTATTGACCAAGTCTATCTAACCCTATAGACATCCCACCAGCAGAGGAAAGAGTCCTGGTCCTAAATTAGTCAATACAAGAGGATCTGTGCAATCATTCAACATATCCTACATACATATGTCTCGTGTCCAGTGCAGAATACAGACTATTTACCTACAGGTGTGGCTGAAGATGGGCTACATTTAGTGCCTCATTGATAGATTAGGATACTTTTAGTAATCAGAATGACTGAGGCAGGATGATGAGAACAATTTAGAATGTCATGGAGCCTGAATTTATAGACCAACGCAACAGGAAAGGGTGCCTTTTAAGAGAAGTTGTTGATTTTGGATGGAAGGTTTCGGACTTTTCTGAGGTTAACCTACTGAGAATACAAGTATTCAGTGGTGGTCCTGCCATTTACTACTCTCATTCTGAATTGGCCCACGTACTTGACGCCCCCCCCCCCCCACACCACCACGACCACCACCACCACTCTTGCTGCATGACTTCATTTGTGGACAGCAATAAAAAAATCTGTTATGCAGAACCAACTACCCCTTCCGGTTGATGTCCATGTCCATGCTCCCCTACTGAATTCACTTCCTTCTCTCCTCTCCAATTGCCCAAGACAATCTATACTTCTGTCAAACCTACAGATTGAAAATCACCGATTTAGTTTTCCATTGTGGGTAATCTCAATTATAGATAATTATTTCCCTTTTCATTAGATTTTTCAAGTGGGAAGAGGATAACAAGAAGTACACCTTTTGGCAGAGGCAAATAATAGTCCTCTATTGGTGAAAAGTTGGAGAAGCTAGCCCCTGATCCACGTCGCTTGGTTTACCAGGAATGTGTCCAAAGTCCAGTTTTCCTGGTTTTTGTCAGCCAGTGAGTGGCATCTCTGCTGATCTATTGCCACCCTCTTGATAAGTTTTAATCAGGGTGCGTGGTGTATGCTCCTCTTTAGATTGATAGAAGCTACCAGTGATCGTTATTGTGGATGAGGGGTTGCTGTCAGATAAAGAGTGGCTCATGAAAGAAATATTGTGTAGGCTATGTGGTGCTAGATCATATAGAGGATAATTCACTCACTCTTAAGGTTCATCATCCTCCATGGTTAAGCATATGAACCATTCAGACAACCATTTGTGCCCACATTATCCACACTGCTACAAGACTACAAGTCACCACCATCCACCTGGATGGAAATAGCAGCTCAGTGGGCTGTGGGATAGGCACCCCAAACATTGACAATATACGATGTATCTACAGCATTGCACCTGAGTTAGTGCGTCTGATATTAACTCAGCAGCAGGTACATTGGGTGCTATTACATGTGTAAAGCCCTTCTCCTACCTTCAAATTGTTCATCTTCCCTACTTCAAACAAACGTATAGCAGAAGCCCTGAACCCTTTCTCACTCATGGCCACACTCATGCACTCATCAGTACACCCTATGCCCGCCCCCCACCACCACCACCTCCCTTTTGTTGATATCATGTACCCCTTCTTGTACACACAATACCTCTTTGTAACGACTCACCTGAGTTGCTCGCCAGAGGGCCCTCCTTAAGAACCCCTTTTGTTGTGGCTGCTTACCTGAGGTAGGTAAAGGCAGGGTGGGACTTGGTACCCTTGTATGCAAGTGTAGCACAGGTAGACACAGTCAGCCCTCTGGGGGAGCAGGGTGTACTGCCAGGGGTGCAGGAGCAGCTAACACTAGTGATGTAGGTGTATTAAGACAGTGAGTATGTAGGTATACCTCTCATGCAGCTGATGTGCAGCTCAACCTTATACTTATACCTGCTAGTTATAACCATGCAGGGAGCACCTCAGGGCAAATCCCTATCTAACCTTGAGCAGCTCAGTGGACGTCAGAGGGTGGACGAGCGGCTCAGGGTACCTGGGGTACTTACCGGGTTGAAGGGCGCTCCCAGTACGACCACCAGCCTGTGGAGATGGGATAGGTAGAAGGAGGACTGATGCAGGAGGTACAGTCTGTAGTTAAGTTGTAGGTGATGTACAGGAGGGACTGGGGTGCAGGCACAGGAGCAGGTTAGGAGGGGAACTATATAGGATGTCTGTCATAAGTTGGCAGTAGTCCCAACCATAAACAAAACGACTTCTCTTTTTGTACTTATATTTTTCTTTGGATGTGTTGATTTATTTTAACCCTTACCTTACTACCTGGAGGCCATTTCACCGCGTTTAATTTATTAAATGCGGATATCCGTTTTTAATATACGGAGTCCGTGTTTAAAAAAAACGTTTCACCGCGTTTAAAAATATTTTTTTCCCCCGAACGCGGACCTCCGCTTTCAAAGACGGAGGTCCGCCTGCAAACACGGACTTTTGACCGTTTCTGCTCAGAACGCGGACCCTATTAAAGTCCGTCATAACTCCGCGTTTAATACCATGAATGCGGTGGGGTAGGGGACCACTAGGTGTTCGAACACGGACCCTTTTTGGCTGTCTTTTAATGGTTTTAAGGGTCCGTGTTTGATTTTACCCCTCCGCGTTTATTTTCTTCCAGGTTGACCTAGTGACCTTGACCCTTCTCCCTCACTAGTGACCCGCCATATTCAAGACAGAAGTAAACATGGGTCGGTACTACATTCTGTGCACCAAGAGGGAATACTATCACAGGAGGGATCCCCTGTCATTTTACACAGACAAGAAGTTCTTGCAGCGCTACAGACTCACCAAGGGAGTCACACGAAAACTTATTAAGAACTACGTGGCTTATCTTCCACCTAAAAGGCGTGTTCTGAGGGGAGTACATGCTGTCCCTCACAGGATCAGAGTGAGTACACTGTGTGTTTATCTCTGTTCTCTTCCCCTGCCTTCTATCTGAGACCCTCATGCCAGTAACCCCGGATGGAAAACAGACTCTCAAAGCATTCTTAGATCCCCCTGTCCTATAATTTTTCTCCTTAATTTCCCTGTGACCTCCACGTATGTAAAAATGAAATAATGTCTAATTATTATTTTCTCTTTCTTTTTTTTCAGTTCTGCATTGCTGTGAGATACTTTGCCACTGGTGCAAGCTACTCCACCATAGCAGACTGTCATGGGGTCTCAATATCTACGGTGTGCAGGTCTGTGGGAGAAATAAGCGACTATTTTCACCACCGCCTGGAAGATTATGTCGTTTGGCCAGACTCTGACATCGAGAAAAACAACAAGTCAGTCTTGTTCTTGAGGGAGAAGAGGAAGCCGGGGGTTTTCGGGTTGATAGACGGTACCCACATCCCCATAGCCTGTCCTAAAGGAGTGGTGGCTGATGAAAATCAGTATTACTGCTACAAGGGGTACTACTCCATTAACACCATGGTGAGTCTAGAGTTATTCTGTTACACTAAGAAGCACCCATGCTCAGTTTTATTAATTAATTTATTTCTTTTCAGGTACAAGACAGCTGGATGTTTATTTTTCTGTATTCTAATGCCTAAGGTTATTTTTTCAGATCATCTGTGACTGGGATATGCTGATATTCCATGTGAACGCCAGCAACCCCGGGTCGTGTAACGACGTGTATGTGATGAACGGGAGCCAGGTGAAATTCCTAGGAGAGAGGGGGGACTTCTCTGGATTCTTCCTGCTTGGAGACGGGGGGTAAGATAGCTAAATAAATAAATATTGCTCTGTTATAAAAGTTCTATTTATCTATGTGTCATTGTACCTTTCTCCACCTTTTTTTAAACATGAAGCAAAGTAAGGTCCCTTTTAAATGCCCCTCTCCTTCAAGTTTTTGTTCTATTTGTTTTAAGATATGGAATATTTTTTTTGTTGGTCCAGGTACACTCTCACTGACTACCTCTACACCCCAGTCAACCCCGAAGTAACTGATGAGGATGCCAAATACAATAAGTGGCATAAAAAGACGAGGTCGAAGGTGGAAAGGGCCATCGGTGTCCTCAAACAGAGATGGCGGTAAGTTTCCATATTTTCACATTAATTTTTGGGAAAGAATTTATTTATATATCACTAAAAACTCATTTATGTCAATAGCAAAGACCAGAAAATATGTCCTCCTTACAAAATTAATTTATTTTTGGTTCTTTTCTTTTGCTTCAGGTGTCTGGATGCCAGTGGAGGATACCTCCTGCATGAACCCCGTAGAGCTGGATGCATTATTGAGTCGTGCGTGTGTCTGCACAATGTGGCGCGGATAGCCAAGATACAGCTTCTGCGCGACTTTCCCTCCAAGGACAGCTTCAAAAGAAAGTACCCACCGATCGTGCAACCAGACAATCTTGGTCCCAAGCCCCGTGTGGCTTTCAAGAATTTGCGGGAGGAATATATCCAAGCCAAGTTTGGTCCCCATGCCCGTCGTTAACTACACAACTCGAAATTGACTTGGAGCTTTGTTTTCTTTTATTCCCTATGACATAATAATAATTCTCTGACATTTAAGTTTAAATCAAATATATTTAGCTGAACAAAAATGAACTTTTATTAAGAAATATTTGTTAAAACCGACATGTTATAATCAGACAAAGGACAAGTCATCGGCTGTAGTATGGGCTTAACCCAGTCTTAAAATAAAGTGAAATGTTACACCTATTTCCATCTTTTTCCCACCGTGGAAACAGCTTAAGATGAAAAGTATACCATGAGATAAAACTTTGTTGAAAAAGTCATCATGAAACAGAATAAAAATTAGTGGACATGCCGTATCCCTTATATTAAAAAGAGTGCATGTATGTACCTCAGTAAAATAAAGATATCATAGAGAGAACTCTTCTTACATCTGTGTACTTTGGATGATGCAGCATATAACTGAGAGGTACTACTTATTAATACCCACTTCTTCTTTACGTGTACAAACAAGAAGGTATAACAACTAATAAATGCCCCAAGTTTTATGTATTTTTACACTGTTATTATCGTCTGTGATCACTTACAATTTCTGCTTGTAACATAGCACCTTAAATGATTTTATGGTTAAACACAATAAAAAGAAGAACCTGTCTTTAACATGAACCTTAAACAACAAGTGTTTCCTTTTCATTTATACACCTTTTACACGATATAGCCCTTGAAGATAACTTTCTTACGAAGCCTTTCTGACCGCTTAGGCATGTCATCTCTGTCAGACACGGAGCCTGCCTCAGACCCTGCACCATGGTCATCTCCTGTACACTTAGCGTCGTCCTCGTCTTGTTCTGGCTCTGTATGTTGTGCTTCCTCATTCTCTTGTGGTGCCTGAGTCTCTCGTGGCGCCTCAGTCTCTTGTGCTGCCACACTGTCAACTACTACTTCTCCTAGGGCATAGTTCTCCGCCACCCCCTGATAACCTAATCCTTCTGTATTTGCCTGAGATAATTGGTTATGACCTGTGCCAGGTATGGGTCCATCAGGTACCTCCCCTGTGTTCTGGACTATGGTGAATTCGTCTTTGTGTCTGACCAAGTACGAAGGCAAACCTGTTCCATCGTTACTTTCACTGGCCTCTCGACAAATAGCTGTTAAAAACCAAAAAAAGTTTACTAAGTTAACTTGCTTTCTTCTATTTTACCCGCTGGAGTCGATACGTCCAACTTTTTAATGTTTAATTAAACCAGCAGCAGACATGGGTTCCTTTTCTGACATATTAAATCCGATTTAGTGTCAAAATAGTCTCACTCAACAGATAGTATGCCAAAGGAATTATATGAAATAAATTTTCCATGAAAGCAGTTTATTTTTTATGAGAGCTTTTTATATTTACCAGATCCCGGGATAAGCAAAGTATTGCCCCCTCCAACGTCATTGAACGGCTGCTCTGTGGTGTGGTATGAGGAACCAATATCTACAAAAGAAAGATGACAATATTATATAAAGATTTTTTTTATGAAGAATCGTGTCAAATTTTGGTTCATTATGTACCAAGGAATAACACAGATAGGTTTTTAGTGACATACATATTCTGTCCAAAGTTAAAAACGAAAACAAAAAATCCTGAAATTATGTACCTCCGTGAGTTTCTGGGTGAGTGAGGAAAGCGGCCACGTTAGAAGGATGGAGGGTCAAGACTGCAGGCTTGTACCTGTCCTCTGTCGCTTTTTTATCGTCCGTGTCTCGTTGATCTGGTGCATGTAGGGTAGGTTCAGGAGTGTCTGGTTCAGCTGTCTCTGATGGCGGGTGTGGTTCAGGTGTTCCGGCTTGTCGTTGATCATGGTTAACTTCTTGGACAGGCGGTGCAGTCTGCATGCCTACAAATACAAGGTTTCTACCTATTTGAATATATTTAAATAAACATTGAAATAATTAATATTATCAGCTGCACGAAACATACCATTTCCTTTTAGTGTGTTTTCCTCCTCTAGGGTCCATGTTCGAGGTCCGTCTTTAATAGCTTTATAATAAACGCGGTGAAATGGCCTCCTGGACTTAGGTTTTTAAGTACAGCACTTTCATAGACAGATAATTGACAGAACACAGAGGTCCGTTTTTATTAACTGTGAGCTAAGGATATACAGGTAAAATAAATGTTATTGGAAGCCTGATGACCAAAGTACACCTTCATATTAAATTGGTGATATCTTTTAAAAAGAAAAGAAAAGAAAATATTTCCATATTTACTCACGATTTGATATGTACAGGTCGACAGAGTGTGTCACGGCCTCATTCAGCTTTTCCATTGTTTCAACTATTTTTTGGAGAATGTTGTCAGCAGTGGCTGCAGTTTGGAGACCAGTGTCACACCGCTTTTGTAGATGGTCAGCATTGATAGTCATAGCATTAAATGACTTGGACAAAGATAAGACACAATCCTGCATCCCTATGAAACCCACATTCATCTTAGTTTGGGCATCTGTCAATTTTTGACTGTTCTCGGTCATTATGTCACTCAACTTATCTAGCGCTTTTACTGTCTGCACTTGTTTCCCCACTATCTGGTTTGTCAATTCTGTGTGGACGTTTGCAAGCGCTACACTATCTTCCTCAGCTTCTTCCTTACGTAGGTCTAATGCTTTCCTTTGTAGCTCAAGCATAGTGTCCCTCTGAGACATTAGGCACTGTTGTGTTTCATTTAAATGTTCACTTAAAGACTTTGTCAACCCTTGGGTCACCCCTTTCAGAGCCTTGACCATTATAGACGCGATCTCCTGAGTATTTTGAGCAAGTTCGTCTTGATGTTTTTGAAGAGAGTCACATATTTTTTTATTTTGCTCCAATATTATTTCTGTGTTCTGCTCCAGCAAAGACCGAGTAGCAGCTTCCATTTCTGCCTTCCACCCGTCACCTAGTCCATCAAACAGTTTCCTCCTTTTACTGTGAGAACTATCACGATCTGAAAGAAGGGAGGTATTCTTTTCAACTGTCAGCTTACTGTTAGCTGCTGTCTCCTGCACCTTTTTATTTAATACAGAAGCAGGTGTACTGGTAATAAAAACAGAAGATTCATCGTTCTCCTCTACTCCTGAAATGTTAATGTCGTCTATAATACTTGAAAATGATGGAGGTCGGGTTCTCTTTCGCTTGGTGGCAGGTTCAGTGTCCAGAACGTCCTCTGTGATATGTTTAGATGGGCCAGCTTTAATGTGAGGTAAAGTATCAGGAAGTTCATGCTCAGGGACCTTCTCTTTGACCACAGGTTTCGCCGTTACAACTTTCTTTCTTTTCAAAGAGGTGGTAGCCTTCTCTATAACAGGAGGCTGAGGCTGAGGAAAAGGTTTTTTTGCGGGTTTTTTTTTGGGAGAGTTCCTTTCTACCACCTTCCTTGCTGCCTCTAAAAGCAACTTCTTCCTCTCGGCCCTCTCTCTGGCGCGAGGAGACAAAGCCTCGTCCTCCTTGTTCTCCTTCTTTTTATGGGCTATTCCCAACTTTTTATCATTTTCACGTTTGTTAAATTTTAACATGGTCACCTTGGTTACACTTTTATGAGGTGGACTACGGAGATCATTGTCATCTGGAAGAGATTCGTTGGCCTTGCCAGGAAGACTCTCTGGTTCTTTCCCCCCCCCTCCTCCTCCTCCTCCTGCTGATGCATGTAGTGGTCTACTGCGTTGGTGGGATTGTGCTCTTCCTCGACGTCGGCCTGGTCAGGCAGCTCATTGTACTCGGCCTCATCCATCATAGGATCTGAAAAAATAAAAAAAATATTTATTGTTGATATTCTTGTCCTATTAAGAAAGACAAAGTGAAGAAAACATTCATGTGATATATATATTGGCATAGTCCAAAACTAACATTGCACCAGATTATTTTACGCTTTTATTTCTCTAGGCATTCTCCTTTTTCCTTTGGGTTTAATATGGAAATTCCTCTTGATTAAATAATGTAAAAATTTATTTGAGACATAGGGGACAGTTCGCTTACCTCCGTCTTCATCGACCGCAAGTAAATTCCCGTCTACAACTGCTTTCATGGCGTCGCTGGGCATTTCCAAAGCAGCATAATTCTCCCGCTCTGGTCTGTCAGGGTTATAGCACGACCATGGTTCCTCTGTCCTGCCTCCTCCCTTGAGGTTAGGGGGCTGCATGCCAGGTATTCCTGCAATATATATTAATACCAAAAAATGATTCTGATTATTTTATTGAAATGAGGGATACAGAGATATATATTAGCTGAAAGGAGCTGTGAGATGAAATAAAAAGAACTGCCATTGTATGAAGAAAATTGAACTTCATTGAACTCTGCATGTGGTTTTGAAAGCAGTCGGCCATTAAAAAAGGAAATTATACAATATCACCATTTTTTTTAAAAAACTCACCCAAGACGACGTCCTCTCCACACCAATCCAGTATACCTTGCTCTAGATCTGTGAGATAATCCTCTGGCTTCCTCTGTCCACTCCCTGACCTGTATTTGCTGTCTATATATTGCCTCTGGAAAAGTTTAAACACAAGTCTTTATTACACTTAACATAATGAAAAAAGGGAAAAAAAATCCAAGTCGGACACAAAAAATAAAAGAATGGACCACAAGAAGGTAGGGGATATGGTATTTAACCACTTTAAATACAAATAACATGGGAGCCCGTATATGTTGACCTACTTCTGCATTCTTTTACCACTATGAGCAATGTGTGGAAAAATAGAAAGCTAGCTATGTAACCTACCTTTTTCTTTGCGTCTTGTCCGAAGTATAATAACTTGTCCTTACACTGCTTAGACGACCATTCTCTCTTACCCATTGACTCCACATATTCTGTGAAAGATGAGAAAAGTTTTATTTATCTTCATTTTATTATATTATATAATTATTAAATAACAGGGACAACAAGGACAAGAGACGTGGAGTAAAGTTATTTTTGTTATAGTAGAAGTATTTTGATATCATCTCAACGTTTCAAAATTTGGGGTTATTCATGATCATATAATGTTTTCCTTTAATATTTTAAAGACAGTACAGTTCTTATTTTTGAATAAAGCATATATAAATTTTAGGAAGGAAATCCTTGTTTCGAGACAATGAGTTGACATGCAGAATACAGTTAAAATAAACATAAAGACTTACCTGACAACTCCTCCCACCCTAATTTCTTCATGACAGTACCGTCGCTGCTTGACTTAAATTTGCCTTTCAGTACAGGCTTAAGGTGGTTGGCACCATATATAAGTGCCTTCAGTTCAGCCTTATTCCAATGTTTCAACTGCACGTCAGAAGAGGATGAAATGGATGTGTTTCTAGATGTGTTACCCCCACGTCCTCAGACAGAACCCCGGGCTCCACGGGCTCCCCGGGCTCCCCTGGCTCCCCGGGCTCCACGGGCTACACGGGCTCCACGGGAGGTACCTCGAGAGGCACCCCTTCCACCAATACCAGATCCTCGGGGCCTCCCCCTAGGCCTGCTGGCACCTGATCCACGGCTTCCTCTTTCCCCCCTGCCTCGACCCCTTGGGCTAAATGGAGCAGTGAATTCTTCGTCAGGAACGTAAGAAGGATCTCTTGAAAGGTCATCTTCAGGAGGAGGTGGAAAGGCAGACCTCCTAATGGGTATGCCATAATGCATAGGATGTTCCCTGCTTGGGGGCTTGCCACGCTGTCTTTTTTTTGATAGTTCTTCATCATGTAACCTCTTTTCTAGAGAATTTCTATATAAGTACACCATATAGTTAATGTCTTGGGTGCCGCCGCCAGCTCCGGGAAAATCAGAAGGTTTCAATGATTCATCGTATTCCTCCTCCTCCGGAACATATTCCTCATACTCCAAGTCTTCTTCTTCATAGTAGCCCTCGTTTTCGTCATATTCTTCCCCTTCACGGGCTTTCTGGGTAAGAGGATATGAAAGAACAATAACGTAAGTGACACAGTTAAGAGGGGAAGTTTCATCGACTCTGTTAACTTGGTCATTTGACAACGAGAATGAAATCACTCAACTGACACTGACCTAAACACCTTGCCTTTTCGTCGACAAAGACTATCAAACTTCGAATTACATCCTAATTTTTATGCCACGTGACCTACTTCGTAAGACAGAAACATCTTTTCATGGTTAAGCTTACCTTATCCATCGCTTTAGGCATTTTTGGACCTTTTTCACTCCCTCGTCGACAAAGAAATCCGCATTCCGGAAGGTGACGGCGGCCATAGATATCCCATAATTCATGACGTCACAGGGGAAAGCCCGGGGTTCCCCGAAAGTAAAACACGGATTTGCCGCTAAATTTAAAAAAAATTAAATAAAGGCGGAGGGTAGAACACGGACGTCCGTGTTCCCAGGTCCGTGTTTAAAATAAAGGATCCGCGTTTATTAGAAAGGGTCCGCGTTTATTATGAAAACCCGGAGGGCATAACGGAATGACAAAAGAAACGTTTTGAAGAAAAAAAAAATTACAGTCCATGGTTGGGTCCATGTTAGAGGTCCATGTTTAATAGCTTTATAATAAACGCGGTGAAATGGCCTCCAGGGGTCCAAATAGCATCTAATTGTCACAAATATTTAAAATCCTGAATACCATAAGCATATCTCAAGGACCTTTTATGCTAGGACCCTAGTCAAATCCAATATAAAAGCATATACTTTAGCTACAGTAGAATATAGATGAAGGGTCTCTTGTTTGTATTCTACTTCTATTAGACTTCTATATGGTTTTGAACAGCACTAGGCTAATTGTAGGCAATTTTAAGTAATTTGTATTATATAATTGGTTGTGTTTCTGATATGTGTAGCTGTAAGCTCTCAATACATTATGTTGATGTCCTTAGACAGATTTATGGACTCAGACTATTCTATTTTTTAATATGTAGGAAAGACCCTAGGATTTGGGTTCAGGAGTACATTAGTACATAACAAAAGACTAGATGAGATAATATACATCTGTCTTCCAGCGTTGCCTAAAATTGACTGAAAAGGTTGAAAATTTAAGCGAAATATGTATCCTTACCATGGAAAATACTTTCACTCAAGTACAAGGAGCCACGTTGGAACTTTTGTAAGCTAATTTAATCATCAGAGCTATCTAAATGTTTTCTTTGCTGCAGGAATAAGGTCTAATACAGCACTGAGGTCTACGCGGACCCCACCAGAAAATGACACGTTTTGTTGATTTATGAAAAATTGGGGTTTTCCATAAAAGTTTCTACCATATATAGCAGAAAAAAAAAACTACATTCGGTCACTATATTTTTTGATTTACATTATTTTCTCACTTTTCATATTTTTGTCCCATTAATTATCTATGAATTAGACATATCAAAATTCATGATAAGGCCTAAAAAAGAGGTTTGTTTCCAGTTACCCGACCGACCCTAGCAAAACAGGGCCGACCCTGGAATGTTTTTTTATTTTGAGGATTTTTGACATTTTTGGGGAATTTCTAGGCATTTTTTCCATTAATTTTCCTAATTTTTTGTAGAGCTCATCTAGGCCCTCATCTTCTGGTATACAGTTCCTAACAGTCATTTATATCTTTTACATATACTTCACATATCTTGTGTGTGTTTTTTTTTCATATTTCTATCGTAAAATCATAGATTCGAAAATGTCTGCCCAAACATTCCTATACAAAATCAAAAAAAAAAAACTTAAAAAAAAACAACATCTGACCTACCGACCCTAGACCTTTTAGCCATGTAACTGGAAACATACAATATATTTTTTTTGGCTTAATAACATGATTATCACTTGTAAAGATGTTTAATATCCCAAGTAATAAACATGCAAGAGATCAAGTTTGTATCTTTAGCCATCACTGCGTAGCAATTTTTTTTAGTTTGGGGTCCAGTTGGACCCCAGGTAGTATTAAACGTGATCTTTTTAATGTAGTATGATAAAGACTATACATATTTCACAGAAGTAATAGAACTGAGGTAAGCCTTTTCAGATACCTTAGAGTTTAATTGGGCCAGCCGTTCTCATCCCACATAACATTAAAAAATATTATTTGATTATAAAGTAGATGTCTACACCAAGTAGTTTGGGATAGACTGTAGGTCATTAAGCAGTCCTCTAGCTGGCCCAGTCTCCTTCTCCAGGGTGGAGTTATTTTGGTACAGACAGGTGTCGATACAGACGGACTCTATAATAAGTATACACCGGGTTACAGCAGTGCTCCGGGCACACTTTACAGATGGGGTTGCTATAAACCCTAGCACTAATAAGAAGTGTGGA
The DNA here is from genome assembly GCA_949317995.1 of Acholoe squamosa. Taxonomy (NCBI): domain Eukaryota; kingdom Metazoa; phylum Annelida; class Polychaeta; order Phyllodocida; family Polynoidae; genus Acholoe; species Acholoe squamosa. The sequence continues at coordinate 49,054,554 of OX439049.1, read as the reverse complement.
CTTTTTATTTTATTTTCATTTTCTTTTTAATATAAGACTGGTTTTTAAATATGTTACATGGCATTGGGAATAATATACCACCGCTGTTCTCTCAGTGATCTAAGTGTGGAAACAGCTACTCCTTATGATAGACAGTGCGCTTGGCCAACTTCAAAAAAATATTTACATTTCTTCCACCATGTGGATGAACCTAGACCATAGCCTTGGTTTGAACCAACAACCTACTGCATTTACGGCACACGTATCACCACTAGGGTACTACCTAGTGGGCACACTTGAGCTATCAACAGTTTATGCAAGGTTGGAATAGGCTAAGGTTTAAAAGTCTGCACAGCATAATCAAATAACACACAATCAGTGCTGATTCAACAGATCTATTTGCTCTATGTCGATTATCACTGATATATTATTGTTTCAATATTGATAGTTTTGATGGTAGCATATAAAAAATTGAGTCGGTCTTAAAAATGACAATGCTGATTCAAGGGGAGCAAAATGGATTTTAAGTCAATATCTAGTGAGGGCGACATTTTAACGTATATATTTACGTTTATATATTCACATATGATCAGATGTTAAAAACTGTAAATGTTGGCAACAGTCTGATCTGCATTATCAACACAAATCAGTTGGTTTTTATGGGGGGGGGGCGTACTCGGCTGTATTTTCGCTTTATGGTGTATTTTGATTTCAAAGAAGAACAAGAAGTCATCAGTAACCACTGTAAGATGGCTCTTCTTGACACATTTTCTATTAGTTCTGTACTTGGTGGCGGTAGGTCTGTGTGGAGGTTAGGGGCTGAGTCTTCCTTCACATTGTCCATTAGGTCTGTACTTATTGGCGGCAGGTCTGTGTGGAGGTTGGGAGCTGAGTCTTCGTTCACATTGTCCATTAGGTCTGTACTTGGTAGCGGTAGGTCTGTGTGGAGGTTTTGGGCTGAGTCTTCCTCTACGCTGGTGCCCCGCAAGTATTGTGGGCAAAGTACCCACAGGCCATACCTGATGGTTTTTTCTCCAGATTTCCCTCCCTTGAAATCCACTAGATGGCAGTTTTAGATCTCCAATCATAGTCTATATTCCAAACATCTGTATGGACATGCTGGACATTTGGGGTGAACGGATATCCACTTATGAGTAAGTGGCAGGTTTGTAAATGGCTATCCATGATCTACCTATCCGATCACAAAAATGCTTCTACCCCTATACAAAACATAATTATTACATCCCCCTTGATCATAGTTTATCTCCCCTTGGGGTAGAGCAAAGGGAAATAGGCGGCACACGGTAAATGGGGAGATCATAGAGGGGAGCAACTCATGGAGATGGCATGGACAGGAACAGCTTGTGAAAAGGGACGTTGATGGAGCAGCTCACAAGGGCAGACATTCGTTCAGGGGAATAGCTCATGGAGGGAAGAGTGAATTAGCTCGTGGACAGAGGAGACACTCAAGGAGGACAGGTACCTCATTGTGTTATCACAAGGAGGGGATAGCCTTATGCTGAAAGCAGATCCTAATAGGAATTAGTGGCTAATGCTTTATATATATAAGGGTGGGGTATGATGTGGTAACAAAACATGATTGATAGAAGCTCATTATTTGAGAGCAGGTCTTGATTGAGGAGCAAGATAAGCTGATGTGAGCAGCTCATGATAGGGGAGCAGCTCCTGATAGAGTGACTCCTGGTGCAGGAGCAGCTCACATAACAGACTGTACGCTGCTGATGAGCCACAGCTAGGCCACTCAGCAGCTGCTGAGTTACTCATAAACAACTCACTGACTTTTGGTAGACCTGCTAAAGTCTAAAAGATGTCCACAATATCACTTATCCACCAATATTGTGTGCAGAGATGGGGGCTGAATAAGGGAATGGGGAATAGAATAGGAACTACCCATAGGCAAAGTGGTCAAATGAGAGATCAAAAGTGTCATGGGTCATGGTTGTTTATCCCTAGTAGCCATGTACTATACCCTATCACGACACAGATACTTGTTGTTTTTTTCAGGTCCATATTTTGACAAGTCCTTGGGAATAACATGTAGAATATACGACAATCCTATTTCATAGCTCTGTCAGGGATGGGGGCAATAGCATCAACTGTTATTTTAGGCTAGACCGGATCAAAACGACAAACCATAGCCGTTAAACCGGATCAACAAACAAAAGAAAATTTGGTGGACTGTAACTAGTCTCACTCTCCGTCGGAGTCTGGGTAAGCATATTATAGGGAAGGCATGAAGGTGTGGGTGCTGGTAATAACAGATATGTAAAATAGACTGAAATGAAAGACGGCAGTAGACCTATTTGAAATTGCTTAAATTCCCGACCTATAGGCGTTCGTATGTATTGACTTGGTGTCATCTTAATCTTTATCAGAAGTCTCTTCTTTGGATCTGTTATCTTTAGATTTGATGTGATTGATACTTCCTCCTTCTAATATGCAACACCTGTTATCTATTTAGCGTTATGTACAGTTTTCTTGCCTGGACCAGAGTTTGTAAACAAGTCTACAAATCTGGAGATAGGTGTAAGCACTACTTTTTATTATGGTTATTTATTTGTTTATTTTTTAGGCGGGGGGTAGATGCTGTTCCATCTCTTAGATATTGGATACATCCCTATTTCCATGCCGCCATCTCCAAACAGGCTTTCATAAGGACCTCCTGTTTATAGCATATTGTGTTATACGATGGTTATCACGTTGTTGAACGATTTTACGGTGCTGACAGCTGATAATGAAGTTCGAATAGTATGTGCTAAATGAACCCATGTTGACACTTGGAATGAGACGACATGACAGCAAGTTGACAGCAATATATTTAAGTCGATATTAAAAATAACATAGCAGTAGGAGCTTAATGCTTACAGAGGATAAATCTGAACATTAAAATCTATCACATACCTCTTCATTTTCAATGATTTGACCTGTATATGTAGCATAATTGATGATAGAAAAATCGAATCGAGCGAAATTTTCGCTATCATGTTGACTGCGTAGCAGATGGATTGTTTACAGCGGCGAGAGACAAGTTGTCATGTTGGCATAAATGCTCTAAGGGTATTCTGGCCGTCGCACACACTCCCTACCAGCGGTAGCTCTATGAAAATGCCTGTAGGACACACGCCGACATAACACTTTGCGTCCAGGCAGTGTTGTCGTCACACTGGCCCCAGTTCGTAGTCTACCGATTACGTCACTGGTAAACAGGCATGCTGGGAGGTACTATTTTTCTTAGCTGGTTCCTAGTGACTCAACCTGGCAGATGGATACAAGCAAATGCTGGTTCCCACAAGTACCCAGTATTGGGGTCAAAGTAGGTCCAACACCAGCGGCGTATGAATACGGCGATTTTTGGTCAAAATGGTAACCTAGGGGAGAAGGCTTAGTTTGCCCACCAAACTACGTCGCCGGAGAAGTTGTGTTGTCGTCTCGCCGAGAAAACAATATGGCGGAGGATGGATTACGTTGACCAGCAACAAATAACATTGATTTTCATAGCTTTATAAGATAAATATATTTAATCTAATTGTGGAAACCCTGGTATAAACGCCATATATAACAAATAGAGGTGCACACGGTGATTCTAGCGGCTAGATAAGAAGACACTCGGCCTACGGCCTCATGCTTCTTATCTGCCTCTAGAATCACCTAGTGCACCTCTATTTGTTATATATGCCCTTAATAGGGAACGGTTACATAAAATGGATCTAGGGGCGTCCTTTATAGGGCTAATAATAACTTAATTCAGGATATTTGGCATAAAGTGTAGCCTCAAAAGAGCTGCTTTTGGAAATATGGATGTTATAGACATTGGGACAAAATCACCATGCAGAGCATCATTTTTACTTACCACTATCTATAATTAGTCAGTGAAGAAGAGTATGTTAGACTGACAATCAACACTTTCAAATGCCAAGAAAGTATCGAAGGCAGTTTCAGCTCATCAGATGCCCTATGCATAATATTTCAAGACGATATAGTGAGATAATAGTAGAATCAGACATTTTTGGCAAAGACCGTCTCTTTATTGCTGGATTGTATAATTCTTTGCCAATGCTCCTCTTGGTTACATATCGTAAAGCGGAATATTTCGGCTAGCCCCCATGTCCACCCCCAAATTAGATTTTTGTCAAGTAGCTTGTTCTCCACCAGCAATTTTCACATACAGTCTCTGCAGCATTAGATTCACTCTGCGTAGTCTGGGGCTTCATGGTTTAGATAAATTATGCTGTGCAGTTATATTCAGTGTCTGATTCTAAGACATACTCAGCAGGCTATACGGCCTTATAAGGGTTTATATAATCCATAGATTTGCAATGATGGGTTAGGGTTGTCTGATATTGAGGCAAAGTGACTTTTTATGCAGCTTTTGGGCATTGCCTTCGGGCTATTGTTTAGCTCGTTTTTATATTCCTGTGCATGCACTAATGGATAGGGGAACATGAAGACATATATACTCTGTGAAGACAGGATAATGCTCTTAGCTGTATAGAAGAAGCATTTATGCTAAAAAAAAATGGTTATCCATCCTTATACCACGATTTGTGGGTTACACAGTGCTTTTTGGTGGCTATTCCCATCCACATATCTGTCGATATTGCACACCCTACAGGTTGTAACATCAATTTTGGAAGGCGTGCGGTTATCCAGGTAAGGCGTGCGGTTATCCAGGTAAGGCATGCGGTTATCCAGGATAACCGCACGCCTCTCCCATGTCACATGTCAAATGTCACATATTAAAACCCACGAAATTTTCCAGGCCAGGGTAGGGATCGAACCTGCAGTCTCACATCCCAAATCCAACTCCCTATGCATTGCGCCACAGGGACTGACGAGATACGCTCGGTTAGAACCACGTCTCGATATGATACAAAGCCCGGCAAGGCGACGACTGCAGGCTGTCCGCTACCATAACCTCGGGACGCATTCAAATATATCCAAGCCGACACGGCTGCTAAAGGAGGAGACGCGGTGGTCTAGCGGTTAGCGCTTTGCGCTCAGCCGTGAGAGGTACATGGATCGCGCCCCAGTCCGGGCGCATCTTTTTTCGCCGTGTGCGCTGTCGCTGTCCGCTGCCGGGCGAGGAGGTGTATTATACACAAACATAACAGCGAGACGCATCTTTTTTCGCCGTGTGAGCTGCCGCTGTCCGCTGCCGGGCGATGAGGTGTATGTACACTATTTTTCGCCGTGTGCCGCTGGCAAGCCTAGCCGAGACCGGGGTTGTCGCTGTCCGCTGCCGGGCGAGGAGGTGTATGTACCTGTACACAAACTATGACTGGCTTCGATCGAGTCCCGGGGAGGGGGAATAATTTTGGTTTTCAACTTGAATTTATTGGTATAATATTGATTATTTATTGGTTTCGTGGTATAAAATAAGTAGTCAATGGATAACTGATGACTCGTGGGTGTTATCGACGATAATAACACTCGGCCTACGGCCTCGTGTTATTATCCGTCGATAACCCCCACTCGTCATCAGTTATCCATTGGTTACTTGTTCAATAACACTTAGCGGTTTGAAATGTTAATTTTGCTCTCCCGACTGATGTATTCTCTACTACAGGTACTATTCAATTTAATCTTTGGAACCCTAATATCATTTTCTCCAAAAGGCTTAGATAATTGACCATCTGTGATGTAAATCCTCTATTTGCAAATCTTCTAGGTTAAAGGTTTGTAATCCATATTACTCTGTCCTTCAACATGTGTATGGACCACTAAATTTAACTTTGTGACATTGCCATTTCTTAAAATTGACATGTGACATGGGTCTTAGTGAGACATGAGGCAAAAAAGAGTGATATGACATAGGTGCTTATTTAGATTTGACATGGGACATGATTGGTTCTTATATAGAGGTGACAGGGGACACGAGCATTGAAGTGACATGTGACATGTCCATTTCTTAAAATCAACATGGGGAAACCCCCCATCCAGACCCCCTATAGTTTCAAAAATATCAGCAACCACCTACAGTATATGTTTTCCATCAAGGTAAAACACCCCTCCGTGGGGGATTTTTAATTCCCCATTTGGCCACCAGGGGGCATTGGAGGGGTAAAATTACTCATTATGAAAATAAGTTAAGCTAATTTTTGATGCAGAATTCAATGGTCTTATTTAAAATGCACCTCTTTCAGTAGAAATGACCCATATTGGGATGTTAAAATGAACATTTTTCATGAAAAATCACCCTATATGCATGTTCCTTGTTGCCATGGCAACCATTCCAATAATCAAAATTTGCAGATTTTTTATGCCAATTTTAGGGGATATTCACCAAAAATCCAAAACTGAAAACAGAATTGGAAAATTCCTTCTAGATCAAAATCTACCAAAAAATCACCATATTGTATTTTTCATGTAAAGGGCTGATTTATTGTGTTTTTAGACATTATTATGGTTAATAATGTATATATTAATAGCTTAATCCTTGATTTCAAATATGAAAAACGATCTATGTTCAAGGATGAGTTCTGACATAACTACTGGGAATATTTAAGCCAATGATGTCTCATTTTAAAGATCTTGAGATGAACTTTAATAACGAATTTCCCTGCAGAGGGCTGTTTTTGCTTGCCTGGTCACATATTATATAACCACATGGGGTCTATACACTAACAACAAATGGAGCAATCGATATAGGTTGCCAAAGAATACCTAGCTTGCTGGTTAAAAGTTAAGTCTTCAAAGCCTATGCCCTTGCTGCCTACTCAGACATGAAAGTGATGGGAAATGGATGCAGTTACCCCAATTGATGCAAAGAGGCATTGCATGCCGACATGTTGTTCTAGATTTTGCTTGCTGTATATTGCAATTTGATGTGCTAGGAGCAGGTGGGTATCTAGAGTACTCCCTGAGCTGCCCAAGGATGTCCACCAGGAGGTCTTAGCAAGCTGTGGAGGGCATTTCTCATCAATCTACACTATGACAAAATTCCCTCCTGAGCTGTACAATGATGCCTACAACAAACTCTGAGCTGCGAGACCATTCCCTACAACAAACTCTGACCATTCCCTACATCTCTTAAAGCAGAATATTACAGCAGCTTAAACCCCCCCCCCCCACCCTCATGCCCACCAACAAAATAGGCATAGATCTTCCTGACCGGAATCTCGTGAACTGGTCTAATTTTGATGTGTGGTTTATGGGTATTTGTCTATATCTTTTCATTACCGCAAAGCCATATTACTCAGCATTTATGTAACTGTATTGCAATGATATTTCTATGTTTATTTTAGTATTTTTACCCTGCCCATTCCCTCAATCACGGTATATTGTCTAGTGTAGCCTGTGTGTACCATGCTATGAATAGGCTTATCTTGAACCTTGCGGATATATTCAGCATCTGTTCCCCGGACATATCCTACTCAGGCTATAAGGCATTGAGTGCACTGCATTGTTCCTGGGCTGTACCACTTCATTATAATCCATTGCTTTGGCAGTGATGGGTTAGGATTGTCTAATATTGGGGCCAAGTGACCTTTTTATGCAGTAAATGGGCATTGCCTTCAGACAATTGTTTAGCTCGCTTTTATATTCCTCTGTATGCATTAATGGATAGAGGCACATAAAGATGTAAGTTATATGTGAAGTCAGGATAATGCTCTTAGCTGTATGGAATAAGCATTTATGCAAAAAATGGCTATCCATAATGTGATAATGTAGTTAACTCTTTGGGGATTGGTTTCTCATTGATGTGTACTTGTAAACAACATATTCAGTTACAACAGATTAGATGATAAGTAATGGGTATTAACAGATGAAATATGGAAATTTACTAGTTGTATGCTAGACTAATTGTCCGCACCTTTCATCCAAGGGACATGGCAAGCTTGTTTGCTAGCCACTATATCCCAAAAGTTATGAAAATTAGAAAAACAAAGAAACACAGTAGAGACAAAAACAAAGAGATATTACAAAGAAATATAAACAAGCACACAAATGAATTTCTAGGATTAACTTCCAACCATGATGGAAAGAAGTAAAAAATTATGGATCTTGTTCGATACAATATCGATGTTAAGCATTAAGCAGTTAGATAGACAATCAGAGCAATATTTGTTAAGCAAGAAGATGAGCAATTTAGAACAATAAATCGAGAGACCACTTATTCAAATAAAAGTATCCAGGAACATAATAGAAGGGGGCTAAGTGGATCCCTGTTACTTTGGATCCTAATAGGTAGTTTATATGGCGTATGCCGTTGATTAGGACTATGCAATATAATAACAAGAAGCTGTAAACAATTTTATTATCAGGTCTGTCATAGATCTGATTAAGGGTTTGTAATAGAGTTCACTGACCTTCAGAGAAACCAATCCCAGGAATGACCCCCAATTGGGGACAGCCTACAGTATGATTAAAACATTCATCATTATTGATGCCGATGTTATTCATTCATCACTGCATCACTGCCTTTCATCATATTAAATGTCGCTTTTGTCTTCAGTATCACAAAGTAATACACTCCCATCAAGGATAGACGTTTATTTAGGTTTTGCACCTTACTTGTGGAGGTCATGAATTCTCTTGATTCTAGCCTTGAATTGGGATTTCTGCTCCGCACCTGATACCAAGTGTCTAAGTTGTTCCATAGCATAGATCCACGGTAAAGTGGAGACCTCTTGAAAAAGTCACACTTGGGTCGTTTTACATCAAACTTGGTTTTACCTTAGGTTCTTTGGAATCACAATTTCATTTTCTCCAAAGGGCAAAGACATTGCCCACCTTTTTAGCTATAGATGGATCCGTTCCGTCTGTAATGTAAATCCTCTATTTGTGAACCTTCTAGGTGATAAGATTGTGATCCATATTACTCTTCCTTTAGCTTGGGTATAGACCACCATTTCTTAAAATTGAAATGTGACATGGGCCTTAGTGACATGAGGCAAACAAAGAGTGACATGACATAGGTGCTTACTTAAATTTGAAATAAGATGATGGTTCTTAGAGGTGAACATGAGAATTGAAGTGACATGTGATATGGTCATTTCTTAAAATCAACATAGGGGAACCCCCATCCAGACCCCCTATATTTTCAGCAACCACCTAAGGTATATTACCACCTGGGGTCTATATAGTAACAATAAGTGGAGCAATCGATCCATATTGCAAAAGGATCACTAGCTTGCTGGGCCTTGAGCTGTGGTTAAAGGCCAGTCTTCAAAGCCCATACCCTTGCTGCCTACTCACACAAGAAAGTGGCGGGAAATGGGTGCATTTTACCCCAATTGATGCAAAGAGGCATTGCATGCCAACATGTTGTTCTAGAGTGTGTTCACTGTATATTGCATTTTGCATGTTGAATTAAAGTAACAGTAAGTGGAGCAATCTATATATAGTGCAAAAGAATCACTGTTCGGCTGGGCCCTGAGCCATGGTAAATAGCCAGTCTTCAAAGCCCTTGTCCTTGGTGCCTACTCACACAAGAAAGTGGTGGGAAATGGGTGCATTTTACCCCAATTAATGCAACATGGTGTTCTAGATTGTGTTTGCTGTATATTACATTTTGATGTGCTGTGAGGATATTTACAGTATCACATGAGCTACCCAACGATGTCCACTGGACATTCTGATCAAGGTCAGGAGGGCATTTCTTATCAATGCTATAATCAATACTGTGGAGAAATTCCCTACTGAGCGGTATACCATTCCCTGCAACAAGCTCTGTATTGACAGACCATTCCCTACAACAAACTCTGTATTGACAGACCATTCCCTACAACAAACTCTGTATTGACAGACCATTCCCTACAACAAACTCTGTATTGACAGACAATTCCCTACAACAAACTCTGTATTGACAGACCATTCCCTACAACAAACTCTGTATTGACAGACCATTCCCTACAACAAACTCTATATTGATAGACCATTCCCTACAACAAACTCTCTATTGACAGACCATTCCCTACAACACACAGACTATTCCCTTTAACAACCTGTGTGTTGATATATTTATCCCTACAAAGAGCTCTAAGCTGCTCTAATCCGTACAAGCTCTGAGATGCACACTAATCCCTCCCATTTACAAGCACTGGGGCTTATTTCAATAAGGCAGACCATCTGAAAATTCAGTGACAATTTGGCAGCCCAACTGGGATCCCCAGTTATGTATGAGATATACTCCATGAGGCGGAAAAGCAATATCATAGCCTGCCGCTCCTATACATGATACTAAGGTTTATATTAGGTATGTATTAACGACCTGGGGTCTATATAGTAACAATAAGTAGAGCAATCGATATATTGCAAAAGAATCACTAGCTTGCTGGGCTTGAGCCATGGTAAAAAGTCAGTATTCAAAGCCCCTGTCCTTGCTGCCTACTCACACATGGAAGTGACGGGAAATGGGTGCATTTACCCCAATTGATGCAAAGAGGCATTGCATGCCAACGTGATGTTCTAGATTGCGTTTGCTGTACTTTGCATTTTGATGTGTTAGGAGCAGATGGCAGGGGTGCAGGAAAAGGGGAGGGGGCAGGGGGGCCTCTTCTTACACCTCTGGATGGATATCTACCACCTGAGCTGCCCAACGATGTCCACCAGGATGGTTTTTCTCTTTTTAAAAAGAATATACTTAGTCTGATCTTTTAATAATCATTTTCAAAACCATTTCTCTTTCTTTTTTTTTCAAATTTTCATTCTTTACAAAACCGTGTAAAATGGTCCAAACAAAATCGTTTGAAGAAAGATTTGTAGTATTGCTCTTTGTAATCTTTACAAAATTTTTTTATATTCTTTTAGTGAAAAGAAAATATTATGGTATTTTCTTTAGTCCAAAACCTGTTGCTCAGGGTCAAGTTAGGGCCACTTCTTGAGGTGGGGTTAAGGAATTGGGAAACTTCCAAATACATTTTTGAATATCTTTTTCTTCAAATTATCAAAGAATATGACTTTACAAAGGCTATAAACATAAAAGAATTCACAACAATGAATTTGGTAGTATTTTGTTTTAGAAAGACTCAAGTCACGTGTAAGATTTTCCTCATATTTCAAAATCTTTTTATGGATATGCAGATAGGGTCATGTGACCCTCTCCTATGGATGGTTGGTCTATGGGTAATCTTTTTGAAATCGTTTTACCTCTATAATCTTTAAAGGTGAAAAACGAAATTAAAGGGAGAAATATAGCCTTTCTTATTTGAAAAAGAAAATACAAAGAAAATCATTACATGAATATTTAATTTTTGTCACATGATCCCTGTGAGCCAATGATTGAAGGGATCCCCTCCTAACATTATGACATCATAGGGTGTTTCCCAGGTCTGTTCATCAGAATGTATGTATCAGCATAGAAAAAACATAGAATTCTGAGAATCTAATAAAGATTATAGTATTCTAAAGAAAGTTCAAAGAATGAAACAGTTTTTCTTTCTATATTCTTTACATGTTGATTTTCTTTAAAATATATTGAAATACACTGAAAAGAATTTAAAGGGAGAAATGGGTTTTCCTTTCAAGTTGAATATTTTCTTTATTAGATATTTTCTCTAAAAAGATTATATAAAGATTTCTTGAAAATAAGAGAAAAACTACCCAGAAGTCATTAGCAAGACCATTCCCTAAATAAAAGGTCTGAGCTGACAGACCATTCCCTACAACAATCTTTGTGTTGACTTACTTATCCCTGCAAAGAGCTCCAAGCTTTACTAATCCATACAAGCTCTGAGATGCACACTAATCCCTCCCATTGACAAGTACTGGGGCTTATTTTGATAAGGCAGACCATCTAAAAATTCAATGACAATTTGGCTGTCTTACTGGGATCGCCAGTTATGTACGAGATATAGACTACTCCATGGTGCTGAATATCAGGAACGTGTTGCTCCTATGGTAGAAAGAGCTGTCAGTAGGTACCCTCTTTTCAAAAGAAGTCACGCTCTGCTTCACCATTCAACTTGCACTCACCACATTAGTCTGAAAGGTCACCTGCCTTGTTTAAAACAGAGAGAGCTGCACTATCAGGTACCTAGTCATGTCACACACTCTATAGTATATTATACTGACTGACTTCTCCCAACTAGGTACCTACTCAAATCCCCCTTTTTTAGCACCATACTTGAATGACCACTTGTGAGCAACAAAAGGGACAAGTTATAGCTACATGAAAAGAAAGGACTGGAAACAAGGGCATTTTTAGCCAGCTCTTCCTTTTACTATAGGAGCAACACCCTCCTGGTATCAGAGCCAAGGGTGAAGGCTGCTGCTTCGATACATGATATTGAGTTGAGAAGTATATTTCACATACACCCTACTTTCATAGACTGAATTTGTACATTAAGCTTACTACAGCCCTTTTCCTGGTACCTGGTATATGGAGGTTCGTCAAAGATATTTCCTCTCTCCTGCCATAGAGATAGAACTGTTCAAAAATCTGCGTCAGAACTGGAGCCTCCTTTTGAGATTTCTGTATCTACTTTTTTCGTTGAATTTCATACAAAACGCATGCCAGTTATGGCTATTAACCCTTTTCCTGGCATGAACAAGGTGAAGAGAGACCAAACTGAAATTGAAACCGGCTTATATTCTATAGGTCTAGAATACATTCTACAGCATTGTTAGTCCATATTCCATGGGATTCTATCATGAATTTAATGTTTCCACTTTGCAAACTAAGTCAAATACTGCTATTATGCCAGGTTTAATATTATTTTCATTTCCCTACACTGTAAAGAAACTGTTGAATCAACCAGGGATCCTTGTAAAACTGAACAGTGAACCACCGTTATTGTATGGCAAGGAACAAGTGTAGTTTTTACAAGAAGCCCTAGGTGGGCCTAGGTGGCAATATGGTGGTACACGAATGTACATGAAACTCTGTGAAAATAACGACAGATCTCTGGAGGCCATTTCTTATGTAACTACGATCACACACAGCACTACGACTGCAAAATGCCACTGCTATTCCTATGGGGATGTTGGTAGGACTAGAAGGCTCCTAGCAACTTTGGGACAATGATTCCTCATTATTTTAAGTCCTGACTCAAGTTTACATCTTAAGTTATTCCCAGGAATTGGATATGTTCCTTCTAAACAAGACTCGAGAAACAAACGTTCTCGTGGAGCAAACTTGAGTACAATTCCCGTGTTATTCTCAGGAATTGAACAAGTGCGTTCTTGTGTTGATCACAACTCATAACACGAGTTTGTATCTTGAGCTATCCCCAGGAATTGAACATTCTTATGAATCAGTGGATTCGTGTGAGAATCACAAGTCAAAACATGTGTCTATACCTTGTGTTATTCCCCAAAATAGAATATCATTATGTATTGAATCGAATTGAATATTTTTTATTGACATAAACTTCTCATGTTGCTGGGAGGTTTCCAACATGTCAACCAAACAAAGACCAGCGTATTGTGGCTGTTTTCTCCTCATCCCGGGTTGAATATAGTTCATCAGTGAGCTGAAGAACAGCATCAGCTGTCCCTCTGCCCTTCCTGAATCCATATTGGTTACTCGATAATGAGTCCCTATCATCTAGGCTGGTTGTAATATACCCGTGTACCAGTTTTTCTAACAATTTGCCAGGTAACGGCAGCAAGCTGACTGGGCGCCAGTTGGAGACATCTGAGAGAGCACCTGACTTGGGTATAGGGATGACCATGGCTTTTGACCATTCAGATGGGAAAATTCCAGTAGTAATGCTACAATTAAATAGGTTCCTCAGTTGGGGGGTGATAACAGAGAAGGCATCTTTACAGACCCTTGCCGATATGAATTCCAGACCCGATGACTTCTCTATGCATAATTTACTAACCACTTTTGCCACTTGTTCATGGGTGAAGATTGGCTTACCCTGGGGCCAGCCTGCCTCCTCCCTGTCTAGGGCAGCCCTGTCCAGCTTACCTAGTAGTTTGTCTAGGTCAAGTTCCTCATCAGGTGGTCTAGTGTAACTTTTTTCATTTGCTGCGAACAGCTTTTGACCAATATCAGCAAAGTAGCTATTGCAGTAGTCAGAGGCATCAGATTCAACGTAGTGCCCAATAATAAGTATTCCACTGTAAAACCGTGAACTGTGGATGATTGGTACATCAATTTATCAAACATTGCCTGCATAATTATGGATGATTACATATCTCACCACACTCAGTCTGGAGGGACCTGTTATAAAATTATAGTAATTGCCATAAATATGTAACAGACACGCCACAGTGTACTTTGCTGCAATGGCTATACATTGCCACGTATGTTATTGTATCTAATCACATAGAGCGTGTTATTTATCCTTTTCTGTATTTCACCAAGGCTTGCACTATGCCTAAGTAAGGTCTATGGAGGTTTCCCCATGACTATGTAAGGTGTAAATCAATAAAGTGGACGGGATGTAAAAGGTATGGCTTATAATAAGATAATAGGTTGTGGAGGGATTTATTTATAAGTCATATATGGTAGATTAACTTTAAGACGTCCACATACCTTGAGACAACCTCAGAACAAAATCACCATTAATGATGGGTTTACTCTTAAATCAACATTACCAGCTGGTTTACTCTATGCTAATCAACAATCTAGCAATGTTGATTCAGGTAGCAAAGCCACTTAAAGGTAATTTTGTGGGATAGACGCCTCAAGGTATGTGGACGTCTTTAGGCAATACACGGATTTTCAAATGGGCAGGTAATGTATACTACAGTATGTGGGGTGGAAGGATTCCCTGCCTGCCATCACACCATTTCTTTTCCGTTTGACAGGATGAGCTAAAGGGGGTGCTCCATTAAGGAGGTGTTTGGGTAAACTCTCAAAAATAACAGTGTTGAGTAACAGAGAGCCTCGTAGAACCACCGTAATCCTATTGCAATAAACCAGTGTAGTTTCTGCAATGAAGCCCCAGATGGCATTACCCCAAAAATTGGCATACACCTGAGATAACTCGTCTGGTTCTGCGGGGATATCAATTGATTATTTTCAAATAAGATTTACAGGGAATTGACAACAATACACAAAGACAAATTGCTACCCGCTGAGAGTTATCTCACTCAGCTAAACCTTGTGAGATAACCCTCACTGGGGGCAATTGTCGTGCACCTTTGTCTATGTTTTGTTTTGTCCTTGAAAGTCTCCATTGATTTTCCGGTGATTTTCTAAGTATCATGTAAAGGACAGACCTTCTAATGGCATATATAGCACATCTGAATAATATGCCATCCTACCTGTCCTAGCATGTTCATGTCTAAACGACACACCTGCTTCATCTCTTTATGCTTCTGTATTGATTAAAGACACATGCCACATAGGTCAGTGCAAAACTAAACGAATCGATTTCTATCTATGTGCATGGCTAAAAGAGGCTGGTTCTTTGAACTTTGAATATCAACACCCTCCAACCTTAAAGGAAATCTCAACACCTGTATATATATTGGTATCTATGTAGGTTCTCCTTCAATATAAAGAGCTTCTTTGCATAAGGAATACACTATTATTTGACCAATCCCCCAATATGATCCTATATGAATATATAGCATGCATTTGGAAATACAGCCAAGAATAGTATACTATTCTTGATACAGCTTCAAAGACCATCCATCTAAAAGCCATACAGGAATTTCTGCGCAGACTTAACTCCAATGTTTGTTCATACATAAACATATTTGCTTCCCTTTCCACTCAGACAGATTAATCCATTTTAACCGCCTTGTAAGCAAATGATCATAATGTTTAACTTTGTATTTCCTCTCTATTTGACTTAAGATATAAATATCAGTATAGGTCTCAGGACAGTATTGATTTGTCCCTTTTCACCCCTTTTACACCAGGATCTGGATCGCATGATGTGAGGTTCTCTATAAATATTCCCCTACACTGTGAAAATAAATGTTTAATCTACAAGGGATCCTCGTAAAAGTGAACAGTGAAACACCTAGATTTTACTAGAAGCCCCAGGTGGCAGTACGGTGGTAAACAAATGTACAAGGAATTTCTGTTGAAATTACGCCAGATCTCGGGAAAAAGGATTGCGCCATTATTTTGACAACTTCTTTTTACAGTGTATTATCAGTTCCAGGAAAACATGGTCTGGTTACTTCCTACTTTAGAGCGCCCTGTAGGTTATTTATTTCCAAGAGATCACATAGTGCTATATACTATGTTATCATGATAACATATACAACTTCCATATACCAACCACTATTTAGAAGTGAAGCCTCAGGGAGGAATCATCAATTACTGACAGTGTCATGTGTCAATATTTAACTTGATTGTCTAATGATTTCATTTCAGAATATTCCCTAATGGACGGTTCAACTGTTAAAACAAAATACCGTCTGTTCAATGCAACCATCCCCAAGTCTGTATACTAAAGCACACAACGATCAAAGCAACCATCCTCAACTCTGTATACTAAAGCACACACCTATCAATGTGACCATCCTCAAGTCTGTATACTAAAGCACACACCAATCAATGTGACTATCCTCAAGTCTGTATACTAAAGCACACACCAATCAATGTGACCATCACCAAATCTGTATACTAAAGCACACACCAATCAATGTGACCATCACCAAATCTGTATACTAAAGCACACACCAATCAATGTGACCATCCCCAAATCTGTATACTAAAGCACACACCAATCAATGTGACCATCACCAAGTCTGTATACTAAAGCACACACCAATCAATATGACCATCACCAAATCTGTATACTAAATCACACACCTAATAATGTGACCATCCTCAAATCTGTATACTAAATCACACACCTATTAATGTGACCATCCCCAAATCTGTATACTAAATCACACACCTATTAATGTGACCATCCCCAACTCTGTATACTAAATCACACACTTATTAATGTGACCATCCTCAACTCTGTATACTAAAGCACACACCTATCAATGTGACCATCCCCAACTCTGTAAACTAAAGCAAAGACCAATCAATGTGACCATCACCAAGTCTGCATACTAAAGCACACACCAATCAATGTGGCCATCCTCAAGTCTGTTTACTAAAGCAACCAACACTCAATCAGACCATCACCAACTCTGTATATTAAACCACACACCAATCAATGTGACCATCCCCAAGTCTGTATACTAAAGCACACAACAATCAATGTGGTCACATGGATTGCTGCCTAATTTTGCATCATCCCCCATATATAGCATGACTTTTCCTCTGCTTTATTGTGGCGAAAAGGTTTTGGCAGTCGATGGCAGTTAAAATATTTTGTGCCGCCCCCGTGCCAGAGGCACGGAGAGTTTTTGCGCCTTTCTTTGATCTATAGTAGCGCGCAGGTTTTTTTGATAAAAAGAGGGTGAATTTTTTTAGGCACCCCCAAGAGGGGTCAACATTTTTTTAGCCCCCCCCTCAGGAGGGGTCTGAAAATTTTATGCCCCCCCTCTCAAACCCACCCAACCCCCCGTTGATAAATAATGACCACTCCCTTAGTATCTATTGAAAGTCTTTAAAATCTATCAACTTGTGCACTTAAGTGAATACATCAATATTGACAGATATTAATTGATATGCTCAAAGATGTGGGACCTCAATTCAATGGTTTAAAATTGACCTCCCAGTATAGCTGATCTGCAAAGTATGAAACTCAAATACTAAAAACACGGACTAGGGAATATAAACATTTCACGAATTGCAATTTGCCCATTGAGAAATGTCTCCCAGCAGGAGGCCACTCTAAATGCCTTCTCACTATAAATATAAGGCATGAGCAGCCAGTGCAAGGAAGGCATGTGTCCTACCTTCTCGTGACGGGGTCCTCTGGATCTTCTCTCGGGGGGCGACTAGCGGGCGGGCGCTGGACAGCACAGGGGGCTCAGCATCGTTGTCATCCTCTGGAGGTGGGGGTTGGCGCTGCGGCCGGAAGGTCTCGGCGTACACAAACTCCTTATGCTCCTTTGATTGTTGTTTAGCAAGCTGCATACGCCGCCGCCTGGAGATGGTGGAGCCGGACCCTCCTCCGCCAGGGCTCTCCATGAGCCCTCTCCGCCACCCTCACCCTCCTCCTCTCCCCTTGCTCCTCCTCCTGCGTGTCCACCAGCTCCTCCTCCAGCTCCTCCTGCAGGGGGTGAGCAGTTAGGGGGTAGGGAGCTGCTCTTGCTGCTGCTCCTCCTCAGGCGGGGCAGCCATCAGCAGCAGGAGGTGGTGGTGGTGGTGGTGGTAGGCAGGGGTGGTGGTAAGAGTTGGTGGTGGTAAGTTGTTGGTATAGTTGCTTAGCAGGAGCTCATAGGTGCTCAATACAGGGTGGGGTGGGTGCAGGGAAGCTACAGGTGAGTCGATGGAGGAGCAGCTCAAGCCAACCAGCTCAGTGAGAAGAGAGCAGTTGGTTGTGGATGATGGGGGGGGGGGTGCTCCACGTAGGGTAGGTATAGATCTGTAGACGTGAAGGGGGGTAGGTAAGGTAGTATACAAGTAGACAGTGGGATCAAGAAGCAAGGTTCAGGCTGCAATGTACAGCAGCGCCCACTGAGGAAAGGCGGCTGGAGCAAGAACTACAAGTTGTATTGGTGAACTCACACAGGTGTGCTTCTTGTCTCACCTGGAGGAAAGGTGTGCAGGTATGCAGAGGTGGGGTGTGGAGAGTGTTGGATTGTTATTCAGGTGGTTGCTGCTTTACAGCAGGTGATGTTTTATCACTGAAAGCATTCAGCAGTAAATTTTTACAGCTGTTTCCAATGCTGTGCTCAATAAATAAGTAGAGAGGCTGTCCTCTAAGTATGTAGTCATGTAGGCTGTTGTGGTCATAGGTTATGTACATATGTTCACAAATCCTGGTTTTGTATTAGGTATGCGACTTCCTAGGTGGGTCAGAACCAAATTACGACATAGGCCATATACCTCAGGACCTTATAAAGCAATGTTGAGTAGATATGGCTTATTGAAGGCAAGCTGAGGTGTCATGAACCACCTGCAGGATGAAGGTGTATCTCCATCATTTCTCAGCCTGATGCATCTGATGAGGATTCCTTTATCTTCTCTGATTTATGATAACATCAGCACGTTGTAGAAGGCAACAACATCTCCTGCCTAGTATCCAGTGGCAAAGGATACTTTCACCAGATTGCCTGCATTGCAGTTGCATGGAACCGAACTATGAAGCAATTCTCCTCTTTAATCCAGCTTCCAAATGAAGCAATAGGAAGCAGTACCTCACTCTTCATCCATTGAGCATGGGCACAACAGGTTATGGTAATGACCAAAGGGTAGTTAATTTACTTCACATACTTTTTATATACATCCAGCATTGAAACATTATTGGCTCAGCATATCTACCTGAACTGAACATTAATAAGAGATGTTATTTCTAAGAGTCGCCTGGTGAATGCATCAACCAATTTTTATCATCTCTCAGTGATAATTGATACAGTAGATCAGTGGATCCATTCAACACTGTTGGTAAATTAACGATAAGTTAACACATCTCAGTAGGTTGTGTTGCTAATAAGCACTTTGCTTCCTATAGTATTCCTCGTGTAGATATACAGTGTGGAACTCCTGTACCCTGTAGGTCTTAAACCCTCTCCCAGTAAAGGTGTCCACTCTGCTCCATGATATAGCTTATTGCTTCTTGGTCCTCCAGGGCTACTGTCGCTGCAGGCGGAATGCCTCAGGCCTCCTGGGTCTGCTCCAGGGTCGCATTACTACAGGAGTATGTCAGGGCTAGACAAGGGGGGCGTAACCTAAGGCATTACCTACACAGCTGTCACGGCACCTTCTCCAGCACAGACTCCTCCTGCTTCCAGTATGACTGAAGGCTTGCAGAGTTTGGATTAACCTCAGTGAGATGGGGTGGAGAGTTAAGGTGGGGTTGATTGGAAATGTGGGTTGGAGGGTAAGGTTGAGGGGTCAAAGTACTTGTTACCCTCAACCCTTTATCCTTGCACAAGAGGATTGGGGGGGGGTGAGGGGGACGGGATGGGGGAAGCTGTATGTTATAGGTAATCGAGAACAGCTTAAGACAGATTCCATAGACTCCTCCAGGTGATGTTAATATATTATTGTACAAAGGTATATGGTAATCAGTGGCTGTTGCTGATAGTGTGAGTCTTAGCTGGGTTAAGCCTAGAGCTACATGTAGAACCAATAACTATGTCTCTACATGTAAAACTAGTAGAAACCATGGAGGTATAGCCAGAGGGATGATGGCTCACACAGTATAGGCGGTGGGAGGCACACTGAAACCGTACCCACTGGAGGTAGGGACCTTAAGGTAGACAGTGATTATTAACCATGGCCCAGATAGCTGCATCCCATCCACCCACACCCCTTTTGTTTTACCCTACCACCTCCTGTTTCTGTGAGGGCACCTTTCCCCTACAGAGTTACCATCATAATAAGGTACCAGGGGATAGGATGGGGAGAAGGGCTAGGTTGGAGAGGTTGGTTTCCAACCCTTGCCACTCAAGTATTTTTAATTCTCTTATTGCCCTTTTTTCAAAACAGGAGATAATGAAAGTTGCTGTGAGAAAAATAGGATCTGGGAGTGTTTAGGCTGGAATGGGGCAGGGATAGGTATCTGAGGTGTAAATAACACTGTGTTGGCAGGGACTTCTCAGCAGGGTGTTTATAGTAGCAGCGTACACTCACTAAATAGACGCAATACCCACTGTGTTTTCCAAAGCATATATATATATATATATATATATATATATATATATATTTTTAGCCTAACCTGGACTCGTCAGTTAAAGTTTTTTCTCTCTCTTGATTATTCATCTATAGGGTCTCTATAATCATTCCCGGGCTGGTGTGGTGATGTCACCCTTTAGCAATTTGAATTATTCAAAATGGCCACCAATATCTCAATAATTCTTTAAAATGATCTATTCCTGCTTCTAATTAACATAGAAACATAATTCCAAGTTCAAAATATACATTTGGCATGATCAACAAGCTAGGTGGCTGACATTTTGAAATCTAATGAGATTACAGCTATTTAAACATAAATTGTGGCAGCCTTATTGGATTTTCAATGAGATAATCATGATGAATATTATTTTTCTTGTTTTCCTGGATGTAAAATGCCATTCAAACTCGACAGTAGGCCCCTTTATAGATTTTTGACAATATACAATGTATGATGATAATCACTGATGTCCTAGTCAACAAGGACGACCTCAGAAATCCTTTGTTCTAATAAAAGTGTTCATTTCTATTTATATGGCATTATGTTCTCTTAAGCTGTGTATCCTATGCAGTATCATGTTAAGCATGTATGTGGGGTTATAAGGGTACAAACAACATGTTTTTGTTTTGATCCTGCCCTCAACTGTGGTATAAGCTTACACAAATCTCATGAATTAGGGGAAAAGATTTTTCCACTGCTCAAAGTAATATCTTCTGTTAAAAAAAAGATCTTTTTAGGAATCTATGATGTCTCTAATCTTGTGATTATTGGAATGACACTACACCAGGAAGATGTCTAGGAATTGAAGACACTTTTTACTTTCAAGGTACATTATGGGTGGCTGTATGGCTTGAATATCGCTTTTCTTCTTTTTGGAAAAGTAAATGACAAGTGGATCTTGTTTCCTTGCAGCTATCCCTTTGATTAATAATCAACAGAATCATATCATCATTAGTCCCAGATGTTATTCAGTTAATGCCATACAATGTATTATCTTAACATGGCTGTCTGTCATAATAATTACATACTCATACAGACCCATATCTTATTACCACACCTTGATGGTCTTTCACAATTCCAAGAAGCCTGGAAAGTCTAACCGTCAATGTTTTTAGTATCTGAAATGGTTGTCCTCTATCCTGTCAAAGAATTGATCTCAAACCCGTTGAGACATTGATCTTTAGATCATGATTTAATTTTTAATATCCTGGTTTTAATTATCAATTTCGAGAGGCTTACAAATATCTCTTGAAAGGATTTATGCCGCTCACCATGTTCACCTTATGCATGAGATCCATGTCTTCATAAATGTATAAGGATGCTTTGATTGTAAATGTGTTTTGCTAGAACAAGAAATTACTAAGAAATTTAGGATTTATTACCTTTAAATCTATTCAGAATAGCTGTCACCTATCTTCTCTAAAATGATGTACATGTGTATATAATAGACCTCATAGAATGGAACCTTGAGGTGTATGTAGGGTTTCTTATAGTATGCACTCATACTGGACCAGTCTGTACTTGCACACTCATCCTCACACTGCATGTAAATTAGTATTTATTCTTCCACAAAGGGTAAAGAATTCCAAATGGCTGTCAACTGTTCTCTTTAAGCAATGTTTAATCACTATTGCCATAAATTTATATTCAGGAGTTTTGAATGACATTTCACCTATGTCATAACAAAAACAATTAGTGTTCATCATGATTGTCTCATCAGAATTTAAAATGGCTGCCACCTGCCTATGAATTCCTTGGCCCCAAAAATCTATATTCTGAACTTGGAATTATGTTAATTAGAAGCAGAAATAGATCATTCTAAAGAAATTTCGACATATTGGTGGCCATCTTGAATGATTCAAATTGCTCAATGGTGACCGCCTTGGAATGATTATATAGGCACTATAGATGAATAATCAAGAGAGAAAAAAAAACTTTAACCGATGAGTCCGGGTCAAGCTACAGTTCTGCCACACTAATAAGAAAGTAATCAGTATTGGTAACTCAAGGCAATCATTTCCTGTTGATCATCTATAAGGCAATCATCATCATTACACAAGGTCACCACTTTGATGCCATTCTTCCGCCACTAGTAGACCCTAGTATATGACAATGGGATATATACAATACTCATCATGTGAGATGTACTGATTTTCATATACAACCCTCTTGATTATGGTTGTTTAAATTGGAAGAAATCACGATGGAATCTCAATCGATCAAAAGAAAATCTCATGAGTTGGTTGTAAGTGCCCTCCATAAAGGCTTGGTTGGGGGAGGAAGGGGGTAATTATTCATTTTTTGAAAATGATAATTAAAAAGGTTTTAAATGATGAAAGAGTTATCATCATAATCTCCTCTCAAATTTGATCAGACAGGTAATCATTGTGTGATCACCCAGGGTCATCACATATGATTGCTTAAAAGATGACAGGGAGCTCTCCCCAGTCATCATCTGATCACCCAAAGGATGAATCAAAGTCTTCACTAGAGACTACCTTTGTGAAGCGTATCTTTTTAGTGTGCAGGATTAAACACTGATCTCAATTAGTGTAGGAAAATGTTATAGCTGCAACCTTGACATGACTCTGAGAGCCACACCTAAACAACTCCTGACAGTAATCTATCCTGTATAACTGGACAAACAGTACCAGGATACAATTAGGCACTCAGTCACCCCATCACCCTGCCAATACAAGTACACCAGTGAGCAATACACAGACTGTGTACCCTGGAACACATAGCTACATGTAATTACTCACCCCTTCATTAGTATGTACCCGTGTACTTGGTTTGTTATCTAGCGGGTTTATTAGCTCTAAAGCGGAACAATAGAATTTTGACATATCGCATGTGGGTTTTCTGTTGGATGGTAGATATGTACAATAATCTGAAAGGAAGGTAAGCTCATAAATGTAATGGCTTCATAGGGCAAAGATATTTATATATTTGTTGACAAGTGACCCAGTGGTAATTAAGGAACATAGAACAGAAATATTGAACAAAAACCCTAACCTGTATTTTGTGGTCAGTTATAGCATCCTAAATGGCTAGATAACTATGAATTTATTCAGTATTTTCTGCCAAATAATTGATATTCGAGACACATCTCACTAAAACAACATGAGATAAATGTGAAGGTTCCCTTTAATTGGTCTGAGTGAGGGTTATCTCAATGTAAAGGTTCACTTGAATTGGTCTGAGTGAGGGTTATCCCACTCGGCTCATGAACCGTTACCATCGTATTCCATAATATTCTCCTGGTAAAAGGTCAGCCTTCAATCAATGATGAATTCAACTCTATTTGGTGACTTCACAATGCAGAAAGAAAAAATGGGATCCAGTTTCTTCATGCCTCTGTGTGTCATTACTCTCCCTTTGCATAACTTGTCTTCTGCATAGAAATAATGGTTTCTTATTGACCCTGGGTCATTCCATCTCTGTAGAATTACTTATCATTATTTCTAAGCAGGTGGATCAATGGAAAGATTAACTGAGATTTAGGCTTTCAGTACAACTCCTTTTCAGGAGAATCCCTCAACCAAAAAAAGTGTTCATTTCAGACCATTTCAAAGATAACTGATCCCTAAAGAGAGATGGGACCTGGATATGGGATCTGTGTTGAAAGTAGTAACTTATTCAACTCACCTCCAAGGTCATCTAATCTTTACTTTATATATAGACCTTGGAATCCTGTTTTCTCTTGTCGCACGGGTGCAGGAACAGTAGCACTAATCCTTCAGAAAACCTTTGGAAATGCACATTATCATATGTGTAATAATATCATATCCATGACAGCCTAGTGTAGGAAAATCTGTCAGAGAGTGACGCACCAAATTATGTCCATGGTAAAACGCTTTGCAGAGTTAGGCAAGTGGCCAACAGACAGCCAGGGGATGATGTTAGCCCAGAGATGTCATGGCACCACCTCTGGGACTGCAGCATTGAGAGTGCATGGGGTGCTTCGGCTGCACTAATTGTGTATATTAACTGTACATATTATGTCTTCGTGCAGGAAGGCAACAGCTCTAAATGCTAAAAACCTACTGATAACTTCCTTTTTGAATAACACTTAGAGACACGGACAACCCTAAACTGAGAAGCCATCAAACGTATAATAACGATATTATAGATAGTATTCCCTAATGCTAGATTGATTGATTTATTGGTTGATTTTTCTTTCTGCAGAGATACAAAGGAAAGTGACTATGTCTAAAATACAAAAGAAAATATGAGCGGTGTGGGGAAGGTGATTTTTTTTATTACCGTTGCCCAAATTAAACCGTCCCACCTGTCCCCTCTCCACCCCTGTAGGCCTATCTAACAGGGGCCATAGAAGGACTGCATGCAGCTGGTGTCAGGCCATCACACCAGAGGGCGGCACTGACAGGTTCTTTTTATCTAAAATGTCCTTTTTATTGGTGGACAACGTTAAGTGTGTTTGAGCAGAGATGGATGGGACAGTGAGACAGATTTAGACAACATGGTTATTAATGTACACGACATGGTTGTAAGGGGGGGGGGGAGTCTTATGTTCTGTACTTATGTTAGTAGGTTACACAGCTTGGGTGAAATGGGTTGTCCCACCACGTATTGATCAGATAGAAAAGAGTGGCCAAATCCCTCTCCATGGCTCTGAATTCATTCGGTCTCTTGAAGCCACCACTGCTCCCCCCCCCCTGCACCAAAATAATGATTGATTGCAGTTGGTTCGAGACTCATCAACCGGAGATATCAATGATCCACGGAATATGATAACTCATTGTAGACTAGGATATTTGTGGGTTGGTTGTGGAGCAATATTCCCACTATTGCCATCAGCCTTTTTTCGTGTTGAGTTATTTTGGTAACTCTTTGTGCTAATAAACAAGATTTTGGCATACTTACTAAAATATGCATTACTATAAGGGAGAGCAGCAGGCCTTTCTGCTGAATTGTATGACGTCACAATTGACCAAAAAAAAGCAACACGAAAAAAAAGAGTGCTCTTTTTCTTTATTAACTATTTATGACATCACCTCTAACTGGATTCAACTGAGTAATAAATTAATAATATAATGCAACTTTAGACAGGTTGATTTTAATAAGTTACTCACCCAGGTGACAAAATTTTGAGGGTTGATTCTTATGCAGTTTTTCCAAGAAATCCAAATCTGCCAAGGGACATCGTGAATTTTGCATATTAAGTTCCCCAATTAGCATATTCTTTTTAAGTAGGATAAATATAGGATTGTACATGTTAAAGTGATGCAGAATTGGTCAAAAGTCTCTAAAATGACCACACACCTTCTAATATGTGTGGAGATATATATCTAAGGTCAAGGAATCCATTAGCAATGCCTTCAAAGTATACCTGGCAGCCATCTTGAATTTTAAGTAGGTCATATAAGGAAAACCCATTTAATTCATGCCAGTATTGTAGCCTGTCTATTCTGCCTTCTGATATCATTCTGTTGGATGCATTCACCAAAGAATCAACAAGAATTACCACACATGCATACTATACTACAAATTTAGCAGGTGGTCTGGGTAGATGTAGGCACCGCTAGCATACCCCCCCCCCCAGGTTCTAGTACAGAGGCCTATAAATGTCTGGCATCTGTAGGACTATGTATACTTCATATCTCCAGATGAAAAAGAACACATTGAGATTATCACAGATTACGGTTTTCCTAGCTGCCTTGATAGGTATGGTCCATCTATCTCTAGACCAATCAATGCAAGCTAAGAGTAGCTGTATAAATTATAGTACAGTCTTGATTGGTTGAGGTAAACACATCCAATGCCTCCCTACACAGCACAACTCTGCCACCTGGAGAGAAAAGCAGTGAGGGAACCACACACTGCCTCTACCACTCAGCCAATGGGGAACGAGGAGCACAGCCCCTACCTAGAGTAGGAAGGGACTGTAACAACAGTGAGAGTGGATTCTCAAGTCACCCCAAGACTGAACCAATCAGAAGGGGAGATTTTGAGCGGCAAATGGGAAAAATGCCATATCCATGGAGACAGCCAATCATGGACAGTCACATGGATATGACAACCAATCACAGAGGAGCACTGCTGCATGACTCTGAGCTACAGCGGTCTTTTCGGTCTGTTCTGCCTGTGGTAGTGAGCGGTACATCGTCCAACAACTTGGTTGAGGTAAACTTGACAACTGGCTAACTATATGTACATCTAGACCAACAGGTTCTCTCAGTGGCACAAGCTAGAGCAATCTGCAAGCAGATCTGTATTGATTGGTAGTAGTAGTAGTAGTAGTAGTAGTAGTAGTAGTAGTAGTAGTAGTAGTAGTAGTAGCATGTTAGATATATAGTCCCATGTCTCCCCTGTAATTCCTTGATCTCTCTCCTTTCGAAATTTGAATGGAAATATGTGTTTTGAAATGTCAGATTCCAATGGATATGAAAAATTGATAATATCTTTGAGTTTACAACATCCTTCTGCAGAGCCATAAGAGTCCAAAATGACCCCAAAAACACAAAATCTACTGCTTTCTGGCGACCTGACCCTTATATCGCCATTGCAATTAGTATAATTGATGTATAATGTTTTTTGGCAAAGTACCCCTTCTCCTCTGTAATAATGATTGATGTGGTCCTCAAACCACATGGCTCTCTCACAACAGACTTACCTGTGCTACATAACAATAGAACTGTCACATAAATCTCAAGTAGATCCCTGATAAGCCAGGGATGATTATGTATCTGAGAGGGGGGAGGGCTCTGACTAGCTGGATTGATGTTCACACATATAACTGCTCCACTTTGGCTCAGGCAATTAACTGTAATGTTGAACTCTGCAGAACCCTTATTACCAGCAGCAGGAAAAGGTGATACAGACACTACTGTAAACTTAGAAATTTTTGCGTTGTACATATTTTCGCAAACTTCAGGGAAATTAAAAATTCGTGACTTTATGTCCAGCGTGAAAAATTGTCCCAAGGGAATGGTTTCACAGTAATTGTGGGTGTGGGGTAGAGTGAGGACTGATAATACAAAGGACTATAACAATCATAACAATCTAATAATGAATGTTTGTAATATCGTTATAAGGGAATTGTTTTCTGCTGAAGTGCTCATACCTGCTAACATGAGCAAACATAAAAAGGTGCTAAATGCTTCCCGCTTTACATGTAGCAAGTCATATTAGAATTCATTTTGTAGTACTGGTCCAAAGAAATGGCACTTGACAAAGGCTCCCACTTATTTCATTTAGCTCTACATTTTCTCATAGAACTTTATATCTAAAGATTCGTGAATTTAAGTACATGTGAAATTGTATTTTCTTTTTGTCAAATTCGCGAAAATTTGTATGTTTACAGTATAGTCCACACAGTCCAATGGGTCTTTGATTACATGTAGGCCTTCTTAGCCTCACTGGGTTCGGCTGTCATAATTACGGGTAAGTTATAACCTTATCGTTCTGTTAAGTGTAAGTGGTGGGGGAAGCTGGTTAATTATGATGTTGGGCATCAGAAGGGGGCTCAAAGTTGTTAGTTGTTTTTATTATTGAGGGACAGTAAAATTACACAAATCTTGGAATCAATTTCAATAAACCAGTAAAGGTGTGCCCATAAATCACTGTCATGCTTCACAATTAATGTAAAAGTATTAATCATATTCTCAGGCAGTGAACAGTTTCCTCTGCATATGGGAGGTATTGGCACACACCAATACAAACCAATACAAGATTGTGACGACTCTCTACAAATATACTCTTCCTACCTTGTATCTAAGTATACGCAACCAAAGTATGGGCTGTAGCGACTATAGTCTATACAGTCCCACCCAGGTATGAGGTGTCTGTTGTGGGTCGTATTGATATGAGTCTTGATGATCTGGCACCATCTCTCAAGCAACTCTCCAGTTGGGTATAGGCCGTCATGTAGAAGTTCATACTTATTTTTCCTTTCTCCATCGTCTTTATAATGGACTGGCCGTGAGGTCCAAGATGTAAGAAGACTAGCGTCTTTGTTCTTCATATGTATACGATCGTTGAACCGCCATATTGCTTCATCTAGGATTTCCTGTCTCCATCTGGCCCCGTGGACACATCTCTGTTGTATGTCATATCCAGTGATTGTACAGACATAGATTACTGAGTTCACATTTCTCTGACACAATTTAATCACACTAGATTCCAATTCACACAGGACATGCTCGTAGAGGTCTCTCTCATTATTCCATTCACATACAAAAATGAGCCTACCATTCTGTGTGAATCTCTTAGTGGTCTACTGATTGGCATACCCAAGCATATTGGTTAATCTAAATTGGCCTCACAAGTAGGATTGCTGGCCAAGCCTGAGTGGGTCTCTTAGAGATTTGGACTTTTTTCCATAAGGAATTCATTGCCTAGTAGGCTACCAGTGCCTATTTAGCAATATTTTCAATTTTTGCATAAATCATGCTAATTAGGTCTATGTGAAAATAAAATATGACAATGCAATCTTGATCTCCACACCCATATTAGAAGGTGTGTGGTCATTTTAGAGACTTTTGACCAATTCTGCATCACTTTATAATGTACAATCCTATGTTTATCCTACCTAATTAGATTATGCTAATTAGAGACCTTAATATGCAAAATTCATGATGTCCCCTGGCAGATTTGGATTCCTTGGGAAAAACTGCATGAGAATCAACCCTCAAAAGTTTGTCACATACCTGGGTGAGTAACTTATTAAAATCAACCTGTCTACTGCTGCAGGTCTAACCAAATAAAACACACATGTGCTGTAAACCGCTCTGAGGAAGGGAACGGATTTACATTGACGCTATTGCCATCTAGTGGGGAATTGGATAACTGCCTGTGTTGCTCTCCGTAATACTCCAGTGATATCTCAAACAAGACCAGGAGCGGATCCAGGATTTGGAAGATGGGGCACGGTCCAAAAGGAGGGGGTGCACCCTGCATTTTTGAGCATTTCAAGAGATTCAATCAAACTCTTAGGTGCTGGGGAAAAAAAAGGAGGAGGCGCCCTCTTCCGTCTGAATCCGCAACTGGACTAGGGTAGACTAACCTTAAGACGGCCACACACCTTGAGACGGCCACCCCACAAATTTGCCATGAAAGATCTATTTAGCTGTGCATCAACATTGTGAAATTGTTGATGATGATTGAATCTATCAGTTGGTAATGTTGGGTCAGCAGCAAACCCAATGTTATGGATATCCATGGGGAGTGGCCGTCTCAAGGTATGTGGCCGTCTTTAGGTTGATCTAGCCTAAGTCTACTGCTACAGAGGCTTCAGGTAAAGTTATAAAACTTAACTCAAGGTAAATAAAAAAGGGGGAGGGGG
Organism: Acholoe squamosa; assembly: GCA_949317995.1. NCBI lineage: Eukaryota > Metazoa > Annelida > Polychaeta > Phyllodocida > Polynoidae > Acholoe > Acholoe squamosa. The sequence continues at coordinate 49,024,647 of OX439049.1, read as the reverse complement.
GGAATAAATGAATAATATTGATGTAATTCAGGCAGCTTTAAAAGACTAGGGTATGATTCACGTGAACATTATAGGGACATGGAGAAAGATATCTCCGTAGCACATCACACGGAAAGCCCATTTCCTCATCCTGGGTATGTCTATTGAAATTGACTTCCACGTTCATATTAAGATTAAGCCTCCAGGCCAGTTCTATTATGAATAACAGTTTCCTCATCTCTGTCCCAGCACACACTTTTTCCATCCGGCTTATCCAACAAAGGGGCCCCGTTCGAGTCACGTGATGGAGAAGGGTAATCAATAGAGTCCTATACGCCAACTTAGTATGCCCACATCAATAAGATATCAATGATGACCAGCGGGTATCGGTCAATGCCTATCACATAGAAGGGAAGAGAAAACAACTAGTCAGAGTAGATGCACTCTATTCCCTTCATTCACTAGTTAATTCATCTATGGACAGAGACGTCTACTTATCGTTGCTTCATGATGTAGCACATACTACCTCTAGATCGACAGGACTTCACTAAATTTCTCAAGGATGTCTTTGCATAGCTTTGTGCATGGCAGAATTGTACCATAGCTTTTCCTAATGATATATAAAAGGTCAGTGGCGGATCCAGGATTTGGAAGAGGAGGGGGCGCGGCCCAAAAGGAGGGGGCACACCCCCTGTTTTTGAATATTTTTTGGGGTCCAAAATATGTAATTAAACTCTTAAGTACTGGAGAAAAGGCCCCCGCGCCCCCTCCAAATCCACCACTGTAGGGTTTCTATCAACAATTAAACGTGTCAGTGTACATGGAAGCGGATAAGAACTTCAGCTGTCCGTTCCTATAATGCATGGTAAAAGACGCCCACTTTCAAATCTATAGACTATTAATTTTATGATGAATAGAATCATCCTTACCTTAATCAGATTAAGCTACATGTGGACTTTCCCTGACGTATTACAAAACACTTCTATTATCTATGATGCAATAGTTCTTTTATCTAAGATAGAAAACTTGTTGACTGTGAGACTTGTGTGTATAAAAACATATTTCACGAAAAGGTACAGATCATTTCTGGGGACCTTCCTGGGGGAAAAATAGATCAGTATAAGACTACATACACACAAACTATGCTGCCTCTGTGAAAGGTCTCGCGTCTTGAGATCAATGAGAACCATTTTATTTCACATTAAATATACACAGACTTCAGCTCCAGTGTCACAGTGTACATCAATGAAAGGTTCCACTAAACCTAGAGGTGCAACGACCTGTTTTAATCACAAAATAAATCTGAGTGAAATCAATGGTAAGCTTTTCATCGGGTATTTTCCTTTTTCTTTTGTCTGTATTGGGACGCTGGATAACTTTGGAACTTAACGTGCGAGGAATAGACCTTTCTTTAGTTGTATACAAGGGTTTTCCTGTTCTAGGATTTCCACCCTATATTTCCGTCTATTAATTGATTGGTGATTTACAACTATACTTATTACCCACTAGTTCTCCTATTTAATAAGATTCTACCTGCAATCGCCACTTGTATTGATTCTATCATGGGGACAACTTTAATAATTTTAATCATATGATCTTGATCTGCAGTGAGGGTATTATGAACCAGTCATTTCCCAATTATTTCACAACTCCTAGCCTACTTTCTCTGTTTGACGTTGCGCTATCTAGAACCACAATATAACCTGGATTAAATAACTATTTAATGTAGAAATGCAAATTTTGATTACAGTTGTTTGCACATAAGGCGGGAGTCCATTCTGAGACTAGATATTGCACTTGGTCTGCAGTTGCATCAGACTAACTCACATATGATAATCAATAATTTTGTGACATGTACTGGAAATGGGGACCTTATTGTACCCTGCACTAAGACCCCTTTTCACAGATCACATCAACTTTTGCTTTTCAAATGAATGTAGGAATGACAATTTTAATTGTAGGGTCAATTATGCAACATACCATATAAATTCGTCCATGTGTATCTATTTCTATACAACTAGCTCAAAATCACACCCTATGTCACATAGTGGAGCCAAAGCTATAGAGAGTGTAATCGTGGAAAGGCCGGATGCACGTCTAGTGCTTGAATTTACAGTAGTTTACAGGTGGGCGAGGGATCTAGGAGATCACAGCCACCTGAGGATCAATCAGATCAATCTCCACTGGTTCCCTGCGCTATCTGTTAATAACCTGAACCTGGGGCACACACTCATACACCACAGGGTCACATCCCCATACTCTATACAGTACACTGATCCTTATACATACTCACTCTGTCATACAGGAGGACTGATTGATGGGGCACAGTTTGGGTACATGGTGACTTATTAGAGATACAGGTTTGGGACCTGGAGACACTTGGAGTCGTGGCGCCGCCTGTGGGGCATGGGAGGAGTTAGGAGGACTTGCTTCCACCTCCAGTGCACAACATATACACAAACACAAGCTCTTGTAGCTCGTCACGCATCACTGAGCTCTCCATCTGAGCTGCTCACCTCGCCATGGCTGACTGCAGGCCACTCAAACCTGCCCTCTCTGACAACTGGAGTAACTCATTCTACCAGATGTACCATGTATTATCGCCCATTATTACCTTGGATACACTCCACTCATTCATTGAGTAGCTGCAGGTGTATGTTATATTGAAAGAGTATCACGGATTACTAGTTTCTAAAGGGAGAAATGAGTAATTCCTTATGTTATGCCTAAGGATATGTTACATTATGGACACTATACATTCAATGCTCAGCTTCAGGATAGCCTACCATGCTGCCATTTCTAGGTCTGCATCTTTTATTTTGGACAGGAGATAGGTAACTGATAACATTTATAGCACCAACAAGTGTCTATAATGTATGAGCCAGGACGAGGCATGTGCTAATAGCTCTCTGGTACAGTTATACAATCGGATATATCATTGTACTGCCTCTGACGCAAAGTCTACTTCTCCAGGTCGAACCGAAGGAACTGGGGAGAAGTATTTACATAAACCATTTATATTAGAATCATTTGAGTAAATGAGGGACCACATTACATAGGAATGCCTCGTGATCTGTCTTGGACCCAACATGTAGCCAGAAGTGTCCTTGAAATTACGTTGTTTCCAAATATACATAACCTTACATGCTTTTTTTCAAAAGCTTATTTAATACTGATATGAATGCAGAATAAAGATCAAACAAGGAAACCCCACAAAAGAGCAATTATTTTCCCCCGCATACCTATTCTCCCACCTGCAAGATGAGGGAGCCTGTGCTTTTCAAATTCAATTATTCACCATGGGTTCAAGTACACTTGCTGTCTGATACAACACACTGTACTTCAAATTTAAATTTGGGAATAGAAAGACCTAATACAAAGCTGCTGATTAATTAACCACCACCCCCTGGAGACAATGATAGCAGGGTGGGTGAGTCAGATCATGGCGCGGGAGGCGGAGGACTATGCCCGGAGAGGGGTGAGTCCTGCCTACGACTTCAAGCCCAGGACAGGGTACCGAAGGGAGGCACCCATCAGGTACCAGGTATCAGGTGAGACACCTTACGCATTATTTTAGACATGTTATGTTGCAGGAAGGCATTTCTCAAGATGGTACAACTGAACGCAGTATATTAAATGCCTATATAGGACTGCTCTGTATGCTTTGCACTTAATGTTTAGTAATTACATAGGGTTTGGTATGGCAGTCGTACTAGTGCAATCACTAACCACTACTAGATCCATGGCTGTAATGGCATCAGAGTGCAAGATCCCATTAACTTATGAAGGGGTCTAGTCGTACCATCTTGAGAAATGCCTTACATGTCTAGGCAGTAATCAATAAAGGAGAGTTCTTTTTACATCACCCCTTCAACAACAACAAAAATCGTTATTTTATGTCAAAAGCGCATTAACGTTTTAAAACGTTTGGCCATGATAATAGCTATGGGGAAACGTTTTGTAACGTTTTTTTGTTGACTGTGAAGGACGGTATTAAGAGGTGAGTGTGCCTCATAAAGAATGCTATGTTAGCCTCTAAATGAGGCACTACAACACAAATTGGCACCTCCTCTACATCTTGTGATTTTATTGATATGCTTTGGGGTGTCCAATTTTGCACTATTGACTATTTGTCTCTAGTGTAGAGCATTAAGAGGTTGTTTTTCAGCTTATTACATTGTATTGATTTAGCCCTGTGAACAACCCAATCAATTATTCAATATTGCATATTGCTATCCTCCATAGCTTAACTTCCATCAACCCCTAACCTTAAATAAGTGCTCTCACGGATCACCTGAATTTGGGTCCTTTCAGTTTGTTAAAGTTCCTCTATAAGTTTTCAAATTACATAATGGTGCCTATTGCTACCTACAACCTATGATGGTGCACACTTATAATTAATATTGGAACCCATATTACTTAAGGGAGAGACCATTGTTAACAACTGGAGGAGATGGGCTTGATGGGGAACCAAAATTTTCAAATCCCTCTAAAAATTAAAACTACCCCTTCTAAGCAAAACAGCCTTTATACTACAAAGAATAAAAAAAAAGGAGGGGTGAGATTAGATTTTCACTGTGGACGCAGAATTTCACTAACACCCTCCTGTTGTTAAAAGATGACCACTTCTTGATTCCATGTCGATTTTAACTTTGTCAGGTATGGATCCACCTCATTAAATGATGTCTTTATTCTATAGGATACAGGCGGGAATGCACAAAAGGTAAATTAAGCACAAAATGCACTACACATGTCTACCACAACAAAGTCGATTTCCATAAAATACATATGGATAAGTATGAGTACACGAAATCATGTCAGTTATCGTAACACCCCACTGCAGTATAAATTTCCCATGTAGCAAGCCCGCTCGGGGCCAAATTGGTTTTACCTGGGATAAGGTGGTTCAAAGCGGGCAGTATTAAGTACATGGGTTTTAGGTTCGGCAGATGCTGGGTTTCCAGTCAGGGCCACACAGGGCAGCCCAAACCGGGCAAACCCACTTGAGCCCATTGGGCTCCCAACGGGTTTTGTCCTCAGCATACGGTCTGGGCCACATTGGGCCGCCCGATTTGGGCACTGGTCAGCTTTAAAATGGGCAACCACATTGGGCCCAGGATGGTTTCAAAATGGGCATCCCAAGATGGGTACTTAGCTGCATAAAGTCTTCCCAGTCTGGGGTGAGAGTGGGTTTGGACAGGGCAGCCTCATCTTCTGAACTGTTCTAAACTCTGTGATGAGTGTTCCCCCTCCCTCTCTCTTTCTTTGTTCGTCCCTCCCCTATCCATTCCCTACCCCTTCCATCTCCTCCTCATTCCACTCAACCTGCCCTGCCCTTTTCCCCTCTCACCCCGCTCTGCCCTGCCCTTCTGTCACCCTGCCCTCCCTGGGCCTCCCTAGCCCACTTAAAAGGGTCTATTTCTCCTCTTTCCTACCCCCTCAGGATGTGTGTGGTGCACATATGCGCAGGCACTGACACATTCCTCTGTGAATTTGTGTAATGAGGATCTCGCCATGAATATGACCTTAGCTGTCGAAATGGCATTAAACATCTATTACTCACTCACTCTCACTCCCAGCCCTCACCCTGCCTTGCCCTGCCCTGCTCTCACCCTGCCCTGCCCTGCTCTCACCCTGCCCTGCTCTCGCCCTGCCCTGCCCTACTCTCATCCTGCCCTGCCCTCCTCTCACCCTGCCCTGCCCTGCTCTCACCCTTGCCCTGCCCTGCTCTCACCCTGCCCTGCCCTGCTCTCGCCCTGCCATGCCCAGCTCTCACCCTGCCATGCCCTACTCTCATCCTGCACTGCCCTGGCATCTCCTTCACTCACATGCCCTGCCCTGCCCTGCTCTCACCCTGCCCTGCCCTGCTCTTACCCTGCCCTGCTCTCACCCTGCCCTGCCCTCTCACCCTGCCCTGTCCTACTCTCACCCTGCACTGCCCTGGCATCTCCTTAGCAAACATGCCCTGCCCTGCTCTCACCCTGCCCTGCCCTTCCCTCATCTCACCCTGCCTTGCCCTCTTCTCACCCTGCCCTGCCCTCCTCTCACCCTGCCCTGCCCTCCCCTCTCCTTTCCCTCCACCACTGCTGTAGGACACTTTCCCTATACCATTAATACACAGGTAGGTTCATAGTAGGGATCCAGATATTTAATGTAAAAGGCAACACTGACTAGTCCTGGAAAGAACAGCTTCATGTCTTTCTTTGTACTAGTAGGCTTGCAAGGTGTATTTGTGGTGTGGGGGCAAACAGGTCCCACACTTGGCCAGGTATAAGAGGACTATATATAGAGGCAATTGAGAAACCAAAAATATCCCCTACCTCTGTAGGCCAGTCCATGGCAGACTCACTACAAAGTGGTTTCACAGCACTCCAGGCAGAATTCTACTACCCATACCAAACTTATTTCTTTTAGACATAGGACAACTGGAATAGACTACTAAATCAGATATGAAGTAATAATGTGCAGACTTTCTCATAGTCTGGAAATACTTAGATGTTTCTAGTCAAAAGTGCAAATCAAGGTAATCTGAGTAGTAGTGGAATGGCAACACCATTTCTATTGCACTGAACTTGAAACAAGAGCAGATATGCAGAGGTACAGTCATTATGGACTTGAAGGCTCTCTTCTCTACTTCTACATAGGGAATTAGTGGGGGAAGATTGAGGCCAGAATGTCACTTTAATGAATCAAAGTGCCTTGTGTTGGCTTAATGAGTTTGATTCAAATGAATGGTACTGCTCTGCCTTTCCACTTGGGTAGATATTGCATTTACTGCTTTGGTGATATGGGGGGGGGGTTAGATTAGCTCAAGGATTTGTTGCTTATTGACTTTTTAAAAAAAGAAAAGATTTTGGATAAATTTCTCAAAAAGAATTTTTAACATGTCACCACTAATTTTTCATCAAATCGGGCAGCCCACTTTAGGCCACACCAAAAACCCATGTTAAATTCACTTTGAGCCCAAATCGGTGAGCCCAATTTCAAACAGATCTGTGCCCGAATCGGTTAGCCCAGTGTGGCCCAGACCCTTTGCTGAGGACAAAACCCATCGGGCGCCCACTGTGTTAACCCAGTGTGGCCCACATTAGGAGCCCGCTCTGGCCCAGACTCGGGCCACACCATTTTTGCTACCTGGGTTACAGCTTTATGTATTGTAATCTTGACCGTGTACTTTAAACTATATATATATATATATATATATATATATATATATATATATACATGTATATATATATATATATATATATATATATATATATATATATATATATATATAAAATAAAGGTAGGGGTGAGGCACTGGAGACATGCAGGAAGTTTATTGTCTTGTTGCAGTGCATTATGTATGATATTGTGCAACTTTTGTGAGCCCTAATATCAGTGTTACATATTATAGTGACCACCCTTTTATATCATATTTCCAGTCACCCCTCCCCCCCCTGCCAGCGCCCCCCTGCAGGGGGTCCTTCCTATATCTAGGCTTCTGTGCCCTATCAGTTAGTGCATGGATGTAAATTCATATACTGATAACATGATAACGCCCATAGCTACACACGAGAGGACTCTCTTTTATTGGACTATGAGGATAACTACAAATGTTGGGTTATCAGTGATTTGAGTGTGTTTGATAAGGTAACCACCAAAAGAAGTCATGCTGTGTCATATCAATGGGAAGTCCATTATGGTCACTCTGTAAAACTGTAACTGTTCTACCAGGGATCCTCGTAGAACCGAACGGTGAACCAGCATAATTATATATAGCAGTGAACCAGTGTAGTTTTTACAAGAAGCCCCAGGTGGCAGTACCGGTGACACGAGAAATCTCTGTGAAAATAACGACAGACCTCTGGCAACATTGAGACAAGGATTATGTTGTTATTTCCACAACATTTTGTTTACAGTGTAGAGTTGTGATGAAGCATCTTTACAATGGAAAAACAAATCCCCATCAATATTTTGCATAGTGACGGATTTTTGCAACCACGTATAGATGACTAATATATAATGGCTGGTTTTTTAAAGGTCAAGTACCGCTATTTTAATTGCAGCATCACTTCCAGTGCTCTAACTGTTTCTTATATCTTATATCTAAGATCACCATATCATTGATTGGTCCTCTTGCCACTATACCATGAGTATTGATAATTCCCTCTTTTTCGCCCATGTACATATGGATTTTAGTACACTGAAAGTCGTGTTAGGCTTTGAAATAACCTTAACCAGAATGCACAATGGTCGACAATTGTCAGCCTTCAGTTGCCTGTCACTTTCTATGGGTTGTTTTGTTTTATTTCAAGGTCCTTTGTCGCTTCTTGTTCAATGATTCCATTATGCCATGAATGATTGAAGTAGAAATGTTCTGATCAATTCAGGATATGGAGAATGGAGTAACGTGTGGCTTATAGGCTTTGCTTTGTGGCTCCATTGGTTCTAGAATAATCATCATAAATGCACAATAAATGCCAACAATTCCTTTGTACATTCTGTAGCTACCCAAGGTTAGTAAGCAAAAAAATCTTGAACATGATTATCTAAACCGTATATACTTGAATGCCCATTATGCTAATTGTTTATAATTGCTTGGATTACGGATTCACTGGCAAATCTTTTCTCTTTTTTTAGGGGGAGGATTGGTCCTCATTTAGGGTATAGGACAGATTTTTCTTCATTATTACTGAAAGCCCATAATACAAGTAATCAGAATGAAATACAGGAAAGGGAATACCCAAAATGAGGGGGCAGTCTTGCATGTCTATTATCAGGTTTCATCAGGCCCATGACATGAGAACTTCCTTGTAAAATAGTTGTTCAGACAAGCAGTGGCTATCAGAAATCAGCAGTATTTAAATTGCATCTTAAGTGACTATACATGTCTTCCAGCTCTACCTGGATGTTCCCATACCCTATAGCCAGACTTGTTTATACACAACTCGTCTGTTAGACTTGATCTACTCTGTGGGGTGAGAGAGTTGCTCGGCTATAACACCTCTTAATCCAACCCAATCAGACTTAAACTGCAAGACATTTGCAGGAGGCTATCTCCAAGAAAATTTGTTAAAAAGTTTAAATTGGAGAAATCGGAGTCTATCTAAAATGGGGGACTACTCTCTTGTAGTCGCAATATTACTCAAATCCCAATGTTTCAAATCTGTTCTTTTCTTCTTAGAAATCCGCAACAGACTTCCCATCCAGAAGACGATTACTAAAAAGTTTATATTATGCATTGGGAATAGTGATAATGAGATGATTAGCATCCATATAACTTGTCTACAACCCATCCACACCCTTCCAAGTTGGCAGAGGGGTGGGCGCTTCCCATGGTCCCTTGCGGCCTGTTGCTATGACGATAACCTGGCGTGCTCTGACGTTGTCCCAAAGGCTATATAAACTCTAGCAGGAAGCACGTATACAAAATGTTCTTGTGGCACTGGGGGTGTCTGCGGAGACGGTTTCACACTTCATTAGGGGACTTAAAGACAAATGCTACCCGATTTCTGGAACGGGTTCTGCTGCTGATGATCTCAAATAACTCTGGGTTATATTAGTTTGATGTTCTAACAATAAGAAATTGCAAAAAATCCCTATGTCACGGCGCTTATTTTACAGTATGACAATCTATAGTGATCAAAAATGAACTGAAAAAAATATGTACAGTTAAAGTGGTCCAGTTAGGGTACGAAATACCATTAAAATAGTATAACTGATGGGTTTTAATTTCTGCCACCAGGTGGCTTCTGTGTACTGGGTAGCGTTTGTCTTTAATTCCCCAGCCTCCTCCTGGCAACGGCCGCCATCTTGAATGACGGGCTAGCATCTCTGTTAACAAATATAACTGCAGTTATAATGATATTTTTGCTGGCCACAAACTCTGCAATTTAAACGCCATAAGGCCAATGATCAAATCCCTTGAATTTAATCCCATGAGGTATTCTGTATATGTTAAATTGAACTACCTGAGATTAACTTGAATTAGTTTGATTTCCAAAGGCACCAAATTAAACTGCCTGTGATCTAAAGGTATGTGGTGGGAAGTTGGCATGTGACCAAAGGTACAAATCGTTAGCTGTTTGATGGCTGTCGAAGCCAGCCTAGCCCAGCCTACTGGTTGTAAAAAAAACCTAGTCGATCAGGCCTTGATGTATGTACCCTGTCGGTAATCGACCAGTGTTCTTAGCATCCTCTCCGAAAACTCTGGAAATCTTGTTTGTACATGACGGGAGTAAGCCTCTAGCAACAGCTGTGTTGGGAGGAACTCTCCTCCAGGGGATATAACATGGGGAGCTGAAAGGTCTTAAGGTAGCTCTTTTGGACTGATGAGACACACGGGGGGATTCCCTGGAGATGTAGTATTAGTGATAGGTGTGGAGGAGTTGTGTAGGATTTACCAGGAGGAGATTAAAGGACAAAGTGGGACGTGGTACTTTAAGCTACCTCACCCTAAGCTACATTCATGCCTCCTAAACCAGCTCAGAAGAAGAAGAAGCCGGCGGCGGCACAGCAGAAAAAGAAGGCCACCAAGACTACCAAAGCCAACAAGGATAAGGCTAAAGGTGGCAACAAGGGAAAGACCACCAAACCTGTAAAGAAAAAGCCAGCTGCGGCCACTGCTGTGACAAAGGCTGCCAAAGATGCGGCACCTAAAGGTGCGGCAACTGGGGCAGCGGCCGGAGCATCAAGGCCTGCTGGAAAGGGCAATGGTGAGGCCAGTGCGCAGACGCGAGCAGAAACATTACCGGAAGTGCGTGATGCCCCTGATGAGTCCTGGATGCGGGACCACCCTAATGGCGCTGACGACGATTGTGAAGCAGAAGGTGCCGATAATGAAGAGGAGGAGGAGGACGATGAGATCGCGCAGTACATTGATAAGCTGGAGGCGCGAGTATTATCCACTTTATCAGACCTTCCCTACCACTTGACCTCCATAACGGAAACAGTCCGGAACGCCTTCCGGCAGCACCGCATGGCTATGCCCATACCGGAAGCTGCCCTACCCCACCTGTCCGGTGCTTTACCACCAGGTGGCGTCCCGCCGCGGTACCAAAGGGCGCGGTATGATCTCTCCAGTGGTACCCCCAGTAGTGTTCCCACCATGTCAGGTTGGAGCAGCAGGACTGGGACCTTCCTTAATGAGGAATTTGGGCGGAGTGGGCGATGGGAGACCATGGAGGAGGAGAGTGGTGATAGGGAGGAGGATGGAGAAGGCACTGGAGGGGGGAGAAAGCAGGTGTTAACGGAGGAGGAGCTCTACAGGACCATAAAGTCTTACAGTGCAGAGATACGCCGGGAGTTGTCATGTAGGCTTTGTTATCTTGATGACCCAATTAACAACACCTCCAGTACATGGCCTATTGCAAGATGATATTAGAAGCCTTGACATACTGATGACACACCCAAATAGTGCCTTATATAATATAGATATATCTATGCACCCTGCCCTTCTGCACGCAGCAATTCTGATTTAGTCTGATCTAACAACTCAAACCATTTACCTCAGATTCAATGTTTGAATACTGGTATACAAAAGCCCAATGGGTTCTCCATGGACGATCTATATTAGCAACACGAGCCATTCATTTCTGTGGTGTATTTCACTGTGATTTCACACACATAATTAATTATATCCAAATGCAGTTTGTTTAAACAGATGACGGATGCACATTTGTACACTCCAACAACCAATAACATCTTTGTAAACACTGCATCTTTTAAACGGATTTCTTCATACAATTTTCCATTGCACAATAAAAGCAACCATCTCAGGGGCGTAGGAAGCAAATTTGTATTGGGGGGGGGGGGGCCCAGGGGTCGCGGTTGGGGGGCCTGCTATATTTTTATATAGGCTTATGTAGGGAATCTCCTCATTATTGGGGGGGGCAGGCCCCCCTGGCCCCCCCTTTTCCTACGCCCCTGCATCTATATATATATATATATATATATATATATATATATATATATATATATATATAAAGTAAAAACTCTCTTCCAGTACTTAGACAAGTTTAATCTTACAGAGTTCCTCTCATATTCTGTTTCATATTGTGTATTAGATAAGAAAGGTTCAACCGGGATTTGCTGAAAAAGGCGCTACAATGACAAACTATATTTCATATTAAGATTATGAAGTTATTATGATAATAGGCTATATCGGTATATTCCTGTTGGAAAATGACTTCTCATCTCTCCCCAACCTTATGGGTGGACCACACCCAATCTAAACCAACCTGGCACACCATGTTTACCTTCTTGTCAACTCGTTAACAGCTATCAATTATTGATACTAGCGGTAAAGATCAATATTGTAATCAGCACTAAAGCATCATAATTACAGAGAGAGTACTTTGTTAGTGAGTTGGTTTTTTTGCTGCATGCAATATCAGGCAGCCAATACACTCCATGGTATGTTGTTAGTCAATTTATACATAAAACGCGGCTTATGTGTGAGATAAATAGGTAACCTTGTTTTCAAACAAGAGATTAGAACATGTATACTATGCAGGGGCACAGGGACTCGCAGATTACCCCCCCCCCCCAAATATAGAGAATAAGGATACTTCCCAAGGGGACCAAGTTCAATGGACTTCTTCCATAAGTCAATCAATGATAGAAATAAGTAAAAGAATGATGTCAGCATGATATCTAAAACATTTTTTCCAGTGGTTGTGGGGCTCTGAATGGGGGGCTCCTCATGTCACATGTCGGTTTTAATAAATGGTCATGTCACATGACATTTAAATACCCACATCACATGTCACATGTCCGTTTAAACAAACCTGCATGTTATGTCACTTATTCATGTCGAATTTAGTGGCCCAGTCATTCACTGTCTAAATCGGAGTAATGAAGGTCCGCCATAGGGCGCCATTTCATCATGCCATGGCAAATACGTCCCCTCATGTCTTCATGAGGTGAATTGGAAAGAAGAAAATTTCTTTGACAAGCTCTTAAGTCAGAGTACATAAGTTAACGTTGCTACAGGGGTGCTCATGAATTTATGTTAAGCATCCCTAGACATCGACAAGGAGTCTTCAGCTTCCTCAGAGAAGTATGAGGGTAGACGCAGCCTCCTATTGATATATTGATATTTCAATGGTGGAGTTCAATAAAACAAAGTACACTTTCCTTCATAGATCTAGCTAGGAAAGTATCATGTTGTTTTGTCTATTACCACCTTTTTTATTCTTTACTATCAATCGTTTATATGCCAGCTTGCACGATCTAGATGTTAGAAATAAGATTTAGCAACGGTCACTTTTGATAAAGCAAGCATTTATATGTATGTTTGAGGGTACCCGACCATATATGGGCAAATGGGACAGAATGTACAGTTGTTGTTGTTTTTTGTTTTTTTTGGTTGTGTTTTTTTTTCTTTTCAACAAATCTATAAATATATCTTCGTATAATAAACCTAAAATATTAAAACCTACTTAATCCTGTCCTGATTATACAAAGCTACATTTTAGATAAATTGACTAATTTGAATCACCTAAGGTGGGCCTGTCATTATGAAACTGATGTAAAATGCATGTGATATATGACATATATTAGGGCAGCATTGCTCTAAATGATACACCACCATTCGTCTAGTATGTACAGCAACTGTCATAAATTTCCTTAATAGGACAGGACATAAAATAGCAGTCCTTGCTAGAGATGGCCCATTTGCAGTCCTGTGATCTTCAGTTTCGAAAAATGCTTGCTGAAATGGAATGGTAGAAATCCAAGTGTTATCCTAATCATGTACAGCATACTAGAATCTTAGTACCGTGGCAATCCGCTAGAGGCAATAGTATTGTCTCCAGGGAACCAAGATCAGCTTGTAAGTCGATCAGTGCTAACATATATAGACAGCAATACAGACTGAAAGAGGTGGATGTATGGACAGACAGACAGATATACACGTACCCAAGTACTATAATGATCTACCCATACTATAGGTCTCCTGCTAGGTAAGAAAAATCGATATAGTGGTATAGATTCAAGGGAAATAAATCTTTTTTTAAAAAAGCCCTTATCCACACCACTAGATTTATCATGTATTTACATTGTTAGAAATAATTCGTTTTCATGAGTACTAATGATTAAATATATATGCATTCAATTCTTTTGAGTGGTTGTCAAATGATATATCTTGTTATCTCTAGTTGGTGATCAACAAAGTTATCAATGATCAAAAGAAAGCTTTAAGATCCAAGTAGTGAAGTTATGATCCAGGGTAGACGTTTGAAATCAAAGAGATGACCCTTGCCCTCATAACTAATGGTCAATAGCTCTTATCTCATTAGGTGAGGTGAAGCAGATACGTACTTTTAAGCATCTGCACAGAAAAGATGATTCATATTAAGAGGTGCCGGTATCCCTTTTTGCTTGTGAAGTGAAGTGAGAGGTGTTTCATCAAATTGAACTCTATCAGTACATGTATAAAGGGAGTGCCTTTGAACTTAGAAGTTAAATTGACCTTGGCTCTTACTTGTTTGAAGCTATTAGTGAAAGTCTAATGTAAGAAGCAAACCTTCAACTATCTCTACATAATATTTCTTTTCTTTTCATTTATCTATTTATTTATTCTAATATAATTACATGTCCTTATAGCTCTCTAGCTCCTCAACTACAAAAGTCAACTATAGATTGAATGACCCGCATTTAGGAAAGTGAGTGGGATAAAGTGAACATGACCCTATTCACTTAGCCTTATAATATGCATTCATAGACAACGTGAGAGGATCATGCAATATGTTAATGTATTCAATTTAGGAGCTGTTCAGGGTATTGCCTTTTCATATCAGGTAGAACCAGTTGTACTTTAGTTCAGGATTTATTCACTAGACTACAGCACCATCGCCTCACTATCTCAGTCCCTGAAACTAACTGATACTGGTGGTTGTGATGTTAAATATCATTCTGAACTGACTGCAACATTCCTACAACAGCAGCATCGTAGTCATTTTAAATAGGGAGTGAGAGGGGTGAGAGCATGGAATAGGAGGCGGGTCAGGGGACTTTGTGTTCCCTTCAATTGAATTGATTTCCATTCCAATGATCTCGGATCCTCATAGCCTTTATTCAGATATATTGCTTATATATCATACCATAGTGCAATGATGAAAGAGTCTGATGTTTTCTTTTTTCAGAAGGGGAAGGAACAACAGCTAATGCTAACCCTTTGGATAAGAGTTGTACCTTGGTTGTGAAGTTGACAAGAAAGGGTTAATGGTGGATATGGGTGGTTGTTGGCAGCCATGGAGAAAGTAGGCTGTGTCTTTTAAGTTCCGTGGTCCGAATATCCAGTGTTCCTTTGCACGGACGGTGAGCTAGCTTCACGAAATATGGGCAGAAATGAAGATAATACGTCAGATGATAGCGAAGATTATTTTCAAAATTTCATTTCTGTAGTTCTAAGCTGTCGTTATTTGTCACGCATCTGCAATAATATCCTTAATTTCAATTTAAATTGAATTCAATATAATGATTCTCAAGATTATCTTCATATAAAAAAAATAATGTTCAGTTTTCTTTGGAATTGGCTGGCATTGACTTATCTTTACCACCTAAAGTTATGTTCACTGCAGGTGGCCTGTAGACATATTTATCAACCTTTAATACAAACGAAAACAAGGAAAAGCAAAAACTGGCCACTCTTTGTATCAACCCAAAAGTGAACAATTACATGGAAATGTCTTAACAGAAGAAACCTTCCAGTGCACCTGAAACATACATTTTCTCTCGGGCCTAAGGAGCATTGGCTGAGCCAGGTTGGGTTGGCATGTTTATATAGATCCATGTCTGCCCGTCTGGCTGAGCTGGTACCAGTCTAAGCTAGTGGTATATTGTCTTAGCCAGCTGGTTGTTTACCTGGTAACCATGGAGATCCTCCATATTGGATCCAGTTGGCATGACTACTGAACCCCTTGTGCCTAATATAGTTGTGGGACTTTGTGGGCCAGGAGCAGAAATTAAGTCATGTCCACCAAATGACTATGTTTGTTATTCATTACACTGCAAAAATGGTGTTTAGATTTTAAACATGTTTAGGTCTAAACACGTTTAAAACCTAAACATATAGGTCAGTTAGGTGTCTCATCTACTACACATTTAGGAAATGAACACTTTTATTCTAACTACATAAACATTTATGCTAAACATGTTTAGATGTTTAGAGTTGAGACAGTTGAATAATAGGTGTTTAGATTTAAACATCAATATGTTTAGATACTTGGATGTTGAATCCACACCAGGTAGCAGCACTACCTTTGACTGGACTATCTGCACACAGTTATAATCAATTGTTGTGACAAATGTCCCCAAATCCCATGTTTATCATGGTTTCATTTCATAGAATGTCATGTGAATAGAATGGGCAATAGAAAATTGACTAGATTCACCTCATGCCACCATCATTTCCATAAAATAATCAATAAACTCCATGACTGACACCTATTTGATGTACACGTATATAGCTGTGGCTGACATCTTTGGAGACTTTGACAAGTAATTACCTGCTGATGTCCCCCCCAGTAAATGAGAGAAAAAAAAATATATATCTCTGTTTTTTAATGCATACATGTCTGCAAACCTTAAATCTCCATCAAATCATTTAAACATCTAAACACAAATATTCATAAACACCTAAACACAAAAATTAATATGTCTAAACACAAAGGTTTTAACCTAAACACCTACATTTCTAAACACTTGAGCTAAGCACATTGTTTGGCTAAACATGTTTAGGAAATTAATGTGATTACAAAAACGTTGCAAGAATATTGTGGCGTAGACCGAGCCGACGTCGGTGGATCCCAAAACCATCCTGGCATGGGGGCGGGGGAAGCCGGCGGAGGCGGAGTCACGTCAGCATTGTGTAAAGTTGTGTTATGCGGAGTAGCGTCTTCGGCGGCGGTGTATGTTGTGCATACACCAGCGCCGGTGGACTTGCAAGTGTATAAATACTGGAGGTGTCCCACCGGACAGTCAGTCTGGGTTTGGGGTGGCTATAGGACGCACCGGCACTTGCTCCAGAGAGGAGGAGCAGCGGCATATAGATAGAGATATACTTAGCTGGTGTGGCAGAGCAAGCCAGGCAATAAAGAATTCACGTTAATTATACTTGTCCGTGTTACTGGTCGTCATTCTCTTATCCGGAGGAGCTTGAAGTACGCTACATTGGTGACAGCGGTGTTTTCAACGGATCCACGCGGGACTAGAGATGGCGGAGGCAAGGATAACGGAAACAGACTCATTGAAATTGGAAGGAGAAGGAGTTGGTCGGAGGACCCTCTTGGAAGTAGTGGACGAGGAGGTGACAATCAGAAGACCCACAGAAAGCAGACCTGGGGAACCATACCCCGAAAGGCAGGAGGAGCCTATGGATCGGAATTGGACGGGGGAAGGCAACCAGGTAGAGGTGGGAGGAGGGCGTGCAAGTCTCGTAAACGACTTCAGATGGCCATGGGAGAAGGAGGAGGTGGAGAGGGAGATACCCCGGAGGCCAAGCCGGGGGAGGCGCCAACCCAGAGTCAAGATGGAAAATACTTCAAGCATGACTCGGAGGAGATTGGAGGAAGGGTCAGAGGATTGGACGGAGGAGGAGTGGGACCAGCTCCTAGAGACTCTCTCAAAGCATAGGAAGATAAAACCGGCAGCGGAGGGACGGGAGGAAGGAAGAGGGACGGAGGGCCCTGACAACAAGGGAGAGGGGATGACTGTAAAAAAAGAGGTGACCGGGGGAGAGCAGCCATCAGTGGATGAAACCCGGTTACCTGCTTTGCCGTCCCTATCTGGCGGAGCTGACGGCGAAGTGAGTGCAAGAGGAAAACCGGTGGTTAAACCCACAAAATACGACGGGACGGGGGATCTAGGCGATTACCTCAACCACTTCGACCTGTGTGTGAAGGTGAATAGATGGGACGAGGCTGAGGCCGGCATGTTCCTAGGGCTGAGTTTGGCGGGGGCCGCTCGGAGGCTGTTGAATGGCAGAAAACCAGCTACGCCGGAAGGGTACACCGAACTCCGGAAGGCGCTGGTCGAAAGGTTCGAGCCCACCAATCAAGAGGAGACCTATAAAGCTGTCCTCCGCACCAGGGTACGGAGGAAGGGGGAGGCGTTGCAAGAATTGAGGGAGGATCTGATGAAGTACACCCGGCTAGCTTACCCCGAGGCCGACGCCCGAACTACAGGCACCCTGGTTTTGGACAGATTCCTGCTATGTTTGGATAATCCTCTAAGACAATGGGTCTATCAGTCACAGCCAAAGGACCTACAAGCTGCCGTCATGACAGCCGTGGGGGCAGAAGCCTACCTGAAAATGGAGCAGGAAACATCACAGAGGGTTAGGACCGCTGACGCGTCGGTAAATGAGCATCTCAAAACCAACACCGACAGGATGGATAAAATGGTGGAACTAATGGACCGCATGGCTAAGAAGATGGAGGAGCCCCTCTCCACCGAAAAGAAGAGGCGGAGTACTGCCTGCTATGGGTGCGGCCAGGAAGGGCATTTCAAGCGGGAGTGCCCCAACAGGAGAACTGACAAACCGGGGGGGGGCCCCCGAGACTGGAAAGGATGTTATTCCATCGGGAAACTAGAACCGACCTCTACCCAAGGCCAGGTACAGGTCGGGGGGATTGGGCCTATGAATATTGTGCAAGGAAGGCGAGAGAGGGGCGGCGGAGGACTAATAGTGGAAGGCAAGTTGGAGGGAGCCGTTATACAGATGCTGGTAGATACTGGCGCCTCACTAAACCTTATCTCCCACGGGTGGTGGGAACGACATGGGGGTGATTGGCCGCTCCAAGAAACGGGGGAGGTTGTCTTTTCAGTGGATGGAAGGCCCCTGAAACTTAAAGGGGAGGTGCAGGCTTCATTACAATTGGGGAGCAGGAGCACGAACACGATGTTTATCGTGGGGGACACAGGGACGGAAGGAATATTGGGCGCTGCCTTTCTACGAGAGAACCAGCTTGTGGTGGACGTGGCCAGGGAAAGATTAATCTGGACCCAACCAGAATCGGCGTGTCGAGTGGTGAGCACCCGCTCATCAGTGGTCGGAGCGGGGGAGGAAGCATTTCTGGAAGGCGCGGTGATGGGTCGGTGGTTGGACGGTGGGAATGGCATGATAGAAAGTATGGCCGGGCACAAGGGTGAACCCCACTTCCTGGTGGGCAGAGGCCTGGTCCAGCCAATAAACAGAGAAACTTGGGTCAGGGTGCTGAACCCTGGGCTGGAACCGATCATCGTCTACAAGGATATGACTCTGGGTGGCATCCAACGGGTGGAAACGCCGGGAGAGGATCCGGGGGTGAACCCCGGAAGCTGGTGCCGTCGGGTGGAGGCTATGTCGCCGGAGGAGAAGAGAGGGCTTATAAGAGAGCTGGTGGAGGGAACAGAGCCAGACAGAAGAAAGGAGCTTGCGGGGTTACTTAATCAACATCTGGCGGCCTTCCAGTGTCATAAGGGTGATAAGGGACACACCACTATGGCCCAACACCGAATAGATACGGGGGATCAACCCCCTATAAAGCAGCCCCCAAGACGCTTAGCCCCCCACCGAAGGGCCACGGTGGAAGAGGAGGTTGACAAAATGTTGGAGGCGGGGGTAATCGAGCCTTCAGTAAGCCCATGGGCATCTCCGGTGGTGCTAGTGAAGAAGAAAGACGGGACAACCCGTTTCTGTGTGGACTATAGGCGGTTAAACAAAGCTACAGTAAAAGATGCCTACCCTCTGCCCCGGGTGGAGGACTGCTTGGACACTATGGCGGGGGCCACCTGGTTCTCATCAATGGATCTGGCCAGTGGGTATTGGCAACTAGATGTAAGGGCGGAGGACAGAGAGAAGACAGCGTTCACCACCCACCGGGGGCTCTACCAATTCATTAGAATGCCGTTTGGGTTATGTAATGCCCCAGGGACGTTTGAGCGAGTGATGGAGGTTGCCATGCGGGGGCTTCAGTGGCGTACCTGTTTGGTATATTTAGACGACATTGTCGTGTTTGCCGAGTCCTTTGAACAGCATATGGAGAGGTTGGGCGAGGTACTACAAAGACTGGCGGAGGCCGGCCTTAAGATAAAACCCTCCAAATGCCAACTGGCCCGCCGGAGGATACTGTTTCTGGGGCACCAGATCAGTGAGGCCGGGGTAGGGACCGACCCAGGCAAGGTGGAGGCTGTTCAAGGGTGGCCCCCACCACGAAATATCACAGAAGTGAGGAGTTTTCTCGGTCTGGCGGGGTATTATAGAGCCTTCATCCCCGACTTCTCAACTAAGGCTAAACCCCTCAGTTCTCTGGCGGAAAAGGGACGGCCTTTCAAGTGGACGCCGGAGTGTGAAAAGGCCTTCGAGATACTGAAGCAGAAATTGATAGAAGCTCCTATCCTGGGGTTCCCCTGACCAGAAGGCCAGCTTATTATGGACACGGACGCCAGTGATACGGGGTTGGGCACGGTGCTGGCACAAGAACAGGATGGGGAAGAGAGAGTATTGGCCTATGGCAGTCGCACCCTTAGCAAACCTGAGAGAAACTATTGTGTTACGCGGCGGGAGTTGTTAGCCATCGTATTTGGCCTCCGGAAATTCAGACACTATATAGTGGGTCGGCCGGTGGTAGTGCGCACCGACCATGCATCCCTTCAGTGGCTATTGGAGTTCAAAGAACCAGAGGGCCAGCTGGCGCGGTGGCTTCAGATCATAGGCACTTATGACATAGTGATACAACACCGACCAGGAAAGGCCCATGGTAATGCGGATGGCCTATCCAGGACACCCTGTAAACAATGCGGCAGAGACCCAGAAGAAGACAGGCGGTGGTGTCGTGTCTTCACAAGAGCTCAGAGTCAAGTGCTAGAAGGAGGGAACCAATCCCCCGCGGAGGGGTTGGAGCCTCCGGTGGGGGCGGCATGGGAAAAGCTGCAGGATGATGACCCCCTTCTCAGGGAGGTACGGGGGTGGGTGGAAGGGGGAGAGGTACCCACTGAAGCGGTAAGACGGGACTGGAGCTATGAGAAGAAGGCCTGGTATGCCCAGAGAGAGAGGCTGACAATACACAAGGGCGTGTTGGGGAGGTGGTGGATAGGGGAGGCGGGGTCGGCCCACTTCCAGATAGCAGTTCCCAAGCCTAACAGGAAAGATCTGCTGCAGGAGGTACACGGGGAACCACTGGCCGGACACCTAGGGCGTAACAAGACCATCAGGCGGGTACAGGGAGGATATTACTGGCCTGAATTCCGGAGGGATGTCACCCAGTGGTGCGAGCAGTGTGAGCCGTGCCTGCGGCGGAAGGCAGCCCCCGCCCCCCACCGAGCTCCAATGGGACATGTTGGGGCTGGTCTACCACTCCAAAGGGTAGCCCTGGATGTGATGGGACCTCTGCCCCCGACCTCACGGGGTAATCAACACATCCTGGTAGCGGCCGACTATTTCACTAAGTGGACGGAGGCCTATGCCATTCCCAATCAGGAAGCGCCCACCGTGGCAAGGAAGTTGGTGGAGGAACTCATATGTCGGCTAGGGGCGCCGGTGGAGATTCACACCGATCAGGGCAAGAATTTCCAGTCGGGGTTGTTCAAGGAGATAGTAGCCTTGCTGGGGGTCAAGCAAACAAGGACTTGCGCTTTTAGGCCTCAAAGTGATGGAATGGTGGAAAGAGCTAACTGGACCATTGAGGCACTACTGGCCACGGTGGTGGCCACCGACCAGCAGGATTGGGACCTGCAGCTCCCCTTTGTGATGGCCGCCTATAGGTCATCGGTGCATAGCTCCACCGGAGTATCGCCTAACATGATGATGTTGGGAAGGGAAACAACCGTCCCCCTGCATCTGATCTACCCATTGGACCCACCCCCAAGGAATAAGGCTGGATACGTGGCTGAGGTCCAGGAGAAGATGGCACGGGCGTATGAGGCAGCTAGGAGTAACATAGGGAGGTCGGTGGCCCGCCAACGACGTAACTATGATGCGAGGGCGGAGGAGGGCCATCTGCCAACGGGATCCCAGGTCTTCTACTATCACCCCCTAAAGAAGAGAGGACTATCACCCAAGTTGCAATGTTATTGGACCGGCCCGTGGACTGTGCAGGAGAGAATAGGGGATGCGGTGTACAAGATAAAGAGGGGCCGTGTAACCAAGGTGGTACATTTTGATTCTATAAAGGAGGTCTGCCTGCCAGAGGAAGAGGATCTGGGGGATGAATGCACGGAGATAGACCCGGCGGAGGAAGAGGTAGCCAACCCCGACCAGGGAGCGGGGGATGGATCGCCGGGGGCTAAGGCGACACGGGCGATAATAAGGGACCCTAACCCCGGGCCGCGTGACCAAGCATACTTACCCGTTAGGATGGCTGAAGGTGGGGACAGCTGGTGGAAATGGTGGGGGGAGGAGGAGACTAGGGTGAGAGCAGAAGCTGCAATGGCCCACTGGAGGGGTGAACCCCCAGATGACGAACCCCCCCTGGATGAAGAATATTTATCCCCTTTGGAGGAGGAGACAGAAGAAACTAGGGAGAGAAACGAGTTCAAGAGGGCAGAGTGGGCCAGACGGAGGAAGGACCCAGAGAGATGTCGTATCTTAGGCCGGCATGCAGAGAGGTGGCGGGTCTATGAAATGCTAGAGGAGGCAGAGCACGATAACGAACGGAATGAGGAGAGGGAGAGCTGTCTAATAGCCCCGGGTCGCTTACCCCGGAGGCCTAAAACACCGCCTAAGGCGGAGGAGACGCCTAAGGTTGCGCCTACGTGTCTACACTTAGTACAGGCTGGGGCCACGGCCCCGCCGGGCGCCTTCAGGCCTACTACGCCGCCTAGCTCGGGGGACGGGCCTAAAACTCCGCCTAAAGCGTCGAGCGCGCCCCCTGCCGGAGTTATAGCCCTGCCAAAACCGGTGTTGCTACGAAACCAGAATGCGAGTGACGTCAATGAGGAGGGAGACGACCACTATTTGAAGATAACAGTCACTTTCCCGATAGAAATGGCGGAGGACAGACGTGTTGTAATGAGGAAGGTGGAGGAGAGCTGTAGAAATGGTGTAACAGGGGACACACAAGCCGGGCGGGAGGAGGAAAAAAAAAAAGGGCCAAGGGAGCGCGTAAAGAAAGACGGGGTTCACCGGGAGGGCCGCTTGAGGGAGAGAGGGGGCCGATCTCCACCCAAATCCTCGTCCTCACGGTCCCACAGCCGCCCTAGGCATGGGGGAAGGGAGAATGATAGAAATAAACACCGCCAACGGCCCACCGAGGAAACAGTCCACCGAAAAGTAAACAACAAACCCTACAGGAAGAAGGACCGTGCGAAAGACAGCTGGTCAAGAACCCATTCCCACGTCCACTACCCACCGGAACGTTCGGAGGAAGGAGCAGAGCGGACTTTCTCACGGTCGGGTGACGGCCTCATGATAGGGGAAACCCCGGGGGCACAGGCGTGCGGGGAAGGTTCCTGGCTGCTAATTGGACAAGACAACTCAAGGGGGAGGGGTGTGGCCGGGCCGGGGGTGTATAAAGGAAGGACTCATCCCCGGGATTCGGCAATATCGACCATTGATTGGAAGCAGTTAGAACTCGGTAATATGCCTAAGACACACGAAGACGAGAAGTCCGTGCCCATGGTATGGGTAGGGGGAGTGCAGATACCAAAGCACAGGTGTGAGATCTGCAGGGAGGAGGGCAAACCGTATGCCTTTGGACGCAGCGATGCTTTAAAACGCCATCAGAGGAAGCATGAGGCCGTGCAGGAAGGATACGAGTGCCCCTCCACCGGCTGTGAATACCAGGTCGCCAAAGATTACAAGAATGACCTGGTGCGCCACGTGGAGAGACAGCACCCGGACATAAAAGGGTGGGTGCCCCCGAAAGAGACCAAGCAACTGCGGCTGGCTAGTGAAGGGGAGGCGGGGGCCGTTCCAGCACAAACTCCAGGCACCTCCAAGTCTGCAAAACCCAAGTCTAAAGGCAAACCCCGGAAGGTTAAGGTCCATACGTCAAAAGGAGGGGCTGGGAAGGCGGAGGAGCCGGCCGAGTCCGCCGCCGCAAGCACTTCTAAAACGGAGGCGGTGGTGTCCTCCAGCCAGACACCGGGCAGCGCCTCTATCATATCGTCACTGGTGTCCCCCGGGATAAGCATAGGGGATGAGGAAATGGAGGAGGTGGCCACAGCGGCCAAATATCTAGAGGAACTGGTGGGACTGAAAACTCCACCCAATCAGGAACTACCTGCGCAAGGGGTGGCCACCCGGAGTAGTACGGGCAAGGGGCGGAAACGGGTGTCCGAGGAGGCAGTGGAGGAGCCCCCTGACAAAAAGGTGCGCCGGTCCCCCGGTAAGGAGGGAGCTGTCCGCCGGGTTACAGAAATGATAACGGACCCCGTCACCGGTAAATATCAATTGGAGCCAGAGGAGGAGGGAAAGGTTCTCTTTGTTCTTAAATTACTAATGGACAGGTACAGTAGGGAGGGGGAGACCCCGACCAAAACCTTAACTAGACTCCAGAAGGAGTTGCCGGTGGGCACACTGGACATAGATGAAATAGAAAAGGAATATGATGCGGCTAGGACGGGTATACCAACACGGAGAACCCAGCTAAAGGTTGGGACTTACGATGACATCACAGACGACGGTTCACAGTCAGCTCAGGAGTCCAGCCCTGAAAAAGGAAAGGCATTTGAAATTTCCGGGGGACTCGATTCCAGCCCTGAAAAACTGCCGGAGTACACCTTAAAGGAGGACCGCCCCAAACCCCACATTGAACCGGAGTTATGTACACCTCCGGCTGCGCCGCGTTCCGGGGGTGGGAGTCTGGGGCACCACTGGTGGACTAGCCTTTTCCGGGGTCTCCCCCGTGCGCACGGTAACCTGCTCCGTCAGTGTTTCTAATCCTGTTTTCTGGCTACTCTTTCCCGGGCCTTTCCCTTTTCCTCCTTTTGTCTTTTTAGATTTCTGTTCTTTCAAAGCTCTTTCCTCCTCCGCCACCCTGGCTTCTGCTTCTTTCTTTTCCTCTATAGCCTTCTGTCTTTCCATTTCTCTCTCCTTCTCTAACCTCTTTTGTTCCTCTAACTTCTTCTGCCTGGCCCTCTCTCTGCCAGCTTTGATCATCGCTGCATACTGCTCCTCGAGGTCAGGGTAGCCAGCCACGCCGGGGGGTATTCAAAGATTTCTTCATCGACTTTAGCTGGAGCGGAGACCATCTCCGTGGCTACGTCTTCGGGGTCTGGTTTACCTGGTCCCCTGTCCTCCTCCGCCTCCGGGGAGTCGGGGGTGGAGGTGGCCCCTTCCTCAGCAGGTGTACATAACTCCGGTTCAATGTGGGGTTTGGGGCGGTCCTCCTTTAAGGTGTACTCCGGCAGTTTTTCAGGGCTGGAATCGAGTCCCCCGGAAATTTCAAATGCCTTTCCTTTTTCAGGGCTGGACTCCTGAGCTGACTGTGAACCGTCGTCTGTGATGTCATCGTAAGTCCCAACCTTTAGCTGGGTTCTCCGTGTTGGTATACCCGTCCTAGCCGCATCATATTCCTTTTCTATTTCATCTACGTCCAGTGTGCCCACCGGCAACTCCTTCTGGAGTCTAGTTAAGGTTTTGGTCGGGGTCTCCCCCTCCCTACTGTACCTGTCCATTAGTAATTTAAGAACAAAGAGAACCTTTCCCTCCTCCTCTGGCTCCAATTGATATTTACCGGTGACGGGGTCCGTTATCATTTCTGTAACCCGGCGGACAGCTCCCTCCTTACCGGGGGACCGGCGCACCTTTTTGTCAGGGGGCTCCTCCACTGCCTCCTCGGACACCCGTTTCCGCCCCTTGCCCGTACTACTCCGGGTGGCCACCCCTTGCGCAGGTAGTTCCTGATTGGGTGGAGTTTTCAGTCCCACCAGTTCCTCTAGATATTTGGCCGCTGCGGCCACCTCCTCCATTTCCTCATCCCCTATGCTTATCCCGGGGGACACCAGTGAATATTACTGAGTACATTAACTCCCACGGGCCAGCGCCCCAAGACCCCGGCAATGACGAGCTCCGGCAGCAAACCCATGGACAATGAGGGGGAACCCGTTGGAGTAACCCCCCAACAAAAAGGCAAGATGGCCGGGAGAGCAAAAGGGAAGCCTGACTTAGTGCATTACCCCAGGACAGTTACTGTTGGGTTGGAGGGGCTGGTGGTGCAGTCTCCCAAGGGGGACTTTCTCTTACAAATCGAGGCTGGGGAGGAGGCGGGACACATGGAGACTATGGTGTTGGTGCCGGAGGGGGTGGAGACGGTGCAGGGGAGTGTGGAGGATGAGGACCCTTTAGGCCCACCAACCTCCGAACGTGTTATAATAGTGACAGACGCCCAGGTGGTACCCATACCTGACGGGGGCGTGGCTCCCACACAAGGAGTAGTGTCTGTAAGCCACGTGGTGGTTGCCCCTTCCCCGGCTCCCGACTCTGGTAAAAGGGTAGAGGTGGAGGAGAACTTGATGCCCTGCAATAAGGACTTCACAGGCCCCCGTGAGCTGCAGGAGTATACAAGGCGCTTGCGGAACCCGGGAAACTTGGGGCCCGAGATGAGAGTGGTGCCGGGGGGTGTGTGCAGCTCGGCAGTGCAAAGCTTGGCTGACGGTGATGTGGAACTGGTTCAGGTGACCCGAACCAGGTACGCCAAGGCTTCCAGGGAGGGACTGTGCTCCAGATGCGGGCAGCCATGGCCTATTACCCCGAAGGCCCCGGAGAAGGAGGAGAGAGAGGAGGAGGAAGCCTCTACGAGCACCCAGTAAAAAGGGTAAGTGTCTCTTCCGGTGTATCTACGGCGGGAGAAGCGGAAACTCCAGTACAGGAGGGCGCCGGCGGAGGTTGGTGGGAGGAAAAGGAGGGAGGGCGGTGATGCAGCCGGGTCGGAGGGTGACTGCGGGATAAGCTGGGACGACGTGGAATGCACCCGAGTAATCTATGGGTGTAAGCCAGTACAGGCTGGGGGAGCAGTAGCACCTTAAATTAAGAACAAAATGCATCAGTTCCGGTGGGGTAAGCAGTACAAGTGCCTTACCTTGTGTTGCAGACCTGGTCGAGCCGCGGGGGCGGCATCCGGAGGCAGGCGGAGGAGAGACGGCAACAACCGGAGGAAGGTGGCCGTCGGTGGACGGTTTGGAGGACCGGTGGACGGCTCGGTGGATGAGTAGGGGGCATCTCGGCGGTGGCAGTGATGTTGTATTGGCCTTGAAGGCAGCAGTTGTATAATAGTTAAACCATTTGTAAATTATGAAGCTATCCGGTGGAGCATGCTATAAGTATTGATACTGTGTATACTGTATGATTATCTATATTGCTCAATGTATTTGTTTAAAAGTAATAATCACAAACACCCAGGGGCCATGGTGTATAATTGTTTATTCAAAATTGGATACCCATCTGCAGGAGGGTACTCTGACATTCTTTCCCAGTACGACTGTTAATTAGTTGGGGAGAGTGTGGCGTAGACCGAGCCGACGTCGGTGGATCCCGAAACCATCCTGGCATGGGGGCGGGGGAAGCCGGCGGAGGCGGAGTCACGTCAGCATTGTGTAAAGTTGTGTTATGCGGAGTAGCGTCTTCGGCGGCGGTGTATGTTGTGCATACACCAGCGCCGGTGGACTTGCAAGTGTATAAATACTGGAGGTGTCCCACCGGACAGTCAGTCTGGGTTTGGGGTGGCTATAGGACGCACCGGCACTTGCTCCAGAGAGGAGGAGCAGCGGCATATAGATAGAAATATACTTAGCTGGTGTGGCAGAGCAAGCCAGGCAATAAAGAATTCACGTTAATTATACTTGTCCGTGTTACTGGTCGTCATTCTCTTATCCGGAGGAGCTTGAAGTACGCTACAATATGTTTAGAATTGTGTTTAGGATCTAAACACCATTTGTGCAGTGTAGTTAAGTACGTGTAAGAGATACACAGTTAGTTGCTCTAGTTGATTTAGAATGAATGTGTTTCAATCGCCAGTACATCTGGTATCAGATGCTCTCAAATATTCTCACCATGGCTATAGCATCAAACAATGCCTTATGGGCTCAGTGAAAATTCTAGTCAAAATGAGAAATTATGTTAGACCCTACACTATACGTAGCAAGTAGGCAAGTTTTCTCCCCTTAAACTGTGCTTTTGAAAATCCAGACTTCCTTCCGTATCAGTTGTTAACAACTAGGACAGAACACCTTTCATATGAGAGCTATATCCTACTGCAGTCTATACCTTCTTTCAAGTCTTATATACGTCTCTTCTTATATCCTATATATTGAATATTTAGCTTCTTTGCAGCTCTTCCTTTAAAGCAAAATCCTTAAATATTAAATGTGTTATACATTATGTACTTGAAATAATGCTTCTGTTCAAAAATATCAACTATGATTGATCACAAAGACAGACTGAATACCTTACTGCACGTTTAGTGTAGATAAAGTGAATGCACTCATTTAAGCCTAGTCAATCAGTGCCCTGAAAGCAGACATCCATACCTGAAGGGATATTATCAGACCCTATTTGAATACCCCCTATCATGTAGTGAGCTTCCGTATGTAAGCTGGGTTATCTCAAATAAGATAAGATTTAACCAATTAGTCAGTATGTTTCTCCAATGGCCCTAAGTAATCTAAATGTCTGGCTGCATTGCTCATTTTGAGCCTGATTACAAAGTCACAGAACAGGGCCATGGTAGATCCCGTTACTACTTTCAATATCTATAATCTAAGACTGGTTCTAGCTCTGTCCTCGGACGTCACCAGTTCCCCAGGCTGGTTACAATTCATTTTCTGGTACCTACCACAGTACCACGAGATGGGGGCAATATAACAGTGTCCAAAGAAAAAAAGGATTGGCCAGGCCTTAGAATGATCATTGGATGAATTGAATCCATCCAATGACCAAGGTGTTATTTCTAAAGGGCCTACAACTACGTGCACTCATTGCATCTTGAGAAGTGACCCCCTTAGGGGGTTAGACATCACCTAGATGTCCAAATGTTTATGAGGTCATTGCTGCGTATATTTTATTTGAAAAAGAATATTAAAAAAGGCGACATCTAGCAGCTCCTAGAAACCATCTGTGCTCAAGTTAAATGTTGCTTTCCCTCAACATATTGGGTCGCCACATTATCATTAATTTCACCTACACCTGCATTAATAGGAATTAACGGCTTAGAGCACTCTTTCATTACCAAAAAGAAAATAGCAAAAAGGATAGAAATCGTTGAGTTTTCACCAGTGAACTTGTCCTGCTCAAGAAACATCACTATGCAATCAGCTCTAAAGTACAGGCCTCTATAAGTAAGAAGTGTTTACTACTTCGTAGAGTGGCAAGGTTTGCACGTTACATTTCTTATGTTGGTAACCTAGTTGCCAACATCAGCCATAGGGTTGAGGCTGCGCACAAACAGAGAAAATGCCAACACAGGCCCAGCAAATGGTGTAAACATGGGCCCCAGGTGACCCACGGACCCGGGGGACGGGGTGGGAGTGGGCTGCCCAGGGTGGGGGATTCTAGTTGCGTCCAGGAAGGCATTTCTCAAGATGGTACGACTAGACCCTTCCAAATTGTAGTGGGATCCCCACTTCAATGCCATTATAGCCATACATCTAGTGGTCACTTTTGAATTTCTTAGTATGACTGCCTTATCAAAACTGATGTAATTACTACATTGGGCACATTGGGTACATAGCAGTCGTACAGCATTACCTACGATCAACCAATCTAGTTTTGATGGTTTCAAATCGTCTTACCATGTTGAGAAATGCCTTCTGTTGCCCTTTCATATGGCATGATAGGTATCCACTGTATGGGCTGCATGCACCGTTCAACAATGAACTTATAAAGATATAAATGTGACAGGACACGGGAAAAGGTAACATTATGGGGATTTAGTGCTATTTACAGAATTTAGGTGGCAAAACCAAGTGAAGTATGTTTACCATTTTTCTTGTAATGTCTCAGAAACTTTGAGCAGGCCTTTGGGACACATTCTAGCAACAGTGGACCCAAAATGATGGGCATGGGTGTCTTTTACAACACAAATATATCATCATACCTGACCCTGACAGTACCTGTGTAGGTTGATTGACTGGGACTGGGACCTTTGCTGATTTAGGGATATCTAACTGACTGCAGTAGCAGTTGCTCAAGACAATACAGATTGACACATTAAACCAAATCTATTTGAATTGAAATGAGAATGTCTTGGGGATCATTTTAGTATATTGCTTATCAAAATCTGACGAGGAGAAGTGGACTAACATCCCCTGATAATGTATGAGGATACATCATATTTTGCACTTATGGGCCACCTGGTGGCCAAAAATAAAACTAATCCCCATAATGTTACGTTTTCCCAAGTTGTGTCACAAATATTGGTGGCATTAGTTATGATACAGATTTGTGTGACGTCTGTTTGTAATTATGTGGTGTAGCCGGGGAATAGGGGTGGGATTGTTATGGATAGTATGGACATGAACAACACACTCCTTTAAATCATGAATTGTTGTATCGAAGGGGGTAAATTAAAAAAAGAAAAAGGATTATCAAGAATGTTCTTGGAATGATCAACGATGACATGACAGGTAATAGTTTAAGCCTTTAAGGGCCACTGATGGAGGAGTGCATCATGCATATTGGTCGTCATGATGCACAAATGAAGTGCTGGAGGGGGTGCTGGCAGTCTAATAGTAGTAGTAGTAGTAGTATCTGAAATAAATTGACCTGGTCAAACATCGATTATTTGTTTTACAGCCATTTAGAGCTGGAAAGCCCGCCAAAATATGTTTTGGTTCCCTGTTTCATCAACGCAGGCCCCAAAAACCTGTAAGTTTCTATCAATGCAAACCATGTTATTTTGCCTATCAATCCCTTTCAGCAGACCTACCTGTCCAGCTACCCCATATTATTAATCCAATCAGCATCCACCATGACTACTAACAACCTCTTACACCAATTGGTCTAACACTTAATCTGCTACCAGCCTCCTAATCCCTTAACCCTTTAAGAGCCGCATGATGCCTCCAGGTTCATATCCCTTTGTTGCCATTATACACAAAAGTAGTGTCTGTAAGTACATACTACAACACTGCATTGGAGTATCATGCTTACAATTTGGCAATGTATGCCGATCCTATAGGAGACTACACCAATATCTAGTGTATCCACTATTTCTAATTTGGCTGGTTCTTCTAAAAGTGGCAAAACACACTGAGAAGACATGTTATGATGGGTACCTTGTCCCTGGATAACAACCACTTCCAGGGGCAAGCTGCTTCCACCTTATCAGCTTGTATCAGTGCATGTCTCCAGACACCAGCTCCAGTCCCGCTTAGGCCCTATATGGTCAGCATGGTGTGTAAATGAAGCACTGGCACCGTGCATTAAAGCATTATGCAGCATCCAATGGGTTAATTCCCTTTACACCTGGCTGTTTTAATTATGTACCTAATTTGGCAGTTTCTCACAAACGTCATGCAAACTGCTATAAATAGACTTGACTACTTGTAAAAGTTACCCTCTGGACCCTACATTACTGTAGCCATAGTAATGGGTTGAGTTTTGTTTGAGTGGGGTGGTTGGGGAGCAGGTCAGGTGGAGGGAGGGTTAAGGCTTTAAAATCCCCTCCCTCGGCATTAAGCTGCTCGCATCTGCTCAACAACAACTCAGAGGAATGGTTGAGTCGTGGTTGAGTTGGCAGGAGCAATCAGGCAGAACCTGCAGAACACCTTCTTAGGGCAATGAGGAAACATCCATTGGACAAACACGGATTGGTTTAGAGCAGCTCCTCTGTATACCATTTGATCTATGGAATACTTTTGATCTACAGTCAGTGAGCATCTGTGAGCAACTCCTTCATTGGCTTAAAGTCATATTTGAGTTACACAAAACCATAACATGGTGTGAAAGGTGCGCCAGGGAGGGAAGTGATGAACTTTGATGGGAATATGCAGTCCTAATTATTAGGATCACCAACCAAGAGAGGGATCATTCTGTTTTAACAAACACTTGAACAACACAATCTTGTGAGCAATTTTCCAATTCACACACCAATATGTACTTCATGTCTACCACATTTTCAGCACTTCTTCGGTACTTTGAGTACAACAGTACTTGGACATGATAGACTTCAAATCCTTAAGTTCTGCGATATTGAATTTTAACGATAATTGTCCCCTCTTTTAACTACTGGAGAGCTTTTGGAGATTTTACCCCACTACCTCGTGATCGTCTTTGGGAGTATATTTGTTTGGCAAGTCGATTTTGTCAAGGATTTATCTGATAATCCGTTCAAATTGATGAGTATTGGATAACAGCTCCAAGTGATGCGATAGAGAACCAGGATGTGAGTATCCTTAGATACATTTAGTTGCATGTGATATCAGTCTCATATTGCCAAAGCATGATTTACTCTTTATTTGATCTAAGGGAAATCAAAAGATTACAATACATCCCACATTATAATTCTTGTAGAATAACATGATTTTGTGTCCTCCTTTGGGCCAGTTCGAATTTAATCGTGTACAGAGAATGTCAACATTTCCATCAGCTTATGTGAATATCTGCACACAAAGCGATATGTGGTCATGACTTCACTGTTCTCTAAGGGGTTTGGATTTCACAGGGTTTCACCTAGAGAAATACAGGCATCGATTATGACACTATGCAGCACCAGAAGTGATTCCTTTATGATAGAGAGCACCAGACTAAGCACATGATATGCAAATGGACAGGGAATGGATACCATAATATACCATAGGTGGAATACATCAATTCTTGACAAGCCTTAGCTTTGTTAACTCATTTCACCGTTAATAAGTTCGTTTTGAAGTTTCACCACTGCCCCCTCCCATCTTACCTATATGGGGGGGGGTAATGTCATGCATTAGTGATGCATATAGAGTTTTAATGGGGGAGGAGCTGTGCTTCTCAGCCACGATGATGATTATACGAGTTTGGGTCTAGTAGCCCAAACCCCTGTACATACACACCCTCCTTCAGCCCATGGTGAGCGTCAGATGGACAGCATCGGGCAGGTAGGTACTTCTCCAGGGTCGAACCCTAAATATCAAACCTCCACTGGAAGCCCTATAAACAGGCTTATTTAGGACATGTGGGATCCAGGTGATGTGAGTGAGTGGGTGAAGGTTGTGGGTGGTCGGGTGGCCTCTGAACCTGCCCCACCATTACCACATTCACCAATACTGCTTCTAACTACCGCTATAATTGAACAGAGTAAATTGTTCTCATGTAATGGTAAAGGTAGGAACCGTATTGCAAAATGATATCTCACAATGTCTCTCATATTCAACAAGAATCCCTTATTATAATATTACCAAGTCCTAATATAAGGGATAATAATGGAGTTTGACGATTGGATTATCTTAAACCAAAACTATTCAAACTATTTGAGAAAGTGTTTCACATAGTAGGCTGAGTTATAAGACATACCAAGGTTTCTAGAACACTAGATCTGCTCTCTCCAAGAGGTATCAAACACAGTCAAACCTTTCCTCAAAGCTCCCGGCCAGTCGTTCCTCCAGAAGGTAGCCCCTTGGTGGGATCCCACCTCTGCCCTACCTCTACCTCTGGTCAATGAGTACAGAGCTGCTCACCTACCCCTCTCTGTACCTGACTATCAACTCAACCCAACATAGACCCTCATAGCATCATGTACACTGGGTGACATAGGAAAAATGTTACCCCTATAGAGGAGTTAAGAAAAGTTCTACTCACTGTTGCCGGTACTCCCAAGGAAAGAAGCCCCTTATACTCGCAAGGTAACGGATTGTTGTTGCTATGGCGAGTAGGCGAGTAGGCGGGGAGAATGAGGAGGTGAGGGGCATGGAGGGCAAACTGGGGGTGAGGGCTGGAGGGGGATCTGGATCCCACCTACCGCCAGGAGTAAATGTGGGCTGTAGGGTGTTGGCTTTACCCTCTGCCACCCCCCCCCCCATTTGCCTTTCTGACTTGGCCTGGCACTGGGAGTACCATGTACACGCCTTACCCCCCCCCCCCCTACACATACCCTACATCAGCCTTGGTACCATTGGTTAAAATAGTGTAGACTGTATCAGAAATGAACTAGATTTTATGGGCAGAGTAGGTCAGGAGCAGATATATATATATATATATATATATATATATATATATATATATATATATATATATATATATATATATATATATTTACATAGTGCTATGTTGTTCTTCTTATTTATTAGCTTCAGGGAATAACCTTGCCCATTTTTTGGAACAGATTTACAGCACTTAAATGAAGGACACTAGACTTCAACAGGATGATATATAGAACAACACAATTTAGCTTGTGAATTGCTTGTGATTCAGCTGCAGAGTAATATTTTTTCATACTTTTCATAAAACCGATATTGAATCCTAGAGCTGACGGAAGGCATCCCTGCCCGGGCATCCCTGAGATTCAATTAAAGAATAACAATATCTCGGCAGTCCAAAGTTTGGATTAGGCCAAAAAGGATTAATTTAAAATGTTGGTTTCAAGTATCATGCTTTTTCAAAATTGGAAGAAAAAAGAGCTAGGGTCGGCCTTATATTGCTAGGTAGGGTCGGGTTACCTGAAACATTTCTGTTTTGTTTTCATAAATAATCGGCATAAACCCCTCATTGTTTTCTAATTATGACTATTTTCATTACTGCAGTTAAACAGGCCTGGGAATACTTGTGCTATCCCATACTTGGGTGCCTGGGGATAAAGTGTACGTTAGAGTAGGAGTATAAATGAGTGGGTGGATATATGGGATGGCAGAGGGAGTGTACATAAGGAGGGGGTGCTGATTGTAAGAGTGGGCACACAGTTAAATAGGACCTGGAGCTCTGCCTATAGGGTTGACCCGGGATGCATTATCAACCAATCAGATAATTCCCTGTATTCACTGCAGAATTTTTTGGGTACATTATGTAACACCTGGTACCCATCATGCTGGTTGTTATCAGCGCATGTCTCGCCAGGTGCGAGATCAAGCAATGGATGACACACTAAGCGTCCATACTCAATCCTATAGATGGAACATATGGTAACTGTTTGATCTTTTTTTTATCCAGCTCTCTACCTATATAGTTCTTATAAAGTTAGATATCCAGAACATGGGCCCATGTTTTGTTACAGCTGCTGGAATACAGACCTGATATTCTCAAAGGCTGGTATCCAACTACAAGTATTAAACTATACAAAGTTATTTTGATAGAATATATTGATAGCAGTGAGATAAGAGACATACTAATCATAATTATCTGCAGATCATTTGGAAATGGTGCTAATTTATCACTGTTTCCAGTACTTTGTTGCGCAGTGATGCAGTGTGAATTCTATATGATATAATGAACCCCCCGATTACAGGAGAGTAAAGACGTGTACGTGCTATAAGGAATGTCTGTGAAGATAAGGGTAAATGTTTTGTACCAAAGTTTCCTGATAAATATCATTATTTTGCAGAGTAACACACTGTGCCAAGCCTGGAACAGGTGCAAGCTAAGTTGGTGGGAATCTTATACAAAAGATGCCTTTAGGTAGATGCCCACTGAGATAATCCCTACAGACCTTCCAGGGCCCTCCTGGAATTTGCTGACTGGTATTCCCATTAACGCCATGTTGAATATCACTAGGACCCCAGACGGGTAAAATCGACAAGGAGACAAGGCCACTTATTAAAATCGACAAGGGACACAGGGTTGAGAGACAAGGGACAATGCACCGTTCTTAAAATCGACAAGGGACATGGGCTTAGAGACAAGGGACAAGGCCACTTCTTAAAATTGACAATGGACATAGGGTTGAGAGACAAGGGACAAGAACCATTTCTTAGATTCGACAATGGACATGGGATCCCCCTGTCTAGGGCCCTATCACTGACACCAGGCGGCAGCACAAAATCATCTGGAGCATGCGCAGAACTTGTTTCCTGTAATTGAAGATTATATCAGAGGGGCAGCCATTGACATTCTTGGATGACAAAATTGAGAATTCTGTTACAAGCAGTGTAGTCTTCTGGTCACTCTTAGAATAGACTAATTATCTCCTTCAACTGGCAGGAAGGGAAAGACGCAGAACCCATTTAGAATTTGGGCATTCTAATAAGCATTTCATTTGTTATCATTGAAGGCACCAAGATGGATTGATTCAATCACATCAAATTGCTTTTTCCTTCTCTGAATAATCATTAAAGAAGTTTAAACCTCAGGAAAGGTTGGCCCTAGAGACAGAAATGTTATACAGTTGTCCATTGTTGAAAGTGCTCTACAGTGAAACCAAGATTCATTTTTATTACAGAACGTTTTCCCCTGTTAAAACCTTCCCTGAAGCCAAATCAATAATCTTATTGTTTTGCATCCTTATTGTTGCACTATTTAATTCCCACATGTATGAGGCACACTATGATCCACAATGGTACCTCTACAGGCATTCACATGTCTTTGGTATTGGTTTACAGCAGAGTGTCCTAGTCTGTCTGTCCCTGATAAAGGAGCCTGTTAGTCTGCATGTGGAGGCGGCTCATATAAACATGTTAACACGTGTATAGGTGAAACATGTGATGGTTTATACCAACATCTACCTATCCCTCAGCTAAAAGTCCCTCCCATAAACCTATGCCCTAGTGCTCTATGGCCATTCCTATCCTACAGAGTGAAGTTAGTGCTTTACTTCCTACTCCGAGTCCTTTTCCATGTATCCGTTATTTGCATTGATGATAACGTGTCAATAAGGAAGGCCGATCAAGTGGACTATATGGCTGATTTCTAGGAAAGGCAAAAGGTTTGGGAACAATGATATACAATGCCCTCCCATCTACTGACGTGGGGAGAAGAGGGATGGGGGGGGGGTTATATCTTATTAAAGACAGTGTTGGTTGTTGCCTAGAATCATTATCTTCATCAGGGGGGCATTTCTGAACATTGTACGACTACACACAGCCACTACGATTTGAAACTCAAAGGAATAAGGCAGGTGATCATAGGTACTGCCCTACGACTGAGCAGTTGTACTTGGGTAGTGAACAAGTAACCAATGGATAACTCATGACGCATGTGGGTTAGTGAAGGATAATGACACGAGGCCATAGGCCGAGTGTTATTAGCCTTCGCTAACCCACACAAGTCATGAGTTATCCATTGACTACTTATTTTATACCACAAAACCAATAAATAATCAATATTATACCAATAAATTCAAGTTGAAAACAAAAATTATTCCCCCTCCCCGGGACTCGATGCCAGCCATTGTGTGTACACGATCAGTACATACACCTCGGTGCCCGGCAGCGGACGGCGACAGCCCCCGTCTTGGCTCGGACAGGCAGCGGCACACGGCTAAAGATTTCAATGCGTCTCGCTGTTATGTTTGTGTATAATACACCTCCTCGCCCGGCAGCGGACAGCGGCACACGGCGAAAAAAAATTTCAATGCGTCTCGCTGTTATGTTTGTGTATAATACACCTCCTCGCCCGGCAGCGGACAGCGGCACACGGCGAAAAAAGATTTCAATGCGTCTCGCTGTTATGTTTGTGTATAATACACCTCGTCACCCGGCAGCGGACAGCGACAGCGCACACGGCGAAAAAAGATGCGCCTGGACCGTGGCGCGATCCATGTACCTCTGACGGCTGAGCGCAAAGCGGTAACCGCTAGGCCACCGCGTCTCCTCCTCCGAGCGCGTCTCGCTGTTATGTTTGTATACTAAATACACCTCGTCGCCTGGCAGCAGACAGCGACAGCGCACACGGCTTTGTATCATATCCAGACTTGGTTCGAACCGAGCATTTCTCGTCAGTCCTTGTGGCGCAGTGCATAAGGAGTTGGATTTGGGATGTGAGACTGCAGGTTCGATCCCTACCCTGGCCTGGAAAATTTCATGGGTTTTAACATGTAACATATGACATGGGAGGACATGAGAGGCGTGCGGTTATCCTGGATAACCGCACGCCTTACATGGATAACCGCACGCCTTACATTGATAACCGCACGCCTTACATTGATAACCGCACGCCTTCCAAAATTGATGTTACAGCCTATAGGGTGTGCAATATCGACAGATATGTGTATGGGAATAGCCACCAAAAAGCACTGTGTAACCCACAAATCGTGGTATATTAGTAACAGGTAGTATATAGCATTGCGCTAGCAATATTCTTAGGATTTAAACTACGATTTCATGGAGAGTAGTCATAGTTTGTTAAGAAATGGCTTCCAGTGCTAGATGTAGCTTTCTGAGAAGTAGCTATGTACCTTACTAGGCTTGCCGCTGGGGGAGCAGTGTTATTACCCTGTTTACCTATAAAATATTAACGTAGCCTGGGTAGAGGTGGTTTGTTTTGGTGTAGAGCTTTAGTGTACAGGTCCCTAGCCCAGGATAGAGATATTATACTGTATGAGGGTGTGTGATACATGTTCTACTGGTACATTGTGTTGTGCTATACACTGTTTTAAAGGGGGAGCAGAATCATACAATTTCTCCTTAACTTTGGGCTTGACAAAATTGTGAAATTTGCAAAGAATAACACAAATCCACCATATATACAGAAATAGCTCGAAATCGCAGCCAGAACTTGCATATATCTCATTTCCTATATTATTTTGATACATATGAATAGGGTATTTTTTTACTTTTTAAACTGTCATATACCATAGGTTTACCTCCTCAAACATATGACACCTTTTTGCATATTTTTGAAATTATTCTGACAAATATCTGCAGAAGAAGCTAGAGAACCAGCAGGTCTCCCCAGAGGTCCCCTATTTGCCTTCCTGACCTTTAGAACAGTATAAAACACTATGCAGAGCAACTGACTAGAATCATACATGTGAACACATCAATACAATTTAGGAGTAGGCAAAGAGAGAGAATATTCCTGAAGAATACTCCCTACCCGGGATATCCTTTAATTCTGCTAGAATGTTCACATTTTTATTTCTCCTCTTGGGCCCAGGAGGGACTTAGGGAAGAACCTCTAAAATTCCTTTTTCAGAGAGTAAAAAGTACTGAGGGAAACGTACATGACCTAACTCGCTTTTATATCATTGAAAATACTTTCACAGAAGAATGAATAAAAAAAAACACACATTTTTACTTTAAGCAACGTGCACATTTCATCTAAACGAGTTTATGAAAATTATTTAGCAGTATAAAACGTGCGCTTTATAATATCTTTTGGTTCTTGTTTTGCTTTTGGCAAGACCCTCCTGAGACTGTATAATATCCCCACAGAGAGCCATAGACAGCAGACGGCAGACGGTCAGTGTATAAAATATAAAACCACCTCTTCGCTGCTTCGCATTAAACAAGTACCGGTGTGAACCCTCTGGAGATGTGGAGCCCACTTCTAGAAGGGTAAAAAGACAAACATTTCCAGTCCATGATATTTACTGTAAGTTAAGTTCTACTTCTGTATCAGCAATACAGCATAATTTCAGTAGGGTAAAACCTCTTGAACGAAAACTACTTTCATCTTTTCTTTTTTATGTGGTGGGGGTGGCGGTTGGGGGGTACATTCAGCCCCCTCCTTTCTTCCCCTCTATATATATCTGTGTGTTTTTTGGATCAAATCTGTCTGTCTGTCTGTCTCTGTCTGTCTGTCTCTATATCTGTCTGTCTCTGTCTCTGTCTCTCTCTGTCTCTGTCTCTCTCTCTGTCTCTCTCTCTGTCTCTCTCTGTCTCTGTCTGTCTCTGTCTGTCTGTCTGTCTGTCTGTCTGTCTCTCTCTCTCTCTCTCTCTCTCTCTCTCTCTCTCTCTCTCTCTCGACAGGATATGTTTAGGCTATTCACCGGGAACCATGTTTTCGTAGGGCAGCTCTGTGAAAGCAATGTATAAAACACTGTTATGGGGTCTAACATCAAAGGCTATTGTCTCAGTATTGAATTGATTGACCCTCACCTTTGGTTTTCTGAGAACAATACACCCAATCACCTGTATTTGAACTTATATGCACAGTTCATTACAATAATAAGAAGAAGAAGAAGAATAAGAATATTACCTTTTAGTTATATTGAATTCAGGTACATTGTAAAAATAACGATTAAATCTACCAGGGATCCTCGTAAAACTGAACAGTGAACCACCATAATTCTATAGCAGTGAACCAGTGTAGTTTTTTTCTTACAAGAAGTCACAGGTGCCAGTACCGTACTGAGTACGGTCTTACCCAAAAGTCTGGAGAGGGAATAAAGATATGAAGAGTCGTGAACTCGTGTAAAAATGCCAATAATCAAATGTTTTACATCCTTTGAATAGAACTTAGAAGATGTGTGTACAGAAAGCAAACCTCTGTCGGTAGGTAGTCAACTGAAAATGGGGTTTCAAATGTCCTACCCCTTTTGTGGATGACATCCAATATTTTCTCATTTTAGCCAGCGCACCACTTTCAAGACGCTAACACTTCTGTTGTGGCTCGCACCCTACACGTTTAATTTGTTCAATGTATTGGAGTGCCTACCTATTTTTATCCTGCCCAACTGACGCATGAAGAGAAAGTTTTGGTTATTGCAAAACCACCGAAAATATGTGAATCACACAACATTCCTTCTCATTGTGTCATCAGTCCATTTATATCTTCAGGTCACCGCTTAGTTTCTAAATTTGGTGTAGGGACTTTTCCATACTGCCCCTACAGAAAATACACGTGGAATTGGACATGGTTGGCCTCACCTGGTGCCAAATGTCAGAACTACGGTGTTGCCAACTCTCCAAAAGTCTGTAAACGAAGAGGTTAGTAAACTGAAAGTCAACTCTAGTTTCTTGCATCCGGTTTCATTCAATTAACCTATTACTTGTTTTCTTTTTCTTCTAAATACTGTTAGGTATGTTGGGTTGTTACTTGTTGCAGATATGGTGGGGTGTTCGTATTTAAGCATTCAATTTTATGACAAAGAAAAACAACTGATAACTATCGATGATCTTAGCATGTGCCTTAGAGCTTAGCTAAGGGTGTGTCTAATAGGCGAGAGGGGGGAGGTTGTGAGGGGTAGGGAGGGGGGCAGAAGAGGGAGAGAGAACTACAAAGAGATAGATAGGAAAAACATGGCGGCAGAACAGAAAAAAATGATTGAGGGTAGATAAAAACTTAGTGAAGTGCAAGTCTAATTTCAAGATTTAATTGTGGTTACTCATATCACTCCCCATGACTTGTTTTAAGAAAGGGAACAAATAAAACATTATTCACATGGAAAATCCCATGCTTTAATATGCCCACCCTTGATCTCAGGACGCGTGCTGTGGAATGACGTCACACATTATGTGATACCCTATTGTTCGGAGGCCCCCCTCAGACTGTTCCCGGAACAAGCTGGCCCTACCTTTCTCAGGTTATATTCTCAGGTGTTCATAATAATAGTTCCCACCTGCCACACTAGGGGGGTGTCTGGGACAAGGCCATGTTTTGGTTCTCAATTACACAGGCGGTGATTTTGATAATGGCGGAATGTTGCCGGTTCCTGACCTCTCCACCAATAACTGACAAAATGCATATGCAAGTAGATACTGTATACAAATTGTTATGCCGGCATTCTGCTTGGCTATTAAATATGATCTGTCCCTAGAATTAATTGCAGAGGAAGTTGGGGTTGGTCAATAAATCTCAGTGTTTGATGAGAGTGGGGCCGTTTTAGGCCTCAAAAGTCAGCGTTTCCCGACAAAGAAATGTGCATTTTCACTTTAAAATCTGTGCGTAGGATGTGCTTTCATGTTCTGGCTGCTCTCTGGTGATCTCTTCTTTGATAGAATCTTTCTTTATCTAATTTGATATAGCAGTCTGGGGCATAATAAAGAACATGCTTAGCACTCCTAGCACTGTATAGCATTTTTTTAAACGAACTGAAGCAATACTTGTTGTGCTTTATATACTAAAAATTGCCAGTGAAAAGTCGATAAACTGCTTAGAGATTCCAAGAATTGAAACTGGTTTTCTAGACAGGTGGAGTTTACTTGTACCACAGGCACACTTTCCCCGGCATATTCATAATGGGAACCAAACCTGGGTGTTGGTGTCCAGACCCATTCTGAACTTGATTACCATCAGTAGGGGGTAGTAGGTGTGATTATCCCCTCATTTTACCTCCTATTATGCTGGTGGGTGGTATGCATTTATAATTATGCATACCAGTAGTTTTGACTGTCTGGAAAACTAGTACAGAATAAACTACAACCAGATGCCATACTTGTGTGAGTTCTACTGTACATAGCGGAAATTTTCCATCATTGTAAGTCTACTGATGCAGGTAAACAGGACCCCCCCCCTCACACACACACCTTCCACGCCTATCACCACTTTTAATTGATTTTCATTAGGAGATTATTATCTTTAAAAGAATAACCTCGAAGGACTTTCCCCCTGAAGGTTACGCGTAGTCTCTGTTAGATCTATGTTACTTTAAAAGTGTCAAGTTATATGTTGCCGCCACACGTGTCGTTTAAGGCCTGCATATAAAGAGAACGTCCAAAACTGTGGACTATGATTAATGACTTAGATGACGGTCACTGTGGTATGGTTTATCAAAAACATCTCTGTACTTACAAGTCTTATCTAATCTGTGCGTTATCAAACATATTTTACCTTCCTCGTCACTTTGATGTGGTGCCTTTAATGTTAGCTTTCTCAGTCATAGATAAGAACTCTTGACACATCCCTTGTATTCAATTGACATGAGAGCATCGAAGCACCCTAATATTAATTCAATATGATTTATGGTGCTGCGATGGTCCATTAATCATATCAGGAAGGCATTTCTCAAGATGGTACGACTGAAGTGAGCCACTACGATTTTGAAACCCTCAAAATCAAAGTGGGTGAGCATAGGTAATGCACTACAACTGCTCTGTACAATCAGCACTTAACACAGTGATTACATAAGGTTTGGGAGGGCAGTCATACCAGTGCAGTCATTAGTGACCATTTAGATGTAGGGTTGTCCTGGTTTCAGAGTGATGGATCCCATTACGATTTGATAGGTGTCTAGTCGTATCATCTTGAGAAATGCCTTCCAGTGTTCCATAGTAGAGGGTTGGATGTGGGGTCAGGAATGAGGGTGTCTTGCCTGTCGTCCTGGTCAGGTAGAAAACATTATGTACAGATTTTGTTGTTGATAACATAAGGTCGATTCCCATTATTTGAGATGTCTATAATTGGTCTTGGCAATGATGAAAACGAGGGAGGAACTGGTTGATTAATGGCCATAATAGGGCAATAATACAATCAAGGTACCAGGTGCCTATAACATAAAAACAAAAGACAAATTGCTCTTATCATTTGTCATCGTTGACAGAAACAAACCTGGTTAAGCCACACGGATGCAATCAAATCCCCCTCTGAAATTAGCTTTTGTTCAAGTGCAAAAATCTCGAAAA
Organism: Acholoe squamosa; assembly: GCA_949317995.1. NCBI lineage: Eukaryota > Metazoa > Annelida > Polychaeta > Phyllodocida > Polynoidae > Acholoe > Acholoe squamosa. Next base: position 48,981,355 of record OX439049.1, on the reverse strand, counting down.
TCAATCATTTCCAGGTATACACTGATAAGAAAACCCCTAGTCAGAATTGACTATACCCACAAATTTTGACCCCTGTGGTCAGATTACTACATGCCTTAGTCACTTCGTAGTCACACAGACTATAGATAGAGCTCACAGACTGAGGATGTCACAGGTTTCTGTGTACAAAAACAAAGAGCACATGTTTATGGATGACTGGACAAGGAGGCAATACTTCATCAGGACAATTATAATCCAGGCCTAGGTCAGTCGTATCTGAAACCTCCCCAGCCGGGAGGGTGATGTGGGCAGAGGCAGTGGGGCTCTAAACCTCTGAGAAAATTCTCTCCCATTTTCTATTACCCAAAGTCACAAAACCATTGATAAGTCATAAGAAAAATTTACAGAAATCTTAAAACAAATCAGGAAATGACTTGATGAAATATAGAAAAAAATTAGCCTATTTAGTAATAGAAATTACCTCTTTAAGAAAAACAGAGAGATTTGTAAACCAGGGTCCAGGAGTAGAAGGCCTCAATTGGACCCTTATCTTATCTCTTATCTCTGATCTTCTCAAAACTACTCCCGACTGACCACCAACTGAATCAGGCTTTATCAACATCTTAGCTGATCCATTCATGGGTAATGACTGTATAGGGTGTGGACCACTAAAATCGACATGGTGACATGGGCTATTTTAGGCTTAGTGACACGGGACATGGACAATTTCTTAAAATTGTCATGGTGACATGAGCAATTTCTTAAAATTGTCATGGTGACATAACCATTTCTTAAAATTGACATGGAGACATGGCCATTTTTTAAAATCGACATGTGACATAGGGGACCCCCATCCACACCCCTGACTGTGTCTGCTCATTAATAGATAGGTAAGTCATTTATTCGTCATGATATTGGCAGGTATTGCAGAAATGGGAGAGTTATTTCTGACACAAAATGATCATCAATGTGAAGGTATATGGCAGCCATCTTGAACTGAGTGGCTGCTTTGTTTACAGAGACAGACAGACAATACTCAAGGGACAGAGGAGGGAGAAAGATAGACAGAAACAGACAGGCAGACAGAGACAGATACAAACAAAGGGGAATGTGTGCAGTGCAGGGCATACGGACAGGCAGGCAGGTAGAGATACAATAAACTAAACAATGAACTATGAGTTTGAGTTCCAGTTTTTTATTGTTACATGTAACACAGCTTTCACCACAAAATTTCATCATGCACAAGTGAGCAATTACATAACAACCAAAACAACCTTATTTCAGCATAAAGGAGTCAATGATAGATGTAATAGTGTTTCATAAATATATACAAAGGGCAGCAATATATTTGTCTGGTTGAAAGACTAAATAGAGATAAGGAATGTTACTGAGTATTTATCCTAGCAGTAATTATCTTAGGGATGTGAACTAAGAGGTGGTAATATACTTAGTGGGCAGGGCTGATGCCCTGAACCTCTTCCTAATGAGAAATAAATTATCAATTGAGATATGGAGGTATAGCATAATAATGGAAGAGAAAGATAAATATATTAGTAATATTAATCAGGTATTAAATGACGGAAAATGTAGGGGCAGTGCTTATGCACTGAACCTATCTACATACTGCATAACTGCATTCAATGTGTCCTCACCAGTGACAGTGCTGATGCACTGAATTTCAAGGGATAATCTTCTTTTGGTCAGCTGTCATCTTAGCAGGAGGAGGGCAGTGTTAATGCACTGGACCTGTCCACATCACAGTCAGTATAAGTAAAGGCGGGCAGAGCTGATGCCCTTAACCAGGCCATATTAATGAGATAAGATATATAGGTATTTTTAAATTTATCTCTGTCAACAATATATTGTACTTCTTTGGATAATGAATTCCATAGGAGTAGGCCATGGTGTAGAGGTGATTTTCTAACCAATTGCAATTTTGGATGGGGGCTTTTCAACTTAACTTTTAAATCTCCTCTAGTGCACACATTTTCTGCCACTATCAAATTCTCAGCTGATTGTGCTAACTTGTGAATTAACATGAGAAGCTGAGTGTCTCTATGTTTTACAAGTGTATCCATACTACATCTGGTGTGTAAATCATTTTCTGAAATATCAAGTGGATTTCTAATGCGAAGGCAAGCTATTTTGGTTTGTCACAGAAAGGCTGTCTAATATAAAATTGCAGTATTCAAGAAATGGGAGTATTCATGTTTATAAATGGTCAGAGCCTCATATTCATTAACCAAATGTCTAATTTTATGTGATTGATATAATCTATAATGACATTTCTTTTTGATTTCATTATAGTGTGGGCCATAGGCCAAATTCTCATCAACAGTAATGCCTAGAATTTGGTCTGTGCTGTGATGTCTGAGCCATCAATGCTCAGTTGGACGGTTCTATTCAGGTTGGTTTTGTATGCAGTACCATAAACCACTTGTATAATTTTTTCAGAGTTAATTGTCAGCCTATTGGTGGCACACCAATCCAATATTAGATCTACATCAGACTGAGCTAGTCTATATAGCTCTTCTCTGGTCTTAGCCTCAGTCATAAGGACTGCATTGTCAGCATAAAGGATTATTTTAGAATTTTCAACCAGATTAGGTAGTTCATTAATATAAATAGAGAAAAGCAGGGGTCCCAAGATGGAAACCTGTGGAACCCCAAATTTAACATGTGTTGGGCTTGAGATTGAATTATTGGCAAAGGTAGTATGCTTTTTGTTTTTTTAAATAGCTATGAAACCATCTCAGAATGGACCTATTTGCACCTAGGTTACTAATTTTGTGTAAAAGTTGTCCATGATGGACTGTATCGAAAGCTTTCCTCATATCTATGAATAGACATCAGCAAAGCTTTCTTCTATTTAGGGCATTGAAAATAAAATTAGTCAGGTGATAAACAGCATCACCTATAGATCTCCCTGGGGTGAAGCCAAACTGAGCTGTAGAGAATAAATTGTTTTCTAACATTAAAGTGATCACTTGCTTATGTATGACCCTTTCCATTAATTTACCCTTTTTTTTTTACTTTCTCGTGTTATTTCTCTGGAGACCCTCCCTCAGAGTCTCTGAATGCTGCAATGTGTCCCCCTGGTGTTCTATGTGCTTTGTGATAGGCTTCTTTTTTTGTCTAATTAACCCCAAAATATCATTGGTGAACCAATGCGGTGTGTCTTTTCGTATTATATAGGTTTTGACTGGGCATTTGTTGTCAAGAAAGGTGATTAAATGATTTTCCAAGAAATCAAAATCTTCCCAATCTATAGCATTGACATCTTGCAAATCATGAACTTTATACCCTTTATATACCCTTCCCTCCACCTTTTCAACATCTTTTAAATGGCCTTGGTGTTTTAAAACTATGAATGTGGGGATGTGGTCAGAAATGAAAATATTGGCCGTACCTTGTAAAGTAATAGTATCACTATTTGAATAAATGTGGTCAATATAAGTGGCCCCTAGGGGTTGTAGTCTAGAGATGCCTGTTTGAATCAATTTTAAATTATGGTCCCTTAATAATCTAAAAATTCTTGAACATTTCCTACTCTCACGGTGAGTCATGTCAATGTTACAATCACCCAAAACATGGATCTCATGTTTCCTAATGCTCCTATGTGAGAAGACCTCACTCAATGCCTTAGTGAAGTTGCTTATACTAACTTTAGGTTGTTTGTAGCAGGTTATAATTGTATGCATTCTATTATTGGGCTTAGTGGTAGTTACCACTAATATCTCAGCATCATCAGAAATGCTTGATAGGTCATGCCTCATAAAAGTATATGGAGCAAAGTTATTTTTAACATAACAAGTCAGACCTCCAGCATGTGAGCAGTGACTAAGTCAAAACATTTTATGATCAAAATCTGCAGCTTTTTTCATCACTATCTAGTGAGTGTAGACAGCTCCTCCATATAAAGATGTAAATTGTATCAAACAACAAGTTATTTATCAGAGCTAGTATATTTTTCACTTTTATACTTCTAGTATTAATGCCCATTAGCTTAACACCCTTAGTCCCATCAAATCAAAATGGTGTCTAAGTCAAACAACACCATGGTTGTTGTGACAAGAGATTGTCAAAAAGAAAATGTCATTCCCCCTGCTTCCTGTGGGGTATTGTGAATACACACACACACACATACACACACACACACACACACACACACACACACACACACATATATATATATATATATATATATATATATATATATATATATATAGTTAATAAGCATGAGGTGCAAAACATGTGTGGGAGAGTGCAAGCCTCCAGTCATGACATCAATCAGGGCTGAAGGCGGGCAATGGCCAATGAGTGAGCGCGTCCCTTTAGTGTCAGCTTGACCCAGTAAAATGTGTAGTAACAAGGTGCAAGGTGCATTTAACTGATGAGGAATTTCACGTTTGTGGAACTATTTAAAGACCTAAAAGTCAAGTGCTGATGCTCTCTCACCCTGGGGTAGTATCGCTGGGTTAGTATCAGGCTCGTAGGTATAAGCATGGTGGAGAAACTTTTTAATATTATTCGTTTTTGTATAACACAATATATGTCCCTGCCACAATAGATGATGGGGAAGGATGCCAGGATGATGGGAAACGATGCCAGAATGGTGGGGAATGATGCCAAGATGTGTGTTTCCTACTTCAGGATCTGAGGAAGGTATAGTCAGTGCTGACTATACATACTAGTCAATTTGACTAAATAGTTGATGCCAGGCATCGAAATGATAGATATCTGACTAAGAAAGAAAGGCATGGCTATATGTTGACTATATGACTAATCTTCATTAGTAACCAGTGACTTTTTAGAGGGTATATATAAGCTTTATTGATGCACAACTTGGTTTTAGTCACAGATACAATGAACGAGGGAGTTATACGACCGAGTTGTATTAAGTGACTGAAACTCATTGTATCAAGTAACTGAAACCAACGAGTGCATCAATAAAGCTTACATATGCTCTTTATACCATGGTACCCCCCATAGACCTCTATATTAAGACTTTAGTAATTAAGTATTTACCTTTAAAACTAGTGCCTTCGGCACTAGAGTTGGTAGCTGTACCTATGATGGGCTGTATTTTATACCCCCCAAAACTAGTCTTCTAAATATTGGGAAAACACTACTCATGAGCACTACTCATGACTACTTCAGTGCTGTCCCCTGGTGTCTCACATCAGAAGCGCATAACTTAGCGTCGCGTAACTTAGCAACAGTGCGTAACATAGCAAACTCAAACAATTCTACACTCTCCCAGTAGATACTCTTGGAGGTTTTAGTTTTATTGATTTTCTCTGCAACTACTTATCAGAAATTAACATATGACCTATCAGATTAAAGCTCTCGGAGGATACAATCTAGATCTGCACAGATCGAGATATTTGCGCCATGAGAGACATCACTAAGGGCCCTGATCTATCTGAACTGATATCCAAAATGGTGGCCATTTCAATTTCACTGACAACTTTTCAGGCTATAAAACGTTTTACCAAAAAACAAAGTAAAGCAAACTACAAAACTAAAATATTAGGAACAATCAAGTTGGTAAAACATTATGAAGTTCTGAAAATATATTTGTTAAATTGTCTTTATATCAGGTCGAGTTAGCTGGCACTTTCCTCACTGCTTCACAGCATGAAAATGTTGCTTCATCTAGTACCCCAAGGGCACTGTGGACTGAAGCACTCAAAAATCCACATTCTATAACCAGCGATCTAATAACCCATTATTATATATAGGGTTTAAAATCAATGAATTCTGATGCAAGTAGGGCCGGACGAGGAGGAAGCCATTCCGCCATATTGGATTTCTTGATTGTCAATAAGAAGAAAGGTAGTACTTTACCGATATACCAGATGGTGCTGTCAAACATTGTTCATTTTCACCATAAACATGGTATAAAGTAGGTATAGTATTGAGAGATACATTCACTTGACTATAGAAATGTAGTCTGTAGTGACTAACATTTCAAGACCTAATATTATCAGTGTACGTATGTATGATACACAGCCTGCAAATCGAGGCACATGACGTCACTGATTTTTATTAACTTCCTAACACTTGTATCTATATCGCCTGATCAGTGATGCTGATAACGCCTTCCCTGTATACCTGGATGTTAGAGATACAGGGAGAGTGGTATTGGGAGGGAGATTGGGATATGGGTGGGAGGGAGTGGTTTCATTGTATCCCTGGAGATATATCCCCAGTCAGGACCTCGGGTGTATAAAGTACAAGTTTGATAACACGTACCATGCCTACCAGTTATGCCTATGTTGTGCATGAACACAGATCAATTTGTAGAACTCTGTAGAAGAAGCCTGTGTCTGACTCGGCCAGCAAGCATGTAGGCCCAGTGGAATTAGTGGATGAAGTTGTCATCTCTATCAATTAGTATTTTAGAACTGTTTGGAGAAGATGCAAGGCTCAATCCACACCACTGGCCCTAACCACAGTTATTCATTTCTGGTTCGTTAGAGCATTTTAGGATCGGTCTGCATCATCAGATTGAGATGTCACACTGACTGATAAGAACATTTATAAAGAAGGGGAGATATTACCATGGAACATCTTCACTCAGTGCTGAATAAGGAGACATGACTTTACTGCCCATCCTGGACCTAAACACCCACCAGGAGAGGATCCTCAACAGGCTTGTTGGTAGGAGAACAATCTTAACTAACAATTAAACTGGATTTCCAGTTGCTATGTTTTTAGCTGACTGACGGATTTCCGATATTCATTTCTCAATTTTTTTTTCTAGAAGTCATTTCAAAACGATATAGAATTATTACTATTATCAAATACCCCCAGGAGGGTATTTCAAAACCTGCAATTGTTGTGTTGGCAAAACTTGTAGAATTTATTTTTATTATAAGGATTTATTATAGTCCACTATCCATTTAGGCTTTGTCAGCTCACTCACAAATAGCACCCAGTATTTCACCCACACTATTCATTTTCCATTGATACCATAGGTGGTCATAGGCTAGTGAAATTAATGAATAGTGGGATCAGCTGTGTGCACTCCTACTCAAAACTTTATGTGCCTGTTCCATGTATAAAGGCCAATGCTTCAGGGTTCTTGAACACATTACATGCCATATCAAGGGATCCCTCATCCCTCTCTATGGGGTGTCATTATGAATGGCTCAAAATTATAGGGAAGAGGAACAATTGTTTATTCCATTTTGTGAAAAGGAGTGCTCCGCCACTATTTGTTTAATCGGTAGGCCTATCTTTTACCCGGAGGGTGGAGGGACATCTCCCTCTGGCCTTTGAATTTTGTCCCACCCTATAAAATGTCAATCACGAAAAGCTAAGCAAAAAGACACAGAGGAGTAGAAATGTGGCGACCCTCCACTCCTTTAAAACTGCTTGCAATGGCCCAGGAGGGTGTTGTTCCTTTAGTAAAAGGAAGAGCTGTCTAAAAATGCCCTCATTTCCAGTCCTTTCTTCTCATGTAGCTATAACTTGTCCCTTTTGTTGCTCACAAGTGGTCATTCAAGTACGGTGCTAAAAAAGGGCTATTTGAGTAGGTACCTAGTTGGGCGAAGTCAGTCAGTATAATAAACTATAGAGCATGTGACATGAGTAGGTACCTGGTAGTGCAGCTCTCTCTATTCTAAACAAGGCAGGTGACTTTTCAGACTAATGTGGTGAGTGCAAGTACTTAGGTGAAGCAGTGCATGACTTGTTTAGAAAAGAGGGCACATACTCACAGCTCTTTTTACAATAGGAGCAACACCCTCCTGATGTGCAACACCCTCCTACAAAATGTACCTGGTTCAGAGCACTCTCCGTCAAGAGTGAATCTCCTGACCCCCAGAAAAAAGGACCCATTGATAAGACAGGGGGCAAGGTGCCTAACATTAAAGCAGCTTAAAGTGCTTTCATTATGCCATATCACTAATGAATCATCCAGGTGCTGGAGACAGAGATATGCGTATCTTGGCTAACAGTTTTCTAGGTATGATTACGCTCCATGCTTATCTATATTCCTTGAATATTCAAATCAGACTCAAAGGTTATGAAGATTTTACTAACCATATAGACTGATAGATTATTCCCTTCGGCACGAGTAACACGAATGTGGGAAGCAAATCTTTATTGGGGGGGGGGCAGGGGTCTGGGTTGGGGGCACTATAGGTTTATATAGGGCCCATTATTGAGGTCCAGTGGGTCCGCCATTGCTTGATCTGGGATCAGGCGAGATAAGCACTGAAAACAACCAGCATGATGGGTACCAGGTGTTACATAATGTCCCCAAATATTCTGCAGTGAATTGAGGGGATTATCTGGTTGATAATGTACCCCGGGCCAGCCCTATATATAAGGGACATTGGAGGGGGGCATTCCCCCTGCCCCTTTTTCTACGCCCTTGAGTAGGTTTGTCCCAGACGATTCTTCATTTTCATATCATTTGATTAAGTGTGTCATTTTCTTTGTTGTTTTTTTTCCCCTCTTTTTATTCTTGGGGGGGGGTTCGGTTATCACCCCTAACGCTCTAATATATGGCGCGTAATTTCGTTTAAGAAAAAGAATTATGGCCAAGTGAATCAATGAAAATAATAGCCACAACAATATTAATTAACTCAAACATTATATATACCTTAAAGTAATGCTGCTATAGTAGGGACCTTGGAGGTGGTCTGCTGGAGGGCGTTGCACACAGGAGATAGGGTAGTTTTGCCTTAGAGGTGCCTCACCTACAGCAGGCATTTTCTTTTCGGTGCCAACTTTTCTTCATGATGCACAGGAGTGCTCATGTCAGCCAGGTACAAGTACCTTTCAATGAAGATGATAGCTACTCAAAGCAAGAGCATTAAAAGGACAGAATAGAGTACGCTACTTGCTTGTGCAATAGACCCTATTTTAAACAAGGCAGGTGGCTTTTCAGTCTAATGTTGTGACTAAATGTTGAATAGTGAAGCAGAGAGTGGCCTTTAATATGAGAGGCTACATACTTAGTGCTCTCTTTAGCTTATGTGCAACAGCCTCCAGGAGGTGGACTTTGTGACTAACAGGGGGGTCAGACTGGCAGTGTGTCGGATCACGTTGTAGTGTTGTCAAAGTGTTCCATGGCATCCCCCCTACCCCTGTCTGTCACTGTGAGGGCACGTGTTAGTGTAACCTGGACCCATATCACCTTATCAATACTCTGTTATATAAATAGTTCTGTAAAAACAAAATGAGGTACCATTTGTTTCATTTGCTTTCCTCTAAATGTGTTGCAGCTATACTGGTAAAGTGTTCTCTTTAGTGCTCCCCCTTATTACCATAAATTTACGATAATCTAAGAGATGTTTGGTAATAGACCACTGTATTATACAATTTTATGGAAAACAATTAATTGATAAAAAGAATTGTGTTTGTAGTCATCATTTTCATTATATACCATGATGGAGTGCAGCTCCTAGCGGGCACTGGCACAAAGTCAGCCTTTAATATCAGGTACCGTAAATCCTCACGTATAGGACGCACCCTGAGTTGAGCCAACTTCTCCGGTGACCTAGTTTGGTGGGCAAACTAAGCCCTCTCCCCTAGGTTACCATTTTGACCAAAAATCGCCGTATTCATACGCCGCCGGTGTTGGACCTACTTTGACCCCAATATTGGGTGCTTGTGGGAACCAGCATTTGCTGGTATCCATCTGCCCTGAGTTAGGATGAATCTGTAGGACACAGATGATGTAACTCTGGCGTATAAGCCGCGTCTTATACGCGAGGATTTACGGTAGTTATTATACATTAAAGCATAAAGGCAAACTGGTATTGCGTTTCCATTAGTTGACAATTGTCGGCATAGTGTCCTTTTATTTCGGTTCCGAAAAGCTACTCTTTTCTCTCATATAGCTCACGGAGGATATTTGGTAACCAAAATTTAACCCTCCCAAGCGGTCATCATCAAACACATTTCCTGTGTTTTATCATAGAAATAGAACATATCCAAATTTGCCTGTGAATGGTGTAAACTTCTTTTGAAATTTATGTCCAAGAAGCTGGCATGTGAACCACGCAAAACCAAATACTATCTTACTATATATATCTGCACAACACGCAACTGAAGAACTTTCTCTTGCATGATTGACTTAAAGTTTATGGGGAAACAAAACTGGAATTTTGCTTATGTTCTCAGGGACCATAGGCCATAATTCTACAGCATAGCAATCCATGCCCTGTAAGATTCCACTTTGTAAAATATTTAGAATTTGGCTACCAATTCACGTTAAGATTAAATGCTCACTTCCCTATTCATATGCAAGCAAAATATTCAAATATCTAACAACCTCCAAAACATCACGTGACACACTTAGTTTGGAGCCGAGTATTTGAATTCGGCGAACCTAGGTTCAACCCTATGATGAATTTTTTTTTCTATCTTTCAATTTAATCCTATGGTCAGATAAGTACATGTATATGCAATTGGATGACCAATATAATTGCATGTGTCCCGATAGCTCCCCACTGGTCACAACAACATTGATTCAGCGTTGAATCAACTTTTGCAATGTTTGCATATCGACAGTTGATTTAGGTTGACATATGGTTGAGTTTGAAAGTTTGAAAGATCTATACATAAATAAGGTAAATAAGTAGAAAATGTAGAGCTATTATTCTATCTGAATTCACTTCCCCTAATTGACCTCATTTTGTTTCGTTTGAGAATAAGGACACCCCTCCCTCGTATAATCCTTCTTAATCGTTATGACCCACACAAGAATGGACAGCAGTCGGTCTATTGTGATCCCTATATTCCCTATGCACACAACACCCCTATAAATGCTCCAACTATGGCACCTAAGCAAAGACTGCCTCTCATTTAACGAGGGCAGAGACTGCGGTGCTTTATCCTGCAGATTGTGGCAGTCTAAACGGCCCCAAGGATTCCATTATTCCCTGTACGGCCAGCCAGTGGTCACGGTATGCGTTAACCCTGACTAAGTGGGCAAACTATGATGACTGTGGGACTACTCAGTAAATCTCACGTGGGGGGGGAGGGGGTATGTTGCAAAACCCTTCTCTAATTGTTTTACTGGAATTTCTCTCTGCATACGTCCGAGATACTGTGTAGTAGGTTTTAGATGTGTTCACATTTGGTGTGAAGTAAGTAAGGGCTATGTAATGTAAGGTATACATCATGTTAGTCCTGCAAAAAGTTGGGAACATTGCTATACCTGATCTAATTATATTCCCATATAGATTGGTGATGATGTTGTTGCTCCTTGAAAACGTTGGGAACATTGCTATAGCTGATCAATATTGGTGCTGGTGTTCTCCAGTGAGTAAAATGGTAATGCCGACGAGTTGCATACATTTTCATATCTAAATATAAGTATATGCATCTTGCCAAAGCCTCAAACGTTCCCCATCTTTTTTGGCTATGGTATAGAGCTTATTTAGTTATTTTGGACCCGAAATTATTGTCAAAAATGAGGATGCGCCCCCTCCTTCTGGGCCGCGCCCCTCCCTTTCCAAGGTTTGGATCCGCCACTGAATGCAATACTTTTATATAGCAAATGACCAGTCCATTAACTGTTGACGCTGGCCACTTGCACCCCCCCTCCCTCCACTCCCCTTCATCCAGTGTACAGGACAATCAACAGCTTACCTCCAGTATTCCTCCATACAGCAAAAACATGTGACATACTGAATGTGCTACCTACCTACACAGGTATGTCACACATAATACTATCCACCTTAATACACACAGCTCCTATAAAGTAGAGATAAACCTGGATCTATATCACTACACTGCCTATACATACTCCCCACTCAGGACCAGTATAGGGTCTGCACTCAACACACCTTAACTGAGGGATCATACATGAATACCACTGACCACATGGGGCAAAATGACTACATAGGACTAGCTGGAGAATGGGAAAGGAGATCTCTCCATAGGGCTGGCTAGCCATGGAGGGGTATACAAATATCATCCCCTCACTGAACAATAGATGGATAGCAATGTGTGGCCTCATGGAGGATTTGGTAGGAGGAGAAGGTCTAGACACTAAAATCAATCATTCACAAAGCAAAAAGAGATAGTGGACTGACTAATGGTTGAGCACAATGTCTGGATTAAGCTGGTGGTGTTCGAATAAAATGATTAAATAAATTAAAGGTCATTACCAGGAACAGGCATAACAAAATGGAAGGTATGGATACCCATTGTAGCTAGAAGAATACAAGACCATTAGGAAGTCAGAAGTGAAATTGGTATATGACTCTAAAGACCCAAAGTCAAGAGAGTAAGGAGTGTGCATCTACATGGATTACATCCGAGACAAATGAGTAGAATTGCGAAAATGGGAAATGGAGGAGAATGAAAGGCTGAATTTCATTGTAAAGGTCAAAGCATCCAATCAGTGTGGAATGGCACAGTTAAAAATAACTGTTGAATCTACAAGGGATCCTCGTAAAACTGAACAGTGAACCATCATAATCTATTATTGCAGTGAACCAGTGTAGTTATTACAAGAAGCCCCACGTGGCAGTACAATGGTACAAAGAAGATCTCTTTTGGACAAGGGTTACGCAATTATTTCGACAAAACTATTTCACAGTGCAGATAAATGGAGGTAGAATGACAGAAGACAGAAGTTGATTGAGCTGGAGGGATATCTATTTTGTTTTAGTGGAGGAGATGATGTCTCCCTTTGTTCCCATGGAGGATTTCGCCATTCCTCATAGACCACCATCACAGTATGGCTGCAGTTGTCAGCAGAGAGCACGACAGGCCCGGCGTCACAGTATAGAGAGTTCTGAAGAATGTCTTCACCGTAAGTATGATGAATCATACACTGAAAACACGTATAGGTCAAAAATCATCACTGCTGACAATGTACACAGCCTTAGATTTACATTATGAGGAGCCAAGGTCATCCCAGTAAGTACGGGGGATGGGAGGCAGGGTGGGGGGGGGGGGTAAACAACAGAAGTGCATTCCCAAAAGCACGCAGTAAAAAATAACTGTTGGATCTACCAGGGATCCTCGTAAAACTGAAGAGTGAACCAGTATTTGTATGGCAGGGAACCAATGCAGGTTTTACAAGAAGCCGCAGGTGGCAGTACAATGGTAACTAAATGTACAAGGAGTCTATGAAAATAACGACGGATGTTTGGCAACTTTGGGACGAGGATTCCATCCTTATTTTGACGACATTTTATTTTTACAGTGCAACACACAGCCAAGGCTTTCCCGGGGGCTTTCCTCAATCTTTTTATTGGCATAGGGTAGTTGCGGTAGCCCTTAAACTATATTGGTCTTTGATTAGAAAAAAATATATAGTCCTCCCTTGCTTCCTCAGATATGGAAAATGCAAGGAAAGTGTCTGAGAAAGCAAATTATCTGAGGAGTTAATTGATTGATTGAGTTGTGTTTTACAGCACTTAACGGCACTAAGTGGCTATCCTGTGCTTCACAGGTTGATAATTTAACAGAGGAATGTGTCAGTGCCCGCGCATATGTGCACCACACACATCCTGAGGGGATAGGAAAGAGGCGATATAGACCCTTTTAAGTGGGCTAGGGAAGCCCGTCAGGAGTTAAGTCCAAATATAATAGAACACATAGAGGTAGTTCCAAATTTTCTGTCTGAGGTAATGAGGCATCTGAGGAATCAAAAGGTCGAGGAAATGGGGGTTGACTACATGTACATGAACTTTAAAAAGCAATCCACAAACTCGGAGTGTGGCTTATATGCGGGTATGGCTTACACAGAGGATGTTATGGTATACAGTATACCACAAATATAACCATGTTACTCAGAGACTTGGGAACTATTCAATAGAGTATGACTTCTAGTCTCATATACCTGTGAGATTTACCACATACAACCTTTACCATGCCTATAAAGATCAATTGATATCATGTAACTAACTCACAGGACAGTGCACATATCCAGACAGACTTGAGTATATCCAATCATAAAGCTTCAAAAATGAACCCTATGCAGACATAATTACCCACGTTTAAATCCAGTCTTGTGAGTACGCACCTGGCTTAACAGAGGAGGTGTGGCATTGAGATTACCTGCAGTTCCCAAACCACACGTGTGTAATATGCATAAGCCTGGCACTCTGGAGTGTTTGTGCTAAGAACTTTGTGCCAATGTTAAGTTTGCTAAAGCAGACGACATATTACTTCTCAATGGAGAGGTGGCAAAATAGAGAGGTCTGTTTCAGTTAGGTATGATTAGCGTGGGGCTGCCTCGTATGTGCACTGCTACTCACATTAGGGTGTTACTGTCTGGTAGTTTGTAATGTGAACAGCCTAGCTGAATAGGTACCCCAGATAACTGCATAAGGGAACTACTTAAGATCTGCTTCTCTGTTTGGAGGCTCATATTGATGCTTCACCCCCTCCCCTATTAACAAAGATGTCTTTAATTTGATAAAATGAAACCCCTTTTTTTCAATATCTCCATAAAGCGCACCTAATGAAAGGTTTATGACGGTGAGTGTGAGAAAAAATTAAAGCACTATATTGTGATCTGATAAACTTGATGCATCACGCCCATATTTGCTTGATGTTATGAGACAGCAAAAGCCTAATCATTAGGTTTCGCAATATCCATGCACCATGTTGGCAAATGTGCATAATAAATATTATTATCAAATAAAAAAAATTGACTCTATTCTGAGTATATCTTCCTTTTATTCTTATATGTGAATAATGAAATTCAAGTACTGTATTGTCCTGAAAGGGTTAACGGATTATGAACCGACCTTAGGCCACACCAAATGAAGTTGGTGTATGTGTTTCCTGTATCCACTGGTATCATTTTGAAACAATGGAAACATTCAATTAATCAAGTAATGAACCCTAGGGATTCCTACCAAATGATATATAAAAAGACGGGGCGATGTCTACTGAATATAACCTATCTGCTAGGTGTACACCTTTTCTATTAAGCGGGAGTACTGTAGGCATGTAATAATAAATCACCATATAGAGAATGTCCTAAGCTATACCTGTCTAAGTATTGTATCCAAGTAAGCCAGATTAACCTATAAACACATAGCACC
Organism: Acholoe squamosa; assembly: GCA_949317995.1. Taxonomy (NCBI): domain Eukaryota; kingdom Metazoa; phylum Annelida; class Polychaeta; order Phyllodocida; family Polynoidae; genus Acholoe; species Acholoe squamosa. Next base: position 48,966,341 of record OX439049.1, on the reverse strand, counting down.
TTACCATTTTAGGGACTGGTATGTAGATAAGTGATAGGCCTCTGCAGGACCAGCAAAGGGTATTCAAGATGCAGTCATATCTCAATCTGGAGGCCATTTCTTAACACACTACGACTGCTGTCCTTTAAATCGTAGTGAGAACCTAATAATTTGGCCTTAACAGCACCATGAACTAGTAGTCCCTAATGTCTGCACCAGTATGACTGCCCTACTAAACATTATGTAATTACTGCATAGCTGCTAATCGTAGTGAGCAGTCGTAGGGCAGTTCCTACGATAGCCTGGCTTATTCTTGGCATTTTAAAATTGTAGTGGCTGTGTGCAGTCGTAGTACATTGAGAAATGGCCTCCAGCTCTATATGAGTAGTGGTGAGACATAATCCTCAGGTTCCAAAGTAAAAAAAAGCTTCTACCTTGAAGGCACATCGTGCCATGCGAGGCCATGTCGGGTGTCTATGTTACAGACGAGTGGAGCTCTTGTAACATGGTTCAGATGTATATTAGATGTTGAAATGATCTGCAGTAAGGAATATGTCAGTGGAATTTGGTTATCTGTTTATTTACTATGAACACATACGGTACTAGGTGGGAGAGTGTTTTTTTGTTTTTTTTAATGTTTTGCTCTCAGCATTTGAAATAATTTTATCTATCTTCAAGAATAGCTATTTTATCCATTGACTTCTGTCTCTCCTCAGGGTCTGACCGACCAGAAATTCCATTGAGACCTATCATATGTGTGACTTTGCCAAAGTAACCCCTCACCTCCGTAATCAAGGTCTGTGCATAGCAAATAAAGGCACCAGAGGGCAGCACTGTTCCCTTTAGTTTCTCACCCTTCTATAGCATATGGATAACACCTACACAGACTAAATCTGGTAACCAGTCCACGCCCATGTGTGCACTACTCAGACAAGAATCGTTTCCCTGACCCAGGTTTTGACAACTGGAACATATAACATACACCCGTTATGCCATGGACCTTTCAGATGTAATTGTTTGTGTTTGTGATCCATGATCTGAGTGGCCTCTTCTTGTACTCACATATTGTATTCACAACAAGTACCACCTGGAAGGTTTACCTGATCCCCGTAAGTGGGATCACTAAATCATGGTTGGCATTCAGCCTTAATTTCACTTTCTTTCACAACAAAGCATTTAATATTGACATTCCTGGAAATATATTCAATAATGCTGGTTGTAATCCCTTTTAATGTGTTATCGTAACAATGATATTTATTTGTACGATATATAATGCTGTTGATACTATTGCTACCACTGTTGATAACTTGTCAGTGGCACATTCAGATCTGGAAATGGAGGGGCCAGCCTTTCTTCTTCTTGTCTTCCTTTTTCTTGTATTGACGAGGGGGGGTATTCAGGCCTGTAAAAAGTAAAAGCAATTAATAATCTCTTAAGGTTTTGAACTGATAGATATGATAGCTTATAACATACTAATAGGACTATGTGACTCCTTTATCCAACGCCTTTGTAGAAAATGAGATTTGATTAAGACTCTGCTGTTCTAGCATTGCACTAAGAAGGTTGTGGCAAAAGCTATGTCATATTGAATAAGTACTTTAATCACATCCACCCACATATCATGTACCCCAATAGCTGGTATGGCATCCTCAACATCTTAATGGTATCCTCAGAAAGTTATACAGATTCTGTGTCAAGTGTAAGACAATATAATTGACCAGTGATAGAGTGGATAGCGATGAGGTTGAGTTATATAGGTTAAGCCTAGATTGTTTCCAAGCTCAATCCTTGCATGCAGAATGCGCAGATTTTTAAGTAATTGTTCAAGTGGGCAGATCTCGGGTCGACTTTGATTTACTTGGAAATTACTTGTCACCCGTCTGCAATATTTAATGGGGTACCATCCCAAATGTATCGTTATTCTTTTGTCTGAACGGGGTATGTTCAAGCCTCTTTCCTTGTGATGGCGTTGAGGCTTCTGCCCCAACCCCACCTATCACAATGCCGTTTTTTACCAGTATAAATAGGTGCAGTCACCCTTCTATTGAAGGAGCTATGGGAAGTAGTAATGGGTCTGGGACGCTGCCATGTTTGAAGTGCTGCATACAACTTTAACTATTTAATTGCCCTTTTTGATAACTGAAATGGATTTGTCCCTCCTAGAATAATAAAAGTCAGTGGTGAGCTAACATATTTGCAATTCAGTGTACATAGCTTGTTCTAAATAGAGGGGTAGCAAAAGGGTGGGATGCAGTGGGGGCGGGGGTTGTTATACCTTACGATTTATTGCATCTCATGTTTTCACCATTTTATGGGAGGCATACTGTGTAGTTGAAATTCAAACGAGCAGACAAACCACCTACAGTGTTGGTCAAAATCTAATACTGAAATAATACATTCACATTTTTCCTCTTCATAATCATACATGTAAATATCATTTGTACCAAAATTACCTACTTATTATATGTATAAGTGTTTCCCCCATTGCATGATGGATACTTTATTGCATGTTACTATCCATACCATCTTAACAGACAGAGACATGCAGTTGAGAAAACACCTTAATCATTGACAAGGAAGTAAAATCTTGAGATATATAAAACCAGCTGGCTTTGATATGCTTATGACCCCCTCCCCTTCCCAACTGGGTTTTTGTAATAGACTAGGCATCGCAATGACATTGTTTTATATCATATGGTAATGTGTTTGCTTTTTCATTTGTGTTCTAGTGAATATTTAAAAACTCATTACAATTATCAATGCCAGAATCTATATTACTTCAGAACAAATACTACAAGTTTAGTCACAGTACTAGTTGATTCAGTCAGTTAGTAGACTTGGCAGATGATCCTTCTTTTGCCTACATGATCCCCAGACATCCATTCCTCCACTGTCTATGGTCAGTATGAGTCAGTCTACAGTACTGTCTCGTCTAAGCGCCCGGTTTCTTCATCATTTAAAGGCCGCTGGTGTAGGAGTGCCCATATATATGCCGTCATGAGGCGCCAGCACTTCATTGGGGCATCATGCCGACCCTCCGGGTATGTATCAACCCCGGCATGATGCATGAATGCAGTCCTGGCGAGTAACTCGCATGCTGATCAATGGATATAATGTATTAGCGGCCCTTAAAGGGTTGGTAAGCACCCGTCTCCATTGAGCACCAGCACGGGACAAGGCTTGTATTGAAATCAAATTTAAGCTCTAAAAATAGTATCCAAATACGCGCAGATCTCAAAGAAGGCCTGGAGGCCATTTCTTAAGGTACTACAACTACATATCACCACTACGATTTGAGACTCCAAGGAATAAGACAGGTGGTCGTAGGTACTGCCCTACGACTGTTCGGTATGATTAGCACCTATGCAGTAATTACACAGGGCTTGGTAGAGCAGTCGTACTGGTGCAGGCATTAGCACCAAACATGCACAACACTGTAATGGCCTTATTTTAAGGCCTATCACTACAATTTGAAATACAGCAGTCGTAGTTTGTTAAGAAATGGCCTCCAGGAAGTCATTTCTTAACATCCGACGACTAGCCCCCACCACTACGACTTAAAAACATGTCAAATAACAGCATATTTTCACTACGACTGGACTTTGCAGATTGGCACTACACCCAGTTATACCATGGAGTCGTAGTAGCTGTACATAGAGCAGACCATACCAGTCTATACCTGCACTACACTAAGGCCAATACCGTGTATCTAATCGTAGGTACTATGTGTAAGACCAAACCTTAACCCACATTTACTTGCACTCATCTAGGCAAAGGGGCATGAATAAGCGTTCCTTCACTCTATCATGCAGCAATATATAGAAAGCTGTTCTATTTTCAAGCACCCTCGACAAAATAACAAGCAGTCACATCGTGCCCCAAAGCTATTCAAAGCCTCAGGGGATTGGGCCTGATTTAGGATCTTATTTTAGACCCCATTCACCTGAGTCATCAGCAGCTACTCTCACAGTGAAATCTCTTTCTGAAAGAAGCAGTCATCTCACGTTTCAGGTAAGTTATTGCATTATTCTGCACTAGGCACTTTCTCTATTATAGTGTCCTCTATTAATCCCGATTCTAGCATTCCCACACATCTAATTTTGCATCTGATGTTAGACACTAGGTACATACTACATAGCAGATGGTGTCACTGATTCTAATGAGTGCAATGTAAGTGAAACCAGCCTTACTAATGCCAGACTGGTATGGGGCCTACACTACGACTGCCTAGTACGACTGCTTGGTACTATCATTGGGCAGGTCTTACAATGCCTGGCCTAACATATGAGCCTGCTTTAACTTTGGTTGTCGTAGTGGTGTAATCCTTAGAGGGGCTAAGCCCAGACTTCATTCTGCATACCTGTGCTATAATATGGAAGACAGCAGTCGTAGTTCGTTAAGAAATGGCCTCCTGTGGTAAAGGGGTTGTAATGACATCTGTAAACGCCCAGGCATTAAAACGTGCCACTACGGTATCAGCTGATAGAATCTAGGTGTATCTCTATGTGTGTGTCTTAACAAACACTCTGTCTGCATGTAACTAATATGAGGTGTACTCATACAGTGTGTACCATATAAGCAAACTATACGCTGCTTTCATTATGACTTGGATCTTCTTATATAGACAGAAACCTACTGGTTTTCCCCGGCGGCACTCATCGTTTTCCTTTGTATCAGGTAATGTGCATGATTTCTATATTCTGGGACTATTTATTTGAATTAACCATTGTGAATCCTCAAAATTTATATTCCTGTGTCGTTATGATGCACCAGTGAAGTCATGGCGAGGGGCTGTACACTTCAGCTCAGGAGGTCATTTCTTAACACACTACGACTGCTGTCCTTCAAGCCATAGTGAGAAGCCTTGAGTCAATGCCATTACTGTATTATGCACTAGTAATAACTCATGTCTGCATCAGTACGACTGCTCTACCAAACCTTATGTAATTACTGCATAGCTGCTGATCATACAGAGCAGTCGTAGGGCCTTACCTATGATAGCCTGGCTTATTCTTGGCAATATTAAATTGTAGTGAATGTGTGTAGTCGTAGTACATTAAGAAATGGCCTCCTGTAGTGCATTAGCCAGCCCTTTGGGCGTGTATCAACCTGGAGGACAGGCATGATGCAGTACCGGTTCACACCATGCAGTTATTGATGGTTGATAGATACTATATATAGGCCGGTCTAGGTCAATCAGTGCAGTTCTGTAACCTGGTCTTTATTGATTGTGCATTGGGTCCTTACTTCCTTGGATTGGAGCAAAATTCAAGGAAAGGTGTCCAAGGAAGCAACTTACCCAATGCCTGAAGTCCAAATATAAGAGAGAGAAATCATGATAGAGGCGTTGGGAAATGAGGGACCTGATATTTAGACATGTTATACGTTCCTGGAATTTGGTCCACGGTGTAACTTTAAGAGGACTAATATCGCTCGTTAAGATCCACGAGCACTTCAAACACGCCACCTACAGGGTCTTTAACGAACCTCACACCTGCAGGTGACCAGTCTGGACACTATGTGAAGGAGGAAGAGGGGGGGGGGGGTCAGTTATAGCCTACATGTAGGGGGGTGGGGGTTGTAAACTACCTGTGGTCAATTCCTCCAGCCATTCAAACGGGACCAATAAGCCAAGACAGTCATCCCAAAGACGTAAAGTCATGGGGTACGTCAGCAAGGACGTGCGCATTATGACGTCAATTGGACGTACTCCTTGTGACGTCATTTGGATGGTATTTACGTCATGATGAATGCAGGTATGAGTAGGAAGTGTCTTCCCCTGGATTTTAACCCTGGAGTGGTATTGTCCTATAAGCTGCGGCTGAGCAGACTCCCTGTCATCCGCTTCTATGGTGAGTCTATAATCTTATCAGATTAGAGTGTATGGTTATGATAGGCATTGGAGGTAGAAAATGTGGAAAAAGTGTTAATTCTGATATGAGAGCATCTGATATTAGGGTATTCCTAAACTATCTTTGGTATTAAACAAATAAATTAGACTTATAAAAAAAAAGTCTCCCAAAAGAGAAAGAAAAGCTATGGGTACGTCTTATTTGTAAGATCATAAAGGTACTTGCCTAGGATCATCAGTTCATCAGACTCTATCCTCCTCACTCATTTGGGTAAAATTGTTGAGAACAACTAACTTACCAATATACTCAATTATTTCCCCACATGACCTATCGATTTATACTGATATTGGCCATTCGAAAAAGGAAGTTCATATTTCAAATTCTCGAAAATGAATGCATCCATTGCAAATAGAACGAATGCACCCACATCCAGCAGTCACAGTGCAGATCTTTAATAATTTACGAGTCCTATCCCAAATCCTCAATAAAGTCCAACGCGAGAATATCAATATTCATGGCTTAGTGAGAAGTAACATCATACATGTATTCTTGTGAATTTTATCACGTTATCAGGGGCCTGTTACATCTAATGCTAATTCAACTCATTTGGAGGCAACCACTTCTATTTAGAACACAAGCACGACTTATCATAATTGTGCATTTAGGCCTAGGCTATAAGTAAATTTTGAATTTGGCTCAGTGAGCACCAATTGTAACCTTTATAATAGGATACAACAGGTTCACCACACTAGGACGAATAAATCTGTTAGTTATGCAAGACATGGTTTGACCATGGTTAAATATTTATGTAATTGTTGGGTAATAACATTACTCCAGTCAAACTGAGGATAAAGGATTTGGATCCACAAAGGCCAGTGTAATTGTGATATCCTTCCATGTTGTTGTATGCAACTATTGGCCTATTCTATGGTTTCGGTTTTCTAACGCAAACCATAAAATTGTCATTTGGACCTCTCTTAGAGAAAATGACTCAAAGATATAAGAAGGTACTGGCATGAATTTCTAAGTCAGATATAACATCATTGCAATATAAGTAGACACTGTGTAACGTTGAACAATAATCAAGATATCCACACAACCCCAATTGTTGTTATTGACCCATGTGGCAAGAAAGGGTGACTTTTTTTATGAATAAAGTTCTGTTTAGGTCAATTTTGGTGGAATTCTCGTAACTTTGCTTGTAGTGACCATATGTGCAAATGACTTACACCGAGAGATTCACAAGACAATTATCTTTCAAATAATGGGTATTATATGACAGGACTGAAGATTTGCATTCACAATAGATATCCTAAAGAAAAGTAAAAAAAAAAACAAAAAAAAACAACTTTATCAACAACGTTTCTGAAAAGTCACCCTCTCTTGTCGTATCGATCTATAGTAAAAAACATCCCTTTTAATTGGTAGTTCATAAATTAAAGATGTTAGACATAGTCAATTAGTCCCATCAGTTTGGATCGAAGGTATTAAATATAAATTAGCATTGATTTCTGTCCGTTTTGTATACTGGTGTGATTCTCTGTACAGCACAGACTGTTATTTTGAAATGTTATACTATCACACCGTCTCAGATGATACTACATAACCTTTGGGGACGAGACCACTTCCTACAGAGGGGTATTCCATCTATTTATGATCTTGTGTTAAAGAAAGAGACAAGCCTATTTTTATGATGACTTCTTTTGATAGTATTTTCATTGAATAAAGGGATTCAGTCATACTGTATAGCGAATCTGCTAGTGGAAGAGCAGGAAGGAGACCTCTCTGATGCGGAGTATTACGTCACATGAGAACAGAGATAATCCAATGTGTAACAATCCGGTGATCCACCTTCCAGTGATGATTTGTATGGGACCATCTTAATAGCATTAACTGCCCTTGAAATACCAGTTATTCAGCTTCCGGTTCCACAGTGTGTATATTTAGCATTAAAAGGTAACAAATGAAGTCATCATAAATATAGGCTTGTGGTCAAACACTAATTCAGCTCCAGGGGTGTCGCAACAGAAGGAGGGGTAACAGTCCACTTCCCTACCCCTCATCCTAGACATGGAAGGGGTCAGAATATATGTTCTGTCCTCTCCCTGTGGAAAACCTGGTCATTTACTAAAAATAATAACCTAAATGGCCGAAAAATGTCTGGATTTTTCAATATTCTACTCAGAGGCATGCCACCAAACTCACTAAAACATCCAGAGTGCTTCACTTGGGATGCCTAAAATCACCAAATGAGCTAAACGACACAATACCAGAATACATCTCTACTCTATTAGAGTACTTATAAATTGCTCAAGTTAAAACACACAAAAAGTAGACCACGGAAGCAGTAAAGATAGGCCTATAGTTCCTTCAACCCCTGCATCGACCTGACTCAATCTTGCCCACTAGTGTGAGTAATGAAATTGTTCCTGTCCACTGGCGGGTCTTGTCAAAAGATAACAAGGATGAACCTCTGTTAATATTTTCAGAGAGTGCTGAGGAAAACGTATATATATGGAACTATATACACTCGTGTATATTTATATAATTATTCGCGAACGGTTAGGGACTACTTGCAGCGCGCATTGGTATCTATGATGTCATAGTATGACGTCATGGTCAACAACCCACTGGTATAAAAGTGGGCGGGTTCAAGCTAACCGTCAATTGGCTCGTATTCACCTGTACAGGTAACACCACGCTGGGTGTTCCATGGAATTTTAACGGTTTTTCTTGGTTGATACTTGATTTTTGAATCAAGATGGGGAGGAAATCAACTAGAAGTGCTACTACTTCTAAAAAATCGGCCAAATCGGAAAAAAAACGGTGGAATCGGCCAATTTAGGACTTTCGAGTGAGTTGGATTCGTCTTGTGTGGATCGAAAGTCTACATCGCCCCAGCACGCTAAGGGGTTGGAAGACAATCTATTCACTGACCAGACGGAGAGGCTGGAGTCGTTGGAAGACGAATTGTGCAGTATCAAAGGCTTGCTGCAGGAGCTGGTGGCTGGAAAGGACAGGAAAGACGAGACGAAACCTACGGAGGGGGCGTGGCAGCATGCACGTGCGAATGTTTGTCAACGACCAGTGACGTCATCGCACCGAGAGCGCAGCCGCGTATCCAGGCAGCGGTCCCCCAGCGTCCTTAGCGACGGTTTGAAATGGGACGAAACCGGTCATCGTGGTCGTCGTCGGAGATCGAAATCATCGTTTTCTACTCGTCACAGGCCTCGGTCGTCTTCAGGAGGGTCGTCAGTAGACTCCACTACATCCAAGCTTCACACCAATACCAAATATGGTGAGTTTGACCATGAAATGTATGTAAAAAAACGGGAAAAGATCGATACCGTTGAGAAGTTGATGTTGGTCAACTTGTATTTTGTCTTAGATTATTACAAAGACAACAGTGATGTAGAAGGCATGTTAAAACATCTCCAAGTTCTGGTTGAAAAGGCTGGTACAAGAATGTATACAGTAGCAGCTCTATTGGCATATGATAAATCAGTTAGGACCAGGGCAAATAAGGATGGGATAGAGGCCTTTGGGATCATAGACAACTCTGATATTCTGAGGCACCTATCATATGATGGTACTATTCAAGCACAGAAGGCTTATGCCACTAAGACTAGGAATGGTTTCAAACAAAAAATCTCAAATAACTCCTGCTATGCTTTTAATAGAGCAGAAGGTTGTGTACGGGATCCCTGTAAATACAAACATGTCTGCAGCGGTTGCAGCTCCTCTGGGCATGGTAAAACTGAATGCCAGAAGGCCAGGAGTGAATAGGAAACTGCAGGTGGTCGATATCCCATAGCTGGTAATGATATTTGTTTGATGCCGGACCAAGTTATGGTAGGTTTGGTAGATATCGACTCGCCTTCACAAACTCCAGTACAGGAGGTGAATGATACGGAGATGGTTAAGGATTGTATTCTTTCAACTGAGCCCGTAGCAGAACAAAGTATTTTCCAAGAATTTAATTCGTTTGAAAATAATATAGATGTTATTGGTTATAACCCAATACAGGTTGGTAATGAACCTCTATTTACGGTTAGTGTCTCAGATTTGCCCAGCATCAGGGTATATGACAAGTGTATAGAAGGTACATGTACATGTGTTCATTATATTGGTGGGGAGAGAGCTCAAATTTTACCATGTAGGGTAGCTTCTTTCCTTCAACAAGATGGTCTCATTGATATTAGCGGTGTAGAGGCTAATTTTCTATGGCATGGTATTGTTCAAGGGTTTAAAATTGTGGATCCGGAATGTCGTACTTCTTATGATTGTAAAAATTATAAGTCAATCCTCGAGGGAAGGTTCTATAATGAATACTGTGGTATATTGTTAGATGAACTAGAAGCTGGTTTAGTCTCTAAAAGTGTAGATAAACCCCGTTGTATCCATGCCCTAGGTGGTGTAGAAAAATCAAATGGCAAGTTAAGACCTATAACTGACTGTAGCATGCCTGATAAGATATCTATTAATAATTTTATGGATACTACTAGTTCGACATTTTCTTATAATAATATTAGCACGGTGACTGCTCAATTGAAAAAGAACGATTTCATGAGTGTGGTGGATTTAAAGTCAGCCTATAGGTCTATAAATGTGTATGCACCTCACACGACCATGCAGGGTTTCAGATGGGATTTTGGACATGGTGATGATTATTATGTAAGCAACAGGTTAACTTTTGGCCTGAAATGTGCCCCATATATTTTTAATAAAATCTCTGATTTTATTGTGGAGGTGGCAAAATTCTACGGTGTAGGAAAAATTGTAAATTATCTGGACGACTTTATCATAATTGCTGATACTTATGGTGAGTGTCTTAGACAGAGGAATTTATTAATGGAGTGTATGACCTACATGGGTTTTGTAGTATCCAAAGAAAAGGTGACCGACCTGTCTCAGATTTGTAAATTTCTTGGTATTAATATAGACTCTATTAATCTGGAGTTATCTTTACCAGAGGAAAAGGTGACTAAAATGAGAAGTATTTTGATAGAAAATGTTAACAAGAAATTTATTTCAAAGAAGAACCTGGAGAGGATTGGAGGTTATATGTCTTTTTGCTCACAGGTGGTTAAGGGTGGTAGAACGTTCAGCAGGAGAGTCTTCGATTTGTGTGCTCGAGCTAAGCCTAGGGGCTATATAAGGGTTTCTGAATGTACCAAACGTGACCTTCAGTGGTGGTTGGATTTTTGTAGAGTTTTTAACTGTAAGAGGTTAATTCTAAATGATGATATTAATACACCTATGTACTCAGATTCATCTATGAAAGGCTTCGGGGCTTGGATGGGTAAGGATTATTTATATGGTGACTGGACTTCGTACGATAAATTCAACCTAGGTAGTGGTCATTTTACCCAACCACCAATACTAGACAATTTGAGAAACCACCATCGAAATATAAATGTATACGAGTTATATCCCCTTCTTATGGGACTTAGACGTTGGATATCTGGCTGTAAAAATAAAAGAATACATTGCATCACTGATAATATGCAAGTGTTAGCTATGGTAAATACCGGTAGGTCAAAAAATAAGCTTTGTATGGAATGGCTTAGAGAAATTTTTTGGCTTTGTTTCATCAATAATGTGGAGGTGTATGCAACTTATATTAGGTCAGAGGACAATATCCTGGCCGACCAACTGTCGAGACTTGCATATAAGGGTATGCCTGGTAAATGTATAAATTCTCTCCATGAAAATGATATGTGTTGCTTAAATTCCAGAATGGAAAAGGTTACAAAAAAGAAAAGAGTGTCTTTTAGCGAAGGGTGTGTCAGAGAACACGAGGAGAGCAAGGAAACAACAACTCAACAGGTACAAAAAATTTTGTGATAAATTTAATTTACCTAAATTTCCTTGTTCTCCCTCACAGGCTGCTACATATGCAGTATATTTATCTAGTTATATGAAACCTTCTTCTGTGAGAAATTATTTATCATCCATTTGGTATCATCAAAAAATTAATGGTGGCTTAGACCATAGCGGTAATTTCATGCTAAAAAAGGTGTTGGATGGTATTGAGAGAATTTATTCTGTTCCTTCTAGGGTTACTCACCCATTGAGTCCGAAGGAAATGTTATGTATTAGATCTTATTTGGATCTCTCCAGCAGGGCTGACTTGAAATTTTGGTTAGCTATTCTCTTATGTTACAGAGGTGTCCTAAGGGTAGGACATGTGGTATCTTCTCCACATACACTAAGGGTAGGTGATATTAAAGTATGTAAAAGTTATGCTAGTCTTCGCATTAGAACTTCCAAAACGGACCAGCTTGGTTGCCATTCTTTTAATGTGTATTTATGTAGGGATGATACTTCACTGTTATGTCCTTGTAAGGACCTAGGAAAATTGTGCACAGGTAGGGGTGGAAGTGAGTTATTGTTCAAAATTAATGGTGTTCCTTTACAGTACCAATATATTAATTCGAGGTTGAAATCTCTATCTATACGTGCTGGTATCAAAGGTTCAGTCTCCACTCACTCACTTAGGCATGGTGGTGCTACTATGTTAAAGGATGCAGGACTTAGTGTAGATTCTATTAAGAAGAAGGTGAATTGGAAATCTAATTCTGTTTTTACATATTTGCATAATCATAAAAATGAACTTTTGGAATTAGATAGACTTTGCCAATCTCAATTGCATTGTTGATTGGTATGTGTTTTCACATGTGTTTGGCGTGTTTTTATGTGTTTTTGGCATGTATGGTGCTGATAGCCCCAAGGTCAGTAACCCACCAAACTCATGTGTCTGTGATATGATCATTTATTATTACTGTGTCATATTTATTATCACTGTATTTCAACATTATTATCGTTATTACCGGTATTTATTATTCCCTGGCAGCGAAATAACTTATGGAACTATATACACTCGTGTATATTTATATAATTATTCGCGAACGGTTAGGGACTACTTGCAGCGCGCATTGGTATCTATGATGTCATAGTATGACGTCATGGTCAACAACCCACTGGTATAAAAGTGGGCGGGTTCAAGCTAACCGTCAATTGGCTCGTATTCACCTGTACAGGTAACACCACGCTGGGTGTTCCCTGGAATTTTAAATTTTTACTATTGTTATTACTATTGCTATTACTATTGTTATTACTATACTATTGTTATTATATTATGCATTTTACTGACTATGCTTTTTGTCAACTAATTATTATAGTTGTTTTAATAAAGGCATGTATGGTGCTGATAGCCCCAAGGTCAGTAACCCACCAAACTCATGTGTCTGTGATATGATCATTTATTATTACTGTGTCATATTTATTATCACTGTATTTCAACATTATTATCGTTATTACCGGTATTTATTATTCCCTGGCAGCGAAATAACTTATATATATATATATATATATATATATATATATATACATATATATATATTTGTTTATATATATATATATATATATATATATATATATATATATGGCCTAACTCGTTTTCATAGTATTGACAAAAGAATTACAGCAGAATGTATGGAATAGTCGTTTTGAGATGTAAAAAATAAAACGTGCACGTTTTCTCTAAACAATTATCCAAACAAATATGTAGCAAGACAAAAACGTGCACGTTTTCTTTCTCGGTTCACATTTACATTTTGGCAAGACCCTCCTGGTTGATTGTCATAGTGACCACACGTAGGTAGGTACTGCACAGAGGAATAATCCCCACCAAATGGGGCCCACAATGCCTAAACCATAGTAATTCGCTAGAATGTGTCTCTTGGAGACTTTGAGTTTATCCTCAGTGGGTACTTAATCATCTTGAATGAATTTGTTGCCTATCCTCAGAGGCGTAGGAAGCAAATCTTCATTGGGGGGCCCAGCAGGGGCCCCACCTCAACCACCTTGAAATGTGGCCTCATTGTATATGCAATTTATATAGAAAAGTAATTTTTGATGACTCTTTAGATCTGATTAGTACGGAGCCCCTAATAGGATATACCAAAAATATTTTTTTCCCCAAAACAATATTCTTGTGGGTGCACAAATAATTCTTGGGGGTGCACAAACATTCTTGCAGGTGCACAAATAATTCTTGCGGGTGCACAAACATTCTTGCAGGTGCACAAATAATTCTTGCGGGTGCACAAACATTCTTGTGGGTGCACAAATAATTCTTGCGGGTGCACAAACATTCTTGCTGGTGCACAAATGCTTCTTGGGGGTCCACAAACATTCTTGCGGGTGCACAAATAATTCTTGCGGGTACACAAAGTACTCTTGCAGATGCAGAAGTAATTTGTGCAGTGAAAGGAAGATGATTTGTGTAACCACACAAATGTTTGTGCATCTGAAAGAAATCTTTCTGCATCCGCAAGAATTATTTTGAGTATCGGCAAGAATGTTTTGTGGACCTGCAAGAATTATTTTGTGTACCCACAAGAATGTTTTGTGTACCCACAAGAATGATTTTGTGCATCCGCAAGAATTATTTTGTGTACCCACAAGAATGTTTTGTGCATCCGCAAGAATTATTTTGTGCACCCACAAGAATTATTTTGTGTACCCACTAGAATTATTTTGTGCACCTGCAAGAATTATTTTGTATACCTGCAAAAATGTTTTGTGCATCCACAAGAATTATTTTGTATACCCGCAAGAATTACATTGTGTAGGGCCTACCACAAGAATGTTTTGTGCATCAGCAAGAATTATTTTGTGTATCCGCTAGATTTTTTTGTGCATCCGCAAGAATGTTTTGTGCATCTGCAAGAATTTTTGTGCATCCGCAATAATGTTCCTGTACCCGCAAGAACTGTCCAGTACCTGCAAGAATATTTTTTCTCCAGAAAATCTTTTTTTGGAGATGTCCTATTAGGGGCTCCGTAGATTTGGGGCCCAGGCCCCCATTTGCCCTATCCCATTACTATATCTATCTAATTTGAGAAGCAAAGTTTTAGCTTCTTTAACTTATCATGAGTCCTTGGCAAATTTTTTTGGGGGGGGCCCAGACATACTCAGGCCCCACCTCCTTTATGATTGGGGGGCCCAGGCCCCCCTGCCCCCCCCCTTTTTTCCTACGCCCCTGATCTTATCGTGCAATTGCAAGTCGTGCATTGAAGAAGTATAAATCGACTCTTTTTTTTATATCATTCAAGTCGTAAAATCTTTTATTTCCAGCATATTATTTCAAAGTTTATAGTTCCCTCACAAACTGCTTTCTTTGTTGCAGGGTCGATGCGTGAGTCTCCCAGGAGATGTCGCTCTGCGTCCATAGACCGCCTGGTGGCAGGACGGCCCACATCCGGCAGGCAGCGGATTGGCTGCTCCTGTAGGAACAATGACGGAACTGGTGACGTAGACAATGACGTTGTTACGTCATCACGTCCTCTAACATCAACCAGTAGAACTGCCAGACCGGTGCGCCCCCGCACGGCGCGAGTTAGCAACTCTAAGGTGGGTACTTCTAAACTTACCCCACACACAATTTTTACCATTCTGTCATTTGATGTAAAAGACAGACGCTCATAAGGGCAAAGACCGACGGATGAATATTGGGGTTAGTAAGACGGAGCAGTCCCACTGCCTCCCATAGGTTTAACGTTGTGACGGGGTTCTTGGCGCGCCAAGGTATCCAGTGTGCCGTGAGGGTGTAGCAGCGCGAGGCTCCCATAGAGCGCAATGTTAAACAACACATTTTGAAAAGTTATTTAAATATACTAATCCTTGGAATATTGGAATAATTTGACCACTGGGTGAAAGGGCAGGACTCAAAGATGCTTATTCTTAGGATTTAATATAATTTCTGTAAACCGTCTTATCGGGGGAAGCTTGGATAGGCCACAAAACTTGTGAATTTTGGGCATTTTCTACCAAAACATGCGAAAACGACCCATGTTCACCCTATCAAAATAATTATTTGTATTCCTTCCACAACTTCCATATCATAGTATATGACAGAGAATGACCTAGATATAAATTGTATGTACTTAGATTTTTATTTATTGGCTCAGTTTAACCACACTGACAGTGGAAAGTGAAGTTACGAATCTGAGCACTCTGTGCTTCATGAGAGGAAAGGCCTAGCACAGAGGGGTCAAATTGTCAAAAGTGTCCTTCGTTTCGGGAATGCTGATCGCTGCACATCTCATTTTTCTTTTAAATGATCTCGATACTGATTTAGTTCATGTCAATAGCTATCTACAGATACCAGAATTAATTTTTAATTCCAAAGATTTCCATTTCAAAATTGCCGATCAAGTTGCGATGTTTAACATTGCGCTCTATGGGAGCCCTCGCATTTACACCCTGGTGCAAGCTGGCCCCATCTCCTATGATTAACGCAGTTCAGGAGCTCAATCTCTCGTCACCCAATACGGCGGAGTGAGATCTCTTATACTAGATTATGCCTCTTTGATAAGGGTTGCTCCAAGCTAATATTTCTCCATCAAGAGTTAGCCTCGAGCTATATTTCATGGGATCCTCTCCAGAATGGTTCGCAATCTTTAGGTTGGCAGCAAGCTCACGATTGCAATGGGACTAGATGCGATGTATTGCCAAGAAGGTGTATTTCTTTTTACATCTATTGCATCACCAAATATGATATATATAATGGTTTTTGTTTTGTAAACTGGCATTATGAGCGGCGTCTTCTATTTCATTTCACTTTACCAATAGGCTGTCCAATGCCTCTTAAGAAGTTAAAATATAAACCAACAGTGCAAATTTTCCTAGTTCTTCGGTGATTGGACAGATGTGAATCTTATAATGGGGTCCTAGTTTTGAGACTAGGTTATATAATATGACAGATGATTAAGAATTGTGGGCACTTTATCTCAGAGGGGATACAGCAACCAACACTTTTGTCTTCAACACTGCTATGGAAATATTCTCTATCGGGGGATCTTTCAATAGTTCTAGAAATGTGTAAAAGTTGAATGAAAAACTTATATGAAAAATCAACATTTTCTGCCACAGAAACACTACATGTAGATTGGTCGATGTCACTAGCTTTCATGAATCATGGGGAATGAAATTGTAAATGACTAGCAGTTATAAATCTGTGCACTAGGTGGCACCACTAGACTGCAATAAAACTATGACTTGACATAACTTGAGGAGTTGTGCAAAGAATACACGCTAGAGGGTGTCTGTGTCAGCTGAACCACCAGCTGAACCACCTGTTGATGGCCTTGTCATGATATTCTCACGATTAAACATATGTACAAAAGTGTCTTTAGACTACAAGTCACTTATAGAAAGTCACATCAGCATTCAAAATGTCCCTGAGAAAATGTCCCTGAGAAAATGTATACAGAGCTATGAGATGGGATGTACTGAATGACAGCGTTGATATAAATTATGGAAGATAATGTTCCCATTGGTGCAGCTTTGCTAAAGCTACAGTTTCATGTACGCATGTCTCTACTAGCAGCTGTGTTGCATAGATAAATATAGGCAATTTCTCTACACTCCCATGCATAAAAACAAGTGTATGGGATTAAGTTCCATCATCAAGCTGAAGGCCTACGCATGAGTAGTATGTGAAGAAACTTTGAGTATCTGCATAAACTATCATCTGTGTGTTGGCTCTTCAGAAAACTGACACTAGTTTCTAAAGAAAGATGAGTGTCGGTCCTATTCGGAGATGGCACTGCTTATAGACATGTATACAGAATAATGAGAGTGACATTGACCCTGGACTTCACACGTATAGTGCCAGGTTGTTTGCCTTACCATGAATCGATACCCCTTGTACACACACTGCTCTATAGTAGGGTATTCCATGCATTGAGTGCACCTAATCCTACTCAATTTGATATACATAATTCAGTTATATCAGGTATAGACTTGTGGAAACCCTTACCCATATAGGCATTCATAGGGTATACAGTTATTGCAGCCCCATGCTAATTTCTCCCTCTATCTATTGTGTTTAATCATATATACCATTGTCCAAATTTAAGGCAGTTTATTTAGGGTTTTCAGATTTTGGCGGCGTGTTCCCCAAATACCATTTTCCAGCCTCTATAGTTGGCACTTTCATTATGCCATCCTCCTTCTGATAAAATTACTTTTCTTTTATTTATTTATTTTATCTTCCTTTTTTAGGGGAGGGGGTGCTTTTTAAAAGTTACTGCATTACAATACAATACTATAAGTAATAGAAAGTCTGAATGCCCCTAGCTTGTGGTGTGAATACATATCTGCTTTACATTTTATCATACAATCAGATAACTGACGCAGACTATATAAGGCAGCCATTAGTAAAGTTTAATAGCTGGAGCACTTTATATCAGATCACATGATGTGTCACGAACATGGTATTGGCACACATACTGACCACAAGACGCATAGTATTAAATTTTAGTATAGTCCAAGAGAAGAAAATGGTGTGATTCAGGCTACCCGACCTTATGTACTAGCTAGAATATTGGCAATCCTATACTTCTGATAATCAAATATTATTGACATTTCTAAGAAACAAAAATACATTTTTTTAAATTTAGATTAATTCTACACAGATTGTGTTCTCTGTCTCAGAAACTCATTTTTCATCCTCTTGTCCCCATAAAAGCAAATCAACGAACACCCCAGGCTACCAACATGATAAACTAAAACACATTACATATAACATCCACTATACCATTGCCACCTCACCCCTCAAGTTTACTATGGCCAAATATTTCAACGATTTGTACAAAGTAATTTCTTTACATTCTGTGTAAGGGAATGGAAAATATTATTTTCCGTTCAACATTTAGCAAATAGGTTCACTGGGTTCAAGCTACTATTGATAGTGTGGTTAAGCCTTTTAAGCTAATAAGCGTAGCATAATCCTTTGGCTGAATTAATTGTCACAACGCTAAAAGAGGAAGAACGACGATACAGTAACAATGCTTAATACTGATCAGCATGTTCAAAGTTCTATAAAATAATGGACCTTGTTCTGTTAAGGTCAGTCATATTGCACTCGTTTAATTCATACATTTCATGGGGAACTTAAATCATACAAACATAATTATAATTGGGGTTTAAGCAGCTGTGAGCGTGGTTGACAACTGGTTGATGGCCTATCAGTTTGCCTACTATAGGGTCTTCAATGGGGATGTACAGCGGAAGGTTAATCAGGTGAATAGCATTCTAGATTAATTGAATGAACAAAGTGGCCACAACTAACTTCCTCCTTGTACAGTTGAATGGCCCTCTCCTCTTATAATGGCTATTGGACAGTCATTAATGTTGTTATTTTCTAAATGTTCAATTGAAGAAGATACATCAGTTTTATAGTGTTGGCGAAGCATCAGAGTGGTTCAAATCCAGGCAGGGGAAAACTCGCAGATGATCATCCTGAAAAGTGTCACAGCTCTTGAAACAGGGCACTACATTATACGTGTAAATTTTACTCTATAACGCAGGGACATCGGGTTAAAGCCTAAAGATAATGCGAAATTCTCCATTAGCTAGCTTCATTATTAAATCATGAATGAGATAAATTGAATAATTTCGCAACTGATTACTAATGAAGAAGCCCCCTACTCAACTAACATGTATACCTGCAGTTCTAAATATACCTTTATAGTAATCTAATCTTAAATCTTCATCCACTCCAAGCGTGAAATAAGATATGTTATCCTCTGTACAACACCCCTAACAGGTGCCTGTGATGACCAGAGCCTGGGTTAACCCTTTAAAGGCTGCTGATGCATCATGCCCATTGGTCGTTTTGAAACACCAATGAATGCTGGCGAGCCTGCTCATCAGCACTTCATTGAAGCATCATGCCGACCCTCCGGGAGTTTATCCATTTGGCATGATACATGAATGTAGCCCTGGTGAGTTACTCGCCATGGCTGCATTTATGCATCATGACGACCAAGGGGCATGATGCATTAATGCTTTAGCGGCCCTTAAAGGATTAACACCCGGCAATGCTTCTTAACTGCCCAATGTTTGATCTTGATTCTGGCCAACACCTTATGCCATCTGGTACCCTGAGTGTCCTGCCATAAAAAGGCTCAGGCAACTACAAAATGTGCAAATGCGATGAGTAACTCAGCAGAACTACTTTCAGGCATCATGCCAACCCTACAGGGTTGATAGACTCCCGGAGGGTCAGCCTGATGCACCAATGAAGTGCTGGTGAGCAGACTCGCCAGAAGTTCATTGGTGCATCATGCCAACCAATGGGCATGATGCACTCCTGCATCAGCGGCCCTTAATGGATTAATAGACTGACCCATGTTAAACTTGATTACATGGACTGGGAGTTAGCCAAGAGCTTTAATATCTCTTTACGAGAAGTCTGGTGATCCGATGACGTCACGTACCACGTGAATGCCATGCATTGATCATGGCGTCCCAAACTAAGAACACCATTGGATGGCAGGATTGAGGATTGCGCCTATGTGTGTATGGGGGGGGGCGTTTGAGTTGTCTACTAGCCCATAGGGAAACGGAAGTGTGTGTCTATATGTTCCAAGTGGCACTGAAGCTGCTTCTGGTTTCATGCACTGTAGGATGCGCTGTCCTGGGGCGCTGACAATAGATACAAGCTTGTCCCTGGACGCCGGTGTTATCCAGACACAAGGCACCCATCGCGGCATGCCTTATTAGTGTCTTTGGATCAAGACTCCTATTGAAACTGAGTCAAGTTTGTCAAATAAGAAGCAGTCGTTTATTAGAGCTATAGGTATACGATGCTATCAATATGCGGAATACAAGAATTCAGTGGTTTGACCCAGTCCCCCACCTGCCCAGTCATTGGAAGCAAGAAGCTATCCTTTAAATCTTTCGTTATATATATGAGTATAATATAAGAGTAGTATATACATGCAAACTGAGCGCAATGGATTAGCTACTAACTAGGTCATGACCTACTGGTAGACCGGAAGTGACCTAGTTTCAGCCAATCAGAGGGCTGGATTTGACAGGAAGTGACGTCATAAGGTCATGACCTAGTTTTTTCGACCAATCAGAGAGCTGGATTCCATTTGACCTAGTGACCTGACCTAGTTACATAAATTAAAAGAATTGTGCAATACCTAGAGCTGACCTACTTGCAAACCGGAAGTGACCTACTAACCTACTTGCAAAAACGTATGACCTACGTATGAGGGTGCATTGCGCAATGCTTGTAAGAATTTACACAATGTTCTGATGCAATACTTTTATGGATTTACGCAATACTTATGACTCATTTTATTATGTCTCTTCATTTCATGCATTAAAATAAAACACAACTCATTTATTTCACATAACAGATTATATTTTTATTAGACACAATATTTACAGATGAAGACAGATTTTCCATTTCCGGGGCGTGCACATATACTACAAAAACATTTGTTGTGTGTGAATTTACTTGCTTGATACCAGCTTTGACCAGTGAGACTAGTTTTCCATGTGTTGTGGAAACAATAACTGTTAAGTTTGGCTATGTTAGATATAGCATGCTCGAACAAAGCCTGTGCCAGGAAGTAAGTTTGACTGTTTTTGGGTCCAGGTAAAAGACCAGATAAAAAACCATCCTTAAAGTTTACCTCAAAGGAGAAATGATTTTTCACTCCAGGTATACTTAAGGCATGAAGTTCCAGTGAGACCTGCAGACATGTGAAACAAATAGTTTTAGCAATAGCAGATACTTCCAGTTTACAATTACACTGACAAAACACTCCTACTATGGGATTACATTCTAACTCTTGGAGAGTAAGAGCAAACTTTCTTACACTTCCTAAAGTGTACCTTGTGTAGTGTCTTGGGCAGCCAGGTTCAGTGTGCAATTGATATACTCCTATACACCAATCATGCATTATCAAGTTAACTTTTTTCACTCGACAATAGTACATGCAGTTTCTGTAGGCGTCCCAAAAAGCTGAAGAGAAATATTTGTACATTTTAACACTAGTTATACAGTGGTCAACAGTGTCTGGTTCAGCTCCTCTAAGGTCACAAATCATAGAAAGTGTGCATATGGGGCCTTACATGTCATTCGCCCAGACATGTGCCCAGAAAAAGAATTCTTATAAGTATGCTTCTTTTACAATAGCAATAACACATCTGACATAAATGATAATGTGATTTTCTTAATCTACAGGGCAAAATAGTCTGGACCTGAGATTTTCATGAAGGTATGATAAAATGTTTCTGTAGGAAATTAAGCCCTCAACATGGCTTGTAACTCAAATGTCATTCTCCCAGACACAATTTCGCCCAGACAATTTTGGTCATTTTGGGCACATTTTACCCCCTTGGAGCCCAAAATATGCATATGGGACCATCAAAACCCATATGTAACATGAAGATCTCATCCAGCCTGACACTTTGAGCCAAAGAAATAGAGGGGGAAACTAAAATTTGAAGAGTAAGGGCTGGAATACCTCCAAATTCGTCATATGCAAACCTTCTATGATTTTCGACCCTAAAATAACCAATGTTTTCTCCAGGTATTATTTCCCAAAAGAAATTCTCTGAACATCCACATGCTACAGAACTTATATCATTGTCAGGTGTTATAGAAGAAGCTTGATTATATGAAGCAACACTTTGTAAAACTGGACGCATGTAATAGTCATAAGGTGGAGTTTCTGTGGTTTGCTCCACAAGCATAGCTTCTAAACTTTCCATGTTAAAATGGTTGCTTAAATCTAACCAGATACTAATAATCTGGTGAACGTGACGCTATGAGTTAAGAAATCTGGTACCACTTTTTTTCTGTTCCAACTTAATTTCTTCAGCGCCGGATTTTTTATTTTTGTCGTGAACATGTACAGCGTTCACTTTTGTGAAAAGTTTTTTTTTATTTTTTGGGTGATACAGTTCACTTTTCTTACTTTTTTATTAGTTTTTTTTCATGATACAGTACACATTTTTTTACCTTTGTTTTTTATTTGAAAAATGTTCATTTGAACAAAAAATATTTTCCAGTTTAACACTGTTTTCTATGAAAAAAAATGTTCATTTGAACAAATGTTCGTTTGAACAATTGTTCAAATGAACATTTTCCATTTTAACACTGTTTTCTATGGAAAAAAATGTTCATTTGAACAAATGTTCGTTTGAACAATTGTTTAAATGAACATTTTCCATTTTAACACTGTTTTCTATGGGAAAAAATGTTCATTTGAACAAATGTTCGTTTGAACAATTGTTCAAATGAACATTTTCCATTTTAACACTGTTTTCTATGGGGAAAAATGTTCATTTGAACAAATGTTCGTTTGAACAATTGTTCAAATGAACATTTTCCATTTTAACACTGTTTTCTATGGGAAAAAATGTTCATTTGAACAAATGTTCGTTTGAACAATTGTTCAAATGAACATTTTCCATTTTAACACTGTTTTCTATGAAGGAAATTTGTTCATTTGAACAATTTGTTTAAAATTTTTTCTTTCAACGAAATGTACAACTGGAAGTGAAACTAGAAAAAGAAACCATTTTTTTATATAGAAAGGGGTAGGGTGCTTACACCGTCTTCACATACTTGTCTCTTTATGTACTGATAGGTTAGACCTTGTTTCCTTTGAGAGTAAGTCGTAACGCTGTGGTTAACTACTTTAAATCCTTTGTTGACTACCGTGACAACATTTTCACTGTCCAGTACTTCTTTGTACTTGTCAGTGGTCAGGGGGTTTTGTTTTTGAATTACACCTTTGCAACTCATTTTAACGGGCACATTTACTCCTGTGCCTATGTAACATTTGGAGTTCAAGGCAGTCATTTCATCACCTTCCCACTCCACTTTGAATAACCCGGGGGTTCTCTTGTCAAACGCCAGACGGCTCTTACAACATGGTTGAGGCAGCCACAGCTCACCCAAAACTTTGGTCTGAACATAGGTCTCTCTGTGGTGACTGTTGTCACATGATTCAGAGGGCAACCATTTGTGACGTTCTCTGAAGAAAGCTTCACGTTTTTCAGGAATAATTACGTCTTCTATTTTCTCTGCACTTAAAGCAAAGTAAAAACTGTCAGTGTCCATTTCACACATTTCAAAATCTTTCTCGTCTATGTATTCAAGGAGAAAGTCGTAATAGAAAGCCAACATTTTAAGTTTGGCATATTGGTATACCATGAACCCTATTTGAACTGGGAGGTCGTAGGTGATGGAGGTGGGCAAACAGGACAGTTCTACCGTGTTGTCACTTATGTCTTGCACATCTTGCACTGACCAGTGCATGGCCAAACGTCTTGCCTTAGAGGGGTGAAGATACTTTGTTTGAACAAAGTTTTGTTTGTTGCATATGGTTTTTCCGTATGAACCATTTCCCAAAAGTTTGTACAGATCTGACAGAATCTTACAGTCTATGTTTTCATCTCCCTTCCTCCTAGCTTTGGTCACTTCGTCCATGAAGGGTAAAAAAGTCTGTTCTGGTGTGTATTCTACGAGAAGGTGTACTGTCGTAACTACCAAACCTTTCTCCAGGTACCACTTCAAGAGAGGAGTTCCCAACAAAATTCCCTCTGCGTGGTAGCTGCCTATAAGTTGGCGTTGCGGTTGTTTCAGCTTACCTGCTGCTTCCAGGTAACGTTTCATATGTTCACCTACGTCTTTTTTTCCTACTAAACAGTTTTTGAAAATAGGTGTCATTTCACTGAATTTTTCTTTCAAGGATTCAGGTGTTTCTATGTCTACCTGGATAAGTCCAAAAGTTGTTCCTTTAGAAACCCCTCTCAGTATTTCATCCTGACTTTTTCTGCCTTGGCACAACGGTCTTTTAATTTCCCATTCACTTTTTGTTTCTCTGCACGAGTTTTCAGTTTTTTCTTTCAGCCACATACACTCATACTTTTCCTCTACTTGGTAACCTAACGACTGAAGATATAGGGTAGTCAAAATGGTATTTTGGTTTTTTTCTTCTAACCATGCCTTTCCATTGGGGTCTCTCAAAACTGATTTAGTGAGGTGACATATGTGACCATGCCAGTAGCACCCGTGAAACTGGTATACTTTTTTTGAAGCTGGATCATAGCCGTCCACTTTTATTTTCCTTGAACCCAATACTACTTCCCCGTAGTTGTATTGGTGTAATATCTTCACTTTGTCTGTCACAGTTTTGTATCACAACCATTCTGTGGCTGAGTAGCTAATTTGTTGACTGCAGACAGCTTGAAAATCGTTTTCTTTCCTGCGCACCACATAATAACCTGTGCAGTGCTCTTCACCCATGCACTTGAGGTACAAGCTGTTAGCATCTACCCCTACTATGTGTCTGCATACTTTGCTTTGTGACCCGTATTTTTTTTGTCTTATTCTTGTTTCTCCACTTTTGTGATGTCTGTGAAAAATAATAGAGGGACCCCCTACTAAGTTGCGTCTGAGCAAGGAGTGAACATCCTTTTCTTTCTCACCAAAAAGAATGTAAGGAGTGGCATTAGGTGCAGTGTTGTTGAAAAGAAACTTCAAGGTTAAACCTGGCAAAGTTAAACCGTCTTTGAACATGTCTACCCCACGATCTATAAAAAATTTTGTGTGCTCGTTTATGGCTAAAACAAAGGGTTTAACATCCAGGTTGTTGTAATATATCAAGTAGTCCTTCATAGTTTTCATTTTGTTTTCTGTCCAGACCTTTTTACATTCAAGATAATCTTCTTTGCTTATTCCACCACCCGACAAAGAACTGTAGAAGCAGTGGCGTGGAGGAAGAGCTTTGTTGTTCAGTTTTCTTATGTTGTCCATCCACTCGTAGGGAAAAAAACCTTTTTCAGCTTTCCCTTTTAGAAAGGCTTTCAGGTAGTTTGCGTAGGAATAACCTGGTGCCAAATAGTTAAACATGTCAAGGAAAAGAAGATGGTCTGTGTACACTGCTATGTACTTGTTGCATTTTTTTATGGTTTTCATTTCTGTTTTGTCTGTGTCTATAAAAAAAGAATGAAATTCCTTTTTTATCAAATTAATGTCATACTTTCCAGAGTTGAAACCTAGAACAGGGACTCTTTCTATGTAGGTAAGAAGTTTTTCCTTCACTTCAAGAACATGGGAGATTTTTTTTTGGGATTTTTTTTGTTCTTTGCTGGAAAAACTTTGCTAGCTTTATGTTCTAGTTCCTTTTGTTTTTCTTCTAGAGAGTCTAGTTCGTCTAAAACATCTCTAAAATTCTCTTTCACCTGTTCTCCTATCAACTGCCCCAAGTTGTTTATGTGTTCCAACACATTTTTAAGCAAAGGATCGTCGTCCCTGTTGGAATTTCTCACAAAACACACTGGTTCTGTATGCCCAGGAAAATCAGAAGCTACACTGGCAGAAAGGGGTATGTGAGTTTTTTCTATCACAGTGTTAGCATTTTCTGGGGACGAATTTTCAGGTTGGACGAAATAGCTTTCAAAGTCAAAAACAATTTTTTTTCAGGTGAACAAACTATTCCCAGTTCCTCTAAAACTTGAAAAACTGTTTTGGATGGATTGTATGCTCCACCTTTGTATCTGAAGCTGACTTTGGTGCAATCTTTTTTCACCCCATTGTGTTGTTTCAAAAGGAAGCTACGTGTGAAAACTTTATGACACTTTTCACAGGGGTACATTTTACCATACAGTCCCATGTTAGTTATTAAACTTACATGGTTTCTGTGTAAGTTCAAGTTCATGATTTTTTTGGATGAACACATGTTTGACCTTATAATTTTAGGTCGCCCCTTTCTTTTACCAAAAGAGGGAAGGTAAAAAATTCTTATGTTAACTTCAAACATTTTTTCTAACCTGTCTAAATCTCTTATGTTAACACCCTCAAAAGTCTCCTTCTTCACCCCTGGATAGGCTTCAAGGAAAAGCTCTTGAGTTTTTTCTAAAGATTCATACAGGAAGAAAGACAGACATCTAAAGAAACACAAGTTGTCCTTGTACGCCCTTTTGGTTTTATGGTCTCTGTGAAAGTGTTGCATTCCTCTTTGTCTTAAACCTGGTGGAACAGTTTTCATTTTACCTAAAAGATATTCTCCTCCCGTAGCCCTTATGAGTGTGATGTTGGCGTTCACGTTGCCTATTACACTCCATTTAGTAGAGGGTCTTTTAGTGTCTTCTTTAATGTTGTTTTCTATTAAATCTAAACACTCTGCTAAGTCTTTGTCGTCCCTTATAAAAATGTAAGGGTCTCTATGACTTTCACTGTCATAGAACAAAGACGAGTTGTTGGCAGAAGCATGAAAGTACATGACTTTCTCTTCTTCTTCCTCCTTAGAGGAAGACAACAACCTTCCAAAAGAGACAGCCACTTTGTAAGCCATAACTTGATTTCTATGAATAGAGGTAAGCGCCTCTGTTACCTGTTTGGCTCCCAAGTCTTTGTTGAAACTTGTCATTCTGACGTTGAAAATCGACTGAAGCTTACCAAGCACAGCCAAACCTGAAGCTATGGACTTGAAGTTGTCACGGTAACTGTTTTTATGCAAAGAATTTTTTTCTATTTCTTTTGGAAGTTCTAAGCTGTCGGAAAAAGTTTCTCTTCTACAAGAATCTGAGTTACATAAAGTTTTTCCACTGTTTTCTACAGTAACCAAACGTGGAGGTCTAGGGGTGTTACACATTGGACAGTTGACGGTGTAAAGTTGTTTTACCTTTTTGGGCGGCATTTTTTTAAGGTTTCTTTTTCTTGTTTCACTTTATGATCAATATACAAACTTATAACTAAAACCTAACCTAAGTATACATGGAGTACATATGGAACTTAAACCTACGCTGGGCTATGTTGACTAAAAACGGAGTACATCTAAATCTAACTACAAATTAGCTGATATACATGATAATGTAAAAGCACTGAACAAGGAGCTGTTGACCAGACACTATACAAAGTTGACCACTTACCCAGAGTAGAAATCGGTCGTTTCGTCTAGGAAGGGACCAACTCGTGATTTTATGTCCTCCAGAATGAAGGGGGACACAGTGTGTCCGCAGTGTGTGGCTGAGGGGGGCATTCTGAAGCTGGAAGACACCGAGGCGTTCATTTCCTCCACGTAGCTGGTTGTTCCTATGTGAACTTTAGGAGTTCCCTTGTACAAGTTTACCAGGACCATAGCCCGGCCTCCACTGGGGTCGGTGCAGTCTTGGTTCAAGGACAACAAAAGATTAT
This sequence comes from Acholoe squamosa, assembly GCA_949317995.1. Classification (NCBI taxonomy): domain Eukaryota; kingdom Metazoa; phylum Annelida; class Polychaeta; order Phyllodocida; family Polynoidae; genus Acholoe; species Acholoe squamosa. The sequence goes on along the minus strand of OX439049.1, from coordinate 48,938,483 downwards.
CCACCTTCCTCTCTTCAAGGGCAGCTAGGCGGTGTAACTCCTTGTACTTTCCTAGGATGCACTCTATCTGGTCCACTAAGTTCCTGAATTCACGCGCCTCTAGGTTTAAGCACCGCTCGTAAGGTTTGTCCAGGTAGGTTCTCAAGCATACTCCCCTGATGCTAGGTTCCCTGTATATTTCTATGCAGGCGTTGTTGTCCCCTTCCGGATAAAAAACTTGGTTGGGGGCAGGTGACTTTTCTTGGAAACCAAATCGAGCAGGCCACTTTTTTGCCACCAAAGGCACTGACCTAAAGCCCACAAGCTTGCTGGAAGAACTGGGGGCAGTGCCCTCCCCAAACTTTTGCCTGTGTGACTTGTCTTTAGAAGAAGGCACACCTGGGACAGAACCAATTGGCTCGGCACCATAGGATGAAGTCGCTGAGGAAACTGAAGCAGGGGTAGAGACAGGGGTTTTCTTGTGGTAGGCGCGCTTCTGTCTTTTTTTCTTAGGCTCCCCTTCTCTCTCACTGGAACAGTTTCTTTTTTCCGGCGGGCTTTTAAGAAGCAGCTCCTCTACCGGAACCGGGAGAGAGTAGAGAGGAGAAGGGCCGGTTAAATCTATAACCTCTACCTGCGAATACCCCCCGCGGTGAGCAGGTGAAGGTGTCCCTTGTGTTAAGTCCACCACTTCTATGGGTTTGACTGCCGGTGATGAGGTTGTAAGGTCTATAACCTTTATTGGACTGACCTGGGGAGAAGGTTCCTCCGGAGTCACGGGCGAGTAAGAGGCGGACGTAGGTGCTTCAGTGGGGGGTTGGTAGTTCAAAGGTGCCGGGGGATTGATGTATTCCCTGATGTCAAAATCGCCGTCGCCAGCTTCCTGAGGAGAGCGATCCCGGACGCGATCCAGGAAATCAGTGATTTCGCCATGAAGAGCTGCAAGAGCGGCTTCCTGTTCTCCTGCATCAGGCACTTCAGTTGGAAGCCGAGCAGGAGTTGCAGGTGGTTTATCAGGTGAGGCTGGAGAGGTAGGAGGAGGGGCGATGCCCGACGCCTTTTCCACTGTCTGTTTAGAAGTAGTAAAAGTTAGTGGAGCCAGTTTTTTAGCTCCTCCTCTCCTGACACTAAGTCCCGTCTTCATGCGACCAGGCATTGTTCTCCTTGAAGATGAAAGGGTGGCAGGGCTGGAAGGTGCAGGAGCAGGACGGCGAACAGCAGACAAACGTCAGAAAAGGTTTGATGAAGCTTGAGCAGCTCAAGTCTACTTTATAGTAACTATCCTGATACGATGCTGGGACGTTCCCTTGTCGTTCAGATAACGTACAACCACGTCCATGAGTCGTAGATAACCGTGCTTTTCCATTCATAGTATGTTTTACACTTAGTCAGTGTTGTTTTGGAAAAAAGTAAAAAGCTTAACTAAAATAAAAAAAACGTGATAACGCTCAGTCAACGTTCAGGGTGAGGCTTGTAAAACGAATCTTGTTGTTACCATTCTGTGATTAACGCAGACCATTCGTCATTTATCAGAACTAGCTTCTCTCAAGCAGACATGGCTAACTTTTGTCCTTTGCCTTTGTCTTTGACCGTAGGTCACAAAAGGCGTCAGGAGGTGTTTATTTCAGACATCAGGAGGGGCGTAGAAGAAGGTAAGGTGTGGGCTGTGTGGAAATTCTGTCCTGAAAATTTGAACAGGGATCTTTACATCCCTCCTAACTGTAACTTCAAACAATGCTTTTTGCACAACCAAACCACTGCATTGGTTCCTAGTGGACCCTCTGTGAAAAAACTTATCTCAGAAAATGGGGAAAGTTTTTTTTCAGGTGTTCTTTTGGGACATGGTGCCATGGTACACTTGATGTCTAGACATTCCATTTCCTCTGGAAGTTCAAAGAAATTCATTTCAGACAGACAAAAACCCTTTTTTCTAAGGGATCAACCTTTGGGGGGAGGGCCTGGTAATTCAGTTTTCATCGATTCTACTATGGTGAAGGCTTTAATTAAAGCCACTTTACTTCACCCAGACAAAATTACACACTCTTTAGGTTCAAAAATTTTCTATGAAAGAGGATTCAGGACAGAGATTGGACACAATTACCATGGATGCTGTCATGTCGTGAGAGTTATAACTGAAATAACTACCTCCCATGAAAAAGGTCAGCTGAAGGTGGTAACAGCCTACCCCGTATCTAATTTTTGGTCCTCCTAATAAAACTGAACAAAAATAAACGATGATCCTCCGGGTAAGGCCCCTGGGCCAAACCCACCCTTCCACATGTTTTCCCCTCTTTTCAAAACGCTCAGGCACTGACCCTGACGTTGGTTTCGTCCTTGAGCAATAAATCATTTCAGGAAAGTGCGATAAGGAAAGACTGACAGGTTTCCTATAAAGGTTAAACGGGGACTAAACCATCGTTATTTGACACAACAACCTTCGCCCTACTATGTCGCGTTACTCCCTGCAGCGTGTGTTAGAACAACGTCACCCCGACGACACTCAAGTTCTGACATACGTGAGGGAAAGAAATGAAATTATATGTTGCTCTTCAATTTGTTTCAGGTACGTGTGCAAATACTTGAAAGAATGTGTTCTTCACCGGAAAAAATTATACTTAGTTTTTTCTTCAGTGCAATCAAGTTTTACATCCAAAGACAGAAAAACCTTGAGGAAAATGGTTTTGAGTCATAACTTGTCGAAATTTTCAGCGGTGGAAACCTTGGGTTATGCCCTGAAGGATGGAAGAAAGGGAAAGGGCCCACTGAAAAACCCCTTCCATTTGGAAGCATTGAAAGCGGCAGAAGAGCATCACGCCAAAGAAAATCCCCGCCTACTTAACCAGCGTCTTCATTTCTTCATGTCTATTTTGGAACTTCTAGCTGAGTGCTTAGAAACCAAAACTTTGTTTTCCTCCTGCCCCATATTTCACATCCCATCATCGTCCCTGGATCGTTTCAGTGTAGAGGAGAAAGAAAAAGTTTGGTTTTATCTGGCTATGTGGTGCACCCAGCTTATCTCCCTTACTCACTGTTTTCACCACAATCAGCTCGCTTTACACTCAACGTCATAACAAATTTAAACGAACGAAGAACGATGTAACATGCTTACCTAAACAGGGGGAAGGGAATGGGAGAGATATATAGAATAGGATAGAATAGGGTAGGATAATATAGGGTAGAGTAGGGTAGGGCAGGGTAGGGTAGGCCGCCCAAATAACCCACCTAACCCACCCACCCACCCACCCACCTAAACCACCTACCCACCTACCCTACCCTACCCTACCCTACCCTACCCTATATAAGTTAACTGTATGCTTTCTAGCCTGTCATAACCTACCTGCCTTCCTACCTGCCTACCTTACTTGCTGAACACCTTTTATTTGGTTGCTATGGAGTTTCACCTTTCGGACGAGTTGTTATTCAAGGTCAGTGAAAAAATATCTGAAAAAGACTACCCTCGATTAGGGGTTTACTTAGGACTTAGACTAAGTTTAATGGATTACATGGAAAAAATACCGTCTCTTCGTTCTATGGGGAGAGAAATGCTTATTTCATGGAGCAGAAAGAACGTGCGTTGCAAGTGGATGGTATTGAGACATGCATTAAGTGACATAGGTCGTTACGATCTAACTGATTATTGTAGATGGTACATGGGATATTACAACATAGTGGACCATTGTGAAATTCCTCCAGAACAGTGGAAAGTTGATACTTTGTTCGTCAACCTGGCAGACAAGTTCAAAATGCTTGACTGGAGGAAACTGGGAACTCAACTTGGATTGAGCGACCACGAACTTAACCTCATATCCACCCCTGTTCCAGGGAAAAAAGGTGTCACAAATCCTGTTTTCGAAGTTCTGATGGTTTGGAAATATAGAGAAATATCTCATCCAAGCTGCCTTATAGCCAGTCTATACAACATGGGACTTTCTGATGTAGCTCTTTACGTGGAAGGTTTGAACAAGGGTTCTACTGGTTTAAAAGAGGACGAGGTTGTCCCTTTGGTCACTTTGGTTTAAGATATTGTCCAACATGGATCACAAGGAAAAGGAGATCATTTTTGATCCACGTCTACAAAGCCCCTTCACAATGATCATAGCTGGACCTACTTCTTGTGGAAAAAGTCAACTTGTTTTCAAGTTGATAAAAGGTGTAGACGAGCTTGTTACTCCAAAAATACACGACATATACTACTGCTACAGTCAATGGCAAGATGGATTCGACGAAATGGTGAAGTTGGGGGTTAAGTTTAACAAAGGTCTTCTTTCAGAAGACTTTTTGTTCGAGGATGAAAGAGACGTGACTAAACATGGACTGGTCGTAATAGACGATCTCATGGATCCCGAGTACGTTCCCACCATAATGAAACTTTTCACTGTGGGCTCTCACCATCGCAGTTTAAGTGTAATTTTTATTACTCAAAACTTGTTTTTCAACAATCCTGCCTTCAGAACCTTGAGCTTAAATGCACACTACCTAGTTGTTTTTAAAAACCCTAGAGACATGAGTCAGATAGGGCACATTAGCAAACAGGCCTTTCCAGGACAGAAATCCTTTTTGACGGAGGTATATAACTCAGAAACCAAAGAGAAACATTCATACATCCTATTGGACTTTAAGCAGAGCACACCTAACGAGCTTAGGGTAAGAAACAGCATAACAACTCCTTGGAACACCTTGGTTTTCATTCCTCAAGCTTCAGCTTCGAAAAGAAAAAGATAGAATGGTGACCAAAAGATCTCCTTCTGGAGGAAAATTTAAAACAATAAGGAAACATTACCACTTGTTGAAACACATATCCAAGTGTTCCTCGGCAGAGTGTTCCCACATTATCAAAGGTCTCAGCGATGAGGTCATTAGGTTGATGAGTCAAATTTGCGTCAACGTAATGAACAAAAACCTGTTGCGTAACGAGTCCGACGCAGTCAAACGTTTATCACCCTACAAGAAAGAACTCAAGTCAGTCACAAGGCACAAGGCTACCGTTAAGCAGAAGAGGAAAACCTTTGAGCAAAAGGGTGGATTTTTGGGAACCATTTTGGGTCTCGCCTTACCCCTGATAACAGGTCTCATAGGAGCACGTCGATAAAAAATCATGTCTTATTCAAGGATGACCCTCGTAAGGGCGAATCTTGTTCCCCGAGAAAAAAACCCTTCTTTTGTTAGTCCTTCCTCTCCTCCCCAGCCTGGACCTAGTGTTCAAGACCAGTACTACAGCACTCAACTTTTAAGAGAAGGTTTAACTCCTGATTCCAGCCTGGTTCAAGTCCTGAACCACCTTCAAAGTAAAGCACATGAGGTGCTTAACTCTCCAAACCTCAAACTGAAGGAAAAGTTAAGGCAGTACAATCAACTTATGATAAAGTCGGGAATTTTAACTAAAAAAGCCAAGGCCTTAGGACAACGTAGGGAAGGTCCCTATCCTGGTCGAGCAGTAGGACAAGGCCCTGCAGGAGCAGCAGCAGTAGCTAGGGGTGTAAACAATTCTTTAGAAGACACCGACGACGGCGACGACGATGATGACCACACTTTCACAGAGACTAGAGACGATCCACCACTTCCTGACGATTCAGACGGAGACAGTGTAGACGAATTCAAAGGGGAGGAAGGCTTTAAACCTCGTGCAAGAGACAACACAGAGGGTATGGACGCCGACATAAAAGAAAGAATACCCGCAAGTTACAGAAGGACTGCTAAAAATCTCTACAGAGAATTATCTCGTCACGGAAGTGAAATTTTGAATTGGAACAGAGACGGAGAAATATATGTTAACGGGGAACGTGTGCCTGGAACTGACATAACAGATTTGTTAGCTTTTGCTGCCCGACCAAAGTCTTTGAAAAAGGACCAACCTAAAGGAAGCCAGGTTTTCATGAGAGCAGTTAAAAGGCTGAACCCCACCTTAAAATTTGTCAAAAACAAGTCGGCTTTCGCAGGGCACAGTCCTTCCTTTGCTGCCAGTCCCTTGAAAAGAGCTTCCCCTATCAAGAAGAGGAAAGTAAGTCAAAAAGGAACTGGACGTAAGTTTATATGGCGCACAAGGCTTTGAAAAAAGATGTCCTCAGGTTTTACACAGATCCTAAACAACCTGGAAGTTTCACCAGTGTATCTAAACTTCAACGTCATCACTTCAAGAAAACAAAGAAAAAAAACATAGAACAAGCTTTGGAAGATGTAGACGCTTACACCAGACACAAACCTTACAAGAGAAGATTTCCAAGAAGAAAAACACAAACATGGGGGATAGACAAACAGTGGCAACTTGACCTCATAGACATGCGAGAATTTTCAAAGGAAAACAAAGGATACCAGTACATTCTAGCGGGAATAGATGTTTTTTCAAGGTATGGTTTTGGACAACCTGTGAAAAGTAAGAGAGCTGATGACGTGACAGAGGCTTTCAAAAAAATGAGCAAAGAAAGAAAACCTCAACAAATTCAAACTGACAAGGGCAAAGAGTTTGTCAACAAAATTTTTAAAAAACACTGTGAAGATCAAAAAATCAATTTTTTCACAGGAGAGAACGACGACGTGAAGTGTGCCTTAGCCGAAAGGTTTAACTCTACTTTACAAGGAAAAATGTGGAGATGTTTCTCTCATTTCAATAACTACAAATGGGTTGACTTGCTGCCCGACTTGGTTAAGTCCTACAATTTGACTTACCACAAATCCTTAGGAGCTGCCCCTTCAGACATAAATAAAAACAACTCTGAAGTCTTGTTCTACAGGTTGTACGATCAACCTCAAAAGAAAAAAGTTCCTGTCCTTCAGTTGAAGAGAAAAAATCAAGTGCGAATGTTGAAAACAAAGAAAACATTTAACAGAGGGTACGAACCTAACTGGACTGAGGAAATATACACAGTCGACAACATTTCGCCAAAAGGGTACAACCTGAAAGATCTCCTTGGAGAAGAGATAAAAGGAAGCTTCTACGAACCTGAAGTTCAGAAGGTGCAAGTCCGTCACGGAAGACGCTACAACATAGAAAAAATAGTAAAATACAGAGGAAAAGGCAAGAAAAGAGAAGCCTTGATCAAGTGGAAGGGTTATGGAGACAAGTTTAACTCTTGGGAACCTGTCAAGAACATAAACAAATGGCGTTTACCTTAACTTTACCTAGTAACTCATCTATGAACGTTTTTCCTGACAACACTTTAACTAGTTACAATACAATTTTGGCAGAATACATTAACTCTCCTACTCAGTTAGAGTGTGCTCTTCAAGAAATAACCTGTCCTACCACGTGGTACAACGTCAAAGAAGAACCCATTCTCTTGGTACAGGGAGAAAACGACCTGACAAACAACCTCCGCTCTGTAGTAGCTTTATTGAACAAACGCAGAAGAGAATTTTTTCCTCTGGAAAAACCAGGAGCCCATAGTGTCTTCAGTAGAGCTTCAAGCTCTACATCAAATTTATCAGCCCAATCTGCTTTGAAGAGAGGAGTAAAAATAACAAAAAACCTACGTCATGTCAACCCTGTGGGATCGACTGAAACCATTCCTCCTGCTGGTCCTGAAAGTGAAAGTCCACCAACTCCTGCTGCTGCGACTGAGACGCCATCTGGAGGATTCACTTCTAACCAACCCACGCCAGAGAAGGAGGAAAAGGAAGAGGAGGAGGCTGAGGGGGAGCGTGACACGGCAGGCAGAGAGAAAAGGGAAATATCGTCGGCTGTGGCTGAAGTGATGTCTATGGATGACAGGGAAAAAAGGTCTCTTTCTTTTTTTGAAGAAAATGCCGTCTTCACAGACTCTGCTAATGTTTCTCCTCTCTCTCCCAGTCAGTTACAGGCTGTGAAAATATGTACACGCTTCAAGGAAATTAGCAGATACCTGTCTAAGTATTACTTCAAGGAAGGTAGTATCTACAATATGTTTGCCTTAGAAGGTGTGAACCTGGAAAGCAACTCAGAGTTGATAGGATACTTGAACAGGACCATAAATAAACTACAGAGCATGTTGGTGAGAAAACTAAGAAACTACAGGAAAAACAACAAAGCCACCGTGTTTCACTACAACAAATACACAATGAAAAGTGTAGTTTCCTTGCCTCCTGGTGTGGTCATGCAACTCCCAGAAAACTTAGGGAAACAATTAGGTTTTGACGGAAGTGTTTTCCTAAGTGGAAAAAAACAAAGCCCCTACGTGGTAGACCTTCAGTACAAAAGTCGATGTGCTTTCGTGTACTCTGACATAGTCAAGCACAGTCTTGTGGGTGACTCTAAAGCACCCCTTCTGAGGCAAATCAACATAAATCGCTACAACGGTGACATGCAGACCATAAGTTTCCAGAACTTGATATATCTGCCAGTCATTAAAACCACCTTCAGACAGATAGGGATATACTTAAGAGACAAGACTGGGGAACCTATACCATTTGAAAGCGGATCAGTGTCGGTGGTACTTGCCTTCAGACCTCTTCAAGGATAGGAGTATATTACCATGCTTCACTACTATGGAACACCTCCATACCTGGCCCCTAGGGGTCAGTACGCTGAATACTACAGAAAATCACAGTTTGGGAACGGTGCTTTACCAGCGTACGGTGGCAGGGGCAGACAAAGAGGGCACGGACTTGGTTCGTTAATAGGTGGTTTACTGAGAGGAGCTGTTCCCCTCTTAAGTAAAATAGGACGCTCAGCTGCCAAATCTGCAGGCAAAGCCTTGCTTACTACAGGAGCTGGAGTCTTGTCCGACGTGGTAACAGGAAAAGGCTTCAAGAAAAGTGTAGTTAGGAGAAGTAAAGCTACAGGGAAGAACTTACTCAAAAGGGCTGCTTCTTCTGCTCAAGGATACATAAAAGGTACATCTGAACCTCCTCCAGTCAAACGACGAGCAACCGGCAAGCGCGGAGGACGTAAGGGGCAACGCGGCAGAGGTAGAGGACAAGCTAGAGGAAGGACCTTGTTCTAGTCATGAGTCTCCTTCATCCCAAGGGTCAGGTATGTGCAGTAGGTGAACTAGACCTACACGCCTTGCCTGTCACTCAAAAGGACATATTAAAGTGTCAAAAAATAACCAAAACTACCAACAATGCCCTGACTCCACACACTGAATCATTTGACTTCACCTTCGAACCAAGCAACCTGTACACAGACCTCTCAGAAACTGAGCTGTACATGGAACTGGAAGCCGTGGCGGCAGACGGAACAACTCACCTTGCCGTAGGCATAGAAGCTGCTCCAGTCAACAACTTGGCACACGCTCTCTTTGCTTCCTGTCAGTTGCTGATAAATGGGGAGAAAGTCACCGGCAACAATGAAGACTATGGTCTCAAGGCCTACATTTTGGACACAATTTGTTGCAACAAAGAAGACAAAGAGACTCGGTTGAAAGGGTGTCAAAAGTACATGAAAGACACCTATGGTCACATGGAAGCCAGAGCGGGCGAAAATGCTGGATGGACGGCACGAAGAGCAGAGTTCAGTGCCCGCAACAAACATGCCTTAGTAATGAAGCCGCACCTGGATTTAATTAAACAGTGCAAGGTGCTGCCTCCGAACTGTGAAATCAAGTTCATATTCGAAAAAAATCAGCCCAATTACTACATGATGCAAGCAGCCGATCAAAACTACTGGGTCAAAATCACCAAAGCTGAAATGACACTTCTCCAAAAATGTGTCGACGACGAGGTGGTGAAAACTCACGTCAGCAGTGTCAGGAATCCACATTGGGGCCCTTTCAACTATCACATAGCCAGGTGTAAAGTAACTAAACACACTTTGGACGGCGGCTCACAAGACTACAGTTGGACTCAACCTGACACTACTCAGATCCCCACCAGGATAGTCTTGTGTATGATAAAGGAAACAGCAGCTGCTGGGACTAAGACAGAAAATCCTTTCAACTGCAGGCATTTCAACGTGAAGGAAATATGCGTGAGATATGACGATCAAAAGTTTGAGTTGAAGACCGACTTCGAAACAGGCAACTGCATCAGAGCCTACAGTCAAATGTTCATAGACAGTGGGCTGTCGGCTTTGGGGCAAGACTGTGGCATAACTTTGGAAGATTTCAAAGATGGATATTCCTTCTTTGTTTTCGACCTCACCCCAGACAGAGCACCTGAAGACAGTCGTATAAATCTCATCAAGCAAGGAAAGCTGGGCATTTCCCTTAGGTTTGCCGCCCCGACTACTCATGCCATATCTGCCGTCTTGTGTTCCTTCTACGACAACAACATCCAACTAACGGCTGACTGTCTTCCTGTCACAGACTACCACATGAACTGTGGAAAAAAATGAGAACTTCAGACATAACAGGTGCACTGGGAAACCATCCACACACAAGGCGTTTCTACCTGGGAACTTTTGCCAGTAATCAATGTCCTAAAAAACCAATTCCCTCTACATGTTTCGTCAGTAACACAGATCCAAGCTCTAAACCTGGTCAGCACTGGGTGGCATTTTACGTTTCTCATAACGGGAATGTATTCTACTTTGATCCCTATGGATTACCTCCATTTACTATATATCACCAGAGGTTCATGCAAAAGTCGTCAGATGGTCACGGGTCGTTCAGCAGAAAACAAGTGCAAAACTTTTACGCTAAAACGTGTGGAGCCCACTGCATTAACTTCCTCATAGAAACATGTCGGACCAAGGATCCACACCACACTGTGAAAAGGTTTTCTCAGGTCCCCTTCAACTTAATGGACAAAATAGTCAGGCCCTTCCTGAGAAAAAGAGAGAAGAAGAGGCAATGAATTTCGAGATGAGTCCAGAAGAAGTAGCAGTCAAAGCAGACGTGAGCAATCTTTTGGTGAAAGGAAAAGTTAAACGTGAACTGGACGTGATAGACGGGCTTCAGAGCACGGCGGAAGTAATAGACAAGATTCTCATGATCATGGCCGAGTTAATGGACAAAGTGGTAGCCCTGGAGGAGAACGACATAGGAAGAAAGGCCTTGAAGGATTTAATGGAGAGAATGCGGGCCTTAGAGGACCGTAGTCAAAGTCCTACTCCAGCCAAGACCGGGTGCAGTTGGTACTGCAACAAGAATTCATTTTCCATATAATATCCATGTACTCTGCTTGCAAAGCATATCTGATTATAATGATTCATACCTAGCATGTACTCTGATAGGAAGAAAAAATAAAAAGATTGAATTAAAAAACCGAGTTGTGTCTTTGTTGCATTTAATCTCATATCAAAATAATGAGTCATAAGTATTGCGTAAATTCATAGGAACATTGCATCAGAAAATGAGTCATGGTTATTGTGTAATTTCTTTCAAGGATTGCACAATACACCCTCATACGTAGGTCATACGTTTTTGCAAGTAGGTTAGTAGGTCACTTCCGGTTTGTAAGTAGGTCAGCTCTAGTTATTGCACAATTCTTTTAATTTATGCATCTAGGTCAGGTCACTAGGTCAAATGAAATCCAGCTCTCTGATTGGTCGAAAAAACTAGGTCATGACCTTATGACGTCACTTCCTGTCAAATCCAGCCCTCTGATTGGCTGAAACTAGGTCACTTCCGGTCTACCAGTAGGTCATGACCTAGTTAGTAGCTAATCCATTGCGCTCAGTTTGCATGTATATACTACTTATAAGAGCTAAATTCTAAACTACCGGAGCACAAATCAGTCGATCATAAAGACATGAAACATAATGTTATTAACTCTTGTTTGTGGCCTTATGACATTGGCCTCATTCCCTCTTACATCATAGAGGCAATGTCATGGATCACGCTATAATGTCATGTGGTGGGCACATAACGGCACTCTAGCTGACGTCTTTAGTATAGTCAGCTATACGCCTTTAGTATAGTCAGCTATGGAGCAGGGGAAGGCGGGGGTGGGAGGGGGGGGGTTAAACCTGTGAGTGCCGCAAGATGCCTCAAGGTTCATATTCCTTGGTCACCATGATGCACCTATGCTGTGCTGGTATGTTAACTCTCCAGAACTGCATTGTAGCACCATACCGCCCCTTTAGGAGTGCATCAACCCAATGGGATCTGATGCACTATGGGACTAAAGGATCTCTGAGCCCTTTATGGGAGAGGATCAGGTCCTTATAAGTATTAAATCTTCCTAGGTTTTGGTAGACCTATGGGAATTCCCAGCCTATTACATTGGTTTGGCAGACGGGTATTTAGGCGGATTATTGGTAACAGGTTAGTAGTGTAGCTGTGAGACTGGGTGAAGTCTCAAGTCTCAAGTTCAATTTCAGGCATCTTGGTTGCAGTCCCACTAAAATTGTTGTTCTGCACTGCAAACAAACAAAAGTTGAATCTACCAGGGATCCTTGTGAGACTACACAGTAAATCACTGTAATTCTATAGCAGTGAACCAATGTAGTTTTTACAAGAAGCAAGTACGGTTGTACAAGGAATCTCTGTGAAAATAACAACCGATCTCTGACAACTTTGGGACGAGGATTCGGTCAATATGTTTATGACACCTTTTTACAGTGTGGAGAAATATGAAGTTCAAGTTTTAAATCTTTTATTATAGCTGTTCAATCAATTTGTTTTACCAGACCAATACAGGGCCTGCCCACCCTTATACCTACATAAAAAAAAAACAATCAAATGGGTCTAATAAATCAACAGCAATGCACCATGTCCGATATTAAACTCACACTTGTGTGTCATAAATGATAGCAACAATTCAAACAAAAAAAGCAGAAAAAAATACGCCCTAAAACAATGAATACAAAAAGAGATGAAAAAGAAAACCGACTATGTAATTACTTGATAGCCTACTACTCACTGCTTCACTCAAAACCTGGCAGTTCCAAATCTAGTCAGAGGTGACGGCTTTAGGTCCTCAGGTTGACAATACCTAAAGCAACTACCTTATGTGATCAAAATGACTACTTTAAGTTGTCACAATACTGACAATACAGAATCGTCATACTGACAACTTAGGTCATCAGATTGACGACCTTAAAGGAGAACAGTATCCTACATTCATGATATCATATTTTAATCATTTTTGTATCAAATAAAAAGAATCTGGCATAGTCATTATAATATGTATCACTAAAGAGGAGAGCAGCAGGTTTATATGATACATCTGATGAAGTCAGGATTGGGCTGGATGCATCAGTTTTTGCATTGTTTATGCATGGAGGGTATGACAAAATGTATCACGATTAGAATAATAAATTATGTATCCATAAGGTCTAATATCAGAACCTTCTGTAGGGCTATCTTATAATATTTCTCAAGGGGAATAGAAAAATTGTGCCAGTAAAATGCTACAAGCAGTATCTGACTGTAGGCCTGCAGTGCTGTGCAAGCATTATATTGGTGCATTTAGCTCAATCGTGACGTCATCAGATGCATCACATAAACCTGCTGCTCTCCTTTATGGTGATACATATTATAATGACTATGCCAGATTCTTTTTATTTGATACAAAGGGTATCAAAATATGATATTATGAAGGTAGGTTACCGTTTCCCTTTAAGACGTTATTATGACCACCTAAGGTAGTCGTTTTAGGTATTGTCAACCTGAGGACCTTAAGTCATCACCACTGACTAGTTTCGGAACTGCCAGGTTTTGAGTGTTGTAGCGTACATTAATTTTCACTTGGAAACCATCATCTAGTTGAGACCATTCCAAATTCAGGTACCTGACTTTTTTCCCACATCTATTTCTTTCCCCCTCTTAAATTCTGAATCATCTACTTGAAAATTTTCCTGATAGATCATTCATTATCATCATGTGCACCTGGTATATAGATGTTCAGGTAAATAACCATTGAGCAATTTGCATAGGCTATGATGTGTGCAAAACATAGCTGTTTTAGATAGAGAATATGACTTCATTGCAGAGATGTCAATTGGCACATCATTTCCTTAATGTTATAAAACAACCACTAAGTTATATAATGATATCAGGGAGGCCTAAGTTTGGATGACTGCCAGTTTCCTCGGAGCATGGTGTGGTCGTGCCATATTAAGGGTATTAAACCCCTAATTAATGTATCAATTAATTTATATTTTAGATGCATAGAATTCTCCCGGTCATCCCGTACAATTGTACCTACAGGTTTTTTTATAGTTAAATAACCATGTTTTCATGCCTTTTTCCCCTTTCCCTTTTTATATATCTTTTACATTCCAAATTGAAATCATGTGTGAACAGTGCATCTCAAGGTATGATAGGTTTAAATGCCAATATCCTTGTTAATTAGAGGAAATGTACCTTTGTCCAGAATAAGTGGCCAATTTATAGTTACCCTGAGACTGGAAGAATATATATGAGGCTTTCAAGAGTTCGAAATTAAAATTTTATTAAGGTATTAACAAAAGTCTCATCACTGCTTATAGTTTCTTTGGAGCCACCCATCTCCCCATATCCATACCAAGTAATGTAGTTTTCTTGCTATGCTTATAACCTTCCTTGCCGTAACGGTGTTAAACATATATTACTCGCTTATAATTCATTTCCCTCAGTGCTTGGTGCAGGATGCCTAATTGACTGAATATCAGTAACAATGGGTTGAGACTGATATTCCATATAGCAGCTGCATGTGGCCACCTTACGGGACTGGACTAGTTCCCGAGAGTGCCACGCCTGCTGACACCAGCGACTTCAAGCTCTGGTCTCGCACCCATACTTGTTCCTGGAGTGCCAAGCAAATTGGATGTATGCCACCCGTCTGAATATCGCGTGAAGTTCCGAGATTGGAACTGTCATGGCCATGCACACAGAGCCTCCAGAGTAAGCACTATAGGTTTCTTGTAAATTAATATGTGTGCGCCGCCAGGACAGTTCTCATTTCACAATATCTCATGATATTTAAGCAGGTACCACACATCAACACAACAACATCTGCCCAAAACCAGCAAAAGTGAGAGACCAGAGCTGGAAGTCACTGATGTCTCATGTCGATTTTAAGAAATTGCCATGTCCCTGTGTCGACTTTAAGAAATAGGCATGTCACTGTAAAATTGGCCATGTCTCATGTCACCAAGTCCAAAAATGCTAATGTTGCCATGTATATTTTAGGGGCCAGGTGCCTATATATATATACAGCCTGGATGTAGGGTAACAGTGAGGGACTGATCACACAGATCGAATCTCTGCAATACTCTACACTATGTGTAATGCACACAAAGGGCACTGTCTGCACTGTTAGTGTAAATAGGGCCCAGGTATTGCCCAGCCATCCTGGGTGTTGTGTAGACATTGAGGTGCTTTCGGATACTCGTGGTTAGCCCTATAGGGTCTGAGCAGTTCTGGAGCTTGTTCTTGCAACATTCACTGATAACTGATAAGATGTGACCAGCATGTCCCTGGAATTGGGGTTTACCCAGGGACAATGTTCCCTATCATGTTATATCTTATCTTTGGGTTATACCCCAACCAGCAAAATTCAAAACGGTGGACCCACTGGATATGGGTGTAGACTGCTATTGGCTGCAAGCCGGTATGGAACTGGTTCTGGTGACATGCACTGATAAGAACTGATAAGATGGGACCAGCATGTCCCTAGAAGATGGTGTTGACCAGGGACAAGATACCACTCATACATGGCTTATAAGTGGATTTTACCTCGACCAGAGGAAATTCAAAAAGGCGGATTCTCTGGGAATCCATACTGAGTGCAACGTCACTATGGATAATGTCTGATGAAGGGTATACTGGTTGTCGGTAAGCAGTGGCTAGGCTATTGCTGTCGTTACTGGGGTCAAAATTGCAGTAATTAGTGTTATATTCCATATAAATGTATCCCCTTATCAGTGCACACCTGACATGTGCTGCCCAAACAGGGATGCAGACACTTCATTATAGGTTAGATGACAGGCTACACCATCAGACTATGAAGAGACAGATTTGCGCAGTCCTACCGAGGGACTAGATAATAAAGACTGGAAGCCGAAGAGAAAATGTATGCAAAAGATCTCAGGATCTCACATTTTGGAAAGGTTAATATCTTGACTAGCTTAGCATTTCCCATACTCCAAATTCCTAGGACCCCACCTATTAAAGCAGCAACTTCCATTTATGTAATTATTTTTTCTTATTTTTCCAACGATTATATAGGTCCCTGTATACCACCTTTAGGTTTGGTATCCTAATGCACCTATGTAACAGGGTTAGGTAATCCAAAGGCCATATACTTGTGTCTTAATAAACTCCATGCCTAGTGAGGCCAACAGGTGTTTCATGTGGTGTAGCAATATATAGATAGTATGAGGGGCCTAGGTTCTTTGGGTATACTAGCTGTAATTTGTATGTCTTCTCATCATCTTGGAATAGACCCATGAATGCAGCTTAATACATTTTCTTCTGAACCTGATATGTTTAGAAAGAAACATGTCAAGTAACAAGTAAGAAAATAGATATTGATGTTCTTGAGTGTTGTTAGGCATAATTAAGAGATTCTGGGATTGACAAAAGAGGTCACCAACTGTTCAGGATAGACCATTACTGCGTTTATTGCAATCTTTGCCATGTAAATTGCTGACTATGTTACCAGACACATTTACCCTTTTCTGCCTACATGTGCTGGAGTGTAAGTGTATACATAATTCCTGGTATATGTAGCAGTATGGTAATGGGAGGCCCTAGGCTAGTTTACAGCTACAGGTGTGAGAAAGTATAGCATTAATCCCATTACTAACTCAATCCACCTATAATGGGCATTTACTATGACATACCAAACCCAGTATATACCATTAGGGATACACCTACCTCTGCCTGCCACACCAACTATATCAATCTAAATTATGATTCCTATACCTCTCATTTAATAGAAACAGGATCAAGAGAGGGTTGAAATAATTGAATAGCAATTTGGTAAAGCGAAAAGAGAAACGGGAAGAGAATTGATGATGATGATAATGACTCTGGGAAACATCCAAAAATAGAGCTTAACCAAGGTCAATATGCACAGGACTCTAAACATAACAGCCATGTGTGTAAAGCATGCACATGTATCACCTGTGTTGTCACTTATGACCCACCTAATATATTGGCAGAAATAATATATATATATATATATATATATATATATATATATATATATATATATATAAATTATCTTCAATACTGGAGATCAGGGCACTAGGAATTGAAAGTGTCTTATAACTGTGTCAGTCCAGCAGATACTGGAGATAAGGGAGTCTTGTCACCTAAGGAATATAATGGTCTGATGTAGATGTCTATTATGTCAAACCTGGTTAGCTCATGGTACATGTAACACTATACGTTGGATGTTGATACCTATTATCAATGTCAGTGAATCACTGCAATAGCCGATTGCTAGTATCATATCAGGATATTGGTCATATCAAGTGTAGCAGGATCTGATCCTCTAACCCTTTACCAGCCTTACGTTTTTCTACACTATGAACAGAAGGTCTTCAAACAAAATGTCGTCCTTAGAAGGATTGGCAGTAATTGAGCAAATATTTATCCTTCAGAATGTACACTGGCAGTGGTTATGTAATGGTATACACTTAGAGATACCACGATACCCAGCATTTCTTATCTACATATTGCAGAAGTTAATGGGAAATGTCTTTTTTGACAAAGTGGTGCATGTAAACTGGATTTAAACTTGAGTATAACATTGAATTAATTCACTACTGCTACATTCTACCTGCTTTACCCATAAAAAAAGATGTACATACTTTTTAGTTGTTTGTCTTTTGCATGCTGTATTGCATTTTCTTTTTATTTATCCTTGCGTCAATGTTTATTACAATATATTAAGGATTAGAACGTTATTTCAATTCATTGATTTCCAAATGTAATTAATTAAATATCTTCCTACTCTCAATCCTACATGAAATATTCCTTAGCCATTTATATCCAGTTCTACACACTGTACCTAGACCCATTATATCAGAGTGACCAAGAAGACATTGAACATACATAATAAATACAATAAACCATGAAAACCCCACTCACTCTCACACCCTCCTCTAATATATACAACTCATGCTACCACCAGCACCACCTAGACCACCACTACAGGTGGGGCCACCACTCTCTCCGGCCACCACTTGGCATCACCTGAACCACCCCTCCTCCCCACTTAAGGTCTCTAGTGGCTTCCACAAAGCATGAGCTCTCATTACTTTTATTCACTCTCCATGCAGTTCCCACTTAGAACACATTGGCAGCCTTCCATGGTCAGAACACCTGCTTGAAGAGTTATTGGGCTGGGTGAACTGCTGGTACCGTGGTGGGAGGTTTATGTCATCGGTTGGTACACCATCGGTGACTTGCTGGTATGGTGGATAGGGTTAGGATTTATACTAAACAATTAATAGAGGCCCTGAGAAATTGAACCCAGGGAGCTCTATAAAACTGTTTAATTAAGTCTATACCCTAGATAAATATACCACCATATAGCATTGCTCTCATTGACATTGTAAAATCACTGGACATAACTTTGTTGGACTCTCCATGCAACTAAATCAACGCCAGAAATAATGGACATACACAGCTTCAAATTCTAACCAGATCTAGGACACCCATAGGATCACAACAATTGCAGGAAAGGAGTAACAAATCCTGGACTGAAAGCTGACTGTAACCTGAATCCATGCTGTATACACTTAGAACACCCAGGTACCTCGTAGATGCATCTGACCTTTCCCTGAGTCGCTGAGTTAGATGTCCCATACATTTCTAGCCATTGACCTCCTGACGATATACAGCAAAAGGCATGAAAGGTAGGTCTAGATGACCCCATGTGCTATCCAAGCTTCTATAATGATCTTCTCAACTCTAAAGAGGGTGATAGCCTGACCAAAATGGTGTCCTTCATGACATAAAAGTGTTTCATGTTTTCACTCTAATAATCCACAAATAAATACAGGTGATTATGGCATTCAAAGTCGAGTCAGCCTTTTATTATGCAACAGAGAGAAACAAAACAAAACATCTTGGATCACAAAAATGAAGTGGAGTAATTTGGTACCTGTAGATGTTGAGGATAGGTCATGTGCTTACTATTTTGAAATTATATATAACCACCTTATTAGTTTCCTGTTGACCTTTTATAGGATGGTGGTTTATCTGATGTCACACATAAAGCATTCATATCATCCTAGTGGACACCGAACGTTGAAGCAACGTTATTTCAATGTTGATTCAATGTGGGATCAATGTGGGATCAAGTATACCCAATAACATCATAGTAGCTAAGTCGTTGGAAAAGAAGAATGTAAGTTTGCATGTGCCCCTTGTCAATAAAATATTATTTCCCTAAACCCTTAAAAGGCTGATTGTATCATGCTAATCAACCGTCATGATGCATGAATGAAGCACCGGTTAGTGACTCCGTGCATCATGCCGACCACATGGGGTTGATACAGTCCTGTCAGCATGATGCACTCCTGTGATGTGCTGGCGAGCAGCCTCATCAGCACTTCAATTGTGACCAATGGGAATGATGCACTTAAGCTTTACCGGCCCTTAAAGCATTAAAGATATCAATTATTCATTCACTAAGTAATATTTCACTCATATTGGTAATATTATAATTAGTTCTTTCAGAAGTGTCTCTTGATGGTGATCTGTTAATCACCTCAAAAGGTCTGTGAATTCTTTATCACTACTGAGTATGGTAATACATTTACCCGGGAGGGGGGGGGGGGTGGCTATCTATTGGAAGCTGACTTATCCCACGATCCACATGCATAGGCCACCCCTTCTGATCCACTGACAATCTTTACTTCCCTATCGTTGACGCACTTCCAGGCTATTTCACAAGATCCTACGACACCTCAGCTCCAGCAGTGGTGAGATCGTGCATGGAGTTGTCTGTCTAATCATCCAATCTATTTAGTGCTATTAGTAGCTTAGTGCTATTAATCTACACTATAATCTTTACTCTGCCTCTATACTTACTACTTAGCCCCATATGTACTCTTATAGGTCCCTGCCACATACTTATAAGAGCCGATCTTTTCTATTTTCAGACTCTAATAAATCAAGGGAGGGTTTCAATTTTTACTAGTGTCTGTGAGATATCCCGGGTGAGGTATCGTAGCATCTTGTCAAAGAACCTCTGGAGGCCATTTCTTAATGCACTACGACTGCAAAATGCCAATGCTATTCCTATGAAAAGGTCGGTACGAATAGGAGGCTACAGTCGTAGCCTGTTAAGAAATGTGGATCAACGCGGTAAAAGGTATGCCCGCGCACCCCTCACGGGTGTACCTTTTACCGTGTAGATCCACTTATACTCCACCTGGCTCTGCACCCTATTGTTCCTACTGTAGGTTTATTTCCATATTCTACAGTTTGGGGGCCAACAGGAGATTTTATGAATTAGGTCAGTTCTAGCAGAAGGTTTTGTGAATTGGGTCAGGTCTGAGAGGAGGTTTTGTGAAATAGGCCAAGCGTAGCAGGAGGTTTTATGAATAAGGTCATTTTTGAACAGCAGATGTAATTCTTGGGAAAATTCTGTCCCATGAGGGATTCGTAACCACACACCAGACAGTGCTGGGATCCTGAGTCTCATGTGCTAACCATTACACCATGAGTCCTCAGCTGATACTGTGGGTGTTAGAACATTTACTGAAGGGCAATATGCTACTTCTATGACTGAGTTATCAATTGTAGATAAACAGGGTGATTTCACTTTGAAAGTTTGACTGGTCAATCTAGTGTAGTAGTTAAGGCCTGGGAATAGAAATCTAGACCACCCAGGTTCAAACCCCTGGTGTGATTTTGTTTTATTCTCGGTTGACCACTGTCATTTTTGTAACAAATTCTAAAAATAATGTTTTATAATGAACATCTTCTGATTGCCAAAATGATAAAGGGGGGCTTCAGGGGGTCTTTTACAAAGACTCCTTTTACCTTGTATGTGTAAGTTAAAAACACTTTCCCCATGCAGTCTTGAACCCACATACTGTGATTCAAAGTCAGACATGCTAACCATTATACTATTGAAACTGCTGGAGATTGTAGACTGGAACACCATATATTTATCATAGCATTGTATCACAGCCAGGGTAGAAGATTGTAGTGAGTAATAGATGTTTAACGCCATTTCGACAGCTAAGGTCATATTCATGGCGAGAATGACATTACACAATTTCACAGAGGAATGTGTCAGTGCTCGCACATATGTGCACCACACACATCCTGAGGGGATAGGAAAGATGAGAAGTAGACCCTTTTAAGTGGGCTAGGGAAGCCCGCTACAGTTTATGTCAAAATATGCTTATGGTTTTACTGTTACATAAACTTCAGTGGATGGAGTATAAGTCAGAAACCCTCCTTAGAGCTGGATGTTTCCACCATATATACAAAACGGCAGGCATCGACTGGCTTGCATGGAGCACTCTCCCAGCAGAGACTCTCACAGGCATTCTGCTGTTTGGAGGGATGGCATAGACTATGCTGGGAGAGCTGTTGAATGACAAATAGCTGTAACAAACTGCAATGTTGCTGAACGCAGTGCCTTGGGTGTAAGGTGGTGCTAAATTGTTTGCATTTTTGTTGACGTTTTTTGGCTGAGTTTGTATCGACATATTTGGCCTCTTGACTGTCAATTCAGAATTTTGATTAAATGTCTCAATCAGTCAATGTGAGATCTTAGGTGCATCATTGATGCATTATCATGATTATGACGAGTTTGTTTATGTTTTTTCTGCCGTGTTTTTTCGGTCAGTTTGACATTGTTTATTTTCTGAAATCACTATCTATCATTCTTAAACTAAAGTGAGTTTGACATGGGCATAGCCCTCCCCTACTGACAATAGTTTGACAGTGAATTCGCCACAGCTTGCCATAGCTTCGCCACTAGCATAGGCATAGCCATAGGCCTACTCTACTCTCAGAGGGTGCTGAAGTCACAACCCAGGTAGCCCACAAAAATTTGCCAACGTTGGCCCAACGCATCCGGCCAAGGTAGGGCCAACGTTGGCTGCCCATCGGGCCTACATAGGCCCAACCAGTGGCATTTGCCAACCAAATGCCAATATTGGCCCAACGTTGGCAGGACATCCGCAAATGCTGATGTGTGCAAACCAAATGCCAGAGGCCAACCATTTGCCGATGCTGATGTGTGCCAACCAAATGCCTATGTTGGCACCTTTGGGCCTACATAGGCAGGATGGGCAGCCAATGTAAAGCCGATGGTCGCGCTAACAGTGGCCCAACGTTATGCCAACAGTGGCCCAAAATTATGCCAATGTCTCTGGAGGCCATTTCTCAATGTACTACGACTGCACACAGCCACTACGATCTAAAAATGCCAAGAATAGGCCAGGCTATTGTAGGAACTGCCCTACGACTGCTCACTACGATTAGCAACTATGCACTAATTACATAAGGTTTAGTAGGGCAGTCGTACTGGTGCAGACCTTAGGGACTACTAGTTCATGGTGCTGTTAAGGCCAAATTATTAGGTTATCACTACGATTTTAAGGACAGCAGTCGTAGTGTGTTAAGAAATGGCCTCCTGTGCTACCGGGGAATCTGGGCTGGTGAAGGATAACAGGGTCACACACAGGCCTGGCGGAGGGTGCCGGGGTCACATGCGGGCCTGGTGGGGGTGCCAGGGTCACATGTGGGGCCACCGGAGGGTGCCTGGGTCACATGCGGGGCTGCCGGAGGGTGCCGGGGTCACATGCGGGGCTGCCGGAGGGAGCCGGGGTCACACACGGGGCTGGGAGAGGGTGCCGGGGTCACACACGGGCCTGGCAGGGGTCCCGGGGTCACAAGCCGTACCACCGGAGGGTGCCTGGGTCACACCCGGGCCTGGCGGGGGTGCTGGGGTCACACCCGGGCCTGGCGGGGGTGCCGGGGTCACACGCGGGGCATGCAGAGTGAGACGCAGGGTCTGCAGAAGGCGTAAAAGTGAGGCGTGGGTTGGGGGAGGGTGTCCGAGTGAGGACACAGATAGATATGATGTAAAGATTTGAAGTTGATGCAAATTTTGAACCTGGGTGTACTTCTACGTCTTCTTAAGTTTGCGGGGGGAGGGCACCAAAAATATGATCCTTTCAAGATAGATTGGAAGTGGAGTGGGGGGGTCATATGTTGCAGGGCGGTTTACTCTATGGGGCCATCCACAAATGATATCATGCTGGATGGGGGGGGGGGGTCAGGCCTGGCATGAATTAATTTCATATACCTTCAGCATTGCAAAATTGGTAAAAAAAAAAACAAAAAAAAACAAAAAAAAACATGAGGTAGAGGGGGGTCAAAATGGTCAAATTTTGCATGACGTCATTTATGGATGGCCCCTATGTGGGCTGTTTACACTATCCCAGCGCCGAAGGCTGGTTTCCATTACAAATAGCCTCCTGCCTTGGGTGGCAAGACTCCAACCTACCCAATCAACCAATACCAACCACGTTTCCGGCCTAGGTAGACTTACGCTGGTTCCCTGCTGCCGACCAGCATGTATTCTACATGACCTTTTGCAGTCATAAGTACAGGCTGGGAACCAGCACATTTAACCCTTTAAAGACCATTCATTCATGCATCATGCCCGATGGTTGTCATGATGCATGAATGCATGAGTTACTCACATGGTCTATATTTATGAGAATGCACCCTGTAGGGTCGGCATGAAGCTCCAATGAAGTGCTGGCGAGCAGACTCGCCAGCACGATCAATGGGCATGATGCGCTCCTGCATTGATCAGCGGCGCTTAAAGGGTTAACATACAGACGCCAAGGTATGGGAAACCCTCCTGTAGGTCAGTGCAGGTTGACCACAGGCAACTCATCCAGGATCAGGGGGATTGACTTTTTAGAACCTGGTCATGTGATCTAGTCAAGGTGTCCTTCGTAAGGTGCGTGCCTTATGGAAAATTTTACACCAGTAATTGGTGTGCTGATTCGGCACTTAGGTCTGCAGGTATAACCTGAAAGACGACTGTCTTTTAGCTTTGGCCTGGCTAGATCCATTGCAGTAAGGTCTGGAGGCCATTTCTTAATATACTACGACTAACCCCTCCAAGTCGTACCAAAACCCCCATAGGAATAGCCTTGAGATTTCAAGTCGTAGTGGTCCAGGTCCATGCACAGTATTCCATGAATTACCATCTATGTGTGCAGTAAAACTTGTTTCATGTTTTATCCTGGTATCTATAAAAGGCTGTATTTGATTTGTGCCACTTTACACGGTACATCACAAAAATGAAAGTTTGCCTTGAACATTTCCTGTCTCTAAATACGAATATATGTTTGGGATCTTGTCCCCAACTTGTTACCTTTTCCCCAGTTTGGAGTGGCCTAGGCCTTTGAAATTTCACTACTACACTGTAAAAGATGACTGTTGAATCTATCAAGGCTCCTCGTGGACAGTGAACAGCGGACGAGAATAGCATTGAACCAGTGTAGTTTTTATAAGAAGCCGCAGATGGGAGTACGGTGATACAGGAATAAACAAGGAATATCTGTAAAAGTGACAACGGATCTCGGGTGACTTTGGGATGAGGATTGTGCCTTTATTTCGAAGACATTTTTTCTTACAGTGTATATAAAGACAGAGTGATCATGGGGAGAAGAACAATCCCTCAGCTCTGATCGGATTTGACATGGGCTAGTAGGATTTGGGACCAAACTGCAGGTGTCGGATAGGCTTTTATCCTTTCTTTTCTTCACGTTAGGTATGTGAATAATGTAATGAGGCCATAAAAATGAATATATATATATATATATATATATATATATATATATATATATATATATATATGTTTCAGATGACAGAGTCCCTACATATAAATGTGAGCTAGCTTCCTATCTTCATCACTTGACACTTGACACTGACAATAACAATGACTTTATTCTCGAAACCTCCTTGGGGATACATCTGAGTTATTACCCAATAAATGAAAACTGAATGATGCTGCAATACCCAAGTACTTGGCCTTTTAGTGTTAACCTGGTGAACAAATTCATTAATGCTACCACTGTCCCCTTTTTTAGAAATAAAGAGTGAGAGGGATAAAAACAAGGTTCATTTCAAGATGTAAGGCGAGTTAGTTCAAGGTCAAGCTTCAGACAGCTGTTATGCAAGAAACTGTCTTTTCCAGTTGCATTAACCAACGTTCAGTTCCTAAATTGTGAACTTCCCTATTGCTCTAATTGGGAAGTGATATTGAGGAAGCAGACCCATAATCTCTAAGCCTTTTCCTCCGATCGGATTGGGACATGGGGTGACCACATGGAAGGGAAGGATTTGGGCGGAGTGGATCTCGATCCAGACTGCAGGACATAAAATGGTTTCCAGCACCAAAGTTCCAGACCACAGTCCGAGATCAATATGGGTATTGGGTGATTAGAAGAAGCCATGTATCTTTTTTTCATCTCCACTGAAAAATATTCTTACTCACTTGAGTCTGGATCTAGACTGAGGCAATGTTGCCAAAATGAGTACGATTTGAGACTGATCCTGGGATGATATACTCTGGTAGATCCTGAGTATGCTCTTGGGGTGATACTCTGGAATTGCCCGATCAGGCTGATTCTCAAATCATACTCATTTTGGCCACATTGCCTGAGTGTGGATCCAGACTGAAGTGAGTCAGAATCTTTTTTCAGTGTAGTTGAAATCTAGCGTTGATATGGGTGTAATAAGAAAGAAAATCCTTATTAATGGCAAAACCTGGGGAGTGAGGTGTTTCAGGTTACCCGGTCATACATAGTAAAATAAGGGCGACTGTAGCATTTGCTCTTTAATCTAACATCCCCTAAAAAGACATTCTATTTCTCTTTTTCCAAATCTTACCTACCTAGCCTAAGTCTTTTGACTGTATTACATAAAGCATAGCACAGACCCCCCCCCCCTGCATATATAAACGTTCTGGTCCAATATGAAATTATCACAATTCTTTATATTTTATTCTAAAGTAAATTCTGTTGTCAAACCTGCTGAACCCGCGAACTGATAAAAGCATCATACCATAATAATGGTTCTCCAAGCATTAAGTCAATCATTATGAATCTTTTGCAGCGCAAGCGCCAACTTAGCCTGAAACAAAGTATAACATTGTTCACGTGCACAGGGAATGGTGTTGTGTTTCAATGTCACCTGAATATAAGTAGGGATTAGAGATATAATGGACATAGATCGTTGCCAAAAAAAGGTACCCAGTGTACATAATCTTCAGTAAAAAACATAGGGTCTCTATTCTCTTGTTAAGGATTGGTATAAAATAAACAATATAAAACTTGTGAAAAAGACAGGTTGGCATTCATCAATTTGAACTGCCAGTCCTGGCCAAGAGTTATGATTTAAGGGGCTGTCGTAAAAACAATGACAGAACTTTTTCAAATGTAGACCATTATATAAGCGACTTTGGTTAAAAGAAAATGGGACCGTTGTTAGGAGGATTTGTGTCAAAATTGTCCTTGCCAGTCGTATACATGTGTCAGCAAAATATATTAAATGACCCAGGAGTTTGAAAGGGAGGGGGCGATTTCATTTGGTTTCTGTATGCATATATGCCTGACTGAATCCTGTCCTTTTGGCTGTCCATCCAAAGACCAACTGAGGATCAGTTTCAAATAGGAAAATAGACCCTGACCATTTACTAGCATACTACATAGTTCCTGTACTTGTATGGTAATCTAGATTAGTTTAATCCGGCAATGCCAATGTCAGCACCTACTTTCAAAGAACTGAGTAGAATTACAGAACTATATATACCAACACATTACTAAATTTAGTCTCAATACCAGGTCTTAGACAGGTGATTACTGTAAAGATAGACATGTATTTGCATCAAAATGATTTCTATTCTGGGTGATCCACCATTTCTGGCCCTATTTTTGTTTAGCGTGGCTTAGGTAGAACTTGATATGTAATACTGATTACACCAAACTGTATAATCGGTCTAAACCTCTTCAACAGAGGGTGGTATCTTTTAATTTTAGAAAGTTCTATCTACATTGAAGCTGTGTGGTTTTTTTTTTCAAATTATGTAATACCATCCATCTATACCCAGTAGATGCCGTACTAGTCAAGTTCAAGTTCAAGGACTTAGTAATGCCGAGATCAAACAATTGTGATACTAATTCCTTTTGCATCAGTGGGCATGTAAAATGTATTAAGTGTTAAGACTGACAACAATCTGGAATAACTCGCTAGAACAGTAGGTGGAACTAAGCACCCACATTAAGTAACCCACAAAGGTCTTTATAGTCAGCTTTTAGTAGATATAAGAGGGTTAATGCTCCAGGGCTAATGAGGAATAGCACTAGTAAGGTGTGATTAAACCTGTAAAGGCCGCTGATACAGAAGTGCATCATGCCCATTGGTTGTTATGATGCACCAATGAAGTGCTGGCAAGACTACTCACCAGCATTTCATTGGAGCATCATGCCGAAACTACAGGGTTGATACATATACTCCCGGAGGGTCGGCATGATGCTCCAATGAAGTGCAGGCGCGTAGCCTCGCCAGCACTTCATTGGTGCATCATGATGACCAATGGGCATGATGCATTAATGCATCAGATGCCCTTAAAGGGTTATCAAGATCATTATTGATCAGTAGAACTTAGAAACCATCAGTGCTCAATAACAAACAACCCTTACATGTAATCGGACGTCGTAGTCAAGGCTATATTTGCTGTGTGTGTATATATATATATATATATATATATATATATATATATATATATATATAAATATATATATATATATATATATATGCAGTCATAGCTAGGCAACAGTGCCAGTGGTTCGATAAAACAGAGACAGTTATGGTCTTGCAGTTTTATCACAGTTTCATATATATATATATATATATATATATATATATATATATATATATATATATATATATATATATATATATCACCTTATCAGGAGGGTCTAGCCAAAAAGGAAACCAGAACAAAAAAAACTTGCACGTTTTATCATTGCTTAATAAATCCTGATAAACCCGTTCAGATTAAACGTGCAACTCAAAGTGTGTTTGTTCCATTCATTTTAATGAAAAATTATTTGACAATATTATAAAATGAGGTAGCTGATGAACGTCTCCCTCAGTTCTCTCTGAAAATATTTGGTCTTGTCTGTGAGAAGCTTATCATGTGCAAGAAAATAGTTCTGTATGTCATCCTACATCGTAAACTAAATGTCATCCCAATAAGGACGGACTCCTTATCCCAAAGTTGCCAGAGACCTGTCGTTATTTTCACAGAGAGTCTTTGTACCACTGTACTAAGAACTGGGGCTTCTTGTAAAAGCTACACTGGTTCATTGCTATACAATTACGGTGGTTCAATGTTCAGTTTTATCAGGACCCTTTATTGTTTACAGTGCACTAGGTATAGAACATTGGGTCATTGTTAACAAGTGATTCATCAATCGCTTTTGAATGTCGATTTGATTCAATGTTATGTCTCTGCCCAGTGTGATGTGTGTTTTACACTAATAGAATTTGTATACCAATATAATTTGACTATAATCAGATTCTTTGAATCCTACTGGATGTGTGTAGAGATTAGTTCTTGTCTTCCTATCTATTTATAAGATATACTGAGTCTGCTGTCACCGAATGTTACCTTGACATTGACATTGAGAATCGCCCACGTGCCCCATTGAGCTGAACCCGATTATACTAAAACCATTCAATCAGAGTAGAGAACCGATAAACTTCCTGGAACATAGAAGGCAACAAAGTAATAAATCCTCCCTCGTTTAGATAATAGCTTTACTCGTGCCTCATTGAACATGTGTTTAGAGAATTCTCTGAAGGTCTTCAACCATAGGTTGTAAATAGTGGTAAATAATGAATTGTTTATAGCAGGAGGCTATGGTGTTTGTATCTAGGGCGACAGCAGGGTTTTACATCAAACGTTGTGCATGGAAATGTAGGATATGGCAGCCTTAACCGGAAGTGGCTAAAGGAATTCAATGTATATGAGCGATAGGTATGGAGATGTTTGAACATGAAATTACATGAAATATACAATGGGAATGTTGTTAGGATACAAGGATGTGATGCATTGTGTTCACATTGCGTGGGGTCGTTACAAGAGGTGTGTAAAGAGTATTTTCAATATGGCAAGATAAAGGCCATATAGAAACAATTTAGTGGTTTCCAGTAAGAATAATATAAACAGTTAATAATCAACTGTTACGATGCACCAGTTATTGGTGCATCGGTACAGCCCTTTTGGCGTATTAACCCCACAGGGCCAGCATGCTGTATACGCACACATCACCGATTCGTGTATCCCATTGAAAAATACACCTTTTGCATTCAAGCACCCTACAGCCGTCAAAGACCCGTCATTGGTAATTGTATTAACTTAAGTATGCTATGTAATGTTCATATATATTGCAGAATTCGTTAGACATGACTATCAAACCTCGCCTTTGTTGCTTACTGTTTATCAGTATCCTAATTCAGCTCTGGAGGCCATTTCTTAACAGGCTACGACTGCACCCTCATGGTCGTACCAACTTTCCCATAAGAATAGCATTGACGGTTTGCAGTCGTAGTGCTGTGTGCGATCGTAGTGCCTCGAAAAATTACCTCCTCAGGGTTTTTTTTTTTTTTGGGGGGGGGACTAGTCCATGGGCATTAGAAATGCAAATGAAGTATAGATAGAACCATGACCTGGACCTCTCTCTTTTCTGTTTCAGGATTTTGACAAGGAGTTCAGGAAAAGCGTCAGTAAGCCCCCCATTCCCCAGGTCCGGCCGTCAAGTCGTGCCAGCTTCAGTGGCATACGTCACGCACGTTCTACGTCATCTGTGAACGCTGTTGGCACCAGTGTCACTGCCTCAAGTTCAAGGTCACAGTTGACCCCTGAAGGTCATGGTCCTAAGGTGACGAGCACAAACCAGCATGAGAACGAGGAGGGTGGTGAACGTCAGCTGGACGCTAGTAATGGTAAGAAGGGTCTTTTTACCTCATTAATTTTACCAAATGACTAAGGCCCCGTGCATCTGTGGATGGCTTATTCGCGACTCTAGGGTGTGTAATACCATTGCCCCAGGTAAAATTGATTTTGGTCATAAATCATTCTTTGCCTGATTTTTATTAGACTTTTTATTTTGGCAACTTAACTTTCTGGTCTACTTCAGTTTTCTCATGTCCCCTTTAGCCAATATCTTCCTTCAATCACTGACTCATGATCAGTAACTGTTCATATTGTCCCTACTTTTGTGCATGTCTCATTCAGATGTATGTCTCTTGTTGGAATGTTAGCATTTGATTCAACAAATTACATTAGTGCGGTTGACTAAGATACATCCATTTGTTTTCCCCAGGACTCTCATTTCAATTCAAAAGTAAGTCTGTTTTCAGGCTTCCTCCCTGAGGCTCTCAAAAGAGGCAACACGAGATAAATTATGCACTTTTTGTGCATGGAAGTTGGGCATTATAGTATAGGTCTAACTACAAGTCAATCAGCCACAGTAGTGTACTTTTAATAGTCTTGAACCAGATAACACCATTGAACCTTTGGAAATGTCATAATGCATTGTCTTTTGATGCCAATCAGTCTACAACATTATGTTAATACTTTCTCAATTTACTTTAAACCAGTGGTCCACTGTTGATCGATGTCTACATGGTCCTTTTACTCACTCGAAAGTGAGAAAGAGACAATCAGTAATTGGAAAGCTAGGGTTCTTAGTATCATATTGATTCCGAGTCAACTATTCTTGGAAATTGAAGAGATCTGTCAAAATCCAGACCCAATTCCTTTTAAGCACAACTAATCTATTGGCACTCTTCTCCCATAGAGACCACAGTACCCAACCAAGCTCTAAACCACAGGGAAATTAGTGGTTAATGCCTTAAAGCAGTACATGGTGCTATGTGGTCATGATGCACAAATGCAGCCCGGGCGATAGCGAGTAACTCGCATGTACTAGTACAGTATCTATGCCAACCACACAGCGGATGCAGTTTTGGAGAATCAGCCTGAGTCATTCTCAATCTATGCAAAGACACAAGATCACAGCAATTGAATATGAGGCCTTGAGGCATCCTATTGAGAGAGTTAAAGGGTTAACTCAGTATGATCCAGCTGACATGGTGCTATTACTGCAAGGTGTGTTTTGGGATCACCAATATGTTCTCCCACCAGACACCATACCTCAAGTAGTTGACTTTCTACTTTTGACTGTTGACAAAGCCAGCTTTAGCCTTCCCTCGCCAACCGCAAATGCTGTTTCTCCATAAAATACATCAGGCTGGGTGAATATTCAGACCTTGAGTGGCTTTGAAGGGGTAATTCTCAATTCTGCTCATGTTTTAAGATTTCTTACATGATGCTCGCCATGGCTGTTCATGCATTCTTATGAGTTCCTGAAGTCTTTTACGTAGACATTATTCACAATACCCTCTTTGTAATAATTCCTCTTAAGGTGATTATTAAAAACTGACGACATACCATTGTAATTTTCGTCGGGATGGATCAAGGATTTGTGGTTGATATTATTCCAGACTCTTTTTTCAAAGGAATCTTGCAGAGTCGTAATTAGGCTGATGATTGGTATTTGCATAGCATCAGTGCAAATGAGCCATAAATGTATCATTGATAGAATATGTTATATCAATTTAACGCTACCATCCTTTCTTTTTTAAAAAAGGGTTGCTTCTTAATGCTTGGACAACTTGTAGAAAAGCCATCTATTCTTATGATCCCCATCCCCGCAGATAGCGTTCCGCCTTGGGACACCCATCTGAACGTTGTAAATCGTTTAACTTGTCAGCAAAAATAATGACAGCAGTTTCTCCCCTTCTTAGGGTATCTATTTCCATGTGATGACCATTCAAACAATTAAGAATTAACACCTACTCTCCCTGTATTCTCTGCATGGCAGATTTCAGAGAAGGCTGGATTGATTGATTGATTGGAATTGGAATTCGAATCATCACAGTATGTCTGCCATTCAGTTCAAATTGGCCATTACCGTTTATTACCTGAAAAAATAAAGTCTTGTGCCAAGAAGGTTCTTTGAACACTTGTAAGGTGGTTACACTGCATTCATTAAGAGGATCCACTTTGTCAACCTGACTTTTGGGGGAAGGACAGGACAGATCGAAATGAGGTTCCTGAACTCCTCAGAACCTAACCTAAATTTGTTAAAATAAAAGGAATATATTCATTTCAGCATTACCAAAACAAATGCACATTCGCTATATAGGGTATTAACAACAAGATTTTAGTTCCATGAAAAATACCAAACAAACCATTGCATTGTACAGCAATGCCCTCCTGTTGTTCAAAGCCCCTAGAAACATATATGTCTTAGTCAGTATTAGTGGGCCTGAATGAATGGACCTCCTGTGATTTCCAAATTAAAGGAATTTCCGGTGTGAAGACACTGGTTAGCTTCATAGTTAGTTCATTATTCATTATTACTCACGTGACACACGCTTGTAAAGCTCTATCAAAACACATATATCAATACTGACAATGTGCCTAGACCATGATACTATCATCAACAGGTCTTGCATGGAAACAGCTGACTAACTTATAAGGCCACGGAAAGGGGTTTGCTTTTGGCTGTTAAGAGAATCGGGCTAGAAACGTCCGGATTTGTGAACTAGAAACTACATTGGGGATCACTTTAGGACCTTAGTATGGAAGGGATTACATAAAAGACAATATGTGACAGGATCTGCAAAAAGGGCCCTTAGTGCAGGGTACATTAAGCTCCCTATTCCTAGTACATGTCACATATGTCATAATCATAGTGTATAATTCTTATTTCAATGAACAAGTATTTTGCCTCATATATAATAGGTTGGATTGGACCAACTGAATCCTTCTTATGACTGTTGTTGGCCTGACCTGGCATAAACAGCTGATTCGTTGGTAATGGGTAATTCCAGAACTACAACCTGTAGAATAACAAGTTCAAATGTCTTATGATTGCAAATAAGTCCATCATTATGCCAATGTGATCTATAGCTTTGTATGCATGAGCCTTAGAGGTGTTGTCCATTATATGGTTGATAAAGGAAACCATTTGTGAAGAGAATTATGCTGCCTCCCACATTGCATTAGGTTGTGTGTAGTTTGCAATAACGGTTATACCTTTGTATAATTTTCAAATTTGAAAATTGAATTCAAAAGCGTGGAAAAGGGGAGACAGCCAACACAGAACTCAGGTGCAGTGCTGGAACGATATTGCAATCTCGCTGATCAATTTTGATTTAACATTGAACTGAGTTTTTTGACCAGTCTTTAACTCTTCCTTTACCAGAGTATTTCAGAGCAGATTTTTGGGTTTCAGTTCATAACATAAACTCTCAAAAAACATTGGAATTGTGTGAATATTCCAATTAGAAGGGAAATGGTGACTAGTTAAGCTAGGCTACCAAGTCAGATAGAACGACACCCAAGTTTTCTCTATCTAGTTTAATTACTGAAATATATCATCATAAAGGTGGTGTCATGATGAGAAAAGTTGATCTTATGGATTCACTTCAAATTGCAATATCTCAGCACTCCCTTTATCAATTGCACTGATATGAAGTGCATATTGTAGTAAATATCTACCTTTGTTGGAATTATGGCAGATAATGAATTTCGGAAGACATTCTTTTTCAGTTACCATGGCAACCAAAACATGCAAAATCGGCATTTTTTCATATCTGTTGCCATGGTAACCAGCCAAAATGGCCAATAATGCATCAAAATACACTAAAAATTCCCATGCCATTTTGTTGAGCATGAAAAAATGTACAAAATCAATTTTCACCAAAAAAACAATATTATTTGACATTTTTCATGATTTTTAGTCTAAATATTGATTAAATCTATGGAAAACTTTTAGGGTAATTTAAGATTTTGTCTCAAGTTTGTAAAACTGCCATGCTAAAAGTATAAGAGATAGAGACTAACCCTTTGGACTCTGTGGAGAACCCAACTCAAGTTAAGTCTAACAAAAAAATCGAAGAGTTTCAATGGATTTTGTGGAAGTTATAGTGTTCTCAAAATTGGTCAAAAATCGGCCAAAATCGGCCAAAACTACGCATTAATGCGTAGTTGGTAAAGGAAGAGTTAAAGTGAATCTCCCAGACGAGCCCCACACACTGTGAGATACATTAGGTGAAATGCACATAACAACTTGATGATGTCCATTCATAAATATTTCCCTTAGAGAGACTGTCTCCCTTACTTTTACAAAATACTCTCCTTCATTTATGGTGAAAGGATGATCCAAATGTGACTACCTTTCATAGAGTAACCATATATGAGTCTTCAGTGGTAAGACCTTGGGGTTTATGGTCTAGCGCCTGCTGGGTTTTGTACCAAGGCTGCCTTTATCGGCCTCACCTATAGGTGGGAGTATCACTTTATATAACTGTAAGTTGATGATGTTATAATTTCACTAAGCAGCATGCATGTTAAGCAGATTAATGCTATAGGAGTAGGCGACATGGAGAATGAAGAAGGTGACTTTGGTCATAAGTAATGGATTCATGAACAGCATTTAAGCACGGAGACCCTAAATCCCAGGAGAATTCACTGATTATTGGTTGGCAATAGGCATGGCATGTTGCCACATGGAATAAGAGATAGCTCCAAAACTAGTTGTAAAAACCATCCAGATGGGTACAGATAGGATTCACTCCCCTAATTCCTTATCAGTGCTTATAACAATCCCAGAAGACGTGGAAGATGAATTAACTCTAGGCCAGGATGGGGTTTACATGCACATTTAAATCACATCGACCAACAGTTTAAGCCTGGGGCAAAACAAATTAACAGTAAACTATGTGTTTCATATTGCACTGACAGAGCATCATTATTATGTCTGTCCAGTAATTTTACAATTTAAGCATTCTGCGTAATGATAGCAAATTTATGTGTTTCAGCAGGATCTCATCAGTGTAAAATCATGCCGAACTGCCAGCATTGACATATTTTCTTTTTCATTTAGCTATTGTATAGAACTTTAAGCAAGAGCTTCGATGGGTCAAAATATCATTCATTTGATTAGGGGAAAGACAAATTCTGAAGAACTGTCGAAAGTCTTTAGATCCTTCACTTAAACGGAAATGTACCTTTCATTATGTTGCCCACATGGTCTTTAGCTGATGGTTTAGGGGTTGTGGGGGATGGAGAACAAGCTACTTACTTAGTATGTATAATTGATGAGACATACCTTAAACGAACCCTTTTGTAATTGCCTAAATGTACGAGTGCCTCACTCACGAAGGTAATGGAGATTGTGATATATTTATATCAACTCTGGGCCGCTGATCCATGTCCATTGGTCGTCATGATGTATGAATGCAGCCCTGGCGAGTAACTCTTTTCCCAGTACTTAAGAGTTTACCTAACTTTTTTTACTAGAATTTAGCCAAAATTAGGGGCTAAATGAGGGGCGCCCCCCCCCCTTTCCAAATCCTGGATCTGACACTGATTGGTATGATGCATCAATGCATTAGCGGTCCTCAAAGGGCAATGACCACTGAGAGGATGAAGGAGTGGCAGATGTAGGAGTAAGATCTATTTGGATTCAAAATATTACTTTGAATGAATATATTTGTCGGGGGGGGGGGTTATAGATATTCTTTTTGCAATCAGTGTTGCTTTATAAGTGACTATTGCCCCTGAACATGTATGTACATAGTTATGGATGATTTGGCCATAGCAACCAAAGCCATAAACGAAACGTCATTAGAATCCAAAGAACTACTTGATCACGAAAAGGTAAATTAAGGTGAAGCAGATAATCTCATATCCAATAAAACATCACCAATATATGGGTTAATTGTAGTCCATCTAAAAACCGTTGTTTAGATCTAATTCTGATTCAGAGGCCATCTAGTATTTACAAATATATCTCAAACCTCCTGGAGCCCTGTCCTAATTTACAGTAAGAGCCAGTGGTTGGCTGTGCACAGTTTCCATCCATGCCCTGAGGACCTGGAGGGCCTGACTCCAATACTTGCCAAAATGGCTTCCCTTATTCACCTCCTATATATAGCACTCACTCAGGCCACTTTTACTTGGCCCCTTATTAATTCGACTGGGTTGTATGAGTTTGGATAAAGGTTGGAGGGGGGGGGGGTCTCGGTAGATGCAGAGAATGCTATGTGACCACTAAGTTTTGATCCCCATATTGCCCAGGTTTTAGGCAATGAGCCACGGTTTCCTCAGGCACCCCCCTCTCCCAATGGTGGGATATGATTCCTTCCTGATTGGTTACAGGAAACAGAAAGAAAGAGAAAAGATTTCATGGAATACATTTGCCGAGATATATACATCTTAAAACTTGATAGTCAGGATAATCAAGAAATTCACATACATTTTTGAGAATGTCTCATTTTATTGGGGCCCTGAGTTATCACCCATGACTAAGGTTTTTATACCTGTACATGACTCCAATTAGAGGAGTGTTAGTATAACAAGGAGGAAAGGGTTAAGGCCTATAATCCTCATAGCAAGCCGGCCAGTATTTTGGCCCAATGCCAGCTACTCCACGTCCTCTCAAGGGCGTTAAGGCTGGGTCGGTCAGCGGCTGGGAAATTTCCATAATCTAGGAGAGTGCATGATGCCTACTCCTTATGATAGACCACACTCACCAAGCACAGTCCCTGCACAAGTCCCATTGTGCTTGGAGCTGGAGGAGTTGAAGTCAGTCAGTAGTGAGTGAGGTGCCGTGGAGGAGTGAGCTCAGGAGTACAGGGCCTACTGGAGGAGCTATAGCTGTTGGAGTAACTTGTGTCCATGCCGTGCTGGTGTACTTCCCTATGCCTTTGGTGCTTTCTTATTTCCGGGCCTTGAACCAGCCTACACAGTCACCACGTTCCTCAGAATGTGGTAAGTTTACGGTTTGTTGGTTTTTTTACCTTTTTTTGTTGTTGTTTTTTTCATTCATTGTTTTTATTGAACACCTACTTTGCAGAAACAGGGACTTTTAGATACCAGTTATAGGTGGCTACATCTTCAAACTTTATCAGAAAGTAGATTTGATCCTTTGCCATTCAAAACAATGTATCAATTTATGGCATTAGCCCTAAATTCAATCTAGGCATTCAATTCCATAATTTGACTGAATATTCATAATCAAACTGTCTTTATCATTAGCACAGTATGGTCTAAATGGCAATTCAACTTAAATCTTAAAATATGGTTCACCATAAAGAGTTGATACAAAACTAATTGTCAGATAAGTGACCTCAAGTTTCAAATCCCGACTAACCTGCTGCAACATTCATTACTTGTACACTTAGCATTTTTAATGTCCTCCATCAACTGCAAGTGAATAGATAGTGTGCGTGCAGGATAGTCTTCTTCTTGGGCTTGGGACCTTTGTGAGCCGATTTCATGTACAATAATTTGTTGCAGATAAGGTGCTTTATATTACTAGGTTGTCCTCTGTCATGCAGCTATCTATTATTTCTGGATATAAAATGATAGTACTCGACCAGCAGCAAATCAGTGATAGCATCTTCACCTAGGTGTGTAACACTTGGCTACAGAAAATGTCCCTTTGTTTACAAATTACATAGACATTTTCTGTCAATACAAATTCAATGTCTCCACAGCTGTCGCCGAAAAGAACAATTGTGAAGATTTACTGCATTCTTAGGTTCGCTTTACACCAGAAAACTTTTGTTTTGGTGTATCACGTTGAGCGTTGAAATGGCTTTCACTTGACCAACCCTGTTATAGCAACAATGCAATATGTGAATTGATCCTAAGGGTGGCTAACATTGTCAAATTTGATGAAACCATGCTCAATATCAACATGACACATGGCCTTGTATCGCTGAATGATAGTGCCTAGAACAATTTTCCATTGGAGCCTGGAGAAACTGGAGTACATTCTCCACGTTCCTCCCCCTGTGACTTGATCATTTGAATACCCTCAAGCCCCGGAAGTTTGTTCTTAAAAGAAAGAAGGTTCATTTGACTTGCTGCAAAGTGTTTCTTCACTCGTTAGACCTGAAGCAGTATTTCACGAGGCAGGAAGATACAGTTCTTGACGACAGATTCAGTCTTGAGCAATTGCTTGTAAACCCCTGTCTAGGATCTTCGCAGAGTCATCCAAATGTGATTTCCTGGAAGAGCATGGGATATTCTTGGGAAAATTCATGTGAAGACATGGACAC
Organism: Acholoe squamosa; assembly: GCA_949317995.1. NCBI lineage: Eukaryota > Metazoa > Annelida > Polychaeta > Phyllodocida > Polynoidae > Acholoe > Acholoe squamosa. Next base: position 48,900,507 of record OX439049.1, on the reverse strand, counting down.
CTCCCTACCTGAATGACTGCTTACTTAAACAAAAAAGAACCCCTCTTTTTTCAATTAATGTACACTCTTGCACAAAGCATTATAATTGTATGACTGGACTGGCGGCAGTCCCTTAAGCCCTCTTCCTTACGCCAAGTACCCCTCCACCCCTCTCCCTCTGTCTGCTGTATTCACTAGAATTTTCTCTTTTATCAAAATTATTAGACTTGAGCAAGTCTACTCCAGCACCAGACAGACTTTAATCAGTGGGTAGCTGTGTTGATAAACACAGATGGACATTTGTCCTGATGATGATAGGGGCCCAGGAATGTGATCACACCATAGCAGGCCATGTCACTGATACCAACATGACAACTAAAACACCAATAGAATTAGCATCATGTCGGATAAAGCGAGATAATCCCTTACATAAGTATGTGTCTGAAATCATATCTAACTACATGCAGTGAGGGCTAGTATAGACAATTCATTTTGTATTGGCTCAGGGGGATGTTATCAAAATCTGTCTATCTATAGCTAATCTGCCCAGTATCTGGCGATAAGGTGGAGGAAAGCTGTAAGAAGTTTTCATTTGTGTAGCAATGAGACCAGGGTGGCGATTCATAAATTTAATGTTTATTGAATATAAATTGTGTCATAAATTGTATTGAGTTTTACCATGCACATCGTAAACTTTTTCCATGAAAGACGTTCGTTTCAATGACAGTATTGCTCTCAGCATGAAACGATTATCTCAAACTGATCGTTTTACTGAAAGAACTTTTCTATTAAAGTTATGAATTAACCCCAAGAAACTTATAAATATGAAAAGGAAGAGTGATATGCTTGATTTCTTTACAGAAACCACATTATAAACCCTTGGAGATATTTGGGTTGAATTGTAGGCAGTTGTAGACAATATAAATTTGTGCATTCTGTATAATCTTTTTTCTGCAACACCTCTTCTTCCATATGGGTAGTCTGCACCAGCTTTCGAGCTTTTGTTGCCCAAGGCATAAGGCTGGGCCCATGAATAGAATGCATCTAAATATTATGAATGTTACTGGGATATACACCCTACTGCACACATTACCTCCAATCGATGACTATGTAACCCCGCCATGGCTAAGCACAACACAGCACCTTTCGGGAACAGCAAACTCATTTTGCTCTCTGAAATCTGATTTATACCATGCACTATAGACATATCCAATATGTCACTTAAGGAAAATGCCCCCTGGAATCGTGATTTACCCTTGATACTGTGGACACTTCATATTCGAGCTCAGGTTACTGTTTCTTTAATCTTTGAACCAATGTTCAATGTATTGACATGGGCTTAGCTGGCAATGCCAGCATAAAGCCAATACTCTGACAAGGCTGGCCATGGGGCTATGTCTGGCAGGCAGGTTCCTAAAAACTACTCCTCTACATTTCCTGCACAGCTATATTTGTATTTAGGTGCTAGTTCTTCCCTGGATTGGGAATTTCCATAGGGCCTATATATTTGGACTTTCCCGCGGTTTGGAATTTTGCCAGCGGGCATGGCAGCTAACACCGTGACCTCCATGTAACCCTATACTGAATACTTCATCTAGTTGTTCGCTCATATATTTTATAAGTCATCTCATGTAACAGCTACATTTATACCAATCAATCAACCCAGAGGTGGGCAATCGATTCTTCATTCCATCATTAGAATGGCTAGTCGTAGCTGCCAGTCTGAATTAGTTTTTTTTGTGTGTTTGAGTTATAATCAATAGTTATTTCTTGTGATTTGAACTCTGACTCACGCAAATGATAAGTTATTTGAAAATGTTCTTGATTGATGTGCTTAGAAATTGTTCTTTGTACTATAGTGTTAATCGATTGGCACAGAATGTGTGGCGTGTTCCTTAGGTGTGTGTAATTCTAGTAAGAAATGCATGAATATAAGTGTCATGCAACAGAGCCATCGCAGCACATGTGTTGAAATGAGTAATACTGGTCTCTCATTGCAATTCAAGTTTCCAATCAATAATGTCTCTTAGATAGTAACCGGGACCTAATAAAAAAAAAAGTGCTGCACCTACCATATTGAATGTCAGTGATCACACATAGGATGTATTCTACCGGTTGCGGATTTCCTCTCACCATAATTATATATAGATTTAGCCATTTCTTCTTAAGCCCAGGCTCCACTAGCAGCTCAGCCACTGCAGCATTACCAGCATCACATGGTTTCCTTTGTCCTTATTGTTAATATTTTGAAGTGCACTGGAGTATCCTTTCTCCTTAACTCAAAGGGTAAACAATGACAAACAGGAAAAAGAAATATTGTGTCGCAGGTAACGCTGTCATGGCTAGACCACTAGTGCAGCCTTGGCTTTAGTCTAACAAGAGCAATAGCTTATGTTGTTCATGAAGGAAAAGAAATTCACAAAATTTGATAAAACTATATTTGATTTTGTAGGAAGGATGAGCTTGTCGGAATTACCGCCTATCAGTGGAGCGGCTTCCAGTAGAAGGCCCAGATCTGGACGGTCTCGGAGATCCTCAACCCATAGCCAGGGTAGTGGAACTGTGAACGGTCGAGGACAGGCTGCTGAGACAACAGAAATCGTCGCCCTGAACGGGTACGGAGAAACAACAAAGATGACCAAGCGAGGGACGCGCAGCCCAGGCTCAACGGGTGGTTCCTCTGGTCAGGCGCCTTCCATTGGCACCGGAACCGGAACTAGTCCCCGCATCAGTGGAACCGGGAAGGACGGCTCCATAGATGGCGGGATCAATTTCCGGGCTAAGTCCTGGTGTTCTCCTGAAGGTGGTAGTATGGCAGCTACTGCAGCTGCAACAGCGCCACCTGGTAAGGCTGACTCTAAACTTGAGACTCTTTTTGAGCAGAAAGTGCAGCGCCGAGTGAGTGACAGTAACACACCGAAAATCAGTAATGGTATTGGTGGCCAGGAGTCTGGGGAGCTGTTCAAACGGACTAAGTCGTTCAATAACCTGGCAAAAGGTCCAGGTGGCAATGTTGGTGACCTACATAGTAAAACTGGTGCTCAGGGTAAGGGTGGGGCACAGAACAAGTCCCGGACCACCGGTGGTCTCACCAAGGTATCCTCAGAACAGAATATCACCTCTATGAGTAAGAGGAACCAGGCGCCCGCTGTGGTTAACACTCCCCGACGGAGAAATGCCAGTGTAAGCCAGGTCCCCAATATCAACAAGTTATCGGTTTCTAACCAGCACAAGTCTTTGCGGGTCTCAAAATCGACTCCAAATTTCAAGGGCGGTGACGCCTCCTCACCTCCAGCAGGAACACTCCAGAATGATGACCCGAGGCGGCAGCACCCTGCCGGATATCACAATAACAATGACACAGGTGGGGGAACAGAGCGAAGTGCATTTTCAGAGGATCCATTCGCTGATGACGTTGACCCAGAGGAGGGCGAGCGTGAACAGCGCATCATAGACTGGCTAATTGGTGTGGAGAGTGAACGGCCCGAGAGGCCGCCCTCGCCTAGCATCATAGATGAGGAGCCCACCCAGACCGACACAGCCATCCACATCATTTATGATGGCGAGTAGCCACTTCCGCCCCGTCACCAGGTCCTCTTCTACTTCCTTTCCCGAAGCCATGCGCTGAACATTTTGGTAGTCAAGTTGATAGGAGCAGTGGCGGTGGCGGAAGTGGTGGTGGCACCAAAAGTCACAAGACTCAAAAGCTGTGATCTTGCTCCTGTGATAGTTGTATATATAATCCCATTATCCCATTACCCAATATTGTCAACCCCTTTCACATACCCCCAGTACCCCTTCCATGTTGCAAAATACACTGAATCTTTCATACACATTTGACAATGTCCTTACACTGCTGAAATATCCAGCGTTCCAGATCAGTCATTAAGAAAAAAGGGTTATGAGAACATTAATAACTGAACGAAATACCAGCATGTCTTGCTTGGTATAAGTAAAAGTAATGTTCTGGAAACTACTATGAGTCGAGAATGGGGTCCAGAAGGAGGGCTATTTTATTGAGGATGTTGAATGGATCATTTTGTCTTCTGTACAGCTTCTTGCATGTCTCTCCTTCCATTCATTCCACGTCTATTCATGACTGTGATCATTAGCTTTTATTCAAGAAACCTGTACATACACCTATATATGTATTTATTGAGAGAAAAATTCATCCTTAGCTTTTATGCATGAGCATTTTGAATCCTGATTGCAAGATGCTGGAGTAACCTAAGATAAGTATGTTAAGTATTCAAAGCAGTATCCGCGTATGTGTATTATGTTGAATGCTAGGTACCTTTTATAGCTGTGTATGACACAAACACGCACATTTCTGAGGTCAATCTGTAAATTGAAACCAATGACCTTCACTTGACCTCCAAGGTCCTTGACCTACCTTCACACCATATTTTGATGGCAACAAAGGAATTTATTTGTAACTCAATCAGTATCTAATGTCATCAGGAGGGACCTATGTGAACTCGAAGGTTGAAACTAAAGTGTCTAAATCTTTATTATGCTCATTATGTTACTGACTTTGTCCAACAAACGGCCGATCAAAGCTGTGCTTGCACAAAACTGATCCCATGGATTTACACTATGTGTATTCGTATGGTACAGTACAAAAAAAGTGCTGTTAATTTTTCCCTTTTCGGACTTTTGGACGATCACTTGACCTGTGTTCTATGGTTATTCAGCGTGCAACATCTCCTGATGATATCATGTTAAAATGGTTAGCGTTCCATTGCAAGTCCTAGTCGTATGATCATGACAACTAGAAAATGACAAAAATAGAAATGTATTCGCTTTGTCTCGATTTCATTTGTTTCTCACCAAATATGATTCAGTTCTTAGAATTTGATCTAAGAGGAAAAACTTCATGTACAAAACTCAACAAATTTGAGCAGATTAGCGGAAAGGGTGGCCCATGAAAGACCACAGGGAGTATCCTTTCTGGTTTTTTCCTACAAATATGTGCTTATATAAATAAACTGATAACGTAATATGTAGATTATTTCATGTTGAAATAGACTTATGTGCCACCATCATATGCTATTGTAAGCATTTATGATCTGATTTTCCACTCCGGGAGTGCTTAATTTTGATTTCGGATAACTTATTATCTAAGTTTTGTGACATTGGTGACTTCTCCAAGGAAGTATAGGACTGCCGGCAGTCATGAGTGTGATCCCCTTCATAGACCGCCATGACAAAAAAAAAGTACATAAAAAAGCTTGGGCAAATAATGTCACATTATTGAATATTGTAATTGCACAATGATTCATTCATGTTGTAAAGTGAAAGGTATTAAAATAAGAACGTTGTCTACTATCATACTTCTAAGAGTTTGTGTTCTGATTAGCTCCCAGATGATTTTACATATATAATATAAATGTGGTTTATAGCTAACACAGTAATTGCAAATATCCTTAACTCTGATTTCCTTGTCAAATTAGTCCTTGGGAAAAGATGGTTCATTTGAAACGCAATTACAAAGCCAGGTAGCAGCGAGGATATGAAATGACATATTCTGCAATTTGGCAACTCTAGCAAATTGGGAGCCTTGCCTATATACTGCAAATTGCAATGGTTCTAATATACCATTACACTTTCCAGGCCCCACTCTTGTAGTCAAATGCCCTCTCAGGCTTGCAATATATAGGAATACCCTATGAGACAAGTAATCACTACATGCCATTAATTACTTCTTTTTTTACTGAAATTGCAGGCCAATCTGGGTAAACCTGATGTAGAATGATACCATGATCATACTCCGTGTAATGTAAATAAAATTACAGTCTATGATAAGGGACTAGATCACGCAGTGGTTGCGATTTTAAGGATTTTAAGAAACTTTCCAATTGTGAAAGAGAAAATATCTCCCAATCTGCAAGAGTTTCCTTGCCAATATACCTTCCTGTATCTGCCAGCAGACCTCTTGCAATATGCAGTGAGGGCTACCAATTTGCATTGCCGCAGATTGCTGTATTGCAGAAGCTTTCTTGTTAATATCCTGTCTTGGAATCTGACTTTTTTTTGTGTTATCACATTTGCAAAGAGGTAAATTATCCCAAATGTAATGGTTGCCTTGATCAAGACGTTGCCTTATGTGCCATGACATAAGGTTAATGCACACACAGAGTAGGGTTTGGGCTGCTAGATATATATATATATATATATATATATATATATATATATATATATATATATAAAGTTATTGACATGGGTGTATATTAACCCTTGTTTTCATGGGGACTGTATTGTGCCACTATAGCTTTATTGATTCATGTTGCTTTGTAGTCAAAGTGCACTGAAGAATTGCTGGCGACTCTGTTGACCAACACTGAAATAGGGTTGTTTCTGTTTTTGTTTTTGTTTGTTTTTCATTCATTTTGTTTTACTAGATTTTAAGCCAAAAAATGCGAAGCTTGAGAGGCAGGTGTTGTATAATGAAGATCCAAACCGGAAAAAAAAAGATTACAAGTACCTGTGGAGGGGAGAAAGAAGTACAAGTGGATGGTGGAGAGCTTTATCAGTCGTGTAGGGTTGGTATAGTGCATGAATTCATCACTGGCGAGACACTCCCCACTGCTGCATTAACACATCATGGCAATGGCTGGCACTATAGGGGTGGTCCACAAATGGTTGACTGACTAATTATAGCAACCTTCCATCCCTCCATCATTGCCCGTCAATAAATCAGTACGGTGGAAACTAACTATAACCTGTGATCGACATGAGGCATGGAAGTAAATAGACGTAGGTTTACATGCACCAGAGGAAGGCAGAACAGGGTATGGGGCTGAGATTTGGTTACGTTGTGTTAACTTGGGGCTATATTGTGTGTTTATATAGCCTTAAGCATGTGAGAGCGGTATAGTTCCTACAGGCCTTTTTGTGGACGATATACAAATGCTGCAGGAGTGTGTTGCTCAATGTAGTACATGCATGCAGCATGCCGGAGATTTGATGCAATCTCAAACTTCAAAGGATGGGTTAAGATCGAGGAAAGGAAGAGGGCTGTAGATATGATAGAGTTTGCATTTATGATGGAACGGTGTCAGATAGGATAACAAGGCAAAAAATAAAAAATAAAGGTGTGTTTCCAGTTACATAGCTCAAAGGGCTAGGGTCGGTAGGTCGGATTTTTTAATTCTTTTTTTTTTTAATATTTTTTTTTTAGTTTCAATGTATGGTCAGATATGCCAGGTTATTTGACTTTACTGTAGAAATACAAATTGTATATGAGAAACGTGAAAAATATAGAAAAGACATGCCTTATGAAACTGTTAACTCAAGACCCGTAGAAAAATAGATAGAAAATTATGAAAAATGGGGAGAAAATCATGAAAAACTGGTGGAAAATATTCTTGAAAATCTCAAAATTAAAAAAAAAAGTCTTTTTGGTCCTATTTTGGTAGAGTCGGTCGGGTAACTGGAAACAAACCTTTTTTTAGGCCCAACCAAAGTATATAGTGGTTAAATTCTTTTTCTCTTAAGGAGAGAACACCATTTGGGTGACAGAGGTCTTAGTGAATGAGAAGTTGAATGCAATACATTAAAATTACTAATAGATAGTATCTCACTAGGTGAAGATCGAATCCCACGATGAAATCTTTACAGAAATGTTTCTGCAAATTAGCAATATAGTGCTCTACCTGCATATTGCAAGGTGTATAACAGCCCCAGCCAGGTATAACGGCAAAGAAGCTTTTTTGCAAATTGAGATCTAAATATCTAAGCATTTTTACTTGCATAATTGAAAAGCTCCCGTAATTTACCAGATTCTGTTGCATAAAACCAGAATTGTATTCAAAAGCTTGGACAAGTTCAATACGCTGCAGTTTTCTCTGCATAGAATGTCATGTGTTTTTCAATTATCAATACTCTCAGTATACCTTTAAATCAATACATGTCCTTGGATATGATTCATATAATTATAACATAGTTGGATAGTAGGGGCCCCTGGTGGCAGAAATGAGGTAATCAAAATGATCACCTTAGGTCATCTATTGGAAAAGATCACCTAAACTCATCTGCACTGATCACTTTTCTACTAGTCTAGATTTTCAGTGTAGTATACATATTTTATATTCTTAGCCATGACGTATGGAATCTAATCAAACACCTTGATCGCTGATATTGGAAACCTTCATTACAGAACATAAGCTTTTATAAACCTTGGTCCTCAAAAATTCTGGTGGTAATGAACTTGGAGTTGGAGAGCTTTGACAACGCCAGTACACAGCCCTGGGTTAGTAGATTTCACACCAAGATGCTAAAACCTGCTTTATAATATGGTGCCACCTACTGCTATAATGGGCTTATTGCCAGAACTGTAGGATCAAAGGTTATGGGGTAAAAGGTCTACAAATGGACCACTCACAGGTTGGTGGTAGTCCCTTGAGGAAAATATTGCTGAATCAATTTGGTAATCGTATTATCAATCTTCCATAGCCATTCATTAGGTCACATAGCTATCCACAGCGACTATTATGGGTTCTTCTTAATATGGGAGTTGATTCAATGAGAATCAATGATTACAATGCATTTTAAGGCAATTCATCCTTTTTTTAAGGTAAATAAAACAGGACTGGTTCCACTGCTGTCGGTCGGGTGAACTTTTGCTAATCCAACAATCTTTTTCTATACAAAAAGTAGTCAGATTGATAAAAGTGCTGGTTCCAATGCCGTCAGTCGGGCGAATTTTTGCCAAAAATCCGACCATTTCTTTTCTATATTTTTCAGATTAGCGAAATCTTTTTGCTTTTTTTTATTGGTAGAGCTGACCAAGATGTGAAAACACGAGCTATGGTATAATATATTACTAAAACCACCAAATGCTCAAACGAATAACCTCCAATGTGGCACCGCACGGTGGACATTATTCATTTGAATGTTTAATGCGTTATCAGTACATTTACCACAAAGAAGGCCCAACTTCAATAATAATCAACATTACAAGCTATTTTCTGTTACTTTGAATGAATTTAATAAGCCGGACAGTTTCCCAAACATACGCCGCACCATGGGTCTAAAATGGTCTATAACTACCCAGCAAATTGTTGTGAGTCCTCGTCAACCTGTGTGAAGTGGCTCACACTTGTCGCTAGATGGAACACGACGTCGTTATAGCACAAGATCACCAGGAATAGCAATTGCTATGCCATGTGAGTCTAACACACAGTGGCGAAAGATGACG